>CM053785.1:560248167-561448167 GCA_028749045.1 Cupressus sempervirens | reverse complement strand
AACCTCATAACAACTCATTCTAGAGTTATATATGTCACTGAATCAGTCAACTCTACCAACTAGAATCTCATAAGAAAACATAATATTAAACTCTATCATTTTTCATGGAGACTCATAACTTTTAAATCAAAACTTGGTTCTTAAATATGTCTGCTAATTTTTATCACATTTCGCACCCCCCAATAACATATTCAAAACTTAAACAAATCCAACAATGGAATCAAAAGTTATAACCTCTACATGAAAACCTATTTTTTTGTGACTCCATTATAGATCACTAAACTCATCAATTGCTTAATTAGGACCAACCAAAATTTCATAGCAAGTGATTCTGAGGTATCACCAAATCGATCAACCCCTCACTTAGAATGAGCTAAAATCTCATAACTTGAGTCATTCTGAGGTTACATATCATCGAATTGGTCAACCCTTCACTTAGAATCATTTAAAATGTTATTACAAGCCATTCTAAGGATAGAAATATCAAAATTTGACTATGAATCAGCTACAATCTCATCACAAGTTAATTTTAAAATATAGATCACCAAAATGATGAAATGTTCAATTGAAATTAGGTATGATCTAAATAACAAACCATTATGAGGTTATAGATTACTAAACAACTAAACCCTTCATTCACAATTTTCTCATATCTCATAACAAAACATTCCATAGTTATAAATCATCAAACCAATCAAATCTACACTCATAACCAAATAGAATCTCATAACAAGCCATTCTCCGGTTAGAAAGAAAACATGATTTTAAATTCTGTCATTTTTGTATAGACATGAAAACTCATAACTTTTGAATCAGAATTTGGTTTTTAAATCTAACTGTCAATTTTGGGCACATTTTGCCCTCGAACAAAATATCTAAAACTTATAATGGTAGAATAAAAAATAATGGTTTCTATAGTCAGACCTATTTTTCTATGACTCAAATATAGATCACTAAACTAATCAACTACTCAATCTAAGCTTACCAAAATCTACAATCATAACCAACTAGAATCTCATAATAGGCCATTCTAAGGTTAGAAAGGAAACATTATCTTAAACTCTATCATTTTTGTATAGAGTATATATGTAGACTCTTAATTTTTAAATCAGAACTTGGTTCTTAAATTTGATCATCCATTTCAAGCACATTTCACTTCACAAACAACACAACTAAAACTTAGGCAAATCCAACGGTGTTATCAAAAGTTATGATCTATATATCGAGACCCATTTTTCTATGACTACATTGGAGATCCTTGAACTAATCAACCGCTCAATCAGAGCTAGCCAAAATTTCATTGCAAGTCATTCTTATGTTATAGATCACAAACTTGGTCAACCCTTAGCTCATAATTAACTATAATCTCATAACAAGTCATTATAAAGTTACATATCATCATATCAGTCAACCCTTTTCTCAAAATCAATTAAAATATTATTACAACACATTAATCTAAGGTTAGAATTATCCAAATCTTTCAAACATTGACTATGAATCAGGTACAACCTCATCACAAGTGATTTTTGAGCTATAGATCTCTTGTCATTCTTAGGTTATAAGTTTATACAGAAATTGCAAAGTTTAAGATCGTGTTTTATTTCTAATTTTAGAATGGTTTATGAGATTCTAATTGGTTATGAGTTTGATTGATTTGATTATTTGTAACTCTAAAATGACTTGTGATGTGATTTGAACAAATTGTGAGTGAAGGGTTGAGTCATTCAGTGATATATAACCTCAGAATGACTTGTTATGAGATCATACCTAATTCTAATTGAATGCTTGATTAGTTTGACAAACTATAGCTTAAAAATGACTTGTGATTAGTTGTAGCCAATTTATAATCAAAGATTTACCAATTTGATTTCTTCTAATATCAAGATGGCTTGTAATAACATTTTAGTTGATTCTGAGTGAAGGGTTATTATATGTAACCTCGAAATGACTTGTTATAAGATTGTAGCTCGTTTTGACCAAAGTGGTGATCTTTAACCTCAGAATGGCTTGCTATAAAATTTTGGTCAGCTCTAATTATGTAGTTGATCAGTTCAATGATCTATAATGGAGTCACAAAAAAATAGGTATCGGTGTAGAAACCATATATTTTGAATCTACCATTTGATTTTTCTAAGTGTCGGATATGTTGGTGGGTGGAAAAATGTGCTTAAAATCGACGATCAGATTTAAGAACCAAATTTTGAGAGTCTTTGTGTATGAGATTCTTGTTGGTTATGAGTGGAGAGTTGACTGATTTGGTTATTTGTAACTCTAAAATAATTTGTTATGAGATTTTAGTGAATTGTGAGTGAAGGGTTGAGTTGTTCAATGCTCTATAACCTTAGAATGGTTTGCTATGCAAACATACCTAATTTCAATTGAATGTTTGACTAGTTTGATGCTCTATATCTTAAAAATGACTTATGATGAGATTTTAGTTGATTCATAGCCAAGGTTTGATTAATTTGGATATTTCTAACCTTAGAATGGCTTGTAATAATATTATAGTTGATTCTGAGTTTAGAGTTGACCAATTTGATGATATTTAACGACATATGGCTTGTTACAAGATTGTACCTCATTCTAAAGAAGGGTTGACTAGTTTGGTGATTTGTAGCCTCAGAATGACTTGTTATAAAATTTTGGCAATCTCCAAATGTACATTTGATCAATTTAACAATCTATAATGGACTCACAAAAAAATGGGTCTCGGTGTAGGGACCATAACTTTTGATACCACTATTGGATTTTCTTAAGTTTTAGATATATTTTTAAGGAGAGAAATGTGCTTAAAATTGATGGTCAAATTTAAGCACCAAGTGTTGAGTCAAGAGTTATGAGTCTCTGTGTACAAGTCTATATAACAATTGTAGACTTTAAGATACTATTTTTTTTCTTACCTTAGAGTTCTCTAAAGAGTTTTGATGATAGAGTTCTCTAATTTAGGGATTTGTAACTCTAGAATGACTTCTTATGAGATTTGAGCGAATTGTAAGTAAAGGATTGAGTTGTTTGGAGATCTGTAACCTCAAACTTGTTTCTTATGAGATCATACCTAATTCTAACTGAACACTTGATTGATTCAGTGATCTATAGCTAAAAAATGACTTATGATGAGATTATAACCAATTCATAGTCAAAGTTTCACCAATTTGAATACTTCTAACCTAAGAATGGCTTATTATGAGATTGTAGCTCATTCTAAGTGAAGGGTTGACCAATTCAATTATCTGTAACTTTAGAATGATTTGATATGAAATTTTGGCGGCCTCTAATTGAGTCTCGGTGTAGAGACCATAACTTTTGATTTCATAATTGGAATTTCTTAACTTTTGGATATGTAATTAGGGGTCAAATGTACCTAAAATCAATGGTCAGATTTAAAAACCAAGTTTTGATTTAAAAGTTACGAGTCTCCATGTACAAGTCTATAAAAAGATGGTAGAGTTTAAGATCACATTTTCTTTCTAACCTTAGAATGGCCTGTTATGATATTCTTGTTTGTTATGAGTGTAGAGTTAACTGATTTAGTGATTTGTAACTCTAGAATGACTTGTAATGAGATTTTAGCAAATTGTGAGTGAAGGGTAGAGTTGTTTCGTGATCTATAAACTTAGAATGCTTTTTTGTGAGATCGTACCAAATTCTAATTGAACGGTTAACTGGTTCAGTGATATGTACCTTAGAAATGACTTGTGATATGATTATAGCCGATTCATAATCAAAATTGATTGATTCAAATACTTCTAACCTGAACATTATAATAACATTTTAGTTGATTCTAAGTGAAGGGTTAACCAATTTGATGATATGTAACCTTATAATGGTTTGTTATCAAATTTTAGCTCATTGTTAGTGAAGGGTTATTTGATTCAGTGATCTATAACCTCAGAATGATTTGTGATAAAATTTTGGCTAGCTCTGAATTGAGCAATTCGTTAGTTCAACTATTAAAAAAAAATGGGTCTCGGTGTAGAGACCTTAAATTTTGATTACACCATTAGATTTTCCTAAGATTCAGATATGTTGTTGGGGGCCAAAATGTGCCTAAAATGGATGGTTACTTATTCAAAAGTTACGAGTCTCCATGTACATGTCTATTTAATAATAGAAAAGTTAAAGATTATGTTTTCTTTCTAACCTTAGAATGGTTTGTTATGTGATTCTAGTTGGTTATGAGTGTAGAATTGAATAATTTGGTGATTTGTAAGTTTAGAATGAGTTGTGATGAGATTTGAGTGAATTGTGAGTGAAAGGTTAGTTGTTCAAAGATCTGTAATGTTAGAAGAGTTTGTTATGATATTGTTCCTAAATTTGATTGAACATTTTAGTTCATTTTCAGTGAAGGGTTGATTGATTCAGTAATCCCTAACCTCAAAATGACTTGCTATGAAATTTTGGCCATCTCTAATTTAGAAGTTGATCAGTTCGATGATCATGGAGTCACAAAAAAAATGGGTGTATGTGTACAAACCATAACTTTTGATTCCATTGTTGGATTTTTCTATGTTTCAGGGGACATAATATGCCCAAAATTGATAGTCATATTTGTATAGACTTGTATCCTTGTACAAGTCTATACAAAAATGATAGTGTTTAAGATCGTGTTTTCTTTCTAACTTTAGAATGACTTGTTATCAAATTCTAGTTGGTTATGAGTGTAGAGTTGACTGAGTCAATAGACCGTGTAGTGACTTATTATGAGATTTGAGCAAATTGTGAGTGAAGGGTTAAATTGTTCGATGATTTCTAACCTTAGAATGGTTTATTATGAGATTGTAGCTCATTATGAGTGAAGGGTCGACTACTTCAGTGATCTGTAACCTTAGAATGACTTTCTATGAAATTGTGGCCTCCGCTAATTGAGAGCTTGATCAGTTCAACAATCTATAATGTAGTAACAGATTAATGGGTCTCAATGTAGAGACCATAACTTTTGATTCTATTGTTGGATTTTCCTATGTTTCTGATATGTTTTTGGGAGATGAAATGTGCCCAAAATTGATGGTTAGATTTAAGCACCAAATTATATTAAAAAATTATGAGTTTCTGTGTACACTAAGTCTATAGAAAAATTACAGAGTTTAAGATTGTATTTTCTTTCTAATCCTAGAATGACATGTTATAATATTCTAGTTGGTTATGAGTGTAGAGTTGACTAATTTGAAGATTTATAACTCTAGAATGATTTGTGATTTGAGTGAATTAGAGTGAAGGGTTGAGTTGTTTGGTGAACTGTAACCTAAAAATGGTTTGTTATGAGATTACACCTAATTTCAACTGAATGCTTGACCAATTTGATGATATGTAGCTGATTAATAGTCAAAGTTTGATTGATTTAATTACTTCTAACATTATGATAAGAACGTAGCTCATTTTGAGAGACGTGGTGGTCAATTTTCTCATATCTTTAATCTCAGAATGGCTTGCAATGAAATTTTGGCCAGCTTTAATTAAGTGGTTGATCACTTCAACAATCTATGGAGTCATAGAAAAATGGGTATCGATGTAGAGACCATAACTTTTGATCTATAACCTCATAATCCTTTGTATGAAATTTTGGTTATCTCTAATTGAATAGTTAATCAATTCAGTGATCTATAGTGGAATCACAAAAAAATGAGTTTTGGTGTAGAGACCATAACTTTTGGTTCCATAGTTAGATTTTTCTAAGTTTACCTTTTCTTATCTGTGACCTTAGTGTGACATTTTTTCCTTTCTTCTCCAACTCCTAATATCTCTTACTTAGTATCCCCCCTTTCTATATTCTTTTCCACACTACTCTTGACTCCTTTTTTTTAACATGTATATGATATATGTTATTTCTTATATTTGATATGCAATATATTAGCTGGCAAAATGTGCCCAAAATTTAAGGTCAGATTTAAGCACCAAGTTCTGATTCAAAATTTATGAGTCTCCGTGTACAAGTCTATGCAAAAATGGTAGAGTTTAAAATCATGGTTTTAAGACAACTCATATATGTCTATGCATATTCCTAAGTGTTTGTATGATAAATAATTAAATAATGCATTTAACATAATTAAACTTAAGTAAAGTGTAATTAGTAAATACTTAATTACACTAACAGTTTCCAAAATTGACAATCAGATTTAAGTACCAAGTTCTTATTCAAAAGTTATGAGTTTTTATGTAAAATATGATAGAGTTTAATATCATGTTTTCTTTCTACCCTTAGAATGGCCTATTATGAGATTCTTGTTATTTATGAGTGTAGAGTTGACTGATTCAACAATTTGTAACTTTGTAATAACTTGTTTGAGCAAATTGTGAGTGGGTTGAATTGTTCAGTGATCTGTAACCTTAGAATGGTTTGTTATGAGATCGTCACAAAGAAATGGGTCTCAATGTAGAGACCATAAGTTTTGATTCCATTGTTGGATATTCCTAAGTTTTAAATATGTTGTTAGGGGGCAAAATGTGTCCAAAATTGATATTTAGATTTAAGAGCTTAGTTTTGATTCAAAAGTTATGAGTCGTGATGTACACGTCTATACAAAAAAGGTAGAGTTCAAGATCATATTTTCTTTCTAACCTTAGAATGGCCTATTATGAGATTCTAGTTAGTTATGACTATAGAGGTTACTGATTCGGTGATTAGTAGCTCTAAAATGACTTGTTATGAAGATTTGATCAAATTCTGAGTGAAGGGTTGAGTTGCTCAGTGGTCTATAACTTTAGAATGGTTTTTTATGAGATCATACCTAATTTAGTTTGAACATTTGACCAGTTTGATGATTTGTAGCTCAAAAATGACTAATGATGAGATTGTAGCCAATTCATAGTGAAAGTAAGCGTTGACTGAGTCAAGATATATAACTTTAGAATGACTTGTTATGAGATTGTAACTCATTCTGAGTGAAGGTTTGATCGATATGCTGATCTAAAAACCTCAAAATGTCTTGCTATAAAATTTTGGTTGATTTTGATTGAGCGGTTAATTATTTCAACAATCTATAATAAAGTCATAGAAAAATGAGTTTCAGTGTAAAGACCATAACTTTTGATTCCACCATTAGATTTTCCAAATTTTTGGATATGGTGTTTGAGAGAAAAATGTACCCAAAATTGATGGTTAGATTTAAGAACCAAGTTCTGAGTCAAAAGTTATCAGTCTCAAGGCAGAGTTTACAAGCATGGTTCTAACCTTAGAATGACATGTTATGAGATTCTAGTTGGTTATGTGTGTAGAGTGTAGTGATTTGGTGAATTGTAATTCTAGAATGACTTCTTATGAGATTTGAGTGAATTGTGAGTGAACAGTTGAGTTGTTCAATTATCTATAAGTTTTAGTTGATTCTGATTGAAAAGGTTGATTGATTTGATGATATGTAATATTAGAATGGTTTGTTATTAGATTGTAGCTCATTCTAAATGAAAGGTTGACATTTTCAGTGATTTTTAATCTCAAAATGACTTGATATAAAATTTTGGCCAGATTTGATTAAGTGGTTGATCAGTTCACCAATCTATAATGAAGTAAAAAAAAAATGGGTCTCAGTGTAAAGACCATAACTTTTGAGTCCATTGTTGGATTTTTCTAAGTTTTTGATATGTTGTTAGAGATTGAAATGTTCCCAAAATTGATGGTCAAATTTCAAAACAAATTTTTGATTCAAAAGTTATGAGTCTTGGTGTACAATTCTATAAAACAAATGGTAGAGTTTAAGATCATATTTTATTTCAAACCTTAATATTAATAGCCTTTTATGAGATTTGAGTAAATTGTCAGTGAAGGGCTAATTTGTTTGATGCTTTGTAACTTTAGAATGGTTTGTTATGAGATCACACCTAAATTTGTTGACCACTTGATCAGTTTGGTGATCTATGATGAGATTATAGCTGATTCATTGTCAAAGTTTGACCTATTAAAAAACTTCTAACCTCATAATGGCTTGCAATAACATTTTACTTGATTATGAGTGAAAGGTATCGATTCAAGATATGTAACCTCATAATGGTTACATATTTGTATGTTGTTGAGGGGCATAATTTGTGCAAAATTGATGGTCAAATTTAAGTATGATTGACCAGTTTGGTGATCTGTATCTCAAAAATGACATCTGTTGAGATTGTAGCTAATTCATAGTCAAAGTTTGACCAATTTGTATAGTTCTTAACTCAAAATATATTGTAATAACATTTTAGTTGATTCTAAAGAAAGGTTTGACTGACTCAATGATATGTAACATTAGAATGGCTTGTAGGATTGTAGCTCATTCACACAAAAAAAGAGAGTTTCAGTTTAGAAACTGTAACCTTTGATTCCATCGTTGGATTTTCCTAAATTTTAGATATGTTGTTAGGGGGCAAAATTTGTCTAAAATTAATGGTCATATTTAAGTACCAAACTCTATTCAAAAGTTATGAGTCTCTCTATACAAGTTTATACAATTATGATAGTTTTTAAGATCATGTTTTCTTTCTAACCTTAGAATGGCTTGTTATGAGATTCTAGTTATTTATGAGTGTAGAGTTAACTGATTTAGCAATTTGTAACTCTGTAATAACTTTTTATGAGATTTGAACAAATTTTGAGTAAAGGGTTGAGTAGTTTGATGATCTATAACCTCAGAATAAATTATGAGATCATACGAGATTTTGATTGAACACTTGACTAGTTCGGTGATCTGTAGCTTAAAAATGACTTGTGGTTAAATTAGCCAATTTATATTCAAAGTTTGACCAATTAAGATACTATTTAACCTTAGAAAGGCTTGTAATAACATTTTAGTTGATTTTGAGTAAAAGGTTGGACCAATTTGATTATATGTAACCACATAATGACTTGTTATGAGATTATAGCTTATTTTGAGTGAAGGGTTGATTGATTCAGTCTAGAATCTTAGAAAGAATTGCTATGAAATTTTGGCCCACTCTAATTGAGTGGTTGATCAATTTAGATTTAAGAACTTAGTTCTTATTCAAAAGTTTTGTATAGACTTCTATACAAAAAAGGTAGAGATTATTAAGATTGTGTTTTCTTTCTAACTTTAGAATTTCTTGTTATTAGATTTTAATTGGTTATGACTATAGAGTTTATTGATTTAGTGAATTATATCTCTAGAATGACTTCTTATGAGATTTGAGAAAATTTTGAGTGAAGGGTTGAGTTGTTCAGTGGTTTGTAACCTTAGAATGATTTGTTATGAGATTGCACCTAATTCAAATTGAATGCTTGTTATTAGATTTGAGAATTGTGAATGAAGCATTGAGTTTTCCCATGTTTTGTAAATTCAATATGGTTTTTTATTAGAGTCTACCTAATTCTAATTGAATGCTCAACTTGTTGGGTGGTCTATAGCTCAAAAATTACTTGTGATGAGATTTTAGTTGATTCATAGTCAAATCTTGACCAATTTGGATACTTCTAATGTAATGTCCCTAGTTCGTAGAGACTAAAAATTAATAGATAATACTTTGTAATTATTTATCTCCTACCACAAAGGCTTCTATCTTTTTACTAGGTTAGGCTTACCAATTAATTAGTACTTGGTATAATGGCTACTATGGCCTTTGTTATGTTCAATATAACTTGATACTATAGGTCAATTTGGCGTCTTCTTATAGTTATGACTCAACTCTAGTGATTAGCCATGAGGATTCAAATAGTGCTACTATGTATAAGAGTTGTGTCTTCAAAGGAAACTACATGCAATTTCCTTTAAGGATGATGAGACCAGTAAATGGAGAGGACATGGATCGCTATCTTTGACAATTATTACCACTAATACGAGTTTGCTATGAAATGTTTTTGTTATGTTTAAAGAGATGCTATTCTACCCACCTTGACCGTGATGATTTTTCCTTCTTAACTAATTATTGAATCTATAGATTTGATGTTATTTGGCTTCTTGGCCTCACTTCCCCCTGTCAATGTTTACTTCCATGTACCATATTCTTGTTGATGGTATTGTCCTCAGTTCACGTGGGGCAGATGTATGGGAGTGATTGCTTATTCTCTGATTTCGATGGTAATTGGTGATTATTCTTCCTGCCTTGTGGGGATGTATTGGTGTGAACCTCTTTTTCCTTGGATATCTTTCTTCATTTTCTTCTTGACTTGAATATTTTGGATATACCCATATTTGTTCCTTGTGTTTGGATGTCCACCCTCGTAAATTGTCGACGGTTGTTTGGATGTGAACAATGTCTTCTATAGTCTGTGTACTACGTCAATTTATTTTGTATGCAACATGGAGTGGTGATGCCCTAGTTCATCCCACTAGGTGATAGCTCTCTCCATAATATTAGTTTTTCCATCAATAATCTTTCACCCAGCTATCTTCTTCCTGTTGTTCCTCTATGTCCCTTTGAATTGTAGGTTGATATTGTTTTATATCTATAAATTCAAATGGTTGTGTCTCTTCTTAAAATGGGGACATGTTCTTTCTTAATCGGCACTTCTTCATGAACAATGATTATTACTAGAATGACTTTTTATGAGATTTGAGTTAATTATGAGGGTTAAGTTGTTTGGTGATCAGTAACTTTAAAATGGTTTGGTATGAGATAATATTTAATTATAATTGGACACTTAACTAGTTCGGTGTAGAAATCATAACTTTTGATTCCACCATTAGATAATCTTAAGTTTCAAAAAGGTTTTTTATGAGATAGTACCTAATTTTGATTGAACACTTGACTGGTTAGGTGATATGCAGCTTTAAAATAACTTGTGATGAGATTTAAGGTGATTTATAGTTAAAGTCTGACCAATTTGGATACTACTAATCTCAGAATGGCTTGTATAACATATCAGTTGATTTAGAATGAAGGGTTGATGATGATATGTACCCTCAAAATGGCTTATTATGAAATTAAAGCTCATTCATAGCAAAGGGTTGACTGATTCGATGATCTAAAACCTCAAAATGACTTGCTATGAAATTTTGGGTAGCTTTGATTGCGTGGTTAATCAATTCAACAATAGAATCACATAAAATATGTCTTAGTGTAGAGACCATAATTGTGATTCCAAAGTTGGATTTTCCTAATTTTTGGATATGTTGTTGGAGGTCAAAATGTGCCCAAAATTGATGGTCACATTTAAGAACCAACTTCTGATTGAAAAGTTATGAGGCTTCATGTTCAACTCTATACAAAAATGGCAATTTAAGATTGTGTTTTTTTTTAAGCCTTAGAATGGCTTGTTATGAGATTCTAGTTGGTTATTAGTGTAGAGTTGACTAATTTGGTGATTTGTAAGTTTAGAATGGCCTGTTATAAGATCTAAGTGAATAATGAGTGAAGGATTGAGTTGTTCTATGATCTGTAACTTTATAATGGTTGTTATAAGATTATAGTCAATTTGTAGTCAAATTTTGACTAATTTGGATACTCCTAATCTTAGACTGGCTTCTAATAACATTTTAGTTGATTGTAAGGGAAGGGTTGATCGATTTAATGTTATTTAATCTCAAAATTGCTTGTTATGAGATTTGAGCAAATTGTGAGTGAAAGTTGAGTTGTTTGGTGATCTGTAAACTCATAAAAGTTTGTTATGTGAGCATACTTAATTCTGATTGAATGCTTGACCGGTTTGGCGATATGTTTTTTAAAAATGACTTGTGATGAGATTGTAGCCTCATAGTGAAATTTTGACTGACTTCTAACCTTAGAATGGATTGTAATAACATTTTAGTTGATTTTGTGTGAAAGGTTGACTGATTCGATGATATGTAACCTCATAATGACTTGTTATGGGATTGTAACTCATTTTAAGTAAAAGGTTGACCAATTTAATAATCTAGAACTTAAAAATGACTTGCTATAAATTTTAAGCCTACTACTCTAATTGAGTGATTGATGAGTTCAAAGATCTATAATGAAGTTAGAGAAATGGGTCTCATTGTAGAGACAATAACATTTGATTCCATGTTTAGATTTTTCTAAGCATTGGATATGTTGTTGGGGGGAAAAATGTGCCCAAAGTTGAATGTCAAATTTAAGAATCAAATTTTGATTCAAAAGTTATGAGTCTTTATGTACAAGTCTATAAAAAAAATGATAGAATTTAAGATTTTCTTTTTATTCTTAGAATGGCCTTTTAAGAGATTCTAATAGGTTATCAGTATAGAGTTGACTGATTCAATGATTTGCAAGTTAAGAATGAATTGTTATGAGATTTGAGAGAATTGTGATTGAAAAATTTAGTTGTTCAGTGATCTATACCTTTGAATGGTTTGTTATAAGTCCTACCTAATTCTAATTGAATGCTCGATCGGTTCGGTGATATGTTACTTAAAAATGACTTGTGATGAGATTGTAGCCGATTCATAGTCAAAGTTTGATCAATTTGGATATTTCTACCCTCAGAATAGCTTCTAATAAAATTTTAGTTGATTCTGAGTGAAGTGTAGACCGATTCAATGATACATAATCTTAGAATGGCTTGTTATGAGACTGTAGCTCATTCTAAGCAAAGGTGGTCTTTAGTGATCTGGAAGCTTAAAATGACTCGCTATAAAATTTTGGCTATCTCTAATTGAGTGGTTAATTAGTTCACTAATCTATAATTGAGTCATAGAAAAATGGGTTTCAGTGTAAAAGACCATAACTTTTGATTCTTCTAGTAGATTTTTCTAAGTTTTCGATATATTGTTGGGGCCGAAATATGCCCTAAATTGAGTGTGAGATTTGAGAACCATGTTTTGATTGAAAAGTTGGCCAATTTGTAACCTCTTTTTTGTTTGTTATGAGATCATCCCTAATTCTGATCTCATTACTAGTTCGGTGATCTATAGATTTAAAATCACATTTGATGAGATATTAGCCGATTCATAATCAAAGTTTGACTTATTTACATACTTTCCTTCCTTAGAATAACTTGTAATACATTTTAGTTGATTTCAAGTGAAGGGTGAACTAACTTGATAAAATTTAACCTTAGAATGGCTTTTTATGAGATTTTAGCTCATTTTGAGGAAAGGGTTGGCCGATAACTTTTTATTCCAATGTTGGATTTTCTTAAATTTTGGATATGTTGTTGTGGGGAAAATGTGCATAAAATTGATGATTAGATTAAAAAACCAAATTCTAATTTTGAAGTTATGAGTCTTCGTGTACAAGTCTATACAAAAATGGTAGTGTTTAAGATTGTGTTTTCTTTCTAACCTTAGAATGCATTATATGTTATGATATTCTAGTTGGTTCTAAGTGTAGAGTTGACCGGTTTAGTCATTTATAACTCTAGAATGACTTTTTAAGAGATTTGAGTTATTTATGAGTGCAGGGTTGAGTTGTTTGTTGATCTATAATGTGAGAATGATTTGCTATGAGATCATACCTAATTTAAATGGTTGATTGATTCGGTGAACTATAGTCAAAGTTTATCTTGTGATGAGATTGTAGTTGATTTATAGTCAAAGTTTGAGCAATTTGGATACTTCTAACCTTGGGATGGCTTGTAATAATATTTTAGTTGATTCTAAGTGGAGGGTTGACAAATTCGATGATATGGTAACCTCATAATAGATTTTTATGAGATTGTAGCTAATTTTGAGTGAAGAATTGACTAATTTGGTGATATATTACTTTAGAATGACTTGTTATAAAATTTTAGCTAGAGCTGATTGAGCGGTTGATTAGTTAAATGAGTCACAAAAAAATGGGTCGCAGATTAAAAACCATAACTTTTGATTCCACCATTATATTTTCCTAACTTTCAAATATGTTGCTAGGGGTAAAATGTGCCCCAAATAGATAGTCAAATTTAAAAACCAAATTTTGATTCTAAAGTTATGAGTCTCCGTGTTTAGTCTATACAAAAATGGAAGAATTTATTAAGACTATGTTTTCTTCGCAACATTAGAATGGGCTATTATGAGATTTTAGTTGGTTAGGAGTAATTGACTAATTCAGTGATTTGCAACTCTATAATGACTTGTTATGAGATATGAGCAAATTGTGAGTTTTATTGTTAGATTATATCTCATTTTGAGAAAAGGGTTAACCAATTTGATGATATGTAATCTCATAATGACTTGCTATAAAATTTTGGCTAGCTTTGATTAAGCAATTGATCAATTCAATGATTTATAATAGAGTCATAGAAAAATGGGTCTCAATGTAGAGACCATAACTTTTGATTACACCATTAGATTTTTCTAAGATTTAGATATGTTGTTGGGGTGCAAAATTCTTTTTAAAATGGACAATTAGATTTATGAATCAAGTTCTTATTCAAAAGTTACGACTCTCCATGCACTAGATGTACTGCTAGTGGTTCTAGATCTTTGCTCCTGCTTATGGTACTACCTTTCATTTTCTATACAATAATGACGAAGTTTAAATAAGATTGTGTTTTCTTTCTAACCTTAGAATGGTTTGTTATGCGATTCTAGTTGGTTATGAGTGTAAATTGATTGATTCGATGATTTGTAACTCTAGAATGAGTTGTTATAAGATTTGAGTGAATTGTGAGTGAAGGGTTGAGTTATTCAAAGAATTGTAACATCAAAAGGATTTGTTATGGGATTGTTCCTAATTATGATTGAATGTTTGAACATTTGAATGGTCTGTAGCTTAGAAATTATTGGTAATGAGATTATAGCTAAATCATAGTCAAAATTTGACCAATTTGGATAGTTCTAATCTTAGAATGGCTATAAAATTTTACTTTATTCGAGTGAAAGTTGATTAATTCATTGATATGTGAACTCAAAATGATTTGGTATAATACAAGCCATTTTGAGTGAATGGTTGACCAATTTGGTGATCTGTAACCTCAAAATGGCTTGTTATAATAGTTTGGTCATCTTTGATTGAGTGGTTGATCAATTCAAAATCTATAATGGAGCAAAAAAAAAAAGGTATACATGTACAAACCATAACTTTTGATTCCACCGTTGGATTTTCTTATGTTTTAGGGGCCAAAATATGCCCAAAATTGATATTTAGACTTAAGAACCAAGTTTTGATTCAAAAGTTATGAGTATACTTCTACAGGTCTATATGAAAATAATAGAGTTTTAAATCGTTTTTACTTTCTAACCTTAGAATGACCTGTTATGAGATTTTAGTCAGTTATAAGTGTAGAGTTTAATGAATCGGTGATTTATAACAGTAGGATACTCACGATCCTTGGAGTCTTTACAATGATGATGAAAACTTTCATCATTGTCATGACCAATTTCATGGTCATCATCATGACCAATTTCATATTCATCATCATGACCAATTTCATAGTTATCCTCACTATAATCATTGTCCTGACCAATTTGATAGATATGATCATAGATATCATCATTGCCAGAACCCATTTATGGTCATCATAATTGCAATAAAAAGACCATAGATTTGACACTACAATGACTTATTATGAGATTTAAGTGAATTGTGAGTGAAGGGTTAAGTTTTTTGGTGATTTTTAACCTTAGCACTTGTTATGAGATTGTAGCTCATTTTGAGTGAAGGGTTGACAAACTTGGTGATCTGTAACCCCATAATAACTTGCTATAAAATTTTGGCCTACTTTGATTGAGTGATTGATTAGTTCAACGATCTATAATGTAGTCACAGATTAATGAGTCTCAATGTAGAGAGCATAATTTTTTATTCCATTGTTGTTGGATTTTTCTAAGTTTTTGATATGGTTTTTTGGGGAGGGAAATGTGTCCAAAATTGATAGTCAAATTTAGAAACCAAGTTTTGATTCAAAATTTATGAGTCTCCATGTACACTAAGTCTATACAAAAATTGCAGAGTTTAAGATCATGTTTTCTTTCTAATCTTAAATTTTTTTTTATAATATTCTAGTTGGTTATGAGTATAGAGTTGACTAATTTGATGATTTGTAACTCTAGAATCACTTGTGATGTGATTTGAGTGAATTGTGAGTGAAAGGTTGAGTTGTTTAGTGATTTCTAACTTTGGAATGGTTTGTCATGAGATTGTACCTAATTTTGATTAAACACTTGACTTGTTTGGTGATCTATAGCTTAAAACTGACTCATGATGAGATTGTAGCTAATTCATAGTAAAATTTTAACTAGTTTGATTACTTATAACATTAGGATGGCTTATAATAATATTTTACTTGAGTCTAAGTGAAGGGTTGACCGACTTGATGAATTCTAACCTCAAAATGGCTTGTTATAAGAGAATGGCTCATATTGAGTGTTGGTTCTTAAATTTGACCATCAATTTTGGACACATTTTTTTCTCCACCAACATATTTGAAACTTAGAAAAATCTAAAAGTGAAATCAAAAGTATGGTTTCTACACTAAGACCCATTTTTTTGTGACTCAATTATAGATTGTAAATTGATCTATCATTCAATCAAAGTCATTCAAAGTTTCATAACAAGTCATAGCAAATCATTATGAGTTTACACATCAAAAAATTGTTAAACCCTTCACTCAGAATGAGTTATAATCTCATAACAAGCCATTCTGAGGTTATATTTCATCAAATTTGTCAACCCTTCATTCAGAATAAACTAAAATGTTATTACAAGCAATTATGAGGATAGAAGTATCTGAGCTTATAGATCATCAAATCAGTCAACCTTTCACTCAGAATCAACTAAAATGTTATTGTAAGTCATTTTGAGGTTAGAAGTATTAAAATTGCCCAAACTTTCACTATGAATTAGCTAAAATCTCATCACAAGTCATTTTTAAGGTACTGATTATTGAATTGGTTAGTGTTTAATCAAAATTAGGTACAATCTCATAAAAAACTATTCTGAGATTATAGATCACTGAACAACTCAACCTTTCACTCATAATTCATGCAAATCTTAGAAGAAATTATTCTAGTTACAAATCATTGAATCAGTCAACTCTACACTCATAACCAAATAGAATGTCATAATAGTCCCTT
This sequence comes from Cupressus sempervirens, assembly GCA_028749045.1. Taxonomy (NCBI): domain Eukaryota; kingdom Viridiplantae; phylum Streptophyta; class Pinopsida; order Cupressales; family Cupressaceae; genus Cupressus; species Cupressus sempervirens. The sequence continues at coordinate 561,431,317 of CM053785.1, read as the reverse complement.
CTAAGGTTAGAAAGAAACCAGGGTCTTAAACTCTATTATTTTGGTTTAGACTTGTAGACAGATAATCATAACTTTTGAATTGGAATTTGTTTCTTAAATCTGGCCTTTGATTTTGGGCACATTTCATTAACCAACAACATATCCAAAACTTAGTTAAATCCAACAATGGAATAAAAAATTATTCTCTTTATTGAGATTTTTTTTCCATGATTCCATTATAGATCGCTGAACTAATCAACTTCTTAATTAGAGCCAAATAAAATTTTGTGGTGAGTCATTCTTAGGTTATAAATCACCAACTCAGTCAACTCTTTGTTCAGAATGAGCTACAACCTGCTAACAAATGATTTGGAGGTTATATATCAGCAAATATGTCAACCCTTCACCCATAATCAACTAAAATTTTATTACAATCCATTCTAAGGTTCTAGAAGTATCCAAATCTACTACAATCTCATCACAAGTTATTTCAGATCACTGAACCGGTCAAACATTCAATTAGAATTAGGTATGATCTCATAACAAACAATTCTGAAGTTACATATCACTGAACAATTCAACCCTTCACTCAAAATTTGTTCAAATCCCAAAAAAGTCATTCTATAGTTACAAATAAGCAACTAAAATTTCATAAGCTTAGAAAGAAAACATGATCTTAAACTTTGCCATTTTTGTATAGAACATGGAGACTCAAAACTGTAGAATTATGAATTGCTTCTTAAATATGACCATCGATTTTGAGCACATTTCACCCCCAATAATATATCTAAAATAGAAGAAAATGCAATGATGGAATCAAAAGTTATGGTCTCTACTCCAAGACCATTTTTCTGAGACTCAGTTATAGATCATTGAATTGATCTACCATTTAATCAAAGTCAGCCAAAGTCTTATAGCAAGTCATTATGAGTTTACAAATCACAAAATTGGTAAACCCTTCACTTGGAATGAGTTATAATCTCATAATAAGCCATTCTGAGGCTGTAGCATATCATCAAATTGGTAGATCCTTCATTCAAAATCAACTAAAATGTTATTACAAGCAATTACAAGGTTAGAAATATCTGAGGTTATAGATCACCAAACAACTAAACTCTTCACTCACAATTTTCTCAAATCTCATAATAAGTCATTCCAGAGTTACAAATTACCAAATCAATGAACTCTACACTAATAACCAATTAGAATCTTATAACAAGCCATTCTAAAGTTAGAAAGAAAACAAGATTTGAAACTCTGCCACTTTTTATAGATTTGTACATGGAAACTCATAACTTTTGAATCAAAACTTGGTTCTTAAATTAGACTATCAATTTCAAGCATATTTTGCCCCCACTAACATATCCTAAACTTAGGGAAATCTAAAGGTGGAATCAAAAGTTATAGTCTCTACAATTAAGATCTATTTTTTTGTGACTCTATTATAGATTACTGAATTGATCAACCACTCAATCATAGCCGGACAAACTTTTAAAGAAATTCATTTTGAGGTTATAGATCATTGAATTGGTTAACCCTTCACTTAGAAAAAACCTTAATGTAACAAGTCATTCAAAGGTTACATATCATCAAATTAGTCATCATTTCATTCAGAATCAACTAAAATGTTATTGCAAGTCATTCTAAAGTTAAAAGTATCCAAATCGATCAAACTTTGGCTATGAATCAGCTATATTTGGGCAAGTTTCGGCCCCCAACAATATATCAAAAACTAAGAAAAATTCAATGGTGGAATCAAAAGTTATGGTCTCTATATGGAGATCCATTTTTTTGTAACTTTACTATGGATTGCTAAACCGATCAATTGCTCAATCATAGTCAGCCAAAATTTCATAGCAAGTGATTCAGTAGTTAAAAATTATTGAATTGGCCAACCTTGCTCTCAGAATAAGCTACAATCTCATGACAAGCCATTCTTAGGCTACATATCATTGAATTGGTCAACCCTTTACTTGACATCAATTAAAATGTTATTACATGTCATTTTTAGGTTAGAAGTATACAAATCAATCAAACTTTGATTATGCATTGGCTACAATCTCATCACAGTCTTTTTTATCCTAAAAATCACTAAAAAATTGAACCCTTTGGTCACAATTCACTCAAATCTCATAACAACTAATTCTAGAGTTACAAATCATTAAATCACTCAACTCTACACCCATGAGGAACTAAAATCTTATAATAGGCCATTGTAAGGTTATGAAGAAAACACGATCTTAAACTCTGTCCTTTTTTTCTAGACATGTACACAGAGAGTCATAACTTTTTTTTAAAAATCTGATCGTTAATCTTGGGCACATTTTGCCTACTACTACATATCCAAAACTTAGGAAAATCCAACAGTGAAATCAAAAGTTATGGTCTCTACACTAAAAACCCATTTTTCTGTGACTCCATTATATATCTCTAAACTGATCAACCACTCAATAAGAGCTGGTTAGAATTTCATAGTAAGTAATTTTATGGTTACAGAGCACCAAATCAATCAACCGTTTACTCAGAATTAGGTACAAATTCATAACAATTCATTCTAAAGTTACATATCACGAATTGGTCAACCGTTTACTCAGAATCAACTAAAATGTAACAAGCCATTCTGAAGTTATAAGTATCCAAATTGGTCAAACTTTGACTATGAATCAACTACAATCTCATCACAAGTCAAGCTACAAATCACTAAACTTGTCAAGTATTCAATTGATATTAGGTACGATCTCATTAAAAACATTTCTGAGGTTACAAATCATTGATTCACTCAACTCTAGTAAGGTTAGAAAGAAAGCATAATCTTAAACTCTACTAATTTTGTATAGACTTTTTACATGGAGACTAATAAATATTTAATCAAAAGCTTTTCCTTAAATTAGATTGATAATTTTTGGTACATTTTGCCTCCCAACTACATATTTGAAACTTAAGAAAATGCAACACTGGAATGAAAAGTTATGGTCTCTACAACAAGACCATTTTTTGTGACAAAATATATCAAATCTTAAAATAAGTCAGTTTAGACTCACAAATCATCAAATAAGTTAATTCTCTACTCATAACCAACTAGAATCTAATATCAGACTAATGTAAGGTGATAAAGAAAACATGATCTTAAACTTTGTCACTTTTGTATAGACTTGTACATGGAGACTCATAACTTTTGAATCAAAACTTGGTTTTGAAATCTGATAATCAATTTTGGACACATGTTATCAACCTTTTACTCAAAATGAGCCACAATTAGTCAACTCTACACTGATAACCAATTAGAATCTCATAAACTATTCTAAGGTTAGAAAGGAAACATTATCTTAAACTCTATCATTTTTATAAAGACTTATATACATGGAGAATCTTAGATTTTGAATTAGAACTTGGTTCTTAAATTTGACAATAGATTTCAGGTACATTTCAGCCCCAAAACAACATATTTGAAACTAAGGAAAATCCAATGGTATTATCAAAAGTTATGTTCTATATATGGAGACCCATTTTTCTATGACTGCATTATAGATCGCTGAATTGATCAATTGCTCAATCAGAGCTAGCCAAAATTAGTCAACCCTTAGCTCAAAATGACCTACAATCTCATAACAAGGCATTCTGAAGTTACATGTCATCAAATTGATCAATCCTTCACTCAATATCAAGTAAAATGTTATTACAAACATTCCTAAGTATGTACAATCTCATCACAAGTGATTTTTGAGCTATAGATCACCAATCAAGTGTTCAATCAGCATTAGTTATGACATCATAGCAAACTATTTTGAGGTTATAGATCACCAAACAACTCAACCTATCACTCACAATTCATTAAAATTTCATATTTACTCATTCTATAGTTATAAATGACCAAATTAGTCAAGGGTACATGGAGACTCATGAATTTTGAATAAGAACTTGGTTCTTAAATCTAATTGTTGATTTTGGCCACATTTCACTCCCCAACAACATATCCAAAAATTAGTAAAAATCCATAACTTACATCTAAGTTATGCTCTCTACATTGAAACCCATTTTTTTATCACTCTATTAATAAATCATTGCACTGTTCAACGAGAGCTAGGAAATTTTTTATAGCAAGCCATTTTGAGTTTATAGATGACCAAATTGGTCAACCCTTCAGTCAAAATCAACTTAAATATTATTAAAAGCCATTCTGAGGTTAGAAGTTTCTAAATTAGTCAAAGATTGACTATGAATTAGCTACAATCACATCACAAGTCATTTTTAAGCTCCAAATCATCGATCTTGTTATTCATTCAATCAAAATTATGTACAATATCATAAGAAACTATTCTGAGGTTATAGATCACTGAACAACTTAACTCTTCACTCACAATTATTTCAAATATCATAATAAGTCATTCTAGAGTTACTAAGGTTAGAAAAGAAAAATCGATCTTAAACTCTGTCATTTTTGTATAGAATTGTATATGGACACTCATAAGTTTTGAATCAGAGATTGGTTCTTCAATATAGGTTTATTTGCACATTCCCCCCCTCCCCCCAACAATATATATCCAAATATAGAAAAATTCAACGGTACAATCAAAACTTATGGTCTCTATAGAAAGACCTTTTTTCCATTATAGATCAATTAACTGATAAACTACTCTATTAGACCTACCCAAAATTACATAGCAAGTCATTCTGACATTACATATCACTAAATTAGTCAACCATTCACTTAGAATCATTGAATCGGTCAACACCTCACTCAAAATCATCTAAAATATTATTACAAGCAATTCTGAGGTTAAAAGTGTCCAAATCGATCAAACTTTGACTATGAATTTATGGAATCAAAAGTTATGGTGTCTACACCAAGACCCATTTTTCTCTGACTCCATTATAGATTGCTGAAATGGTCAATCGCTCAATTAAAGCCTGGCCAAAATTTTATCACTAGTCATTATGAAGTTACAGAATAGTGAAATGGTTAACCCTTCACTTAGAATGAGCTACAATCTCATAACAAACCATTTGAGGTTACATATGATTGAATTTGGTCAACCCTTCTTTTGAAATCAAGTAAATATTATTACAAGCAATTCTAAATTTAGAAGCATCCAAATTGGTCAAACTTTGACTATGAATTGGTTACAATCTTATCATAAGTCATTTTTGAGCTATATAGATCATTGAACCGATGAAACATTCAATCATAATTATGTATGATCTCATAACAATCCATTCTGAGGTTACAGACCAGTGAACAACAACCCTTCACTCAAATTTCATAAAAAGTCTTTTTAGAGTTACAAATCACCAAATCAATCAACTCTACAATCATAAATAGAATCTAAAAACAACGCATTCTAAGGTTAGAAGGAAAACAAGAGCTTTGACTCTATCATATTTCTATAAAATTATGCCAATTTTGGGCACATTTCACACTGCCCAACAACATATCCAAAACTTTGGAAAATCCAATCGTGGAATAAAAAATTATGGTCTCTACACCAAGACCCATTTTTTTATAACTCCATTATAAATCGTTGTACTGATCAACCACTCAATCAGAGCAGGCCAAAATTTCAAAGCAAATTATTTTTAGGTTAGAAATCACTTAATCAGTCAACCCTTTGGTTAGACTAAGCTATAATTTCATAACAAACTATTTTGAGGTTACATATCATTGAATTTATCAAACCTTTACTCAAAATCAATAAAATTTTTATTACAAGACATTTTGAGATTAGACATATGCAAATATGTCAAACTGATCAAGTGTTCAATCAAAATTAGGTATGATCTCGTAGCAAACCATTCTATGGTTACAAATAGATCACTGATTCAATCAGTACTCTACATTCATCACCATCTTGAATCTAATAAAAAGAAAACACAATCTTTATCTTTGTCATTTTTAATACACAATAACTCATAACTTTTGAATCAAAACTTGGTTCTTAAATCTGGCAGTCAATTTTGAGCACATTTTGACCACCAACAACATATCCAAAACTTAGAAAAATCCAACGGTGCAATAAAGAGATATGGTCTCTACACTAATACTCATTGTTATGTTATTACATGACATTGTGAGTTTAAAAGCATCCAAATTTGTCAAACTTTGACTATAAATCTACTACAATCTCACCACAAGTCATTTTTAAGCTAGTATCATTGAATCAATCAAGTGTTTAATCAGAATTAGGTACTACTATCACATAAAAAATTATTATGATCACCGAACAAATCAAGTCTTCACTCACAATTCACTCAAATCTCATAACAAGTCATTCTAGAGTCAATGAATCTATCAATGAATCTATCAACTCTACACTCATAATCTCATAACAAGCCATTCTAAGTTCAGAAAGAAAGCACAATCTTAAAATCTATCCTTTTTGTATAGACTTGTACATGAAGACTCATAACCTTTGAATCAAAACTTTATTCTAACAATCAATTTTGGGCACATAGATCATAATGAGGTTATACACCACTAAACAACTCAACCCTTCACTCAAAATTTACTCAAATCTCATAAAAAGTCATTTTTAGAGCAACAAATCATCGAATTACAGGTACAATCTTATCACAAGTCATTTTTGGCCTATAGATCATTAAACAAGTTAAACGTTCAATCTGAATTAGGTACAATCTCATAACAAATCAGTTTGAGGTTATAGACCACCAAATAACTCAACTCTTCACTCAAAATTTGCTCAAATCTCATTACAAGTCATTCTAGAGTTACAAATCATCGAATCTGTCAACTTAACTAACTAGAATCTTACAATAGGCCATTCTATTATTCTAAAAGGAATAATACAAAAGGTCAGTTGGACAATGAGTTAGAAAGAAAACATGATCCTAAACTCTGCCATTTTTGTATTGATTTGTACATGAAGCCTCAAAATATTTGAATTAGAACTTGGTTTTTAAATTTGACTACCAATTTTAGGCACATTTTTCCCTCCAACAACATATCCAAAACATAGAAAAATTCAGAATTGGAATAAAAAGTTATGGTCTCTACATTGAAACCCATTTTTTTATGACTCCATTATAGATCATTGAATTGATCAATTGCTTAATCCAAGATGGTGAAATTTTTTATAGCAATTCTTTCTTAGGTTACAAATCTTTGAATTGGTCAACCCTTCTCTTAGAATGAGTTATAATCTCATAACAAGCCATTTTGAGGTTACATATCATCGAATCAGTCAACCCTTCACTTAGAATCAATTAAAATATTATTACAGACCATTATGAGGATATAGATTATCAAATTAGTCAACCCTTCACTCAATATGAGTATCTCATAAAATGCTATTCTTAGGTTGCATATCATCGAATTAGTCAACCTTTCCCTTAGAACCAACTTAAATGTTATTACAAGTTACAATCTCATCACAAGTCATTTTTAAGATACAAGTGACCAAACTTGTCAAGTGTTGAATTAGAATTAGGTACGATCTCATGACAAACCATTCTAAGGTTATAGATCATTGGAAACCTCAACCCTTCACTCACAAATTGCTCAAATCTCATAACAAGTCATTCTAGATATACAAATCATCGAGTAATTCAACTCTATAGTCATAACCAACTAGAATCTCATAACAGGCCTTTCTAAGGTTAGAAAGAAAACATGATCTTAAACTCTGTCATTTTTGTATAGACTTGTACATGAGATGCATAAATTTTGAATCAAAACTTGGTTCTTAAATTTGACCATCAATTTTGGGTACATTTCACCTTTAACAACTTAGGAAAATCTAATAGTAGAATTAAAAGTTATGGTCATTACATTGAAATCCATTTTTCTATGACTCCATTATATATTGTTGAACTAATCAATCACTCAACCAAAGTTGACTAAAATTTAGATCACCAAATTGGTCAACCCTTCACTTAGATTGAGCTACAATATCATAACAAGCCATTTTGAGGTTGCATATCATCAAACCATCAACCCTTCACTCGGAATCAACTAAATTGCTATTAAAGGCATTCTAAGGTTAGAAGTGGAAAAAATCACTCAAACTTTGACTATGAATCTACTACAATCACATCACAATTCTTTTTCATGGTATAGATCATTGAACTGGTCAAGCGTTCAATCAAAATTAGGTAAGATCTCATAAGAAACCATTCTAAAGTTATGGCTCACCGAACAATTCGACCACTCACAATTCACTTAAATGACTTTCTATGATATTGTAGCTCATTCTGAGTGAAGAGTTGACCAATTTAGTTTTATAACCTCATAATTAATTTCTATGAAATTTTGGCCAGCTTTGATTAAGCAATTGATCAGTTTAGCTACCTATAATGGAATAATAGAAAAATGGGTCTTGATGTTGAATGTATGGGGCAAAATGTACCCAAAATAACAGTCAAATTTAATAACCAAGTTGTGATTCAAAAGTTATGAGTCTCCATGTACAAGTCTATATATTAATGGCAGATTTTAAAATTGTATTTTTTGATTCAAGGGTTGACTAATTCAATGATATATAGCTTCATTATGGCTCTTTATTAGATTGTATCTCAATCTGAACAAATGGTTGACCAATTCAGTGATATAAAACCTCATAATGACTTGCTATGAAATTTTGGCCATCTCTGGTTGTGTGATTGATCAGTTTAGTGATTCCACTAAAAAATGAGTCTCATTGTACAGACCATAACATTTGATTCCACAGTTTTGTTCCATAACATGGCAGAGTTTAAGATCGTATATTCTTTCTACCTTTAGAATGACATGTTATGAGATTCTACTTAGTTTTGTGTGCGTTGACTAATTTGGTAATTTGTAACTCTAAAATGACTTATTATGAGATTTGAATGAATTTTGAGTGAAGGGTTGAGTTGTTCAGTGATCTATAACTTCAGAATGATTTGTTATTAGATTGTACATAATTCTGTTTGAATGCTTGACCAAATCGTTAATATATATAGCTTAAAAATGGCTTGTGATGGGATTGTAGTCATTTCATAGTCAAAGTTGAATATTTCTAACTTTAGAATGACTTGTAATAATATTTTAGTTGATTCTGAGTGAAGGGTTGGGTGATTCAATGATATATAACCTTAGAATGGCTTGTTATGAGATTGTACCTCATTCTAAGTGAAGGGTTGACCGATTTGATGATCTGTAACTTCAAAATGACTTGCTATGAAATTTTGGCTAGTTGTAATTGAATGGTTGATCAGTTCACTGATCTATAACAGAGTCATAAAAATATGGGTCTCTATGTACAAACCATAACTTTTGAGATTTGAACAAATTGTGAGTGAAGAGTTGAGTTGTTTGGTGATCAATAACTTCATAATGGTTTGTTATGAGATCGTACCTAATTCTAATTAAACACTTGATTAAGTTGGTGATCTGTAGATCAAAAATGACTTGTGATGAAATTGTACCTGATTCATAGTCAAAGTTTGACCAATTTGTATAATTCTAACCTAAGAATGGCTTGTAATAACATTTTAGTTGATTCTGAGTGAAGGGTTGACTGATTGAATAATATCTAACATCAGAATGGCTTGTTATGAGATTGTAACTTATTCTATGGGAAGGGTTGACTAATTCAATGATCTATAACTTCATAATGGCTTGCTATGAAATTTTGGTAGGCTCTAATTGAGCAGTTGATTAGTTCAGCGATCTATAACAGAGTTACAGAAAAATGGGTCTCAGAGTAGAGACCACAACTTTTGATTCCACTGTTAGATTTTTCTAAGTTTTGGATATGTTGTTGGGGGAAAAATATGCCCAAATTTGATGGTCAGATTTAAGAACCACATTTTTATTCAAATTTATGACATAAACTCTATACAAAAATAGTAGAGTTTAAGATCATGTTTTCTTTCTAACCTTAGAATGACCTGTTATGTTATTCTAGTTAGTTATGAGTCTAGTCATTAACTAATTCGGTGATTTGTAACTCTAGAATGACTTATTTTGAGATTTGAATGAAATGTGTGTGAATTGTTGAGTTGTTTGATGATTTGTAAGCTTAGAATGATTTGTTATGATATCATACATAATTTTGATTGAATGTTTGACCAGTTTGATCATCTGTATCCCAAAAATAACTTGTGATGAATGGATTGTAGTTGATTCATAGTCAAAGTTTGACTAAATAGGATTCCAGCTTATACTAACATTTTAGTTGATTTCGAGTGATAGTTGACTGATGCAATGATATGTAACCACATAATAGCTTGGTATGAGATTTTAGCCCATTCTGAGTGAAGAATTGACCAATTTGGTGATCTGTGACCTCAAAATGACTTGCTATAAAATTTTGAACTTCTCCAATTGAATGGTTGATCATTTCACCAATCTATAATGGAGTCACAAAAAAATGGGTTATGATGTAGAGACCATATATTTTGATTCCACTATTAGATTTATCTATGTTTCAAATATGTTTGTGAGGCGGGCAAAATGTGCCCAAAATTGATGGTCAGATTTAAGAACAAAGTTTTGATTTAAAAGTTATGAGTCTCCCTGTACAAGTCTATAAGAAAATGATAGAGTTTATGATTGTGTTTTTCGTCTAACCTCATAATAGTCTATTATGAGATTCTAGTTGATTATGAGTCTAGAGTTGACTAAATTGGTGATTTGTTACTCTAGAATGATTTGTTATGATATTTGAGTGAATTATGAGTGAAGGGCTGAGTTGTTCGATAATTTGTAACATTAGAATGGTTTTTTATTACATCGTACCTAATTTTGATTGATCACTTGATTAGTTCGATGATGTGTAGCTTTAAAAAAAATTGTCATGATGAGATTGACTAATTTTTATGAAAGTTTGACCGATTTTTAAACTTCTAACCTTAGAATGGCTTGTAATAATATTTTAGTTTAGTCAATAATATGAAACCTTAGAATGGCTTGTTATGAGATTGTAGCTCATTCTAAGTGAAGGTTTGACCAATTTGGTGATCTCTAACTTTAGAATGACTTGCTATGATAATATTTTGGTGAGCTCTAATTGAGTGATTGATCAATTCAATGATTTATAATGGTGTCATAGAAAAATGGATCTTGGTGTAGAAACTATAACTTTTGATTCACCATTGAATTTTCCTAACTTTTAGATTTGTTGTTGGGGGGTGAAATTTGTCCAAAATTGAAATTCAAATTTAAGTACCAATTTTTTATTCAAAAAATATGAGTTTGCTACACAAGTTTATGGGCCAAATTTAAAATTGTATTTTTTTCTAACCTTAGAATGGCCTGTTATGAGATTCTAGTTGGTCATAAGTTTAGAGTTGATAGATTCATTAATTTATGTCTAGAATGAGTTATGATATTTGAGAAAATTGTGAGTTGGGAGTTGATTTGTTCGCTGATTTGTAAAGTATACAAAAATAGTAGCGTTTAAAATCATATTTTTTTAATAACCTTAGAATGGCCTGTTATGGGATTCTAGCTGATTATAAGTGTAGAGTTAATAGATTCATTGATTTGTATCTAGAATGACTTTTATGAAATTTGAGCAAATTGTGAGTTAGAAGTTGAGTTGTTTAGTGATCTATAGCTTTAAAATGACTTATGATGAGATTGTAGTAGATTCATAGTCAAAGTTTGACCGATTCAAATACTTCTAAGTTTTGAACAACTTGTAATATTATTTTAGTTGATTCCATGTGAAGGTTTGACTGATTCGGTGATATGTAACCTCAAAATGGCTTTTTATGAGATTGTAGCTCATTGTAAGTGAAGGGTTGAGTGATTCAGTGATCTAGCAACTTAGAAAGACTTGCTATAAAATTTTGTCTGGCTCTGATTGAGCGGTTGATAAGTTCAATGATCTATAATGGAGTCAAGGAAAGATTGGTTTCAGTGTAGATACCATAACTTTTGATTCCATTGTTATATTTTCTTAAGTTTTAGATATGTTGTTGTGGGGGGTGGGGGCTACAAGGGCGAGAGTGGAGGGGAATATACCCAAAATCGTCAATCAGATTTTAGAACCAAGTTGTATTTCAAAAGTTATGATTTCATGTACAAGTCTATTAAAAAATGATAGAGTTTAAGATTATATTTTCTTTCTAACCTTAGACTGGCATGTTATGAGATTCTAGTTGGTTATGACTATAGAGTTGACCAATTTAGTGATCTGTAACTCTACAGTGACTTGTTTTGAGATTTGAGCAAATTATGAGAGACGGGTTGAGTTGTTTAGTGATTTGTAACCTCATAACAGTTTGTTATTAGATCGTACCTAATTTGGATTGAATGCTTAACCAGTTTGGTGATGTATAGCTTAAAAATGACTTGTGATGAGATTGTACCCAGTTCATAGTCAAAGTTTGACCAATTTGGATACTTCTAACCTTAAGAATAACTTGTAATAACATTTTAGTTTATTTTGAGTGAAGGGTTGATGAATTCGATGATATGTAACGTCAAAATGAGATTGTAACTCATTCTAAGCAAAGGGTTGATTGACTTAGTAATATTTAACCTTAGAATGACTTGCTATGAAATTTTGGTCGTCTCTAATTGAGCAGTTGATCAATTCAATGATATACAATGGAGTCACAGAAAAATGGGTCTCAGTGTACAAACCATAACTTTTGATTTCATGTTTGAATTTTACTAAGTTTCAAATATGATGTTGGGAGTCAAATGCACCCAAAATTGACTATTAGATTTAAGAACCAAGTTCCAATTCAAAAGTTACAAGTCTAAAAAAGTGGTAGAGCTTAAGATCATGTTTTCAATCTAACCTTAGAATGTCATCTTATGAGATTGTAGCTCATTCTAAGTGAAGTTTTGACTGATTTAGTGATTTGTTACAAAATGACTTGCTATGTAATTTTGGTCATCTTTGATGATCTATAATGGAGTCAAAGAAAAATGGGTCTTGGTGTAGAGACCATAACTTTTGATTTCACTGGTTGATTTTCTTAAGTTATGGACATGTTGCTAAGAGGCAAGATGTGCCCAAAATTGATGGTTAGATTTAAGAACCAAGTTCTAATTCAAAAGTTTTGAGTCTCCATGTAATGGTAGATTTTAAGACCATATTTTCTTTCTAAACTTAGAATGGCCTATTTTGAGGTTATAGATGGTTATGAGTGAAGAGTTGACTGATTTGGTGATTTGCAACTCTTGAATAATTTGTTATGATATTTGAGTGAATTGTGAGTGAAGGGTTCAGTTGTTTGGTGATCTGTAGCCCCAGATTAGTTTTTATAATATTGTATCTACTAATAATTTTAAGCTTGATAGGTTCAGTGATCTATATCTCAAAAATGACTTGTGATGAGATTGTAGCTAATTCAGAGTCAAAATTTGGCCAATTTGGATACTTCTAACCTTAGAAGGCTTGTAATAACATTTTAGTTAATTCTGAATGAAGTTTTACCTTAGAATAACTTGTTACGAGATTGTAGCTCACTCTAAACAAAGGGTTAACCATTTTAGTGATCTATCACCTCAAAATGACTTGCTATGAAATTTAAGGATCTAGTTGGTTATAAGTGTAGACTTGACTAATTTCATGATTTGTAAATCTAGAATGATTTATTATGAGATTTGAGCGAATTGTGAGTGAAGAGTTGAATTGTTTGTTGATGTGTAACCTCAAAATGATTTGTTGTGAGATCGTACCTAACTACAAATGAAAGGTTGACTAGTTCAATGATCTGTAGCTTAAAAATGACTTGTGATGAGATTGTAAAAAATTAATAATAAAGGTTAGACCGATTTGGATAATTGTAACCTCAAAATGGCTTAGAATAATATTCTAGTTCATTCTGAGAGAAGGGTAGACCCCTTTTAATCATATGAAACCTCAAAATGGCTTGTTATGAGATTCTAGTTGGTTATGAGCAGATTGATTCAATGATTTTTAATTCCAAAATGAGTTGTTATGAGATTTGAATGAATTGTGAGTGAATGATTGAGTTGTTTAGTAATTTGTGGCTTAAAAGTGACTTGTGAAAATTGTAGTGGATCCATACTCAAAGTTTTACCGATCTTGATACTTCTAACACAAGAATGGCTTGTAATAACATTTTAGTTGATTCTACGTGAAGGGTTGACTGATTCGATGATATGTACAACCTTATAATGGCTTTCTATGAGATTGTAAATCATTCTGAGTGAAGGGTTGACCAATTCAATGATCTGTAACCTCATAATGATTTACTATAAAGGTCTCACCTCTTTGATAAAGTGGTTGATTAGTTCAGTGATGATCCCTACTATCTATAGGGCATACGGGCGGCGGCTTTTTTTGAGGACTAGGATGATTATCCCCTCTTTGCGATAGCAATCGAGTTTACGTCCATCAATAGTCAGGTACAATTTCCTTTCTCTCCCTCGCCTTGTAGCCGTCACCCGACAAAATTCACGCAAGTGTGTCTGCACCCTGCCCCGAATTCTCAGAGTTGGACCCCCTGCCTATAGGGAGCACCCTTTCCCGTATAACTCAAGTAGGTGGGGCGTGCGAGGTCCTCACTACCCAGAGTACCCCACGATCCCAAGACATAGATGGATGTTGGTTCGGGAATGCTATGCCCACACACAAGACTACCCTTTTTCCCGAGAGCTTCGCGAGGGACCGCCCTAGGGGGTTTACTGCACAAGGCTCCTGCAGAGAGCTCCAGCTCCCAGCGAATAGAAGGTGCTCAGCTTTGCTCAACATAGGGATTAGCACGCTTTCAAGAAGAACATGGAGTAGTAAAAGATCCAGCATGCGAGACACGACGATCATGAGAAATTTGCAATCTATATAATAGAGTCGCAAAAAAATGGGTCTCAATGTAGAGACACTCTTGATTCCACCATTGGATTTTTCTAAGTTTTGGATATGTTTTAAGGGGGAGAAACATGTGCCCAAAATCAACTATCTAATTTAAGAACCAAGTTCTTATTTAAAATTTATGAGTCTTTGTGTATGGCAGAGTTTAAGATCATTGTTTTCTTTCTAACCTTATAATGCCCTGTTATGTGATTCTAGTTGGTTATGAGTGTAGAGTTTTTACTAATTTGATGATTTGTTACTCTAGAATGAATTGTCATGAGATTTGAGTTAATTGTGAGTAAAGCTTTGGTTAAGATGTTCAGTGATCAGTAACTTCAAAATGGTTTGACTAATTTATATTGAATGTTTGAGTAGTTCAATGTAGAGACCATAGCTTTTGATTCCATCGTTGAATTTTCCTAAGTCTTAGAAGCAAGCTTTGATTTAAAAGGTATGGGTCTTTGTGTACAAGTCTATAAAAAAGTGGTAGAGTTTAAGATCATGTTTTTTTTTTTTTTTTCTAACCTTAGAATGGCTTGTTATGAGATTCTAGTTGGTCATGAATTAAGAGTTGAATGATTTGGTGATTGTACATATAGAGTGACTTGTTATGAGATTTGAGTGAAAGGTTGAGTTGTTCAGTGATCTCTAACCTCATAATGGTTTGTTAGATCGTACCTAATTTTGATTGAATGTTTTATCAGATTGGTGATCTATAGCTTAAAAATGACTTATGATGAGATTATAACTGCTTCATAGTCAAAGTTTGACTGATTTGGATACTTCTAACCTCCTAATGACTTGTAATAACATTATAGTTGATTCTAAGTGAAACGTTGGCTGATTTGATAATATGAAACCTCAAAATGGCTTGTTGAACAATGGGTTGACTAATTTAGTAATCTAGAACATTAGAATGAATTGCTATAAAATTTTGGCTGACTTTGGTTATGCGATTGATCAGTTCATCGATCTACAATGGAGTCACAAAAAGAAGGGTCTCGATGTAGATATCACAATTTTTTATTCCACTGTTGGATTTTCTTAAATTTTGAATATGTTGTTGGGGAGTGAAATGTGCTACAAATTGATGGTCAAATTTAAGAACAAACTTATAATTCAAAAGTTATGAGTCTCCATGTACAAGTCTAAATGGCAGATTTTAAGATCGTGTTTCCTTTCTATCCTTAGAATAACCCTATTATGAGACTCTAGTTGGTTATGAGTGTAGAGTTTACTAATTCCATAATTTGTAACTCTAGAATGACTTGTTATGTGGTTTCAGAGAATTGTGAGTGGAGATATGAGTTGTTTGGTGATCAGTAACTTCAGAATGGTTTGTTATGGAATTGTAACTAATTTTGATTGAACACTTGATCAGTTTGGTGATTTGTAGCTCAAAAATGACTTGTGATGAGATTGTAGCCAATTCATAGTCAAAGTTTGTCTTATTTTGATACTTCTAACCTCAAAATGGCCTTTAATAACATTTTAAATGATTCTAAGTGAAGGGTTGACTAATTCGATGATATGTAACCTCATAATAAGTTGTTATGAGAGTGTAGCTCATTCTAAGTGAACAAGTAACCTATTATGTGATCTATAATCTCACAATGACTTGTAATTATATTTTTACAGGGTTTGATTGAGTGGTTGATGAGTTCAACAATCTACAATGAAGTCATAGGAAAAATGAATTTCAGTGTAGAGATCATAATTTTTTAGTACATTGTTGGATTTTCCTAACTTTTGGATATGTTGTATGTAGCAAAAATGTGCCCAAAATCAATGATTGATCAGATTTAAGAAGTTTGTGTTTTCTTTCTAACCTTAGAATGGCTTGTAATGAGATTCTATTTGATTATGAGTGTAGAGTAGATTGATTTGCTGACTTGTAACTTTAAAATGAGTTTTTATGTGATTTGAGCAAATTGTGAGTGAATGATTGGGTTGTTCGGTGATCTATTATGAATGTAGAGTTCACTGATTTGGTGATTTGTAGCTGAAGAATGATTTATTATGAGATTGAGGGAATTGTGAGTGAAGGGTTGAATTTTTCTATGATATGTAACCTTAGAATGATTTGTTAAGTGATTGTACCTAATTTCAATTGGACACTTGATCATTTCAATGATTTGTAACCTCAGATACTTCTAACCTTAGAATTGCTTATAATAACCTTAGATATTTCTAACCTCATAATTGATTCTATGATATGTAACCTCAGAATGGCTAGTTATGAGATTATAACTCATTCTAAGTGAAAGGTTGACCAATTTTGTGATGTGTAACCTCATAATGACTTGCTATAAAATTTTGTCCCACTCTGACTGAATGGTTAGATTTTCTTAAATTTCATATATGTTATTGGGGTGCAAAATGTGCCCAAAATTGATGGTTAGATTTAAGAACCAAGTTCTAAATAAAAAGTTGAGTCTCCCTATATTGATTGTACCTAATTTTGATTAAAAACTTGATCAATTCAGTGATCTATATATCTGTAAAATGACTTGTTATGAGATTGTAGCTGATTAATTGTCAAAGTTTGACTAATTTAGACACTTCTAACCTCAAAATGACCGATTTGATGATATGTAACCTCATAATAACTTGCCATGAAATCTCAATGTAGAGACCAGAACTTTTGATTCCACCTTTAGATTTTCTTAAGTTTCAGATATACTATTTTTGGAGGGTGAAATGTGCTCAAAATAGATAGTTAGATTTAAGAACAAAGTTATGATTCAAAATAATGAGTTTCCATGTACAAGTCAATAAAAAATGACAGAGTTTAGATCATGTTTTCCTTCTAACCTTAGAATGGCCTGTTATGAGATTCGAGTGAATTATGAGTGAAGTGTTGAAGTTGTTTGATGATTTGTAACCTTAGAATGGTTTTCTATGAGATTGCACCTAATACATCAAACACTTGACCAGTTCAGTGATCCGTAGCTCAAAAGTGACTTGGGATGAGATTATTGCTGATTCATTGTCAAAGTTTGACTGATTTGGATAGTTCTAACCTTAGAATGTCTTGTTATACATTTAAATTGATTCTTAGTGAAGGATTAACTGATTTAACGATATGTAACCTTTGAATGGCTTGTTATGATATTTGTAGCTCATTCTAAGTGAATGATTAACCAACTGAATGACTTGCTATAAAATTTTGGCCATCTCAAATTCAAACAGTTGAACAATTCAACGATCTAATGGAGTCAGAGAAAAATAGGTCTCGATATATAGACTATAAATTGTGCTAGAATGAGTTTTGATGTAATTTGAGCAAAGTGTGAGTGAATGATTGAGTTATTTGATGATCTATAACCTGATAATGGTTTTTTATGAGATCATAACTAATTTTTATTAAACATTTGATTGATTCAATGATCTATAGCTTAAAAAGACATGTGATGAGATTGTAGCCAATGCATAATCAAAGTTTGACTGATTTGTATACTTCTAACCTAAAATGGCCTATAATAACATTTTAGTTGATGTTGAGTGAAGGGTTGACCAATTCCATTGAATAGCTTGTCATAAAATTGTAACCTAAGAATAGCTTGTGATAAAATTGTAGCTTATTCTAAGAGAAGTGCTAACTGATTCAATGATTTGTAACCACTGAATGACTTGATATGAAATTTTGGCCAACTCTAGTTGAGTGATTGATCAATTTAGTGATGTATAATGGAATCACAAAAAATGGATCTTAGTATATAGACCATAACTTTTGATTCCATCATTGGATTTTCCTAAGTTTTAGATACATTATTGGGAGGCGAAATGTAGCCAAACTCGACAATCAAATTTAAGAACCAATTTTTGATTCTATAGTTTTGATTCTCCATGTTCTATACAAAAATGGCCTAGTTTAAGATCGTGTTTTCTTTTCAATCTTTAGAATGGCATGTGATAAAATTCTAGTTGGTTATGAGTGTAAGGTTGACTTATTTGGTGATTTGTATCTATAGAATGACTTGCTATGGCATTTGAGAAAATTTTGAGTGAAGGGTTGAATTGTTCAATGATATGTAATGTTAGAATGGTTTGTTATGAAATTGCACCTAATTTTCATTAAATGCTTGACTAGTTTAGTGATCTGGAGCTTAGAAATAACTTGTTCTGAGATTTTAGTAGATTTATAGTTAAAGTTAGTCACTAATTTAGATATTTCTACATCAGAATGACTTGTAATAGCATTTTAGGTGATTACAAGTGAAAAGTTGATTGATTCAATCATATGTAACCTTATAATGACTTGTTAAGAGATTGTAGCTTATTTTGAGCAAAGGGTTCACCGAGTCGATGATTTGTAACTTTAGAATGACTTGCTAAGAAATTTTTGCAAGCTTTGATTGAGCGGTTGATCAGTTCAGTGATCTATAATGGAGTCACAAAAAAATTTGTCTTGGTATAGAGACCATAACTTTTGATTCCACTGTTGAATTTTCCTAAGTTTTAAATATTTTGTTGAGGGACAAAATGTGCCCAAAATTGAAGGTCAGATTTAAGAAACAAGTTCTAATTCAAAAGTTATGAGTCTCCATCTACAAGTTTATACCAAAATGATAGAGTTTAAGATTCTAGATGGTTATGAGTAGAGTTGACTAATTCATTGATTTATAAATCTAGAATTATTTGCTATGAGATTTACGTGAATTATGAGTGAAGGGTTGAGTTGTTCGGTGATTTATAATTTCAGAATGGTTTGTTATGAGATTGTACCTAATTTTGATTGAACCCTTGACTAGTTTGATGATCTGTACCTTAAAAATGACTTTTGATGAGATCATAGCTGATTCATAATAAAAGTTTAATCAATTTGGATACTTCTAACCTAAGAAATTTATAAAATTTTAGTTGATTTTGATTGAAATGTTGATGAATTCAATTGTATGTATGTAACTTTTGAATGGTTATAAGATTGTAGCTCAATCTAAGTGAAGGGCTAACCAATTTGATTATCTATAACCTAAAAATGACTTTTTTATAAAAGTTTGGCAAGCTCTCTTTGAGTGGTTGATCAGTTTAGTGATCTATAATGGAGTCATAAAAAAATGGATCTCGGTGTAGAGACTATAACTAAATATTACACCTTTGAATTTTTATAAGTTTTGGATAATCTATTAGGGGTGAAATGTCACTAAAATCAACAGTCCAATTTAAAAACCAAGTTTTGATTCAAAATTTATGAGTCTCTATGTATAAGTCTATACAAAAATGGTAGTTTCAAATGTTGTTTGCTTTATAAGATTCTAGATGGTTATAAGTGTAGAATTTATTGATTTGGTGATTTGTAACACTATAATGATTTATTATGATATTTGAGTGAATTGTGAGTGAAGGGTTGAGTTGTTCGATGATCTATAACCACAAAATAGTTTTTTAAGAGATCGTACCTAATTTTGATTGACCACTTGATCATTTCAATGATCTTTGAATACTTCTAACCTCAAAATTGCATGTAATAACATTTAGTTGATTTTGAATGAAGGGTTAATCGATTCGATGATATGTAACCTTAGAATGGCATGTTATGAGATTATAACTCATTTTGAGTAAAGAGTTATTCAATTTTGTGATATGTAAACTTATAATGACTTGCTATGAAACTTTGGCTGACTCTAATTGAATATTAGATCACTTCAACGATCTATATTTGAGTCAAATAAAAATGGGTCTCAATGTAGAGACCATAACTTTTGATTTCACTATTAGATTTTCCTAAGTTTCAAAAATGTTTTTTAGGGGGGAAATGTGCTCAAAATCAATAGTCAAATTTAAGAACAAAGTTATGATTCAAAAGTTATGAGTTTCTATTTATAACTATACACAAATGGTAAATTTTCCTAAGTTTTGAGATTGTAGCTCATTTTGAATGGCTTGTTATAAGATTGTAGCTCATTTTGAGCAATGGGTTGACCGTTCAGTGATTTCTAATCTTAGAATGAATTAATATGATTTTTTCCCCAACTTTGACTGAGTGGTTGATTAGTTCATTGATCTATAGTGGAGTCATAGGAAAAGGGTCTCAGTGTAGAAAATATTACTTTTGATTCCACCGTTGGATTTTCCTAAGTGTTAGATATGTTGTTGGGGGGTGAAATGTACCTAAAATTGATCGTCAAATTTAAGAACCAAGTTCTGATTTAAAAGTTATGAGAGATGTACAAGTTTATACAAAATGGAAAAGTTTAAGAATGTGTTTTGTTTGTAACCTTATAATGGCTTCCTATGAGATTCTAGTTGGTTGTATGAGTGTAGAGTTCAGTAATTAGGTGATTTGGAACTCTAGAATGACTTGTTATGAGATTTGAGCTAATTGTTAATGAAGAGTTTAGTTGTTTGATGATATAACCTCATAATTGTTTTTTATAAGATCGTACCTAATTTCAGTTGAACACTTGATCATTTTATTGATCTTTAGCTCAAAAATAAACATTGATGAGATTGTACCTAATTCATAGTCAAAGTTTGACTGATTTGGATACTTATAACTTCAAAATGGCTTGTAATAACATTTTAATTAATTCTGAATGAAGGGTTGACCAATTCAATGATATGTAACCTTAGAATGGCTTGTTATGAGATTGTAGCACATTCTAAATGAAGGGTTGATCAATTCAGTCATCTATCCTTAGATGACTTGTTATAAAATTCTGGTTAGCTCTAAGTGAGTGGTTGATTAGTTTAGCGATCTATAATGGAGTCATAGAAAAATGGGTCTTGATGTAGAGACCATAACTTTTGATTCCACTGTTAGATTTTCCTAACTTTTAGATATGTTGTTGAGTTGTAAAATGTGCCCAAAATTGATGGACAGATTTAAGAACCAAGTTCTGATTCCAAAGTTAAGAGTCTCCAGGTACAAGTTTATATAAAAATGGCTGAGTTAAAGATCATGTTTTCTTTCTAACCTTAGAATGGTTTGTTATTGCAAGCCATTATGAGTTTTGAAGTATCCAAATCAGTGAAAATTTAACTATGAACTAGCTACAATCTCATCACAAGTCATTTTTAAGCTACACAGATCATCGAACTAATTAAGTATTAAATTAGAATTAGGTGTGATTTCATAACAAACTGTTATGATGTTATAGATCACCAAACAACTCAACACTTCACTCACAATTTTTTGAATTCTCATAACAATTCATTGTAGTGTTATAAATTACTGAATCAGTCAACTATAGTCACGAACCAACTAGAATCTCATAACATGCCATTCTAAAGTTAAAAAGAAAATAAGATATTAAACTTTTCCATTTTTATATAGACTTATATATAGAGACTCATAACTTTTAGATTAGATGTTGGTTCTTAAATCTAACCATCAATTTTGGACACATTTTGCCCCCCAACAACATATCCAAAATAAATATGTTATTACAAGCCATTATGAGGTAAGAAGTATCCAAATTTGTAAAATTTTAACTGACTATAATGTCATTACAAGTCATTTTTTAGCTACAGATCATCAAACCAATTAAGTGTTCAATCAAAATTTGGTATGATCTCTTAACAAACCATTTTAAGGTTACAAATCACTGAGGAACTCAACACTTCAATGATAATTCACTCAAATCTCATAAAAGTTCATTCTAGAATTATAGATCACTGAATCGGTCAACTCTACACTCATAACCAAATAGCAAATGTGATGTTAAACTATTCCATTTTTTTATAGACTTGTTCATAGAGACTTGTAACTTTTGAATTAGAATATGTTTCATAAATCTGACCATCAATTTTGCACATATTTCACCCCATAAGAAAATATATGAAACTTAGGAAAATTGAGAAGTGGAATCAAAAGTTATGGTCTCTGCACTAAGATTCATTTTTCTATGGCTCCATTATAGATTATTGAACTGATCAACTGCTTAATTAAAGATGGCAAAAATTTCATAGCAAGTTATATTGAGGTAATAGATCACTGAATCAATTAAACTTTGACTATGAATTGGCTACAATCTAATCAAAAATTATTTTTGATCAACAGATCACCAAACCGATCAATCATTCAAGTAGAATTAAGTACAATCTTATAATAAACTATCTTGAGGTTATAAATCACCAAACAACTCAACCCTTCACTCATAATTTACTCAAATCTCATAACAAGTCATTCTAGAGTTACAAATCATTGAATCAGTCAACACTACAATCATATGCAAGAAAAATCTCATACTAGACCATTCTAAAGTCAGAAAGAAAATATGATCTTAAAATCTACCATTTTTGTATAGACTTATACATAGAACCTCATAACTTTTGAATCCAAACTTGATTATCAAATCTAACAATCAATTCTAAGTACAATTCATCCCCCAACAATATATCCAAAACTTAGGAAAATCCAATAGTTGAATCAAAAGTTATGGTCTCTACACCAGGAACTATTGTTTGTGAGTCCATTACAGATCATTGAATGGATCAACCATTCAGTTAGAGATGGCTAAAATTTAATAGAAAGTCATTCAGAGGTTACAAACCATTGAATTGGTTAACCCATCACTTAGAATGAGCTATAATCTCGTAAGAAGCTATTTTGAGGTTAGACATGATCTTATCAATCAACCCTTCACTCAAAATCAACTAAAATGTATAAGTCATCTTGAGTTTAGAAGTATACAAATTGGTCAGACTTTGACTATCAACTAGCCACAATCTCATCACAAGTCATTTTTAAGCTAGAGATCATCAAACTAGTCAATCTTTCAACCAAAATTAGGGACGATATCATAATAATTTATTCTAAGGTCATAGATCACCGCACAACTAAACTCTTCATCACAATTTAAGTCATTTTAGAGTTTTAATCACTAAATCAGTCAAATCTACATTCATAACTAACTAGAATCTCATAACAAGTCATTCTAAGGTTAGAAAGGAACCATTATCTAAAATTCTATCATTTTTGTATTGACTTATACACAAAGACTATTAATTTTGAATTAGAACTTGATCATTAAATTTGAATATCGATTCTGGGCACATTTCACCCCCTAAACAACTTATTCAAAACTTAGGAAAATCAAATGGTATTATCAAAAGTTATGGTCTACACACCGAGACCCTTTTTTCTATAACTCCATTATAGATCACCAAATTGATCAACTGTTCAATTAGAGCTAGCCAAAATTTCATAGCAAGTCATTCTGAGGGTAGAAATCACCAAACTGATCAACCCTTCAGTCAAAATGACCTACAATCTCATAACAAGTCATTCTAAAGTTACATATGATTGAACTAGTCAACCCTTCATTCAAAATCAAGTAAAATTTTATTACAAGACATTTCTAAGGTTAGAATTATCCAAATTGGTCAAACTTTGACTATGAATTTGATACAATCTCATCACAAGTCATTTTTGAGCTATAGATCATAGGTGAATCATTCAATCAGAACTAGATATGATCTTATAACAAGCCATTTTGAGGTTATAGATCATTGAACAACTCAACCCTTCACCTACAATTCTCTAAAATCTCATAACTATTCATTCTATAGTTACAAATCACTAAATCAATTTACTTTACAGTCGTAACCAACTAGAATCTCATAATATACCATTCTAAGGTTAGAAAAAAAACACAATATTAAACTTTTTTCATTTTTGTACAGACTTGTACACGGAGACTCATAACTTTTGAAATAGAATTGGATTCTTAAATCTAACTATCGATTTTAGGTAAATGTAGCACCCCAACAACATATCTAAATTTTACATAAATCCAGTGGTGGAATCAAAAGTTATGGTCTTCACATAGAAATCTGTTTTTTATAATTCCATTATAGATCATTGTAATGATCAACAACTTAATTAAGCCTGGACAAAATTTTAAAAAAAACTATTTCGAGGTTACAAATCATTGAATTGGTCATCGCTTAATTAAGAATGACCTACAAGCCATTCTGATGTTACAGATCACCAAACAACTCAACACATCACTCACAATTCAATCAAATCTCATAACAAGTCATTCCCAGTTACAAATCACTGAATTAGTCAAATCTACACTCATAACTAACTAGATTATCATCAGAGGCCATTCTAAGATTAGAAAGAAATCATGATCTTAAACTCTACCACTTTTGTATACACTTGTACCTAGAGAATCATACCTTTTGAATCAGACCTTGGTTCTTAAATATGACATTCAATTTTTGTTGCATTTTGCCCCCCATCAACATATCTGTAAATTAGGAAAATCTAATAGTGGAATAAAAAGTTATGGTCTATACATTGAGATCTATTTTTTGTGTGACTATAGATCACCAAACTAATCAACTATTCAATCAGAGCTAGCCAAAATTTTATAGCAAGTCATTTTGAAGTTACAAATTACCAAATTGGTCAACCCTTCACTCAGAATGAACTACAATCTCATAACAAGCCATTTGAGGTTATATATCATCAAATCATTCAACCCTTCATTTTGGATCAAGTGAAATGTTATTACAAGCCATTCTGAGGTTAGAAGTGTCCAAATTAGTCAAAATTTGACTACAAATTGACTACAATCTTATCACAAGTTAGTTTGCAGCTATAGATCACTGAACTTGTCGAGCATATATAATTAGAAATAGGTATGATCTTAGAACAAACCATTCTATGGTTATAGTTCATGTAACAATGCAACCCTTCACTCATAACTTGCTCAAATCTCTTAACAAATCACCAATTATGTCAACTCTAAATTCATAACCAACTAAAATCTCATAATAGACCATTTTTTAATAGACTAATACATAGAGACTCATAACTTTTGAATCAAAACTTGGTTCTTAAATCTGACCATTGATTTTGGGCGTATTTTGCCCCCAACAACAGTGAAATCAAAAGTAATGGTCTCCACACTGAGACCCATTTTTCTTTGACTTAATTAAAGATCATTGAACTAATCAACCATGCAATCAAATCCAACCAAAATTTCATAGCAAGTCATTGAGAGGTTACATATCATTGACTTGATCAACCCTTTACTCAACATCAACTACAATAGATTATAACAAGCCATTTTGAGGTTACATATCATCAAATTGGTCAACCCTTCACTCAAAATCTACTGAAATGTTATTACAAGCCATTTTGAAGTTATTAGTATCCAAATAATGAATCCGCTACAATCTCATCAAAAGTCATTTTTAAGCTACATATGACCAAACCACTCATGTGTTCAATCAAAATTAGCTACAATCTCATAACAAACTATTTTGAGGTTACATATTACCAAAAAAGTCTAATTCATTCCAAAAAAATATTTTCAAATCTCATAAGAAGTCATTCTAGAGGTACAAATCATAGTATTAGTTAATTCTACACTCATAACCAACTAGAATCTCATAATAGGTTACTCTAAGGTTTAAAAGAAAATAAGATCTTAAACTTTACCCATTTTATATAAACTTATACATAGAGACTCATAAGTTTTGAGTCAAAAATATGTTCTTAAATTTGACTATTGATTTTGGGCACATTCTGCCTCCCAACAACATATCCAAAACTTAGAAAAATCCAACGATAGAATCAAAGTTATGGTCTCTACATTGAGACCCACTTTGTTGCGACTTCAATATGCATCGATGAATTGATCGAGCAAGTCATTCCAAGGTTATAGATGCTTAGAATGAGTTGAAATCTCATAACAAGTCATTTTAGAGTTTTAAATCACCAAATCAATCAACTCTACACTCATAACCAAGTAAAATATCATAACACACCATTCTAAAGTTAGAAAGAAAACTTATACATGGAGACTCATAACTTTTGAATTAGAACTTGGTTCTTAAATGCAATAATCAATTTTGGGCACATTTTGGCTACCAACAACATATTCAAAACTTAGAAAAATTCAACAATGGGATCAAAACTTATGGTGTTTACACTAAGACACATTTTTTTATGACTCCATTATAGATCACTGAAATTGTCAACTATTTAATCAAAGCTAGGCCTAAATTTCATTGCTAGTCATTCTAAGGTTACAGATCACTAAAATGATCAACCCTTCGCTTAGAATGAGCTACAATCTCATAATAAGCCATTTGAGGTTATATATCATCAAATCAATCAACCTTTCATTTGAAATCAACTAAATATTATTACAAGCCATTCTAAAGTTAGAAGTATCCAAATTGATCAAACTTTGACTACGAATCAACTACAATCTTATCACAAGTCATTTTGGAGCTATAAATCACCAAACTGGTCAAACATTCAATCCAAATTAGATACGATCTCACAACAAGTCATTTTAGAGTTACAAATTACCAAATCAATCAAATCTACAATAATAACCAACTAGAATATCATAACAAGCCATTCTAAGGTTAGGAAGAAAACACAATCTTGAACTCTTCCATATTTGTATAGACTTGTAAATGGAGACTCATAACTTTTGAATCAAAACTTGGTTATTTAATTTAACTATCAATTTTGGGCACATTTTTCTCTACAACAACATATCCAAAACTTAGAAAAACCCAATATTGGAATGAGCTACAATCTCATAACAAACCATTCTTTGGTTACATATCAACGAATCAACCGAGCCTTCTCTCAAAAATAGCTAAAATGTTATTGCAAGCCATTCTAAGGTAAAAAGTATCTAAATTGGTCAATATTTGACTATGAATCAACTCTTTCTGGATCCAAATCCTTAGCTTGACCTGGCTCAGCTAGTCGGGTCACAAGCCCTGCGCCTCGATACCATGGGTGCATAGAATGGGTGGGCGGTTGATCCTCATCTAAGGCATGTAGGTCTTCCGAGTCATGCCAATTAAATTCTAGTAGCCCCCCCCCCCCACTATTCTAAGGTGATCCCACTTTAAGTGATTGAATCTCCCTCTATTCTATTGTTGCTGTGCCAAGCCCATATTATTGTTGGGCAGCCGACTTTATTTCCCTCTGAGAGTGTGATCACCCATAAATGGATCGCTTGTGTTCCCTAATATCTCATCACAAGTCATTTTTAAGCTATTGATCACCGAATCAATCAAACATTCAATTAGAATAAGATACAATCTCATAACAAACTATTTTGAGGTTACAAATCATCGAACACTTCAACCCTTCACTCACAATTCACTCAAATCTCATAACAAGTCATTATAGAGTTACAAATTGCCAAATCGTTCAACTCTACACTCATAACCAACTAGAAGCTCATAACAGACCATTCTAAGTTTAGAAAGAAAACACAAGCTTAAACTCAGTCAAATTTGTATAAACTTGTTTATGTAGTCTTATAACTTTTGAATTAGAACTTGGTCATTATAGGTCATTATAGAACTTTTGAAAACCCATTTTTTTGTGATCCCATTATGGATCATTGAACTAGTCAACAACTCAATTAGAGCCTATCAAAATTTCATAGGAAGTCATTTTGAGATTATAGATCATCGAATCAGTCAACCCTTTCCTCAAAATGAGCTATAATCTAATAACAAGCCATTACGAGGTTACATATCATTGCATCAGTCAACCCTTCACTCAGAATCAACTAAAATGTTATTACGAGCCATTCAGAGCTTAGCAGTGTCCAAAGCAATCAATCTTTGACAATGGATCGACTACAATCTCATGAGAAGTCATTTTTGAGATACAGATCATTGAATTGGTCAAGCGTTCAATCAAAATTATGTACAATCTCTTAAAAATCATTCTAAGGTTACAGATCACCAAAAAATTTAACCCTTCACTCATAATTTGTGTAAATCTTATAACAAGTTACTCTAGAGTTATAAATCATTGAATTAGTCAACTCTACACTTATAACCAACTAGAATCTCATAAAAGGCAATTCTAAAGTTAGAAAGAAAACACAACCTTAAACTCTATTTTTTTTGTATAGACTTGTAGACAGAGACTCATAACTTTTGAATCAAAACTTATTTCTTAAATCTCATTTAGTCCCCCAATAGCATATCCAAAACTTATAGTTTGTACACCGAGACCCATTTTCTTGTGACTTCATTATAGATTGCTCAACTGATCAATTGCTCAATTAAAGCCAACTAAAATTTCATAACAATTTATTTTGAGGTTACAGATCATTGAATCAATCAGCCCTTTTGCTTAGAATGAGCTACAATCTCATAAATAGCCATTCTGAGGTTACATATCATCGAATCAATCAACCTTTCCCTCAAAATCAACTAAAATGTTATTACAAGCCATTCTAAGGTTAGAATTATCCAAATTGGTAAAACTTTGACTTTGAATCGACTAGAATCTCATCACAAATAATTTTTAAGCTACAAATCATCAAACTTGTCAATAGTTCAATCAAAATTAGGTAATATCTCATAACAAACCTTTTCGAGGTTATATATAACCAAACAACTCAACCCTTCACTTACAATTTGCTCAAATATCATAACAAGTAATTCTAGAGTTACAAATCACTGAATCGGTCAACTCTACACTCATAACCAACTAGAATCTGATAAGAGACCATTATAAAGTTGGAAAGAGAACATAATCTTAAACTCTACCATTTTTGTATAGACATGTACGTAGAGAATCATAATTTTTGGATTAAAACTTGGTTTCAAATCTAACCATTGATTTTGGGCACATTTTACCCCCCAAATCCATATCTAAAACTTAGGAAAATACATCAGTGGAATCAAAAGTTATTGTTACCACACTGAGACTCATTTTTCTATGACTCTATTATAGATTGCTAAATTGATCAACGACTTAATTAGAGCTGGCAAAATTTAACAAACAAGTTATTTGAAGCTTATATTTGAATGAGCTACAATGTCATAACAAGCTATTTTGAGGTTAGATATCATCAAATCCATCAACACTTCACTTGAGAATCAACTAAAATATTATTACAAGCCATTTTGAGGTTACAAGTAATTTCAAAGCTACAAGATCATAGAACTAGTGAAGCGTTCAATCAAAATTAGTTACAATTTTATAAAAAAACCACTGTGAGCTTACAGATCCACCCTTCACTCGCAATTTTCTCAAATCTCATAACAAATCATTCTAGAGTTACAAATCAGGCAATCAATCAACTCTACATCCATATCCAACTAGAATTTTATAATAGGCCATTTTAAGGTTAGAAAGAAAATATAATCTTTAAACTCTACCATTTTGTATAGGCTTGTACACAGAGACACATAAATTTTGAATCAGAACATTGTTTTGAACATTAAATTTTAGCACATTTTGCCCCCAAATAAAATATCTAAAACTTAGGAAAATCCAATGATGGAATCAAAAGTTATGGTCTCTACACCAAGGCCCATTTTTCTGTGACTCCATTATGGATCATCAAACATCAACTCTAAAATTGTCAATCCTTCCCTTAGAATGAGCTACAATCTCATAACAAGTCATTCTAAGTTTACATATCATCAAATCCTACCCTTCACTCAAAATCATCAACTAAAAAGATTAGAAGTATCTAAATTGGTCAAACTTTGACAATGAATCAGCTACAATCTTATCACAAGTAATTTTTGACCTACAGATCACCGAATCAATCAAGCGTTCAATCAATATGATTTGTTATGAGATTTAATTCCACTGGTAGATTTTCCTAAATTTCAAATATGTTGTTGGGGGGGAAAAATGTACCCACAATCAATGGTTAAATTTAAGAACCAAGTTTTGATCCAACAGTTATGAATCTTTGTGTACAAGTCTACAAAAATGGCAGAGTTTAAGATCATATTTCTTTCTAATCTTAGAATAGCTTGTTATGAGATTCTAGTTTATTATTAGTGTAGAGGTTACTGATTCAATGATTTGTGACTCATACTCAAAGTTTGACCAACTTGGATACTTGTAACTTCAGAATGACTTGTAATAATATTTTAGTTTATTTTGAGTGAAGAGTTGACTAATTTGATGATATGTAACCTAAGAATGGTTTGTTATGTGATTGTAGCTCTTTCTGAGTGAAAGGTTGACTGATTCGATGATTTGTAATATCATAATAACTTTTTATGAAATTTTAGATGACTCTAGTTGAGCAATTGATTAATTCAATGATCTATTATGGAGTCAAAGATAATATGAGTCTCAGTGTAGAAACCATATCTTTTGATTCCACTATTGGGTTTTCTTAAGTTTTGGATATGTTATTGTAGGGCAATTTTTTTCCAAAATTAATAGGTTTAACAACCAAGATCAAATTTAAAATTTATGAGTCTTCGTATACAAGTCTATACAAAAATGGTAGAGTATAAGATCATGTTTTCTTTCTAATATTATAATGGCTTGTTATAAGATTCTTGTTGGTTATGAGTGTAGAGTTGACTAATTCGTTGATTTAGAAATCTAGAATGATTTTGTTATGAGATTTGAGCAAAATGTGAGTGAAGGGTTAAATGATCTATAACCTTGAAATGATTTGTTATGAGATTGTACCTAATTTTGATTGAACGTTTCATTAGTTCATTGATCTGTAGCTAAAAAATAACTTGTGATAATATTGTAGCTGATTCATAGTCAAATTTTGACTGATTTGCATACTTCTAAACTCAAAATAGATTGTAATAACATTTTAATTGATTCTAAGTGTAGTTTGACTGATTCAATGATATGTAACCTCATAATTATTTTTTGTGAGATTGTAGGACATTCTAAGAAAAGGGTAGAGATATGTAACCTTAGAATAACTTTTAGGATTGAGTAATTGATCAGTTCAGCTATCTATATTGGAATCATAAAAAAATGGTTTCATTATAGAATGTAGAAGGTAAAATGTACCCAAAATCAATTATCAGATTTAAGAACCAAGTTGTGATTCAAAAGTTATGAGTCTTTGTGTACAAGTCTATACAAAAAAGGTAGATTTTAAGGTCATGTTTTTTGAGTGAAGGGTTGACCAATTTGATGACATGTTACCTCAGAATGGCTCTTTATTAGATTGTAGCTAATTTTGTGTGAATGGTTGACTGATTCTATGATTTGAAACCTCATAATGACTTGCTATGAAATTTTGGTTGCTTCTTATTGAGCGTTTGGTCAATTCTGTGATCTATAATGACTCAGTCATTAGTCTATACAAAAATGGCGTAGTTTAATATCATATTTTATTTCTAACATTAGAATGGCTTGTTCTCAAAATCTAGTTGGTTATGACTGTAGAGTTGACAAATCCATTGATTTGTAACTCTAGAATTACTTGTTATGTGATTTGAGTGAATTGTGAGTGAAGGGTTAAGTTGTTCAATAATCTATAAATTTAGAATGGTTTGTTATGTGATCGTACCTAATTATGACTAAATTCTTGACCAAGTTGGTGATCTATAGCTTAAAAATGACTTGTGATAAGATTATAGCCATTTCATAGTCAAGGTTTGATTTGAATACTTCTAACCTTAAAATGACTTGTAATAATATTTTAGTTTATTTTGAGTGAAGAGTTGGCCGATTCGATGATATATAACCTCAAAATGGCTTGTTATGAGATTGAAGCTCATTATGAATGAAGAGTTGACCATTTTGGTAATCTGTAACCCTAAGATTATGTTTAAGACTATACAAAAATGGTAGAGTTTAAGATTGTATTTTCTTCTAACTTTAGAATGGCTTGTTATGAGATTCTAGTTGGTTATGAGTGTAGAGTTGACTAATTTGATGATTTTTTAGTCTTGAATGACTTGTTATGAGATTTGAGTTAATTGTTAGTGAAGGGTTAAGTTGTTTGGTGATCCATAACTTTAAAATAGTTTGTTATGAGATTGTAACTAATTTTGATTGAACACTTGATGACCCCCTAATTTTTGCTTCCACCTTTGGATTATATTAATTTTTTAATATGTTGTTCAGGGGTAAAATATGCACAAAATTAATGATCAAATTTAAGAACCATGTTCTAATTCAAAAGTTATGAGTCTCTATGTACAAGTCAGTATAAAAATGGTAGAGTTTAAGATTGTGTTTCCTTTCTAACCTTTAGAATGGTCTGTTTTTTACATTCTAGTTGGTTATGAGTGTAGAGTTGACTGATTTGGTGATTTATAACTCTAGAATGAATTGTTATGAGATTTAAGCAAATTGTGAGTGAAGGGTTGAGTTGTTCGGTGATATGTAACCTAAGAATCACTTGCTGTGAGATAGTACCTAATTTTGATTGAACACTTGACCAATTTAGTGATCTGTAGCTTTAAAATGAATAATGATAAGATTGTAGTCGATCCATAGTTAAAGTTTGTGTTGGTGTTTTTAAAAGGACTAAAACTACTAAGCAACAAAATGCTTAATACCAAGATGATAATACTCATACAATCTAAAGGTCAGCCAATTCTTGTTAACAATTGCATGTGTAAAAGCATTTGGACCCAACTTCGACAAAATTGAAGGTGGTTTTCTACTTTTTTGGCTTTGCAAAACTAGGGTCGGTATACCCAGGGATGATTCAGGACTGGGAAAACTGTATGAGGATTATTTTTAGTTTCATTCTGATTCTCATTTCAAAATCTTTAAACACATACATAATTCTTAATAACTTGATAAACACATCCCATATAACAGATATGGCCAAAATTTCTTCTATAGATCTGCAGATGTTCTTAACAATAGTGGTTAACTAAAGTTAAAACATTCCATGCAGACAAGTGCTGGCTAGCTTTGAAGATCTACGGGAAATAAAAGTAAAATTGATTTAATTCTGCATTTTTGACAACCATTTGTGACATACTTCTCTTTTAGCTGAATCAATTTGATCAGTGCCTAATCCATTGGGGTCCAAAATCTATAGCAAATTCTTAGATCTAACTTGTTGCCTTACAACAAATTCTATCAGCAATTCTTATCAGAATTTATCATTCAAAATCCTTTCCATTACTAAAGAAACCTTATCACATTCATCAAAGCTTTTATTTAATCCATTGAATTAACAACAATGATAAATAGATATACAACCTAACATCAAGCACAAGCTTTTACTTATACAATATCAAGACAACCAAGTAATTGGAAGGAGACAAGATTCAAAAAGAACTGATATGGGGATAGTTCACAATTTGTATTCATTTTCTTTGAAAATGGTATATCATTTACAATAGACTCAGAATGACTTTCAGAAAGAAACACAGCTCATTCTATATTCATGTATTCTCAGAGAATTGATAGAAAAAATACATCATAAACTTGCTTTCAAAAATTTGGACCAAAGATAGACTAAGCATATCACTTAGAAAATTAGAATTTGGACCATTCTTTAGGCTTGGAATCTCACTTGAATAGTGTGAGATGCAACAAGCTTCAGGCTAAAAGAAAGTGACATGTGTCTTCTAAAAGTACTGACAAATATTTGTCATAAAAGACAAAAAAAAATAACAGAAAGGCTATTACATCGAACATTCCTTGGTGGGTCCCTTTTTGTTATGCTTCTCAACTATTGAGACAAGAAAATATGATCGATCTCATTCTTAATTTATTGTTCATCCTCAGAGTAAGTGGCCATGAGGTTAAAAAGTGACGTGTCATCTTCAACTACCTGCAAACTTACTTTAATCTGAGGATTTTCCATGTCTTCATTACTAACTATGAGGGTAACTTTTACTTTTGCATCTTCCTCCTCATCATCTTCTGATATTTGTTCTATAAACTGATTTTTCCATTTATTATAAGCAACATCATCTGGCCAATTAAAATTTAGAGCCTCTCTTTGTATAATCACTAAAGAATTTGCAAAGAATCCCTTTTATCATCAAAATCTTCTAGTTTATTTAACAAATCAAAAAATTTCTCTACTTGATGATAAGGCATTTGGACAGCAGATATACACATAATTGTGATATCATTATTCCTCTCCCTCCACTTCTGTGCAAGGGGAGTCAATTTATCCTTATCTCTATTCAACTCATCCATGAGGGTTGCAAGTCTTGTCAACTGATCAAAGAAGGTTGACCATTGTATTTTATCCCTTAAATACATCACATCCTGCTTTAATTTTCTTTCATATTGATTTTTTAATTCTACCTGCAACTCATGTAATTTGGTTTTTTCTTCTTCAAAGTCCTCTGCAGTATAGAATTGAGGCCTTTCAGGGGGGTCTAGTATTTCAACAATAGGGGTTGTTCTATCAAATGACTATGGAGGGTATGCAATTCTAGGTGCACTGGATTCTCCCACTTTTCTCTTCCCAAGTATCTTCTCCATTTGAGATACTTTGTTTTCCAGTGACTGTACCTGTATACCCCTTTCCTCAAACCTAGCATTGAGTTGGTTAAACTTATCTTCTTCCTAGCCAGATACAACACCACCCAATTTCAGCACTTTTGAGGCCATCCCATTATTTTCTTACTACTTACTTCATCAGCCCTGTACACTGTCAATGTACCAGTATGCTCTGTAGTGGGAAACTCATGCATCCTAGTATTTTCCCTTTTTTCCATAGACCATATAACAAGGGCTTGGTGGTCATCACTAAATTTGATTCCTCTATGAGCCTATAATATTTCTTCAATAGTTGTTAGTTGAACATCTTTCTGCTTCCTTACTGAATAAAAAACAATTGCATTTGCTATCCCATTCTGGCAAGAGGAGGACTCCTGACTTTCTAACTATTTGCCTCCCAACTTTAGGAGTAAACTAGGCAAAGTCATTCAAAAAATTTGACTTCACCTCTCCCTTAATAACTGAGTCAGGTTTATCTAGTTGCTCGAGCAGCTTTGATTTTCTCACAGGCTTTCTCAAAATTTCCCATATTTAATCTCCACAAAAACTAAGCAAAAGCCCTAGATCTTACAAAATTTTCATCAATAATAAATCTTTCAGAAGCTTGTGCAACTATTGGGTCAATTTCCTTACCTTGGTAATCAGCAATGGTTAGGTCCAAGGAAGGTGTAGGAGGTTCTTGTGGCTCTCCAACATCCAAGTCTGTAGAAGTGACAATCACATCCCCTTCTCCACCCATTTGTCTAAGTTGTTCCCTTAGAGATGCTTAATCATCTATATGGATTGGGGATTGGCTTGGGGAATATTGTTCCTTATGAGAAAAAGAAGACCCTTGCTCTAATTTTTGCCTTTTTGGAGAACGGGCTGCATATGGGCTTCTTGACCTTTGCTTCTGATGAGAGGGTGCTTGTTGCACATTTCGAATCATAACATAACCTGCCCTCTTCTACAATGTATATTGGCCAAGAGCTACCACATTTCTACTGCTTATTATTCTTTGTACTTCTACAGCCTTGTCTGGATGTGTTTCAACATACATAGCTTTCTTTTCATTCATGATTTGAATTATTATGGCAAAATTATTCATTAATGCTTGTATTTTAGCTCTCTAGTATTTCTTATCTTTCAATGGGTCATACTGGGGGTCAAAAGCATTAATAAATTCCAGGGTCTTACTGAAAACTATCCATTTCTCTTTTCTCATTTCTTGTTCCTGCAATGTGAAGATATTTTTTATTATATCTTCTGGATAGTAAACCTGATGTACCATATGGGAAGCTCTTACCCTTTTTTTTAAAAGGTCACAGAATCCTTCAGGGTCAATGAATCTGGCGTGAGACTCTGCCATGTTATATCTATCCAAAAACAAATTCAGGTGCTTCCACCCTTTTCTAACAAAGACAAAATCATGCACTATAGTAACAATTGGAAAGAAAGTACCCTTCTTAATCAATTCCCTCTCTCATCTATAGTGCCTATCTGCCATAAGAGCTCAGCAATCCCAATCTTCAAACGCACATGAAAAGGCAACACATGTGGCTTTCCCATAAAACCATATACCCTTATCACAATTGAAACATTATAAGGGATTATATCCCCCTAATTATGACTAACCAATAGCCCTTGTGCATCATCTCTAGGTTTGACCAATTCCAACAATGCTTGTGGAATTCTAGGGCTGTCCCCTCTCAAAAGCAATCTCAGCCTAGATGCGAAAAATCTGTCAAACCTTACATAACTAGCATCTATGGCTTCTGAAGTCATATCCACACTCCATAACTGCACCGGATTCCTTTCTCCATCCTTGGTTGTTTCCAACTCCATACCCTTGAGAAGAAAGTTTATCCCTTGTATAAGCATACATGCATCAGCAATGAATACCAACAGAATGGTTTGTTTACTTTTCCCCTTGCTATTCCAACCAAACCATTTTGAATCTCTTTTGATAAAAAAGTAGCAAAATCCAGAATGGTACTTATTCCAAATTGAAGGGTTTGAGCCATTATAAGGACAATAGGACCTAGAATTTGATCACCTTTATCTATCCCAAAAATCTTGCAAAGAGAAAATTACAGTTTGAGCTCTCAAGTTGAAATGTCTTCTCAACAATGGCTCTGGGGTACTAGCTGTAATCACAGGCAAATTACCAACCTTGGCAGCATGCTCCTGTAGTGGCCCTGTTCTTAGGTAAATTCAGTGTGCATCATATCTAGCTTGTAGATCATCCATATCAATGATTTCATGCATAATGTGGTTAGGCTTAAGGTCGAAAACCTCACTGAACAACTCAGGGCAAACCCTAAAAAGATTGATTCCAGAATAATTTTTTACCCATCCTGTAATAGGATCATATTTCTTTGCCAGGTCCATCAATAAATCACTATCAAAGAAAACTGTGGGGACTGTTAATTTACCAATATCAAACTCCCAAACATTGCTCATAGGAGTGTCTAGTTTTCGCTCTAAAAACCATTTCTTAAATAACTCTAGACCTCCCATGGAAACCTGGGCATCTCTTACCCAATTAGCTTTGTCGTAAAAACCCTCTGCTACAACTATTTTGGGATGTTTCAGGATGAGTTCCCTCCCCTTAGTTATTTCATGCACTGATAAGGGGAATTGTTCAAGAAAGTCATCATCCATAGAATGTTTCAAATAATCTATTTTCCTAGTAAACTCTTTTCGAGGAGGCATTTTGAATGAACCCTAGAAATTTTACAATAGCAGATACTTAAAATTTACTTAGAAAACCACAAATTATTTACCTACCAAAATTTGCATTTCTACACTATGTGATAACTTCTGCAATTTTACTGGATTGTTAACCAAGAATTGTCATGCCCTAGCTCTGAAAATTTTGTATACCCTAATATTCTCTCTGTGCTTTAGTGTTTCATTAATGGTGAAATCATGGGCTCTTATCATGCAATAAAATCGCATGCATAAGGTCTGAATCATATTTACTCTCAATAATCGTTACCTGCAATTTGCATCCAAGTTTGAAACCCATCCATAGAATTTCATCGAATTGGACGATCTTGATTTAAAAGGTAACAAGCATTACAGCTTTTAAAACAATGCTATGTGTCACAATTCTATCTCCCCGCATTATTTAAAATCCCTTCATCTTAGAATTTTGGGGAAGCGTCGTTCGTCAATCAAGACAAGATCGACGATCTAGCTAATCCACTTTCTAATAAAAACCAGTCAGCAATACTGGCCAATAAGAAACTGCCATATGAGCTCATGTTGTCTGACCACATTCCATGCCAGCAGATCCCATATCTTCTTCTGGGCGAGCAAGTACTTAGCATCATTTAGTACACGTGTCGTGCTGGCGCCTTCTCGCTTTCCTTATTTAACAAGCATTTTCAAATTGTGGTCTTGTATTAGTCGTTGATCTTTGAAAGATCAACAGTGATACTGATCTTACCCTGCATGACATCTAAAAAAAAAATTTGATGTCACCACAGACACGTGTCTGCAGGGCGCATTCCTGCTTTGTTTAAACAATGCTCAAATTCAAAATGCGGGGAAGCGCCTTTCGTTGATCAGGATAAAGATCAACGATCAGAAACAACTCTTCATTTTATGCTCTCGTTATCCACTTGGGCCAATGACATGACTGCTTTTAACCCGCATGTTCTGACTATTTTGTTTATTTCTGACACCTTTCTAGCCCAGATCATAAATAGCTCCAGCTAAGCACATTTGGCAGAACTTATGGCATAACTCATGCATTCTTCATGGTCTGGTCCTACTGTGACACACGTCGCAAAGGCGCATTCCCACTTTTCTTATCTGACTTACAACTTCACAATGTGAGATTGTGATCGTAGATCTTCAAAAGATCTATGGTTGATAAGATTTCATTTCCATCCAGCAGTCAAAACTCCTCCATGTTGCACATCTGGCAGTACATGTCATCAATCGTTTACAGTGTGGCATATTGCTTTGCAAATACCTGACCCCACCTTGCCACATGTCAAAAATCTGCTTGCCCGCACTACTTATTTCTTGTGCAGTTTCAAATAGCAGGCATGCGCTGGCCTTTGATCTCTGATAGATCAACGGTTACATAAACTTCACCATTTGAATAGCATATTGGGTGATAGTGATGAATGATGTTCCTCCACCTATTCCAACTCATCTGACACACACCGTGGAGGACATCTCACCATTATTCTTTTAACAGCGGGCCCATCTCGTCAGATCGTGCCACTTGTCCATATTTTGCTTCCTTGCATTATTTATCCGTCGAGCATATTCTTCTTGCGAGGAAGCGCTAGCCCTTGATTGAGATGAAATCAATGGCTAACACTTCTTGGTGATAAACTGCATATCTCTGCAGGCAAATCCACCAATGACATCATGAAAAAATTAGGACGTGCGCAAAAGTACTGACGAACCTGCAAAAGTTCCTGACAATTTATGATTCACCAAAATTTAGGAATGTAAAGGCTATGTGTCACCAAGTCACATGCCTACATTACTTAAAGGCCTTGCATCTTGAAATTGTGGGTATGCGATACTCGTTGATCTGAATAAGATCAATGATTAAAAAGACTTTGCATCATCAGAGGTAACTGCTAACAGAATGATTAATCAATTTTTATGCTAAGTGCAGTCACATAAGATTAAACAAAAATATAATGACCTTATGCTTATGCAAGCCCTCCCTTGGGGAAAAATGTCATTGAAAACATTTTTCTGAAAATAATTTTGAGGGTATTCTAAAGCTAGGGCAATCTAATAACTTTGAAAAAACACAAGGAATAAAACCCTAATTTTCAAAATTTTGAGATTTAGGTGATTTTTCACAAGATTTTCCTTTAACCTCTGCATAGTGAAAAATCGAGCCAATAGTTTGACCGATTTGGATATGTCTAATCTTAAAATGGCTTGTAATTACATATTAGTTGTTTCAAAATGAAGATTAACCAATTTGATGATATGTAGCCTAAAAATAGCTTGTTATAAAATTATAGTTGGTTCTAAATAAAGGGTTGACCAATTTAGTGATCTACAACCTTAGAAAAACTTGATATAAAATTTTGGTTGGCTTTGATTGAACTATTGTTTCTTTCAGTGATCTATAATGGAGTCATAGAATAATGGGTCTCGATGTAGAGACCATAACTTTTGATTCCACCATTGCATTTTCCTTTTAAGAAAGAGTTTTTGATTCAAAAGTTATGTGTATCCATGTACACGATTATATAGAAAAATGACAGAGTGATCGTGTTTTCTTTCTAACCTTAGTAACTCTAGAGTGACTTATTATGAGATTTGAGTGAATTGTGAGTGAAGGGTTAAATTGTTCGGTGATCTTTAACCTCAAAATGGTTTGTTATGAGATCCTATGTAATGCTGATTGACTACTTGATCATTTTAGTGATCTAACCTTAGATACTTCTAACCTCAAAATTGCTTATAAAATCATTTTAGTTGATTTTGAATGAAGGGTTAACCGATTTGATGATATGTAACCTCATAATGACTTGTTATGAGATTATAACTCATCCCAAGTGAAGGGTTAACCAATTTTGTGATATGTAAACTCATAATGACTTGCTATGAAACATTGGCCAACTGTGATTGAATGGTAGATCAATTCAGTGATCTATAGTCACAAAAAAATGAGTCTCGGTGTAGACACCATAACTTTAGATTCCACCATTTGATTTTCCTAAGTTCTAGTTATGTTTTTAGGTGGAAAAATGAGCCCAAAATTGACAATCAGATCTAAGAACCAAGTTATGAGGCTTCATGTATAAGTCTGTACGAAAATGGCAGAGTTTAAGATCTTGTTTCCTTTCTAACTTATGAGATTCTAGTTGGTTATAAGTGTAGAAATGACTAATGCAGTGATTTGTAACTCTAGAATGACTTGTTATGGAATTTTAGTGAATACATGAAGGGTTGAGTTTTTTGGTGATCTATAACCTCAAAATGGTTTGTTATGAGATCTTACCCAATTCTGATCAAACTCTTAACTAATTCGGTGATATTGTAGCAAATTCATAGTCAAACTATGACCTATTTGAATACTTCTAACCTCAGAATAACTTGTTATTAGATTATAGCTCATTATAAGTGAAGGCTTAACCGATTTAGTGATATGTAACCTCAAAATGACTTACTATGAGATTTTGGCTGGCTCTAATTAAGTGGTTGACCAGTTCAACGATATATAATAGAGTCAAAGAAAAATGGGTCTTGGTGTAGAGACCTTAATTTTTTATTAAACCATTAGATTTTCTTAAGTTTCAGATATGTTGTTGGGGGGGGGGGAAATGTGCTTGAAATTGATGGTAAGATTTAAGAACCAATTTCTAATTCTAAAGTTACAAGTCTCTGTGTATAAGTTTATACAAAAAATTTAGAGTTTAAGGTTGTGTTTCCTTTCTAACCTTAAAATGGGTTGTTATGAGTTTCTAGTTGGTTATGACTAATTCAGTGATTTGTAACTCTAGAATCAGTTGTTATGAGATTTGAGTGAATTGTGATTAAGGGTTGAGTTGTTCAAAGATCTATAACATGAGAAGGGTTTGTTATTAGATCATCTCTAATTCTAATTGAACGCTTAACCGATTCGGTGAGCTGTAGTCAATTCATAGTCAAATTTTGACCTATTTGTGTACTTCAAATATCAAAATGACTTCAAGTAATATTTTAGTTGATTTTGAGTGAAGGGTTGACTGAGTTGATGATATGTAACTTCAAGATGGCTTGTTATGATACAGTAACTCTTTTTGATAGAAGGGTTGACCGATTTGGTGATTTGTAACCTCAAAATGACTTGCTATAAAAAAATTTCCTACTTTTTAAATGACCAGTTGTTCAGCTCAACAATTCTATTGTTACAAATCACTGAATAACTAAACCCTTCACTAACAATTTGGGCAAATCTCATAACAAGTTATTCTAGAGTTACAAATCTCTGAATCAGTCAACTCTGCATTCATAATTAACTAGAATCTAATATGGTTAGAAAGAAACCATGATCTTAAACTAAACCATTTTTGTATAGACTTGTACAAGGAGACTTATATCTTTTGAATTGGACCTTAGTTCTTAAATCTCATAGTTGATTTTGGGAAAATATTGAATTGCAACTTAGGTCATGCATTTATTTAATACTTTTGTATTTAATGCATGTAGTGGTTAGTTGTTGACAACTTGGGAGTTTGCTCCTTTTTTAGCATATTCCACTTTTTGTGGATATGTGCTGAGTTGTCATTTTTGTCCTCTACCTCCTTCCAGCTTGTTCTACAAGCTTCCTGGAGCTCTTTATATTCGGGCTCTCTCTCATTGTAATATCAAAAAAATCATAACATCATTTCTTATTGTAAATACATTTCTTCTTGTGTTTGCATTATGATGGCTCTCATGTCCGTTTAGGGTTTTTTGCCCGTGCTCCATGCTCGTCCCCTTTCTTGGCTTCTCTTTGACAGGTTTTGCATGGTGATTCTGGGCGTCTTCGGAGTTGGCTTTCCTCAACTCCAACATGGTATCAGAGCCTTCCTGCTGCTGCTTCGTTGAAGAATTTTGAAGCCGTGATTTGAAGTCACAAACCCTAGTTTGTTTGTGCATTTTTTCTTCAAATCAGGGATCAGCAATTTTTCAGAGCATTTTCAGCCCAAACGGACATCACCAATGGATTCGGAAGGCCGTTTGCAGTCAGGATTCATATAAAGCTTTTCATTTTTGGACACAGGGCAATTTTGGCAATTTTTTGAGGCCTCCAGGGTCGCTGCCGTATGGATCGTACGGACGCAGGGCTTGAGAAAAACTAAAAAAAAATTATTTTGGGGCGCACTGCCGCCGCGCCACCGCGGGGCCGCCGCCGCGCCACCTGCGCGCTGCCCGCAGCAGCCGCAGCAAGCAGCACCGCCCGCGCTCCACCGCGGCCCGGCCGCCTCCCGTCCGCTAGCGGCTCATCCTCTGGCGCCGCTCTGCGGCCACCTCCACCAACGACGCAACCTGACTCCGCCGCCCTGCGGCCACCTCCGCTCGGCCGCCTCCGCCCGACAGCTGTGCACGCCGTGTCAGCATCTGTAGCCACTGCGGGGGTGACACGTGGCCTGGGCACCACGTGGCACCTTGCCACGTGGACCCGCCACGTCACCCCTGCCACGATGATTTTGCCAAGTGGCTGCCACGTGGACCTGCCACATGGCACTTTTTTGCTGCGACGGTTACCAAACCGTCAATTTTAATCTCTGGGTCTGCTGACGTCAGCATGCATCATCTATCCTTGCATGCACCTCTCCTGATTGACTTTTGGACCTACTTGTGGTTTTTTGGCCATAACTTTTGCATACGGAGGTATTTTTCTGATCCGAAAGAAGCGTCGAAAAGCTGGTTCCGAGACAAAGATTTTGGTGTAGGTATTTTTTGGTTTTGATGCTTTTTTATTGCTCTTTTTTCTATTGAAGTCCGAAGTCCTATTTTTGACTCCAGCATGCATATCTTTTACATCCCATGTCATTTTTTTGAAAACTTTATATTTCTGGAAAGCTAGTCAGGTGTACTTTTCAGAAAAGTAGTCATTTTTCTTTGTTTTTTGGCCTGTGCTCTTTCTATCATAGTTTTGGCATTTTTGCTCTATGGTGGATATTTTGAGTGTTTTAGGCCCGAGGATCGTTTTCCTGGCATGGTTTGCTTTCTTTTTGGCTGTACTTTCTCTTGGTTCAGCTCTTTTTTAGTTCTGATTATTGTAGCTATCATTTTGAAGCACTTTTTATTCTCGCACTGAGATAAACTGTCACTTTTGTATTTCGAGAGTCATGAACGTTGTTTTGAGTTAGCTGTGCATGCACTATTTCATAAAGCACCATGGGGGGGATTATTTGTTTGCTGTTTTAGGCATTCTCCCTTTGTCAAGTGAGTGTCCCTTCCATGACATTAGCTCCATGCAGAGTCAGTTAGACCGTGTCTTTATCGGTGTCTGTACTTCTTTTCCTCTCTCCTCGTTCTTGGTTCATTTGTAGGAGATTTTGGCTCACCTTCTCAGTTGCCTGTCATCACACCCCGTCTGCATTAAGGGGGGGTTATGTTGTGTTCTAATGCATCCATGGTTCGATGGTTCGATAGTGTGAACTATGTATTTAGTGGTTGATCCTATATACAAGGCGATTGTAGTGGCTGGCTACCTATGCATTTCGGTGAGATGGATCATCTACCATATAGACATGCTCAGTTCATGCCTTCTTTTTCCATGGAGGTTTCTTCAGATCAGCAATTTTGCAGATTTGCAACTTCTTCATGCTTCAGTGATGCTGCTTCTTCGTGATCACTCTTTGTTCCTATTTTAGGGGACAATTTCCCTAGTTTGGAGACTTCTTCAGCTCTTCACTAGGTTCTTACCTCTTTTTGGGGGTGGGTTTTTCCCATGTGGTTTTCTTTCTTTTCTCGCTTACAGAGGTTGCATTTCTTCTTGCATTGTACATGGGTACCTAACATTGCCTCGTTGCCGGGACCCATTATGCATTTCATCTTTGTTTTGTGAGCTTAAGGTATTTTCCTAAGTTGCACTTAAGGGGGGGTGTTAGAGTAAATAATTAATATCTAATTATATATTCTATTGCTTAAGCTTACTTAGGTCATGCATTTATTTAATACTTTTGTATTTAATGCATGTAGTGGGTAGTTGTTGACAACTCGGGAGTTTGCTCCTTTTTTAGCATATTCCACTTTTTGTGGATATGTGCTGAGTTGTCATTTTTGTCCTCTACCTCCTTCCAGCTTGTTCTACAAGCTTCTTGGAGCTCTTTATATTCAGGCTCTCTCTCATTATAATATCACAAAAATCATAACATCATTTCTTATTGTAAATACATTTTTTCTTGTGTTTGCATTATGATGGCTCTCATGTCCGTTTAGGGTTTTTTGCCCGTGCTCCATGCTCTTCCCCTTTCTTGGCTTCTCTTTGACAGGTTTTGCATGCAAGTGATTTTGGGTGTCTTTGGAGTTGGTTTTCCTCAACTCCAATAGCAACAACATATTAGAAATGTAGGGAAATTCAATGGTAAAATCAAAAGTTAGACCAGTTCAGTGATTTGTAGCTT
Organism: Cupressus sempervirens; assembly: GCA_028749045.1. Lineage (NCBI taxonomy): Eukaryota > Viridiplantae > Streptophyta > Pinopsida > Cupressales > Cupressaceae > Cupressus > Cupressus sempervirens. The sequence continues at coordinate 561,386,342 of CM053785.1, read as the reverse complement.
AAAAATGACTTTTGATGAAATTGTAGCCAATTCATAGTCAAAGTTTGATTGATTTATATTCTTCTAACCTCAAAATGGTTTCAAATAACATTTTAGTTGATTTCTAGTGAAGGGTTGACCAATTTGATGATATATAACCTTAAAATTGCTTTTTATGAGATTGTAGCTCATTCTAAGTGAAGAGTTGATTGATTTGGTCATCTATAACCTTAGAATGACTTGCTATAAAATTCTAGCTAGTTGTGATTTAGTGATTGTTCAATTCAATGATCTATAATAAAGTCATACAAAAATGAGTCTCGGCTTAGGGACCATAACTTTTGTATTCCATCATTGGATTTTCCTAAGTTTTGGATATGTTTATTGGGGGGAAAATGTGCCTAAAATTGACAGTCATATTCTAGTTGGTTATGAGTGTAGAGTTGACTAATTTGATGATTTGTAATTGTAGAATGATTTTTCATAAGATTTTAGTGAATTGTCAGTGAGGGGTTGAATTTTTTAGTGATCTGTATCCTCATAATGGTTTGTTATGAGATTATACCTAGTTTTCGTTTGACTTGTGATGAGATTGTAGCCAATTTATAGTCAAAGTTTGACCAATTTGAATACTTACAACCTCAGAATGGCTTGTAAAAACATTTTAGTTGATTCAAGTGAAGGGTTAACCAATTCGATGATATATGTTGGGCTCCTAAATTAGCCATCTTTCTCACCACCATTTATCCTCTTTCTAAGACATTTGATTGCACATAGACATACATTTATGGTTTTAAGCATATGAACTTATGGTTTCTATGTATATGATTTGATATATGTGTGTGAACATAAGATGGAATGTGGATACCTCTAAAGACATAATATCTACTTAATTTCATGGACAAGAATGGTGAATATAATAGTTATACATGTTAATGGAAGTTTTCTCTCCTAAGCTATGTTTTGGGTAGTTACCTCCTGTAGCCGTAGGTTTGCAAGAGTGATAATTAAGACTAACACCTTTTCCTAATATTGATGATGTGGATATATACATATATGGTTGGATGTGTGTGCATTAATTATCTTGCAGGAGTTGAACGTGGATATTCAAGGACCAATATACTAGTGAAAGTGTCATCAAAGCCAATCGTGATTGCATAATCTTGGCAAAGCAAGTCAATGCTTCCTATTGTATGCAACATGTAGATTTAGTGTGCATTGTATTCTGGGATTGTTCATGGTCAATAATGTTTTTGTTATAAAACTTTATGAGTTGTAACTTATCCTCATTTTGAAGTGATCGTAGGTTTAGGAGTTAGTGGTAATTTCCTTTTAAATAATCAACTGTAATGACTCTTTTGGAGTTAATCAAACAAATTGGTTTTTAATATAGAACTCTTGCATACCATTTCAATAAAGTGTAATCATTTTTTATGGATGAATAGATTGTTCAGTTCAAGTTTGCAACTTTCATCTTGATTGTATTTTCCATTCACTCATTCAAGGGGACCTATTTGATGAGTGAATTGCTTTGTTAATGTAGAGTTCATTTCCTATTCATTTATATGTTTTAGAACTCTATTGTTCCTATAGCCACTGATACCAAAATTAGTAGCCTATTCCTGCAACACAGTCAATTGGAGTAGTTTCTAACTATAATTTCTAGCTTTGATTAGAATACATTTGCTTACAAATTTTATTAGTTTTCCTAAAGTATAAGCATTTGAATTCTTTAAATAGGCTTAGAAGAGGAGGTTTGAAGCATATACTTTGCAGATGCTATTCCAAGTTTATGTTCCTCATCGATAATTAAATAAGACTAAATAGTGCATTAGGAATTATTTGGGGTGTCCAATCCTAAATTAAGTAGTCCATTGCTTTGGGTTTTTGATACCATTGTTTAGCCAAGCATTTTTGGCACCATTGACGGGGATTGAACCAGGTCACCTATGTGACAAGTAGGAATACTCACCACTATACTATAATGATAGCTCAAACAAATGACAATGTAGATTCCCTTGTTGGATGCACTTAAAGAAATTCTAGACTATACCAAAGCAATTAGAAAAGCCTATATCAAATAGCCTGGAAGGAAACAGAAAGACCCTGATACTATCCATGTCTTGGGTTAGCTCTCTGATCTCATGCTAAGTAAAGTTGTCATGCCTAAGTATTGAAACCTAGGAAGACTAGCTAGTTGTAACCATCTTCATTAATGTTACCCAAATTCAGAATGTTTTAATTGACTTGGGAGTATTAATTAATGTTATGAGTAGAGAAGTTTTGTTAAAGCTTAGTATCATTCATTTGTAGGACATAATAACAAAATTGCAATTAGCTAATAATTCCACAATCAAGCCTGATGGTATATAGTTGAGGATATTGTTGTTACTCTAGATTCTTTAGAGTACCCTTTAGATTTTAGAGTCTTGTCACCCAAAGCCACTCTTGAAGGTTACCCTTTAATCCTAGGAAGGCATTGGTTAGCCACGAATGATGCTTGCATTGCATGCCATTCAGGAAAGATGACCATATGGAATAAATACCAAGAAGTTAACTATGTATTCTCTAGCAAAACCCCAAAGTGAACTTAATGAAGTTGTCTAGCCTGACTTCAGAGATGCTGCTCTTGAAGTAAGCTCTGTGCAAAAACTCATGGTCATTAAGAGAAATCCATTTATGGTATCCCAAGAAGAAGATGATATTCTTACAATAATCCTTACCAACTAGTATGGTTCTGAGGAGTCATCTTGTGATGATCCAAATTATTCCCTTCAAACAATATTGCCCAAGAAAACCACATCTTAGTTTCCTACAATACCTAATTACCTTTCACACTTTGCTACCTCATGAGATAAAGTCTCCATCTATAGCAAAAGTACTACTGTTAGAAAAAGTTGAAAGAGTTGAAATTGCTTTAGGAAAGGAACTGAATATTAATAAAAACCTCACTATGTCTTAGATGTCTAGTCTTCTCAAGATTTTACAAGATAGCCAACAAGCCTTTGCATGGGATTATACTGACATGACAAGCCTAGATCCTAAAATTTGTACTCACAAAATATAATAAGCCTAGAATACAAGCTAGTAAGGCAAGCTCAAAGAAGAATAAACCCTACTTTAAGAGACATAGTCAAGACTAAGTTGCAAAAGCTTCTTAGTGTAGGTTTTATTTATCCAATCTCTGATAGTCAATTGATTTCTCCTCTTGTCATTATTCCAAATAAAGGAGGAAAGTGGAGTGTCTATGTTGACTATAGAGAACTTAACAAAGCCACTAAGAAGGATCATTTCTATTGCCTTTCATTGACCAAGTGCTTGATAATTTGGCAGGTAAAAAGTATTTCTCATTTCTCGATGGCTTCATTGGTTATGATCAAATACAAATACCAACTAAAGATCAAGATAAAACAACGTTTACCTATCCTTGGGGAACTTTTGCTTATTCAGTCTTGCCATTTGGATTATGTAATGCCCCTGCTACTTTCTAATGCTTGGTATTTTCTTTGACATTGTTGCTGATTGTGTTAAAATCTATATGGATGACTTTACAACTCATGGAGCAAAATTTGAAGAAGCACAAGCTAACTTGGAAAAGGTTCTTAAGAGATGTCAAGATTATAATCTCTCTCTCAAGAGTGAAAAGTGTTACATGATGATGGAGGAAGGAGTAGTCCTGGGACATTATCTTTCATCTTTTGGAATTCAAGTTGATCTTGTAAAAATTATAGTTATAAACACACTTCCCACACTGGCTAAGTAGAAGGATGTCAAAAGTTTCCTCAACCATGCTAGTTACTATAGAACGTTCATAAAAGATTATGGCCAACTTGTAGCACCATTGTATAATTTGTTGAAGAAAGAAGTTGAATTTGCATGGATAGAAGAAGTTGAAGGATGTTCTGACAACAACACCTATTCTCAGAGGACTTAATTGGAAGCTTCCATTCCATATCCACACAAATGCATCTGATTATGCTATTGGAGCAGTTCTAGGACAAAAGAGCAGTTATTGAACATGCAATTTACTATATTAGTAAAAATTTGTAAGGAGAAAAATTGAATTATACTATTACTAAAAAAGAGTTGTTAGCAGTTTATGCACTAAACAAATTTAGGCACTACATTACAAGCTATGAAGTATTTGTGTTTATTGATCATTTAGCTATCAAATACTTAATGAAAGAAAAACTAGGCAAGGCTAATTTAGTGGCCAATTTCTTGTCACAAATGCATGTGCTAGATGATCCTATAGCAATTGATGATAGTTTTCCTGATGATCACTTGTTTTCTATTGATTCTTTTAACCCATGGTATGCAGACTTGGCAAAATACATTGCTACAAGGAGAACACCACCTCACTTTTCTCCTAAATAGTGTTGTCTATTAGTTGAGAAGAGTTTTAACTTCTCTTGGATCTTAGGCTTTATGTTTTATACAAGACCAGACCAAGTCAGAAGGAGATGCATTCGAGAAGATGAAACTTATGACATCTGTTAGGCATGATGGATCCATGTGGAGGACACTTTTCTACAAAGAGTATACCTATAAAATCTTGACAACTGGGTACTACTGGCCTACTTTGCATAAGGATGCAACAAAGCATACTCAACATTGTGATAGATTTCAACATATGGGACATCCCACAAAGACTGATGAAATGCCTCTATAGCCACAAATAGTTGTCACACCCTTTGATAAGTGGGGTATTGACTTCATTGGACCTATTGAGCCCTCTTCTCATGGAAAGTCTTACATCTTAATATTTACAAATTATGCAACAAAATGGGTTAAGCCAAAGCTATGAGACATGTCATAGATCACAACGTTGCTGAGTTTCTTTATGAATGCATATTCATTAAATTTGGAGTAGCCAGGGAGATTGTCATAGATCAGGAAGCACAATTCACATCTAACCTCATCACTAAGTTGATGGAGGAGTAGATGGTGCATCATGGAAAGTCTTCACCCTATCACCCTCAGGCCAATGGCTAGGCTAAAATCACAAACCAGGAAATAGAATCTATTCTCACTAAAATTGTAGATATGCATAAAAAGGATTGGGTTACTCACCTTCTTGAAGCCATATGGGCTTACCATACCACATGGAAAACCACCATAGGGTTTACTCCTTTTGAGTTGGCATATGGAAAATCTACCTCTATGTCGATTGAGTTCCAGCATAAAACACTTCACACTACTTTAGATCTAGATATAGATATCACCAACACACAACAATACTGGTTATTGCAATTAAATGGATTAGATGAATATAGGAAATCTGTTCTACACAATCTAGAGTTGATATAACAACAATGAAAAAAGTGGCATGTCATCTATGATAAGAATTTTTTTGTCAGAGATTGAGCACTATTATATGATTCATGATACCAACATACACCAAAGAAATTTCATACTAGATGGCTTGGGTCTTATGAGATTATATCAGTATTTGACAATGGAGTTGTACAACTTTCAAGAATAGATTCTGTCAATTCAAGTTACTCATCAGGGCATTGTCTAAAGCTTTAGCACAAACCTATAAGTTGTGATGAGTTCTCAAGCAGTTCTAGAGCATAGTTGAAGCAACAGTTCCTATAGCTGAAGAATCTATGTCTAATTCAAGACCATCATAATAAATATTTCACATTTTGTGGAATACTTTCTCCGTAATAATTTTTCATCTCACTTTCTCTCTTTTCCACCCATCCACCCCATTCCATCACTTCACATATTCAAGTGCAGTTTTATGGACAACTCTTCTTATAGTGCCTCCAGGTTAGTGCTACATATAACATATATTATTTTTGTTCATTAATTTTTAGGGTTTTGTGTCATTTTAATTTTTCACTCTTGCTTAAGTTGTCGTGATGGGACCCATGTAATTACTTAGTTGGGGGGAACTATTCTATTTAAAAATTTAAAATTGTCATGTAAAATTTAAGTTTGTGTCTTGAAATATGTTTGTGAGATGACATGATGATCTATCCTTTTGTTATTGCATCATCACAATCAAGATGAATTAAAGATATTAAAAGATGATCTTGATTTTTAATGATGTGCTATGACATGTTTAGGGTGGCAAGCTTGGCATGCACGAGCTTTTATGAGATGTTATGTAAAAATCATATCATTAGATTTCATGCAAATAGATCTTTAATTTTATGAATCGAGTTGTAGTTTGTACATCATCTTTCTTCTATGACATTTTGTTTCACAATGCATTGAGGTCTACAACTTGTCACCGCTGAATTCTGTGAGAATTATGTTCCACAAGTTAGAAATTTGTCTAAGTGAAGCAATGGGAGGTGATCTCCAAAGTCATGAACCAATAGACCACACACAGTTTTGTTAAATGATGCATCCACCTATGAAATGTTTAGTAGGAGAGAGTGGCTAGATTATTGTTTAAGCCTTAAGGGGTTTAATGAGGATGTTGCTCTACAATTTATGTACACCTTGAAAGATGGGGTTGCAGAAGTTATAGGTTTGAAAATTAAGTTCATAGAAGATGCAGTTACTGAGGTGACAGGTTTACCTCAGAAAGGTGAACAATGGGCGAAATATTTTGACCTGTGATCAGTAAGAACATAGTTCACTTTGAATGTTGATCTTAGTTGGATATTGATAAAAAAGAAGCAAGGAACTTGGCAATTATCTCTGCCCTTGGAGTTCATTCAATCGACCACATTTGTTATGTAGTACTTCACTTGTGAGAGACACTACAAATACTTGCATGCTTTTCACTTCAAAATTCTCAGTCATCTCTGTCATGCTAATTGACTGGTAAATTTTCTCAGCTTCTTATTTAACATTGTGAGAAGCATTCTTTGTTAGTCCAGTCAGGAAGAAACTAGTTTATTTCACACCATTTCTTAGTAAAATTAATGGTGGAAAGGGAATTAAATAGACAAAAGGTTGGGACATGGGAAGAATTTTTGCAGATGAATGAGGTTGAACCTAGAATAGTTGGCCCTAGAGGTCATGGTGTTGGTAGGAGAGAAAAAACATCTTCTGGGGTTCATAAAATTGTTCAAAGAGTCACAATTTCTAGGTCACCTAGAATGATTGGGAAGCCTCTCCTTCCATTTCTAGGTCACCTAGAAAAAGAATGTTCAATTCTAGCCTCTACTTCTTAGAGGAAGAAAAATAAAAGTGCAAAAGCTCCTAATATTCTAGAATCTTCATCGTCCGTAAGGACAAGGTCTGTATTTAGGAGGGGTAAGGGTAAAACAATAGAACCAAAAGAGGAAACGTTCAAACCTTAGCTTGGTGATAATGCTAATAATATGGAAGAAACCCTACATTCCCCTAGGGAAGAGAATCCTAAATTTCCTCTCGAAGAGAATTCTAAGAACCCTAGGGAAGAGAATGCTGAAAATTCTCCTGAAGTAGTGGCAGAGGAGGTGGTCATTAAGAAGAAAAAGAAATGGAAGAGTCTTTCAAGCTCATCCACACCCCCTATGAGGAGAAGTAAAAAACTTTTTAAGAAAGATTTTAAAGCATCTATTCCGATCATTAACACTAATTCTCTTCTAAGGAATTCCTTTAAAGAATTCCTCTTCTAAAGAATTAAATAATCAACCTACAACCAGTGACACAATAATAAGAGAGTAGAGTTCAAAAATAGAGATTAGCCCTGGGGTTAACTACATATTGATAGATATTGATCAAGATTCTGAGGACTCTGAAGACACAGAGGATCATGTAGATAATTCTGCCTAGCTAGATGTTAGTATGAACTCAGAGAAAATGCCTAACATTGGGACTGAAATCATTGAAGATGTACCCTAGCAAGGTAGTCAGGAAAAGTTAGAAATGTTTGCTAAGGTGGCAGTTGATGTTAGTGAAGAAACCAATTTGATCAGGACAATTGTTGTGTGGAAGGGTATCCTCTGCACCTAAAGAAACTAACTTTCCCTTTGGATGGGTGGACATACATAATCGAGAAAAGGTACCTCCACCAGATTTGTCTACACCTCTTGTAGTAGGAATAAGTTGTTATGGGAAAAGACACAATGGAATTGAGAAAAATAAAAATTGAAATGAGTCATTAATGAGTAGATTTCTCAATTGGAGCATAAATTAGATAAGATTGAGGTATTGAAATGAAGAATTGATCATCAGATTACTGGGTTAATTCCATAGTTGATGGAATGCAAATCACATTTACTAGTGTATGCAATATTCATTCAAGAGAAACTTGTTATTTTCAAATTATCAAGGATTGTAGAAGGCCTCAATCCATCCATATCAACTCCCCATGAATTTTCTATGCCTTTCAGTCTACCCCAATGACTCTGAAGAATCTGTTGTGTGAATTGTACTTGCATAACTTGGTAGTTCCTGATGACACGGAGTGGAATTCATTCCTCTATGTAGAAGATGTACAACTCAAAGTAGTTATGTCATGGATGCAGAATGAGATAAGTCATGAACAATAGGTTGCACCATACAAGGAGAAAGAAATGTTAGTTCCTTTATTGATGAGGCTTGAGGTACATCACTCTAGAAGAACATATTTTGACTGGATCTTTGTCACAACAAACACTAGTGGAGCCAAAAAGATCTATCCAGTTAGAGAACAAGCCTTTGCAGATGGGGACCAACATTCCTCTCAAGATGTTGTTACTATAGTAATTAGTACCTCTAGGAAGAGCTGGATAAGGATATTATAGGATCTAAACAGAATGGAACATCACTCAACTCAGAATCTAGCCCTTGATACTTTGGTTATATTTATGATGAGCCCTACAAAGAACAACTAGTGATTTGAGGATCTATGCCAATGTTAGAAACTTTGTGATTGCTAGGGACCGGCAATAGTTTAGTTGGGGGGAATGATGGGCTCCTAAATTAGCCATCTTTTTCACCATTTTTTATCCTCTTTCTAAGACATTTGATTGGACATAGACATAAATTTATGGTGTTAAGCATATGAACTTATTATGGTTTCTATGTATGTGATTATATATGTGTGTGAACATAAGATGGAATGTAGATACCTCTTTGAAGACATAATATTTGGTCAATTTCATGGAAAATAACTATTTTTTCTCTCCTAAGCTATGTTTTGGGTAGTTACCTCCTATAGCCGTAGGTTTGCAAGAGTGATAATTAAGACTAACATCTTCTCCTAATATTGATGATGTGGATATATGTGTATATGGTTGGAAGTTTGTGCATTAATTATCTTGTAGGAGTTGAATGTGGATATTAATTATTTGCGTGAGAGTCATCAAAGCCAACTGTGATTGCAAAATCTCTGCAAAGCAAGTCAATGCTTCCTATTGCATGCAACACGCAGATTTAGTGTGCCTTATATTATGGGATTGTTCATGGTCAATAATGTTTTGTTATGAAACTTTGTGAGTTGTAACTGATCCTCATTATGAAGTGATCATAGGTTTAGGAGTTAGTGGTAGTTTCCTTTTAAATAATTGACTCTTGTGACTCTTTTGGAGTTAGTCAAACAAACTAGTTTTTAATATAGAACTCTTGCATATCGTTTCAATAAAGTGTAATCATTTTTATGGATGAATAGAATGTTCAGTTAAAGTTTGCAACTTTCATCTTGATTGTACTTTCCATTCACTCATTCAAGGGGGCCCACTTGATGAGCGAATTGCTTTGTTAATGTAGAGTTCATTTATTGTTCACTTATATATTTTAGAACTCTGATGTTCCTATAACACAATCAGTTGGAGTAGTTCCTAACTGTAATTTCCTGCTTTGATTAGAGGATAATTTATTACCAATTTTAGTTTAGTTTTCCTAAAGCATAAGAATTTGACTTCTTCAAATAGAATTAGAAGAGGAGGTTTGAAGCATATACTTTGTAGATGTCATTCCAAGTTTATGTCCCTAGTTGATAATTAAATTTGACTAAATAGTGCATTAGGAATCATTTGGGGTGTCCAATCTTGAATTAAGCAGTCCATTCTTTGGGTTTCTGATACCATTGCTTGGCCAAGCAATATGTAACCTTAGAATGCCTTGTTATCATCATATTGTAGCTCATTGTTAGCCAAGGGTTATATGATTCAGCAATTTGTAACCTCAAAATGACTTGCTATGAAATTATAGCTAGCTTTAATTGATTGGTTGATCAGTTCAACTATCTATCATGGAATCAGAGAAAAATGGGTCTCAGTGTAGAGATCTTAACTTTTGATTACACCATTAGATTTTTCTAAGTTTTAGATATGTTGCTGGGGGCAAAATGTGCCCAAAATTGATAGTCAAATTTAAGAACCAAGTTTTGATTCAAAAGTTATGAGTCTCTATGTACAAGTCTATACAAAAATGGCAAAATTTAAGATTGTGTTTTCTTAGAATGTGCTATTATGAGAACTACCTCATGCCCCTACTATTCTAAGGCATAGGGGGCCATATTATTTAATGGCTATCAACTTGAAGGGGGATCCTAGAGAAATGATACACATTGATCATTTTGTCGTAGTTGTTCATGAGTATAGAATTGATTGATTCTGTGATTTATAACTCTAGAATGAGTTGTTATGAGATTTGAATGAATTATGAGTGAAGGGTTCTTCGGAGATCTATAATGTGAGAATGGTTTGTTATTAGATTGTTCCTAATTCTAATTGAATACTAGATTGGTTCAATGATTTGTAGCTTAAAAATGACTTGTGATGAGATTGTAGCCCATTCATAGTCATAATTTGATTGATTTGTATACTTCTAACCTCATAATGGCTTCAAATAACATTTTACTTGATTGTGAGTGAAGGGTTGACCGATTTGATGCTAATTAGCCTCAAATTGGCTTGTTATGATACTGTAGCTCATTCTGAGTGAAGTGTTGACTGATTTCATGATATGTAACCTCAAAATAACTTGCTATGAAATGTTGGTCATCTCTGATTGAGTGGTTGATCAGCTCAATGATCTATAATGGAGTCACAAAAAATGGGTGTAGGTGTAGGAACCATAACTTTTGATTCCATTGATGGATTTTCCTATATTTCGGATATGTTGTCAAGGGGTAAAATGTGCCAAAAATCGATGGTTAGATTTAAGAACCAAGTTCTCATTCAAAGGTTGTGAATCTCTGTGTAGAAGTCTATACAAAAGTGGTAGAGTTTAAAATTGTATTTTCTAGTTGGTTATAGTTTAGAATTGTTTGAGTCAGTGATTTGTAGCTTCACAATGATTTATTGTGAGATTTGAGTGAATTGTAAGTGAAGGGCTAAGTTTTTTGGTGATTTATAACTTCAAAATGACTTGCTATGAAATTTTGGCCTACTTTGATTTAGTAGTTGATCAGTTCAACAACCTATAATGTAGTCATAGATATTATGGGTCTTAGTGTAGAGATATTACTTTTGATTCCACCATTTAATAGTCAAATTTAAGAAAAAGTTTTGATTCATAATTTATGAGTCTCTGTGTACACTATACAAAAATGGCAGAGTTTAAGATCATGTTTTCTTTCTAACCTTATGATAGCCTCTTATGAGATTTTAGTTGGTCATGACTATAGAGTTGACTGATTCAATGATTTGTAACATCAAAATGGTTTTTAATGATATCTTAACTATTTCTGAATGAATGCTTGATAGGTTCGGTGATCTATAGCTTAAAAATGACTTGTGATGAGATTGTAGCAGATTCATAGTCAAAATTTGACCAAATTGGATACTTATAACCTAAGAATAACCTTTTACATTTTAGTTGATTCTGAATGACAGGTTGACTGATTCAATGATATGTAACTTTAGAATGGATTATTATGAAATTGTTGCTCATTTTGTGTAAAAGGTTGACTGATTCAGTGCTTTGTAACCTCAAAATTACTTGCTATGAAATTATTTCTGGCTCTAATAGAGTGCTTGATCAATTTAGCAATCTATAATGTAGTCACAAAAAATGGGTGCCATTGTAGAGACCATAACGTTTGATTCCACTATTGGATTTTTCCAAGTTTTGGATATGTTGTTGGGGGGTGAAATGTACCCAAATTGACGGTCAAATTTAAGAACTAAGTTATGAGTCTATATGTACAAATCTATACAAAAATGATAGAGTATAAGGTTGTGTTTTCTTTCTAACCTTAGAATGGCATGTTATGAAATTCTGGCTAGGTATGAGTGTAGACTTGACTGATTTGGTGATTTGTAACTCTATAATGACTTGTTATGAGATTTGAGTGAATTGTGAGTGAACATTTGAGTTGTTCGATGATGTGTAACCATAAAAGGGTTTGTAATGAGATCATACCTAATTTTGGTTGAACTCTTGATTAAGTAGGTGATCTATAGTTTAAAAACAACTTGTAATGAGATTTTCATGGATTCATGGTAAGTGTTTGATTGATTTGGATACTTCTAACCTCATAATTGATTGTAATAGCATTTCAGTTGAGTCTGAGTAAAGGGTTGACCAATTTGATCATATCTAACTTCAAAATGGATTTTTATGAGATTGCAACTCATTCTAAGTGAAGGGTTGACTAATTCAGTCATCTATAATATCAAAATGAATTACTGTGAAATTTTTGGCAGCTCTAATTGAGTGGTTGATCAGTTCAAAGATCTATAATGGAGTCACAAAAAATGGATTTCGGTGTAGAGACCATAATTTTTTATTCCAACATTAGATTTTTCTTAGTTTTGGATATGTTTTTTGGGGGGAAAATGTGCCCAAAAGTGACGTTCAAATTTAAGAATCATGCTTTGAATCAGAAGTTATGAGTTCCATGTAAAAGCCTATACAAAATGGCAGAGTTCAAGATCATGTTTCTTTCTACCCCTTGAATGGCATGTTATGAGATTCTAGTTGGTAGAGTTGATCGATTTGGTGACATGTAACTCTAGAATAAATTGTTATGAGATTTGTAAAAATTGTGAGTGAGGTTTGAGTTGTTTGGTGATCTATAACCTCATAATGGTTTGTTATGAGATTGTACCTAATTCCAATTGAACACTTGACTGGTTTGGTGATGAGCTTAAAAATGACTTGTGATGAGATTGTAGTCAATTCATCATCAATGTTTGAATAATTTGGATACTTCTAACTTTAGAATGACATGTAATAATATTTTAGTTGATTTTGATTGAAGGGTTGACCGATTTGATCATATGTAACCTCATTATGACTTGCTATGAAATTTTGGCAGGCTCTAATCGAGTGGTTGATCAGTTCAGAGATCTATATAATAAAGTCACAAAAAAGTGGATCTCAATGTAAAGACCATAACTTTTTATTGTGCACTTTAATTTTCCTAAGTTTTGAATATGTTGTTGGGGGGTGAATATGCCCAAAAATTGATTGTCAAATTTAAGAAAAAATTTATAATTCAAAAGTTATGATAATTCAAAATTTTCTATGTACAAGTCTATACAAAAATGGCAAAGCTGAAGATTGTGTTTTCATTCTAATATTAGAATGGTTTGATATGAGTTTTGACAAATTGTGAGTGAGCGGTTGAAGTTGTTCATGATCTGTAACCTCAGAATGAAAACTTGATTTCATTATGATTGAAAACTTGACTTGTTTGGTGATCTATAACCTCAAAATAACTTTTAATAACATTTAAATTGATTCTAGGTGAAGTGTTAACTAATTTGATGATATGTGACCTTTGAATGGCTTGTTATGATATTGACCGATCCAGTGATCATTAATATCATATTGACTTGATATGAAATTTTGGCTAGCTTTGATTATGTGGTTGATCAATTCAATGATCTAATAGTGTCACAGAAAAATAGGTCTCAATGTAGAGACCATGTTTTTTTTATTCCACTGGTAGATTTTTCTAAATTTTGGATATGCTATTGGGGGGCAAACTGTGCCAAAAATTGATGGTCAGATATAAGACTCAATTTCTAATTCAAAAGTTGAGTCTCCATATACAAGTCTATAAAAAAATTATAGAGCTTAAGATCATGTTCTCTTTCTAATCTTAGAATAACTTATTATGATTTTCTCATTGGTTATGAGTGTAGAGGTTATTGATTCAGTGATTTCTGATTTATAGTCAAAGTTTGACTGATTTGGATACTTCTAACTTTCTAATGGCTTGTAATAACATATTAGTTGATTTAGAGTGAAGGGTTGACTGATTTGATGATATGTAACCTAAGAATGGCTTGCTTTGAGATTGTAGCTCATTCCAAGTGAAGGGTTGATTGATTCGATGATCTATAACCTCATAATCACTTGCTATTAAATTTTGGCCATGTTTGATTGAGTAGTTGACCAGTTTAGTGATCTATAATGAGTCACAAAAAAATGGGTCTTGGTGTAGAGACAATAACTTTTGATTTTACCATTGAATTTCCCTACATTTCTAATATGTTGTTGCAACTCAATATTTTCCCAAAATCAACTATGAGATTTAAGAACCAAGGTCCAATTCAAAATATATAAGTCTCCTTGTACAAGTCTATACAAAAATGGTTTAGTTTAAGATCATGGTATCTTTCTAACCATATTAGATTCTAGTTAATTATGAATGCAGAGTTGACCAATTCAGAGATTTGTAACTCTAGAATAACTTGTTATGAGATTTGCCCAAATTGTTAGTGAAGGGTTTAGTTATTCAGTGATTTTTAACCATAGAATAGTTTTGTTATGAGATCATACCTAATTTTGATTGAATACTTGATAGGTTTAGTGATCTGTACCTTAAAAATTAATTGTGATGAAATTGTAGATGATTCATGGTCAAAGTTTAACCAATTTGGATACTTCAAACCTTAGAATGGCTTATAATACATTTTAGTTGATTTTGAGTGAAGGGTTGACCGAGTTGATGATATGTAACCTCTGAATGAATTGTTATAAGATTGTAGCTCATTCTAAGGAAAGGGTTGACCAATTTCATTATTAGATTTTCCTAAATTTTAGATATGTTGTTGGGGGGCAAAAAAAGCCCAAAATAGACTGTCAAATTTAAGAATCAAGTTCTGATTCGAAATTATGACTCTTTGTGTACAAATCTATACAAAAATGGAACAAATTAAGATCATGCTTTCTTTCTAAGCTTACAATGGCCTATTATGAGATTCTAGTTGGTCATAAGTGTAGAGTTGACTGATTCAATGATTTGTAACTCTAAAATGTCTTGTTATGAGATTTGAATGAATTGTAACTGAAGGGTTGAGTTGTTTGATGATATGTACCTTAAAAAAGACTTGTGATGAGATTGTAGCCAATTCATAGTCATAGCTAATTTGAATACTTCTAACCTCAGAATGACTTGCTAAATATTAATTGATTCTGAGTGAAGGGTTGATCGATTCGATGATATATAACTTCAAAATGACTTGTTATGAGCTTGTAGCTCATTCAGAGGGAAGGGTTGATGATTCAGTGCTTTATAATCACAGAATTACTTGGTCTAAAATTTTGAATAGCACCAGTTGAGCGGTTGATCAGTTTAGTGATCTATAATAGTGTCACAAAAAAATGAGTTTTGGTGTAGAGTCCATAACTTTTGATTCCATTGTTGGATTTTCCTAAGTTTTAGAATGTTTTGTTGGGGGGCAAAATGTACCCAAAATTGAATGTTAGACTTAAGAACCAAGTTCTTATTTAAAAGTTATGAGTCTCCCATGTACAAATGTGAACAAAAATGATAGAGTTTAACAATGTGTTTCCTTTCTAACCTTAGAATGGCCTGTTATGAGATTCTAGTTGGTTATGATTGTAGAGTTGACTAATTTTTAAATTTTATAGCTCTAGAATAAATTGTAATGAGATTCTAGAGAATTTTGATTGAAGGGTTGAGTTGTTTGGTCATCTATAACCTCAAAATTTTTTGTTATGAGATCTTATTCTGAGACTAGGGTTGACTAATTTGATGATCTATAATTGCTAAATGACTTGCTATGAAATTTTAGTGGATGCCTAAAAATGGCCTATAATAACATTTTAGTTGAGGCTGAGTGAACAATTGACTAATTTGATGATATGTAACCTAAGAATGGTTTGTCATTAGATTGTAGCTTAATCTGAGAGAAGGGTTGACCGACTTGATGATCTGTAACCACTGAACGACTTGTGATGAAATTTTGGCCAGCTCTGATTGAGTGTTTGATCAATTTAGTGATCTATAATGGAGTCATAAAAAAATGGGTCTCGATGTAGAGACCATAACTTTTGATTCCACCATTAAATTTTCCTAAGTTTTATATATGTTGTTGGGGGACAAAATGTGCTTAAAATCAATGATGAGATTTAAGAAACAAGTTATGATTCAAAGGTTATGACTATCCTTGTAAAACTATATACAAAATGACTTGTAATGAAATTGTAGCAAATTCATACTCTAAGTTTTACTAATTTCGATACTTATAATATTAGGATGGCTTGTAATAACATTTTAGTTGATTCTGAGTGAAAGGTTGACTGATTCAATGATATGTAACCTCAAAATTTCTTTTTTGTAAAATTGTAGATCATTCCAAGTGAAGGTTTGATCGATTTAGTGATCTATAACCTCATAATGACTTACTATAAATTTTTGGCCTCTCTGATGAAGTGGTTGATCAGTTCAATGATCTATAATGGAGTCATTGAATATAGGTTCTCTACGTAGAGACCATAACTTTTTATTCCACTGCTAGATTTTCCTAAGTTTCATATATATGTATTAAGGGGGTGAAATGTGCCTAAATTGGATGGTCAGATTTAAGAACCAAGTTCTTATTCCAATGTTATTAGTCTCCTTTTACATGTCTATACAAAAATGGTAGTGTTTAAGATTGTTCTTTTCTTTCTAACTATAGAATGGCCTATTATGAGATTTTAGAAGGTTATGAGTGTAGAGTTGGCTTACTCAATGATTTGTTACTCTAGAATAACTTGTTATGAGATTTGAGTTAATTGTGAGTGAAGGGTTAAGTTTTTTGGTGATCAGTAACTTCAAAATGGTTTGTTATGACATCATATTTAATTTTGATTGAACACTTAACCAGTTTGGTGTAGAGACCATAACTTTTGATTCCACTGTTGGATTATCTTAAGTTTTGAATATGCTGATGGGGTATAAAATGTGCCTAAAATCAATGGTGAGATTTAGGAACCAAATTCTGATACAAAAAGGGCAAAGTTTAAGATCATGTTTTGTTTTTAACTTTAGAATGACCTATTATGAGATTCTAGTTGGTTATGAGAGTAGAGTTGTGAAAATGGTTTGTTATGAGATTGTACCTAATTTCTAATTGAATTCTTGACCAGTTCGATAATTTGTAGCTCAAAAATGATTTGTGATGATATCTAACTTTAGAATGGCTTTAAATGAGATTGTAGATTATTCTAATTGTTTGTGAGTGTAGAGTTGACTGATTTAGTGATTTGTAGATCTAGAATGACCTGTTATGAGATTTTAGCAAATTGTTAATATAGGTTGAGTTCTTTGGTGATATGTAACCTTAGAATGGCTTGTTATGACATAGTATCTAATTTTGATTGAACGCTTGACTATTTTGGTAATATATAGCTGATTCATAGTCAAAGTTTGACCAATTTGGATACTTCTAACCTCATAATGACTTTTAATAATATATCAATTGATTTAGAATGAAAGGTTGACCGATTCGATGATATGTAACCTCAAAATGGCTTGTTATAGTATTATGGCTCATTCAGAGCGAATGGTTGATCGATTTGGTGATCTAAAATCTTTGAATGACTTACTATGAAATTTTGGCCAGCTTTGATTGATCAATTAACTAGTTCAACCATATATAAATGGAGTCAAAGAAAAATGGGTCTTGGTGTAGTCACCATAATTTTGATTCCATAGTTAGATTTTCCTAATTTTTGCATATGTTGTTGGAGGGCAAAATGTGACCAAAATTGATGGTCGAATTTAAGAATCAAGTTTTGATTCAAAATTTATGAGACTTCATATTCAGTGCATACAAAAATGGTAGAGTTTAAGATTGTATGTTCTTTCTAACCTTAGAATGACCTATTATAAGATTCTAGTTGGTTATGAGCTTAGAGTTCACTGATTCGATGATTTTAACTCTAGAATGACTTGTTATCAGATTTGACCAAATTATAATGAAGGGTTGAGTTGTTTGGTGATTTTTCATCTCAGAATGGCTTGTTATGACATTGTGATCTGTAATCTCATAATGACTTGCTATGGAGTTTTAGCTAGTATTGATTGAGCAATTGGTTAGTTGAGCGATCTATAATAGAGCCATAGAAAAATGGTTGACTATCAAATTTAAGAAAAAAGTTGTGATTCAAAAGTTATGAGTCTCCATGTACAAGTCTATTAAAAAATGGCAGAATTTAAGATTATGTTTACTTTTTAACTTTAGAATGGCTTGTTACAAGATTCTAGTTGGATATGAGTTTAGAGTTGCTTGATTCAGTGATTTGTAACCTCAAACGTTAGAATTCTTTTAAAATAACTTGTGGGGGGGGGGGGGGCATCCAAACTTAAATCAACCATATTAGCAAGTTACAGTAAATCAACATCAGAGATAAATTTATGCAAGATCAACAACACATGACACAATGATTTACGGGGAAATCCAATTTGGGAAAAACCACCAGTAACATGCTACTTCATTTTCACTCTTCTAAAGTGATGCTCTGTTAAAGGCTTACAACACACTGTTAAATGTGACCTTGGTAGAGGATTTCACCAAACTATTAGGAATGGGCCTGGCTAAAGGACTTCTGAACATTCGCCTGGAATGTCACCCTGTTAAAGGATTTACCTCATGGCTATTAAACCAATATAAGTCCATAGGATTTAAACTATCAGTTACAATTGCTAAAGAGTAACAATAATGACTTTTTGATCTGATACAACTTACAACATACTTTGCAGATTTCAGATCACTTCTTCAATTCAGTCCTATTGCTTGGCTTTAATCATTTCAGCTCTGACAGCTTGTCTTCCTCTCAAGCTTTGTCTCCTTGAGTCTTCTTACTCATCATGCCAATGCAATCATCCTTGTGGTCATCTATCCAAACAATATTTCTGTGCTTTCTTCTCCTTAGCACCTTCTTCAGCAGTTATGCTTTGATGCTTGACCACCTCTCTCTCTTTGCTTCATGACCTTGACCCCTTAAATAGAAATCTAATTTTCCTTTTCTACTCAATTCTCCCTAGCCAATTTGTAGGGTTTCAAATGGATTAGGTAAGATACAAAGTATCTACCTCATATCTTATTCTTATCTAGAGACTTCGTCTAAGTTCCAATTGTAACCTCAAAAATGTTCTACATGGTGTTCTGTGCCACTAGCTCATCATTCTTATCTTCCATTTAATTCACAAACTTCTAGATAACAACCTTGTCAGCTTAGATCTAGCAAATCTTTCATTATCGAAATAATGCAGCAACTCGGCATTATTGGTTTACTAATGCTCGACATCTCTGTGTTACTCAGCACTATTAGTTTTCTGATGCTTGGCATCTATTTCTTGGATAGCTCGACACCTAAATAAAATGGTATCACTCGGCATCTAATTACTCTGGATCACTGGGCACTTGATAAACTCTGTATCACTCGAGATTTGAAGTTCACTTGACACTTGAAGTTGAACTTGCTCGGCTTCAATTAGGAATCTGTTCTGCACCTACTAGCTTGCTCGGCTCCTTCTCTCTAATGAACTTTAGTTAGGCTTTATAGATGTCTTAGCTAAAATCTTATATCTTTGATATGTTTCAGTGTGCCCATTCTCTGTGTCTTAGAGTATGTCATCAGTACATTATTTCATCACTGGCTTGACTGATCCTTCTACTTCATTCCAACATCATAACTTCAACCTTTCTCTAGGTGTTCTAGTTACATCTTATTGATTTCCTCCTCCTTGTTAATCAACTAATTGATAGTATTTGGATCACTAAAGCAATTGTCATTCCTGCAAGTAGCAAGTTTGACATCAATGACAAAACAATGATTGAGAACATTCTTTACCAGTTCCATATGATCATTCCAACAATCTTCCTTATGATCTTTTCAATCATTTCCAATATCAAAATGGTTTTTTATGAGATCTTACCTAATTTTGATTAAATACTTGACCTATTCAATGATTAGTAACTTAAAAATGACTTGTGATGAGAGCCATTCATAGTTAAAGTTTGACCAATTTGAATACTACTAACATCAAATTGGCTTGTAATAACATTTTAGTTGATTTCAAGAGTAGTGTTGACCAATTAGATGATTGTAACTTCAGAATTGATTATTATGGAATTGTAGCTCATTCTGAGTGAAAGGTTGCCCAATTCGATGATTTGTAACTTCAGATGACTTGCCATGAAATTTTGGCCCACTCTAATTGAGCGATTGATCAGTTCAGTGATATAATGGAGTCATAGAAAAATGTATCTCAATGTAGAGACCATAACTTTTGATTCTATCATTGGATTTCCTATGTTTCAAATATGTTATTGGGGGGCAAAATGTGCTATAAATAATAAGTCATTATGAGCTTACATATCTTTGAATCATTTAACCCTTCTCTCAAAATCAACAAAAATGTTATGACAACCCATTCTAAGGTTAGAAGTATCCAAATCAGTTAAATTTTGACTATGGATCGGCTATAATCTCATCAAAAGTCATCTTTAAGCAACATATCACCGAACTAGTCAAGTGTTCAGTTAGAATTAGGTATGATCACATAACAAACCACTTTCAGTTTACAGATCATCAAACAACTCAATTCTTCACTCAAAATTTGCTCAAATCTCATAACAAGTCATTCTAGAGTTACAAACCAATGAACTTTTCAATTCTACACTCTTAACCAACTAAAATCTCATAACAGGCCATCCTTGAGGTTAGAAAGAAAGGACAATCTTAAAGTCTACCATTTTTATATAGACTTGTACTTAGAGACTCATAACTTTTGAATCAGAACTAAGTTCTTAAATTTGACCTTTGATATTGTAGCTCATTCTAAGTGAAGGGTTCACCGATTTGATGATCTAGAACCTAAAAATGACTTGCTATGAAATTTTTCCCTATTCTAATTGAGTTGTTGATTAATTTAGTGATCTATAATATAGTCACAAAAAAATGGGTCTTGTTGTAGAGACTATAACTTTTGATTCCACATTTGAATTTTCTTAAGTTTTGGATATGTTGTTGGTGGCAAAATGTGCCCAGAGAACCAAGTTCTATTTCAAAAGTTATGAGTGTTCGTGAACAAATCTAGATACTTTTTACAATAAAATGACTTGTAATAACATTTTAGTTGATTCAGAGTGAAGGCTGGATTGACTCGATGATATGTAACCTCAGAATGACTTGTTATGAGATTTTAGCTCATTCTGAATGAATGTTCAATTGATTTAGAGATCTATAACCTCAGAATGAACTGATATGAAGTTTTGGCAAGTTTAGATTGAGTGGTTGATCAATTCAATGATCTATAATGGAGTCACAAAAAAATTGGTCTCAATGTAGAGACCATAACATTTTATTTCAATGTTGGATAGTAGGGCTTTCTTCAAAGATAGATTTTGGGGCCTTCGATTTTCTTAAGTTTTAGAAATGTTTTGTTGGGGGTGAAATGTGACCAAAATTCATGTTCTATAAAAAATGACAGAGATTAAGATTGTGTTTTCTTTTTAACCTTAGAATGGACTATTATGAGATTCTAGTTGGTTCTAAGTGTAGAGTTGACTAGTTCATTCATTTGTAACTCTAGAATGACTTGTTAAGAGATTTGAGTGATTTGAGAGTGTAGGGTTGAGTTGTTCAGTGATCTGTAATGTCAGAATGGTTTGCTATGTGATCATATCTAATTTTGATTGAACCCTTGATTGGTTTAGTAACCTGTAGCTTAAAAATGACTTGTGATAAGATTTAGCTGATTCATAGTCAAAATTTAACTGATTTGGATACTTCTAACCTTAGAATGACAAGTATGAGATTATAGCTCATTCAAAGGGAAGGATTGATGGTTTCAATGATCTATAACCTCAAAATGACTTGCTATAAAATTTTGACCAGCTCTGATTATATGATTGTTCAGTTTAGTGATCTATGATGGAGTCATAGTAAAATGGGTCTTAGTTGTAGAAACCATAACTTTTGATCCCATTGTTGGATCATTTTGGATATGTTTTTGGAGTTTCCTAACTCTTCATATACAATTCTATACAAAAATGATAGAGTTTTAAGATCATATTTTCTTTCTAAAATTAGAATGGCCTATTATGATATTTTAGTTGGTTATAAGTGTAGAGTTTACTGATTCGATGATTTGTAACTCTAGAATGACTTGTTATGAGATTTCAGTGAATTGTGAGTGAAGGGTTGATTTTTCAGTGATTTGTAACCTCATAATGGTTTGTTATGAGTTCATACCTTATTTTGATTGAACACTTGATCGGTTTAGTGATATGTAGCTTAGAAATGACTTGTGATATAGCCAATCCATAGTCAAATTTTGATTTGGGTAGTTCTAACCTCATAATGCCTTATCATAATATTTTAGTTAAGTTGAAGTGAAGGGTACCAATTTAATGATATGTAACCTAAGAATAACTTGTTATGAGATTGTACCTCATTCTAAGTGAAGGTTTGACCGATTTGATGATCTATAACTTTAGAATGACTTACTATGAAATTTTGGCTAGTTCTAGTTGAGTAGTTGATCAATCCAACAATCTATAATGGTGTCATAGAAAAATGGGTCTTAGTGTAGAAACCATAACTTTTAATTCCACCATTGTTTTTTTTTAAATATTAGAAATGTGTTTGGAGGGTGAAATGTGCCCAAAATTAATGGTCAGATTTAAGAACCAAGTTTTGATTAAAAGGTTTTGAGCTCATGCTTCTATACGTATATGCTTCTATACAAAAATGGCAGAGTTTAAGATCATATTATCGTTCTAACCTTAGAATGGCTTGCTATGAGATTCTAGTTGGTTATTAGTGTAGAGATTACTTATTTGGTGATTTGTAAATTTGGAATGAAATGTTATGAGATTTGATTGAATTGTGAGTGAATGGTTGAGTTTTTTAGTTATCTATAACCTTAGAATAGTTTTTTAATGAGATTGTACCTAAATTGGATTGAACACTTGTCTAAGTTGGTGAACTATAGCTCAAAAATGATTTGTGATGAGATTGTAGCCAATTTATAGTCAAACTTTGACTGATTTGGATACTTCTAACTTCAAAATGGCTTCTAATAATATTTACTTGATTCTGATAGAAGGGTTGATGAATTTAGTTATATGTAACATTAGAATGACTTGCTATGAAATTTTTCTCAGCTCCTATTGAGCAATTGACTAGTTCAACAATTTATAATGGAGTCACAGAAAAATGGGTCTTGGTGTAGAGACCATAACTTTTTATTCCACCATTGGATTTTTAAAAATTTTTGATATGTTGTTGTGGCGCAAAATGTACCTAAAATTTATAGTTAAATTTAAGAAACAAGTTCTTATTCAAAAGTTATGTGCCTCCTTATATGCAACTCTATACAAAAATGATAGAGTTTAAAAATGTGTTTTTATTTGTAACCTTAGAATGGCCTATTTTGAAATTCTAGTTTGTTATGAGTGTAGAGTTGATTGATTCAGTGATTTGTAAGACTAAAATGACTTGTTATAAGATTTGAGCAAATTGTGAGTGAAGGGTTGACTTGTTCGGTAATCTGTAACCTCAGAATGGTTTGTTATGAGATTGTACCTAATTTTAATTGAATACTTGATTGATTATGTGATATGTAGCTAAAAAATGACTTATGATGTGATTGTAGCCAATTCAATGTCAAATTTTGATTGATTTAGATACTTATAACCTGAGAATCATTTGTAATAAAATATTATTTTATTTCAAGTGAAGGGTTGGCTGATTTGGTGATCTATAACCTCATAATGACTTGCAATAAAATTTTGGCTGATTGTGGTTGAGTTGTTGATCAGTTTAATAATCTATAATGAAGTCATAGAAAAATGGGTCTCAATGTAGAGAACATAACATTTGTTTCCATCATTGAATTTTTTGAAGTTTTAGATATGTTATTGTGCCCAAAATTGATGATCAGATTTAAGAACCAAGTACTGATTCAAGTTACGAGTCTTTGTATACAAGTCTATACAAATGGAAGAGTTTAAGATGTGTTTTCTTTGTAATGTTAGAATGACATATTATGAGATTATAATTGGTTATGAGTGTAGAGTTAATTGATTCAGTGATTTGTAACTCTAGAATGACTTGTTATAAGATTTTAGCAAATTCTATATGGAAGATTGAATTGTTCACTGATCTGTAACCTTAGAATTGTTTGTTATGAGATCGTACCTAATTTCAATTGAATGTACCTAATTCCAATTGAACGCTTGACTGGTTTGTGATTTGTAGCTTAAAATTTGCTTGTGATGAGACTGCAGCCAATTCATAGTTAAAGCTTGATTGATTAGATTAATTCTAACATTAGGATTGGTTGTAAAAACATTTTAGTTTATTTTGAGTGAAGGGTTAATTGATTTGATGATATTTAACCTCGGAATGACTTGTTATAAGATTGTAGCTCATTATGAGTGAATTGGTGATCAATTATTGATCTTTAACCTTAGAATGGCTTGTTATGAAATTCTTGTCAGCTCTATATGAGCAATTGATCAGTTCAACAATCTATAATGGAATTATTAAAAAATGGGTATTGGTGTAGAGACCATAAGTTTTGATTCTGTTGTTGGATTTTTCTAAGTGTCAAATATGTTGAGTCTTAATGTACAAGTCCATACAAAGTGGTAGAATTTAAGATTATTTTTTCTTTCTAACCTTAGATTGGCTTGTTAAGATATTCTAATTGGTTATGAGTGTAGAGTTGATTGATTCAGTGATTTCTAAATTTAGAATGACTTGTTATAAGATTTGAGTAAATTGTGAGTAAATGATTGAGTTGATCGGTGATTTGTAGCTTTAAAATAAAGTGTGATGAGATATAGTCAAAGTTTAACCAATTTGGATACTCTTAACATTAGAATAGCTCTTAATAACATTTTAGTTAGTTTTGGGTGAAGTGTTGACTAATTCTCTAATATGTAACCTCAGAATGGCTTGTTATAAAATTGTAGCTCATTCTGAAGGAAGTGTTGATCGATTCTCTAATCTAAAACCTTAGGATGACTTGCTATAAAATTTTTGTAGGCTCTAATTTAAGTGGTTGACTTGTTCAGTGATATATAATGGACTCACAAAATAATGGATCTCAGTGTAGAGACCATAATATTTTATACCATTCTTGGATTTTCCTATGTTTCAGATATGTTGTTGGGTGGCATAATGTGCCTTGAATCAATGATCAAATTTAAGAACTTAGATTTGATTCAAAATTTAGGAGTCTATGTGTACAAATCTATACAAAAATGGCAAAGTTTAAGATTGTGTTTTTTTTTTAAAACCTTAGAATGGTCTGTTATGAGATTTTAGTTGGGTATGAGTGTAGAGTTGACAAATTCATTGATTTGTAACTCTAGAATGACTTGTTATGAGATTTGAATGAATTGTGAATGAAGAGTTGAGGTGTTTGGTGATATATAAACTTAAAGTAGTTTGTTATGTGATTATACCTAATTTTAATTAAACAATTTACCGGTTTGGTGATATGTTGCTTAAAAATGAATTATGATGAAATTGTAACTAATTCATAGTCAAATTTTAATTGATTTGGATATTTCTAACCTTACAATGGGTTGTAATAATATTTTTGTTGATTTTGAGTGAAGGGTTGACCAATTTGATGATATGTAACCTCAAAATGACTTGTTATTAAATTGTGCTTATTCTAAGTGAAGGATTGACAAATTTGATGATGTGGAATCTAAAAATGACTTGCTATGAAATTTTGGTGTCAATGATCCATAATAGAGTCATAGAAAAATGGGTCTCGTTATAGAGACCATAACATTTGATCCCACATTTCGATGTTCCTATGTTTTGGATATGTTGTTGGGGGGTAAAATGTGCCACAAGTTAACTATCAAATTTAAGAACCAAGTTTTGATTCAAAAGTTATGAGTCTCGATGTACAAGTCTTTACGAAAATGACAGAGTTTAAGATCTTATTTTCTTTCTAACCTTAGAATGGCCTGTTATGAGATTCTAGTTTGTTATGAGTATAGAGTTGATTGATTTGACAATTTATAACTCTATGATCACATGTTATGAGATTTGAGAGAATTGTGAGTGAAGGGTTGAGTTGTTTAGTGATTTGTAACTTCAAAATGGTTTGTTATAAGATTGTACCTAATTCTAGTTAAACCACCAGTTCAATGACCTATAGCTCAAAAATGACTTGTGACCTAATTCTGAGATTTCAATTTTTTATGAAATCGTAATTAATTTTGGTTGAACGATTTGGTGATATGCAGCTAAAAAATGAGTCATGATGTGATTGTAGCCAGTTCATAGTCAAATTTTGACCATTTTGGATACTTCTAACCTAAGAATGGTTTGTAATAAAATTTAATTTGATTCTAAATGAGTGATTTATAACATTTGATTCCACTATTAGATTTTCTTAGGTTTCAGATTTGTTACTAAGGGGCGAAATGTGCCCAAAACCAATGTTCTTCTTTAAGAACCAAGTTATGATTCAAAAGTTATGAATCTCCATATACAAATCTATATAAATATCGCAAAGTTTAAGATTGAGTTTTCTTTCTAACTTCAGAAGGGTCTATTATTAGGTTCTAGTTGGTTATGCATATCGAGTTGATTGATTTGGCAATTTGTAACTCTAGAATAACTTGTTATGAGATTTGACTAATTTGATAATATGTAACCTCAGAATGGCTTGTTTTGACATTGTAGCTCATTTTGAGTGAAGGGATGACCTATTTGGTGATCTGTAACCTCAAATGACTTGCTATAAAATTTTGGCCAGCTCTGATTAAGTAGTTGATCAATTTAACCATCTATAATGGAGTCATAGAAAAATGGGTCTTGGTGTAGGGACCATAATTTTTTATTCCAATATTAGATTTTCCTAAGTTTTAGATATGTTGGTGGGGGGAAAATGTGCCTAAAATTGAGAGTTAGATTTAAGAACCAAGTTATGATTCAAAAGTTATGAGTCTTTGGATACAAGTCTATACAAAAATGGAGTCAAAGATAGTATTTTCTTTCTAAACTTAGAATGGCTTGTTATGAGATTCTAGTTGGTTATTAGTTTAGATTTGATCAATTTAGTGATTTGTAACTCTATACTAACTTGTTATGAGATTTGAGCAAATTGTGAGTTAAGGGTTGAGTTAATTTGGATACTTCCAATTTTGTGATCTTGACTAATTTGGATACTTCTAAACTCATAATGGCTCTTAATAACATTTTATTTGATTTTGAATCAAGGATTGACCAATATGATGATATGTAACCTCAAAATGGCTTGTTATAAGATTATAGCTCATTTTGAGTGAAGGATTGATTGATTCAGTAATTTTGTAATTAATTTTTTCTCATCTTTGATTGAGTGGTTGATCAGTTTAGTAATCTATAATGGAGTCACAAAAAATGGGTATCAGTGTAGAGACCATAACTTTTGATTCCATCGTTGGATTTTCTTAAGTTTTAGATAAGTTATTGGAGGGTAAAATGTGCCTAAAATTGATACTCATATTTGAGAACCATGTTCTAATTCAAAAGTTATAAGTCTCTATGTACAAGTCTATACAAAATGATAGAGTTTAAAATTGTGTTTTCTTTCTAATTTAATAATGGCCTATTATGAGATTCTAGTTGGTTATGGCTTTAGAGTTGACTCATTTGGTGATTTTTAACTCTAGAATGTATTATGAGATTTGAAGGAATTGTGAGGAAAGGGTTGAATTGTTCAGTGATCTATAACCTTATAATTATTTGTTATTAGATCATAGATAATTACGATTTAACCTTTGACCAATTCATTGATTTGTAGAAATTTAATAGTTAAAGTTTGACCTATTTGGATACTTCTAACTACACAGTGGCTTGTAATAACATTTTAGTTGGTTACAAGTGACGGGTTGAGCAATTCAATGATATGTAATCTTAGAATGACTTGTTATGAGATTGTAACTCATTTTGAGTGAAGGATTGACTAATTTGGTAATTTATAACCTCATAATGAATTATTATGAAATTTTGGTTGACTCTAATTAAGTAGTTGATACATTCAGTGATCTATAATGGAGTCACAGAAAAATGGGTATTGGTGTAAAAACCATAAGTTTTGATTCCACCGTTGATTTTTCTAAGTTTTGGATATGTTGTTGGGTGGCAAAATGTTCATAAAATTGATGGTCAAATTTAAGAGCCAAATTCTAACTCAAAAGTTATGAGTTTAAGATCTGTATTCTTCCTAACTAAAGAATGGTCTGTTATGAGTGTATATAGTTGACTAATTTGGTGATTTGTCACACTAGAATGACTTGTTATGAGATTTCAATGAATTCTAAATCAAGGGTTGAGTTGTTCATTGATCACAACTTCAAAATGGTTTGTTATGATATCGTACCTAATTTTTATTAAACTTTTGATCAGTACAATAATTTATAGCTTAAATATGATTTTTAATGAGATTTTAGTTGATTCATAGTCAAAGTTTGATTGATTTGGATACTTCTAACCTTAGAATGGCTTATAATAACATTTTACTTGATTTTGAGTGGAAGGCTAACCAATTTGATGATATGTAACCTTAGAATGACTTGAATGTTTGATTGATTTGGATACTTTTAACCTCAAAATGGCTTGTTATGAGATTGTAGAACATTTTGGGAAGCATTGACTAATTTAGTGATCTATAACCTCAGAATGAGTAGCTATAAAATTTTGGTTGGCTCTAAATGAGCAGGTTATCAGTTTAATGATCTGTAATGGAGTCACAAAAAAATGGGTATTTGTGTAGATCATAACTTTTGATTCCGATGTTGGATTTTGCTAAGTTTCAGATATGTTGTTGAGGAGAGAAATGTTGGTTTTAGAATGATCTTGACATTTGAGTGTCAACACACTTAATCAATTCCACCATATATGTCAAGCTACAGTGTGTGCCAAGTTAGTATTTCAACAAGTGTTGAGTAACTTCAAGTGCCGAGCAATATTTAAGTGCCGAGTGACAGATAGGTGTCGATTCACAGTTGATGCCCAGCAAGCCAGAATGCAGTATATGCCGAGTGAGCCAAAATCATGTATGTGTCAAGCAACACAGAGTGTAACAAGTGTCAAGTAATCTAGGATAGTATGTGTCGAGTATTAGTAATATAATACATGCCGAGTGACACAAAATCAACATAATAGTTTGTCCCTTCACAAACTAAGATGTAAACAATTTTTGGAGATAACATTGAGAGATCTTGAAAAGGAAAAAGGATAAGGATGAATAATTTACATTCCCTATGCAATTTGCATGCAGCCAATGAGAAAAATGCAAGGTATGAGTGGGAATTTGAGATTCAATGTGGATTGTAGGTCCATATCTAACCCTTAGTTTTCACAATCTTTAAAAGGAAGTCAAAAACCCCATTAGGAATGAGAATGAGAATTGTGGAGATTATAGCAAAATTTTAGTGTGAAGGGGAAAAGACTTAGAGGAACAGAGTAGCAGTTTCATAGCTAGTTGATCAGAACAACACAAGGGACAAGGGACAAGTTCAAATATCAAATCTCAGAGGATCAAGATTAGAAGAGAGTAGATCAAGTGCTTGAATCTAGTAGTTAGAGACTGCATGCTATCAAGTCAAATGTTCTAATACTTTATTATCATTGTATTAGATGTTGAAATCCTATATTGATAGGTTAGCTTAATAGCTAGGTAGGAAAACCTTTGGAGAAGGTGATGAAAATCCTATGTATTAGGTGGGTTTAACAACTTATTTAAATTCTTTAACAGGGTGACACTTTATGTAAGTGTTTTTAAATCCTCTAACCAAGTTAGTATTGATATAGTGTAAAGTCTTTAACAGGGTAGGCTTTTCACAAGGCAGACATCAGAAGTGGTTGAACATTTATTACTGCAATAATTTTTGTGGGTGTCATCCCCACCCTCTTTTACCTTCTTATTCTTGGAGGGTTTCTGGGTTACCAAATCTCTTGTGTTATGTGTTGATGTATGCTTCATTTTATGTTTTCTTATATGTTTACATGCATATACATTGCTTTGATTTATGTGTTAATGAGGGTTTAAAAGGATAAAAACTAGTTACTTCTGATTCACCTCGCTACCCCGCTCAGAAGTACTCTTCCCATTTGAATATTTCAACAAGAAATGCGCCTAAAATTGATAAATAGATTTAAGTACCATGTTTTAATTCAAAAGTTATGAGTCTCTGTGTACTTTAGAATGGCCTATTATAAGGTTGTAGTTGGTTTTGAGGGTAGAGTTCACCAATTCAATGATTTGTAACTCTAGAATGACATGTTATAAGATTTGAGTGAATTGTAAGTGAAGGGTTGATTTGTTCATAGATTTGTAACCTCGAAATGGTTTGTTATGTGATTGTACCTAATTTTGATTGAAGGCTTGACTAGTTTGGTGATATGTAGCTTAGAAATGACTTGTGATGTGATTGTAGCTTATTCATTACCAAAGTTTGATGCTCAATTTGGATTCTTCCAACCTCATAATGACTTGTAATAAAATTTTATTTGATTTTGAGTGAAAGGTTGATTGATTCAATGTTATGCAACCTTCAAATGAATTTTTATTAGATTGTAGCTCATTTTGAGTCAAGGGTTGACCGATTAGATGATTTGTAACCTAAGAATGACCTACTATGAAATTTTAGCTAGCTCTAAAATAGTGGTTGATCAATTTAGCAATCTATAATGGTGTTACAGAAAAATAGGTATCAAGGTAGAGACCATAACTATTGATTCAACCATTGGATTTTTCTAAGTAGAAGTCTATAATTTGGTTGGTTATGAGTGTAGAGTTGACTAATTTGATGATCTATAGGTTAGAAATGACTTGTGATGAGATTCAAAAGTTATGAGTCTCCATGTACAAGTCTATAAAAAAATGGTACAGTTTAAGATCATTTTTCTTTTCTAAACTTAGAATGGCATGTTATGAGATTCTAGTTGGTTATGAGTGTAGAGTTGACTAAGAATTGTAACTCTAGAATGACTTGTGATGAGATTTTAGCTTATTCATAGTCAAAGTTTGATTGATTTGGATGCTTCTAACCTTAGAATGGCTTATAATAACATTTTAGTTGATTATGACTGAATGGTTGATCGATTCAATGATATGTAACCTCAAAATGGCTTTTTATGAGATTGTAACTCATTCTAAGCAAAGTGTTGATCAATTTGGTCATCTATAACCTCAAATGACTTGCTATAAAATTTTGGTAGGCTCTAATTGAGTGGTTGATCATTTCAACCATCTATAATAGAGTCACGGAAAAATGGGTCTTGGTATAGAGACTATAATAGAGATCTTTAAACAACTCAACCCTTCACTCACAATTCACTCAAATCACACAACTCTAGACTAAGACCCATTTTTCTCTAACTTTATTATGATCATTAAACTAATTAGTTGCTTAATCAAAGTTGGCCAGAAATTCATAGCACGTCATTCTAAGGTTGCAGATCATGACATCGATCAAACCTTCCTTCAAAATGAGCTAAAATCTCATAGTAAGTCATTGTAAGGTTACATATATCATTGAGTTGGTCAACTCTTCACTCAAAATCAACTAATTTGTTATTACAAGCAATTATGAGGTTACAAGTATCCAAATTATTCATAACAAGTTATTTTTGCACTATAGATTATCAAACTGATCAAGCATTAAGTTAGAATTAGATACGATCTCATAAATAACCATTCTAAGGTTACGGATCATCGAATTAGTCAACACTTCATTTAGAATTTACTAAAATGTTAACAAGCCATTATGAGGTTAGAAGTATCCAAATCTATCAGACTTTGACTATGAAATAGCTACAATCTCATCGCAAGTCATTTTTAAACTATAGATCACCAAACTAGTCAAGTACTCAATCATAATTAGGTATAATTTTGTAACAAACTATTATGAGGATATAGATCACTGTATAACTCAACCCTTCACTCAAAATTTTCTCAAATAACATAACAAATTATTGTAGAATTATAAATCATAAAATTAATCAATCCTACAGTCATAACTAACTAGAATCTCATTATAGGCCATTCTAAGTTTAGAAAGAAAACACGATGTTAAACTTTGCCATTTTTTTTATAGATTAGTACACAAACACTTATAAATTTTAAATAAAATCTTGGTTCTTAAATTTAACCATCAATTTTTGGTACATTTTGCCCCCCAACAACATATCTGAAACTTTGGAAAATCCAACGATGTAATTATGGTCTATACACGAAAACCCTTTTTTCTATGACTCTATTATGGATTGGTAAAGTAATCAACTGCTTAATCAGAGCCAACCAAAAGTTTATAGCAAGACATTCTAAGTTGATGGATAACTTAATCAATCAACCCTTACTCTATGATGACAAATCACTTAATAGATTACTGAACAACTCAATCCTTTACTCACATTTTACTCAAATCTCATAATAATTTATTATAGAGTTACAAATGAATGAATCTATCAACTCCACTTATATCCAATTAGAACATACTTGGTTATGAGTGTAAAGTTGATTGGTTCAATGATTTGTAACTATATAATGACTTGTTATGGGATTTGAGTAGATTTTTAGTAAAAGGTTGAATTGTTTGGTGATATGTAACCTCAGAAAAGTTTTTTAAAAGATCATACTTAATTTTGATTGAATGCTTGACCAGTTTAGTGATCAGATTAGAAATAACTTGCGATAAGATTGTAGTAGAATCATAGTCAAAGTTTGATTGATTTGGATACTTCTAACCACAAAATGCCTTGTAATAGCATTTTAGTTGATTCTATATGAATGTTTGACTGATTCACTGATATGTAAACTTAGAATAGCTTTTTACAAGATTGTAATAGATTTTGAGCAAGGTCTTGACCAATTTAATGATCTGTAACATTAGAATGATTTGCTAAGAAATTTTGGTAGGCTCAAATTGAGTGATTGATTAGTTCAATGATTCATATTTTATGAAAAAGGGGTCTCAAGAATTAAGATATGTTGTTGGGGAGGCGAAATGTACCCAAAATCAACAATCAGATTTAAGAATCAAGTTTTGATTCAAAAGTTATGCTTGTCCATGTACAAGTAAGTCTATACAAAAATGGCAGAGTTTAGGATTTGGTGATTTGTAATTCTAGAATGACTTGCTATGAGAGTTTAGTGAAGGGTTGAGTTGTTTAGTGATTTGTAACATCAGAATGACTTGCTATTAAATTTGGGTGGCTTTGATTAAGTGGTTGATTCGTTCAACGAGCTATAATGAAGTCGTAAAAAATAGGTCTTGGTGTAGAGCACATAACTTTTGATTTGGCCATTGGATTTTTCTAAGTTTCAGATATGTTGTTGGGGGATGAAATGTGCCCAAAATTAAATATCATTTTTGAGAACCAAGTTCAGATTCAAAAGTCATGAGTTTATGTGTACAAGTCTATACAAAAATGGCAGAGTTTAAGATTGTATTTTCTTTTTAACTTTAGAATGGCTTGGTATGAGAATCTTCTTGGTTATGATTGTAGAATTGACTGATTCGGTGATTTTTAACTCTAGAATGACTTTTTATGAGATTTGAGAGAATTATGAGTGAAGGGTTGAGTTGTTCACTTTAGAATGGCTTATTATGAGATCGTACATAATTTCAATTGAACACTTATTCATTTCAGTATTTTTTGTTCAAAAATTATTTGTGATGAGATTGTATCTAATTCATAGTCAAAGTTTGACCGATTGGGTGATCTGTAACCTCTGAATGACTTGCTTTGAAATTTTTGGATTTTCCATAAGATTTGGATATTTTGTTAGGGGGTGAAATGTGCACAAAATTGATGGTTGGATTTAAGAACCAAGTTCTCATTCAAAAATTATGAGTCTCCATGTACAAGTCTCTACAAAAATGAAAGAGTTTAAGATCGTGCCTTCTTTCTAATTTTAGAATGGCTTGTTATGAGACTCTATTAGGGAGTGTAGAGTTGATTGATTTGTTCATCTGTAATTCTAGAATTTTTTTTTATGAGATTTGAGTGAATTATAATTGAAATATTGAGTTAGTTGGTGATTTGTAACCTCAAAATAGTTTTTAAGATATTTTACCAAATTACGATTGAAAGCTTGACTGGTTTGGTGATTTGTAGCTCAAAAGTGACTTGTAATGAGATTGTAGTTGATTCAAAGTGAAAGTTTTACAAATTTGGATATTTCTAACCTTAGAATGGCTTGTAATAACATTTTAGTTGATCCTGATTGAAGGGTTTGGATATATTGTTGGGGGGCAAAATGTGTCCAGAATTGATGATCAGATTTAAGAACCAACATTTGATTTAAAAGTTATGAGTCTTTGTGTATAAGTCTACAAAATGGTAGAGTTTAATATCGTGTTTTCTTTCTAGCCTCAAAATCGCTTGTGATGAGATTCTAGTTGGTTATGACTATAGAGTTGACAGATTCAATGATTTATAACTCTATAATGACTTGTTATGAGAATTTCACAAATTGTGAATGTAGAATTGAGTTGTTTAATGATTTGTAACCTCATAATAGTTTTTTATGAAAGCATACCTAATTTTGATTGAATATTTGATCAGTTTGATGATTTGTAGTTTAAAAATGACTTGTGATGAAATTGTAGCTAGTTCATAGTCAAAGTTTGACTAATTTGGATTCTCCTAACCTCATAATGGCTTGTAATAACATTCTTGATGATTTTGAATGAAGGGTTGACCAATTTGATGATATGTAACCTTAGAATAGTTTATTATGAAATTGTAGCTCATTCTAAGCAAAGGGTTGACCAATTCAGTGATCTCTAACCTCAAAATGACTTGCTATAAAATTTTGGGACGCTGTGAATGAGTGGTTGATCAGTTCAACAATGTACAATGGAGTCATAGAAAAATGCATCTCAGTGTAGAGACCATAACATTTGATTCAATCTTTGATAACTAAATAGAATCTCATATTAGACCATTCTAAGGTTAGAAAGAAAACATGATCTTAAACTCTGCCATTTTTGTATAAACTTATACATGGAGACTTATAACTTTTGATTCAGAACTTGGTTCTTAAATTTGACCATCAATTTTGGGCACATTTTGCAACTTAATAACATATCCAAAAGTTAGAAAAGTCCAACGGTGGAATCAAACAGAGACCCATAATTTTGTGACTCCATTATAGATCATTGAACTGATCAACCGCTTAATCAAAACTAGCCAAAATTTCATAGCAAGTCATTATGAGGTTATAGGTCATCAAATTGGTAAACCCTTCACTCAGAATGAGCTACAATCTCATAACAAGCCATTTTGAGGTTACATATCATCAAATTGGTCAACCCTTCACTTGGAATTAACTAAAATATTATAACAAGTCATTCTAAGGTTAGAAGTATCAAAATCTATCAATCTTTGACTATGAATTAGCTACAATCTCATCAAAATATATTTTAAAGCTAAAGATTAAAAAAATGATCAAGTGTTCAATTGGAATTAGGTATGATCTTATAACAAACCATTTTGAGGTTATAGATCATCAAACAACTAAACCCTTCACTTGCAATTAGCTCAAATCTCTTAACAAGTCATTCTAGAGTTACAAATCACCTAATTAGTCAATTCCACACTCATTCATAATAAACTACAATCTCATAACAGGCCATTCATGCTAAGGTTACAAAGAAAACGCAATCTTGAACTCTACCATTTTTGTATAGACTTGTACACGAAGACTCATAACTTTTTAATTAGAACTTTCTTCTCAAATTTAAATATCAATTTTAGTCACATTTCACCCCAAAAAACATATCTAAAACATAGGAAAATCCAACGGTGGAATCAAAAGTAATAGTTTTATAGCAAGTGAACTGATCAAGTGCTCAATCATAGTCAAACAAAATTTTGTAGCAATTCATTCTAAGATTATGAATCACTAAATTAGTCAACCCATCACTCAAAGGTTACAAGTCATTCTAAGGTTACATATCATCAAATTGGTTAACCCTTCACTCAAAATCAACTAAACTATTATTACAAGCCATTTTTAGATTAGAACTATCCAAATCAGTCAAACTTAGACTATGAATTGGCTACTATCTCATACCAAGTCATTTTTGAGCTACAAATCACCAAACCTATTAAGTGTTCAATTAAAATTAGCTATGATCTCATGAAAAATCATTTTGAGGTTACAGGTCACCGAACAACTTCAACCCTTCACTCACAATTCGCTCAAATCTCATAATAGACCATTCTAAGATTAGAATGAAAACACGATCTTAAACTCTACCATTACTGTATAGAATTATATATAGAAACTCATAAATTTTGAACTATAACTTTGTTCTTAAATTTGATCATTAATTTTGGGCACATTTTGCCCCCCAACAACATATTTGAAACTTAGAAAATTCCAATGTTGGAATCAAAAGTTATGGTCTCTACACCATGATCGATTTTTTTGTGACTCCATTATAGATCGCTGGACTGATCAACTGCTCTATCAGACCGAAATTTCATAGCATGTCATTATGAGGATACAGTTCATTTTGAGGTTGGAAGTATCCAAATTGTTTAAAATTTGATGATGAATCAACTACAATCTCATCATAAGTGATTTTTAAGTTACAGATCACCAAACTAGTTAGCGTTTAATTATAATTAGGTACAATATCATAAAAAAATGTTATGAGGTTATAGATCATCAAACAATTGAACCCTCACTCACAATTTGCACAAATCTTATAACAATTTATTCTATAGAGTTACATTTCACCAAATTAGTCAACTCTACACTCATAACCAACTAGAATCTCATAATAGGCCATTCTAAGGTTAGAAAGAAAACATGATCTTAAACTTTGCTATTTCTTAATAGACTAGTGTACACAAAGACTTATAACTTTTGATTCAGAATTTGGTTCTTAAATCTGACCTTCAATTTTATGCACATTTTTCCCCCAACAACATATCTAAAACTTAGGAAAATCTAACAGTGTAATAAAAAATTATGGTCTCTAAATAGAGACCCATTTTTATGTGACTCAATCATAGATCGCTGAAGTGATCTACCATTCAATCAGAGTTGACCTAATTTTTATAGAAAGTCATTATGAGTTTAAACATCACAAAATTGGTCAACTCTTCACTTCAGAATGAGTTATAATCTGATAACAAGTCATTTTGAGGTTATGTATCATCAAATTGGTTAACCCTTCATTCAAAATCAACTAAAATGTTATTACAAGCAATTCTGAGGTTAGAAGCATCTAAGGTTATAGATCAGTGAAATGACCAAGCTATCAATCAGAATTAGGTTCAATCTCTTAACAAACCATTTTGAGGTTACAGATCACCAAAGAACTCAAACCCTTCACTCACAGTTTGCTCAAATCTCATAATAAGTCATTCTAGAGTTACAAATCACCAAATCAATGAACTCTACACTCATAACCATCTAGAATCTTATAAAAAGTGATTCTAAGGTTAGAAAGAAAACAAGATCTAAAACTCTACCATTTTTGTATAGACTTGTACACAGAGACTCATAACTTTCGAATTAGAACTTGCTTCTTAAATTAGATCATAAAATTTAGGTACATTTTGCCGCCTAATAACATATCCAAAACTTAGCAAAATCCAAAGGTGGAATCAAAATTTATAGTCTCTACATCGATATCGATTTTTCTCTAACTCTATTATAGATTACTGAACTAATCTACCACTCAATTTGAGTGGGCCAAACTTTTATGGAAAGTCATTTTGAGGTTATAGATAACTAAATTGTTACAATTTCATAATAAACTATTCTAAGATTATAGGTCATCAAATACCTCAACCCTTCACTCACAATTCACACAAATCTTATGACAAACTATTTTAGAGTTACAAATCACCGAATCAATCAATTCTACACTCATAACCACCTAGAATCTTAAACTCTATCATTTTGATATAGACTTGTAGATGGAGACTCATAACTTTTGAATCAAAACTTGTTTCTTATATTTTTCCTTTGATTTTGGGCATATTTCATCCCCCAACAACATATTTAAAATTTAGGAAAATCTAATTGTGGAATCAAAAGTTATGGTCCCTTTATCGAGACAAATTTTTCTGTGAGTTCATTATAGATCACTGAACTGATCAACCGCTCAATCAAAGCTATTAAAAATTTCTTAGCATGTCATTTTGAGGTTACAGATCATTGACTCGGTCAACCTTTCACTCAAAATGAGCTACAATCTCCTAGCAAGCAATTCTAAGGTTACATATCATCAAATTGGTCAACCCTTCACTTTTAATTAACTAAAATATTATTACAAGCCATTATGAGGTTAGAAGTATCCAAATTAGTCAAACATTGGCTATGAATCTACTCAAATATCATCACAAGTTATTTCTAAGCTACTGATCACTGAACCAGTCAAGCGTTCAATTAGAATTGGATACGATCTCATAAAAAAACATTCTAAGGTTACATATCACCGAACAATTCAAATCTTCACTCAGAATTTGCTCAAATCTCATAGCAAGTCATTTTCTAGTTAGAAATCACTGAATTAGTTAACTTTATACTCATAACCAACTAGAATTTCATAACATGCCATTCTAAGGTTAGAAAGAAAACATGATCTTAAATTATGTCATTTTTGTATAAAACACGAAGACTTAAAACTATAGAATTAAAAATTCGTTCTTAAATATGATTGTCGAGTTTAACCATATTTTGCCAAAATTTCATAGAAAGTCACTTAGTGGTTTACTAATCATTGAATCAATCAAACATTCCTCTCAAGATAAGCTACAATTTCATGACAAGCCATTCTTTGGTTACATATCATCAAATCGGTCAACCCTTCACTCAACATCAACTAAAATGTTATTACAAGCCATTTTAGGTTAGAAGTATACAAATGAGTCAAACTTTGATTATTCATTGCCTACAATCTCATCACAAGTCTTTTTAAAGCTAGATCATTGAACTAGTCAAGTGTTCAATTAGAAATAGCTATGATCTCATAATAAACCATTATGAAGTAGATCACCAAACAACTCAACCCTTCACTCATAATTCACCCAAATCTCATTATAATTTATTCTAGGGTTACAAATCACTGAGTTAGTTAACTCTATAGACAATCATAACCAACTAGAATCTCAAAACAGGCCATTTTAAGTTTAGAAAGAAAACACAATCTTAAACACTGTCACTGTCATTTTTGTATAGACTTGTACATAGAGACTCATAACTTTTGAGTCAAAGCTTGCTTGTTAAAACTAATTCTCAATTTTGGGTACATCTTGTGTCCCAATAATATATATGTAACTTAGGAAAATCTAACAGTGGAATCAAAAGTTACGGACTCTACATCGACAATTAATTTTCTATGACTCCATTATAGATCTGTAAACTAATCAACTACTCAATCAGAACTGTTCAAAATTTTATAGCAAATAATTCTAAGGTTCTAGCACTGAATTAGTCAACCCTTCACTCAAAATGAGCTATAATCTCATAACATCTTATTTTGAGATTAGATATCATTGAATTAGTCAACCCTTCATTCGGAATCAACTAAAATGTAACAAGTCATTCTCAGATTTGAATTATCCAAATTGGTCAAACTTTGACTATGAGTCAACTATAACCTCATCACAAGTTATTTTTAATCTACAGATTATTGTACTAATCAAGCGTTCAATTATAATTAGGTACTATCTCATAACAAACTATTTTGAGGTTACAAATCATCAAACAACTCAACTCTTCAATCACAATTTGCTCAAATCTCATGATAACTCATTCTAGAGTTACAAATCACTAAATCAATCAACTCTACACTCATGACCATAACAAACCATTGTAAGGTTATAAAGAAAACACAATCTAAACTTTGTCTTCTTTTGTATAGACATCTACACAGACACTCATAACTTTTGAATCAAAACTTGGTTGTTAAAACTAATTGTTGATTTTAGCTACATTTTGTCCCCTAGCAACATATACAAAACTTAGAAAAATCCAATGGCGAAATCAAAAGTTATGGACTCTACACTGAGAACCATTCTTCTGTGACTCCATTATACATCACTAAACTAATCACTTGAATTAGAGCTGTCCAAAATTTCATAGCA
Source organism: Cupressus sempervirens (assembly GCA_028749045.1). Lineage (NCBI taxonomy): Eukaryota > Viridiplantae > Streptophyta > Pinopsida > Cupressales > Cupressaceae > Cupressus > Cupressus sempervirens. Next base: position 561,346,148 of record CM053785.1, on the reverse strand, counting down.
AGTAATTCTAAGGTTATAGAGCACCAAATCAATCAACCTTAGCTCAAAATGAGCTACAATTTCATAACAAGCCATTCTAAAGTTATATATCATCGAATCGATCAACCCTTTACTTTGAATCAACTAAAATATAACAAGCCATTCTAAGATTATAAGTATCCAAATTGGTCAAACTTTGACTATGAATTAGCTAGAATCTCATCACAAGTTATTTTTAAGCTACAGATCACTGAATCAATCAAGCATTTAATTAGAATTAGGTAAGATCTTATAAACAATTATTCTAGGATTAGAAATCACTAAATCAGTCAATTGTACACTCATGAACAACTAAAATCTCATAACAAGCCATTGTAAAGTTAGAAAGAAAACATGATCTTTAACTCTACCATTTTTGTGTAGACTTCTACACTAAGACTCGTTAATTTTGAATCAAAACTTGTTTCTTAAGTTTGATCGTCAATTTTTGGCACATTTTGCCCCCTAGCTATATATATTCAACCTTAAGAAAATCCAATAGTTAAAATGTCTCAAATCTCAAAATAAGTCATTTTACAGTAAAAAATTATTGAATAAGTCAACTCTACACTCATAATCAACTAGAATCTAATATCAGGCTATTATAAGGTTAGAAAGAAAACATGATCTCGATAATTATAGTCGACAGAAACATCACTCTTTTCATCTCTATTCCAAAACCGTACGTGAAACTTTCACTTCATACAGCTTCTCAATGGTCATTAAGAAATAAAGAACACAATAAAAAAAAAACACCAGATCATAAATTGAACCAATGAGATTCTGTCTGCTACAAATAATAGGAGCTTTTGAACCTATATTAACCTTCAGTATTCTTTTTGCGAGAGAAAGAAAACTGTGTTAAAGGATTACTTCGTTCTGGATAGCCATTTTTTGAAGTAGATAGAAACATATTGTAGATTGGGGTTCTGGGGAAGTACTACTTGATCATCCCTACCAATGTCAAGTCCTTATTGTTATCCCATTTCTATGGAAATATCTTTGGTCTAGATAAGATATCAGTTTCTTTTTTTTCACTAATCTTTTTTATATCTTGGTGTTTCTCACCATCTACCTTTGCTTGATTTTTAGTATATAATGACGGTAACTTCTTACTATTATGCTTTTCCTCCCCGATATTGGGTCCCAATGACTAATATATGAACTGGGGCACACAATTTTCACTGATTGTGCATGCTTTCACTCTTGTACATGGGGGATGGGACTTAATCATCTTACTGCAAGATTTGTAAACTGTTTGATCTCACCCATATGACTATCTAGTTTTTTGATTGGAATATTCATCTCATTAACTTCTGTTTTTCCCTCTTTTTATAACTATAACTAAAAAAGGGAAAAATGAATCTCATATTCCAACGAACCACATGTAGAGATATAGATAACACACGAAGGAATTTCGTAACTAATAGCTTGAGCAGCAGCTCGGAGACCACCTAAAAAAGAATATTTATTATTGGATGCATATCCTGCTATAAGCAGTCCAAGGGGAGCAATACTTGAAATTGCAATCCAAAAAAAAATGCCTATACTAAGATCAATTAAAACAATGTGGCGACCAAAGGGAATTACTAAATAGCCTAAAAAAATAGGTATCACCACTACCGCTGCTCCAATATTAAATAACCAAAAATCCCCCCTAGATGGGATAATATCCTCTTTTAGCAGTAATTTTATTCCATCCGTCAAAGCTTGAATAATTCCCAAAGGACCAGCGTATTCAGGTCCAATGAGTTGTTGTATTCCTGTAGATATTTTTCTTTCAAGCCATACAATAACTAATACTCCTATCGTAATTCCCAATAGAAGTATAATTATTTCAATTAGAATCCATATAAGACTATATATTTCTTTTGAAAATCCCAATCGAGAAAATAAATTGATAGCTTGTTCTTCGAGATCTGCTATATTAATCACCATTTTAATGATCAACCTCTCCCATAATGATATCTATACTACCCAAAGTCGTCATGATATCGGCTAATTTCATCCTTTTAACCAGTTGAGGAGGAATCTGCAAATTAATAAAACCAGGTGGTCAGATTTTCCATCTCCAGGGAAAAATGTTATCATCTCCTATAAAAAAAATTCCTAATTCCCTCTTGGGAGCTTCTACTCTCACGTAATGTTCTTGTTTTGATAACTCAAAAGTAGGGGAAGGTTTTTTACTAATAAATCGAGATTCAAAATCGTTCCATTTTGAATCTTTTCCCTTATTTAAACGTCGAACCTCTAAATTGTCATAGGGACCTCCCAAAATTATTTCTAGGGCCTATCTAATTATTTTTATAGATTCTTTCATTTCTCCGATTTGAAGCAAATAATGAGCTAATGAATCTCCTTCTTTTTGCCATTGGATTTCCCAATCCAATTCATCATAACATTCATAATGATCCACTTTACGAAGATCCCATTGGATTCTGGAAGCTCGTAGCATGGGTCTTGATAAACTCCAATCTATTGCTTCTTCTCTACTAATAATGCCTACTCCCTCAACTCGTCTCAAAAAGATAGGATTGCGTGTAATAAGTCTTTCATATTCGGTCACTTTTGGAAAGAAATAATAGCAAAAATCAAAGCGTTTATCTACCCAACTGTAGGGTAAATCTACAGCTACTCCTCTAATACGAAAAGAATTATGCATCATTTGCATACCCGTGGTAGCTTCAAATAAATCACATATCATTTCCCTCTCTATTAAAATATAAAAGAAAGGAGTCTATGCACCAATATCAGCCATGAAAGGTCCAAGCCATAACAAATGAGAAGCTATACGACTTAACTCTAGCACAATCATTCTAATATAGCTAGCCCTTTTAGGTATTTGAATATTTTCCAACTTTTCTGGTGCATTAACTGTTACTGCCTCTGTGAACATAGTAGCTAAATAATCCCATCATGTTACATAGGGGAGATATTGAACAATTGTTCGGTTCTCAGCAATTTCTTCCATACCTCTATGTTAATAACCTAATATAGGTTCACAATCAATAACATCTTCACCATCTAGAGTAACAATAAGTCGAAGAACACCATGCATTGATGGATGATGAGGACCCATACTTACCATCATGAGGTCTTTCTCCCTAGCAACCATAATCATAGCTCTTTCCTGGTTAAAAAAATCAATGAGAACAAAAAAAAGAATGACTCATTAGGATTCGAAATTTAATAAAACATAATTTTTGAAAATGAAAATTTCATTCAAATCAAAATTAATGCAGTCCATGAATATCTAATTGATCGATTAAACATTTGTAACGAAGTCTATCTTTTTTGAACAGATAAATCAGAAGTCGTTTACGTTTACCCACAATTTTCCACAAACCTCTTTGGGATGAGTAGTCTCTTCTGTGCAGGTCCAAATGTTCAGTAAGTTTTTGAATTCGACTGGTTAAATAATATACTTGAGATTCAACAGATCCTCTTTGTTCTCTAGGAATCAAAGAGGAGCGAACAGACAAATTTTTGATCATAAAAAAAAATTCCGAAGTTCAATATTATTTGATTAATTTAATTTAGAGTAAGAAAAAAGAATGAGATCCATTTCTTTTTGTTCATGGTCTATATATTCCTTCCTATGTTTCGATCGAATGAATTTCTCTTTGGCATAAATAAAATGCAACTTTCGTAGAATAAAGTTACCATACTAGCAAGATTTAATGTCAGAGTTTATCCAAGATTATTAAAAAGAATGATACACTCTCCTTTTCCAATGAGAAAGAAAAAAAGGGATGACAGAATGATTAATAAATTCCCATATTTAAGGTTAGAGAGAAGAGCTATAGTAGATTATAGAACCGTGTCCCTTCATTTTTCCAAGTACCTCCAAGAGACCCTAGAGATTCCCATTGCTCCTCTCTAGGGTCTTGGAGGGTGTACTATAGTTATACCACTTCCTCTAATTTATTCATTATTTTCGGAGTCTTCTTCATCTACTAAGGGAGGAAGAAAACCCTTGGGCTTTTTTCCCATTAGTAGTTCTCTCGGTATGTTTGGTCTTGGTCCCGTTATTATCATCCCATCCTTCTCACCGAAGAAAAACTCTCTTATAGAAGAATAACTCGTAACATAAGAAAGAGCTTTTCTTGCGTCCGAATTTGCTTTTTTCCTCCAAACCTTGTTACGATGCTATTTTTTGGATTTAGAAGTGCATTTTTTTGGTACAGCCATAATATTTTTATAGTTTGATTTTATTTAGAAAAAATAGAAATTTTTTGAATATATTATATATATTTTTATTATACTATATATTTGTTTTTATTTTGTACACTTCTTATATATCTTTAAATTCAAGTCATTGTTTATAGTTTAGTTCCATTTTATGGATAAAAATATGATAGAATATTCTATCCTATTTTTATTGCATTTTGGAACCTTATTATATACTATTTACTAATAACAAGAGATCCACGATACAAATTGATAACAATTAATAAATTCTTACATACACTTACATACATATATCGAATTTTGAGTAAATGAAAACTATATCATTTAATATTCAATTATTTCTCATATTAATAATTCTAATTGGTTTCATTTTCTATTCAATTCGATATAACTAATAGCTCAGTACCTAAACTGAAAAAGAGTTCCTTCTTGCTCATCTTACAAATATTTGATTAGTATCAGTATTGACCAATGCAAATCTTTTGTAGAAAAAAGATAAAAAAAGTAAAAATTAAATATGAAATTGATAGGATAGTGATAGTAAGTTATATTCTCCCATTTTTGGGGGAATAACTTGGTTCACAGTAGGATTAACTGCCTTTTACATGTTTCGTATGTATTTACTTACTTTTGAAGGGGACTTCCGCATAAATTTAGTTAATCCATATAACAACCATATTGCACTATATTCAACTTCTATGTGGGGAGAGGAGGAATTTGGGATATCAAATAGAACGAGAGCGAATTCTATGTCGAATCAAATTATAGGAAGTAATAATTCCTTTTCCAAAGAAGCATTTAAAATTTCCAATGAGATGGAAGGATTGTACAAAAAGAACAGAGGTTTGGTTATCACTAATCGGGCAAGACAATATTATTTCCTTTAGATATATTGGTTATCACACAGTTAAATCCTGATATTCACATCATGATTTGACAAGTTGTGGAAATCATGTCCTACTTATCAATATTTACTCTATTTATTGGATTGATAGGAGTTCCTTTTTTTCGAAGTGGAATGAGTTATGACATATTATCTGAATGGTATTACTTCATCGATGACCCCTTTTGATAAGAAACATCCAAAAAATTGGCCAAAATTTTTACTAGACACAATCCCCTCAGTTGGTATAGCATTTTTTGGTATATTGATTGCCTTTATTTTCTATATACCTATTTACTTCTTATAAAAGGATGTTACATATCATAAAAAAAATCCTAATATGAAGATTATTATGGACCAATCGATTAATATTATCTATAATTGGTCTTTTTATCGAGCTTATATAGACATATATTATGACATAATCTTGATTAAAGGTATATGGAGATTAGCTGAAACAAGTAATTCATTTGATCAATGGGCAATTGATGGATTCCCAAATGGAATAGGTTTTTTAGGCCTTTTTGTAGGAGAGGAAATCAGATGCTTAGGGGGGGGGATGTATATCTTCCTATATATTCTTTTCTATATTTTGTATATTAATACATTTATTTATTTTCATAATATAAATAATGAAAATTCTAACAATAGAAAACTAGAATGTTATATTGAAGTTGTGCTCTTTATCAACATTGATGTTTATAACATCATCCTATTTCAATATCGTTCCCTAAATAATATTTTTTATAGATTGTTAAAATTCAGTTATTTCATCAACTCGTTTACGTTTACATAGAACAATATAGAGATAGATAAAAAAGAAATGAAAGATTATGAAATAATTGATTGAAATGCTTGCTTAAAAATGAAAGACTACGATCACTAATATGAAGTCCATTTTCATACTTTACCACTTCCTAATAATTCATTTCAAATCCTCAAGCAGATCGAATAAGATTTCACATATCCTATCAACTAGCCCATGATTCAAAGGTTATACAGTCTGCATAAGGTATAAAGATGAAAAGGCCAAGGACCTTCTCTTGATCGAAATCAATTCTCTTGAATTGATGAATATAGCTCACTCATAATTTGAAATAAATGAGCGGGCTAACCCTGGGTTTTAGATTATTCCCAATCTACACAAAGATGTTGGTAACATTGCTAAAATTATCAATGAAGTTATAATTAATAGTTGAAAAAAAGAATGCATCGGAGCGAAGAGAGGTTTACTCCAATTCAGCTAAATTGGGCAAATTTTTCACTCTTTTTATGGTGGACCTTACTTATAATTATGGAACCAAGTGCTTGAAGAAAAAAAGAAAAAAGAAAAAAAGAGCTCTCCTCAAATAGGATTTGAACCTACGACCAATCGATTAACAGCCGACCGCTCTACCACTCAATATCGAAGGTATGATAGCACTTAAAACTATAATTTCTGAGTAAATAGCCCTAATTTGAATAAGCAAGCATCTTAATGAGTAAGAGCCCTTGGTTCTTTTCTTACCAATATGTTGTGCAAGCTTGGTGCCGATGAGAAAGAGTTATAGAAGGTCATACACAAAAAACTGTCTTATAGAATGGGATCTTAAATATCTGAATAAATCAAAGCTTCACTATAAACTTAGCTCTTGGTATTCACAGTTCTCTTAATAGTTCGAGAGTAGCCGTAGTCATTTTACTATTTTAGTCTCTAGAACTACTAGAGAGACTCGAGACTACGAGTCTCTCTAGTAGTGAACTGTTTTGGGCGAAGAGGGATTTGAACCCCCGACACCGTGGTTCATAGCCACGTGCTCTAATCCTCTGAGGTATAGGCCCCGTCTCTACAAGATAAAAAATATTATTGCATTTAGCAATGTGGAATGGGAAAAAAGAATGCCGGGGTTTTTTTTGATTAAAAAATTAAAAAATTAAGTAAATAAGTAAGCTTTTTATTATTCTGGCATCGAGCTATTTTTCCACAGGGCTTCCCCTGTAGTATCGTCATCGCAGTAAAGTTTAACCACCAAGTTCGGGATGGATTGGTGTGGTTCCCCTACGCCTGAGACACCAAAATTTCAAACCATAAACGAAGAAGGCCATAAGATATTGGTTAGTACTTGTGGAGCTCTCTGCTTGGCAGGGGCTCCTTTTATGAACTCTTAGCGAAGATCAGCCTGTTATCCCTAGAGTAACTTTTATCCGTTGAGTGACAGCACTTCCAATTGACACCGTCGGATCACTAAGGCCGACTTTCATCCCTGCTCGATGGGTCGGTCTTGCAGTCAAGCTCCCTTCTGCCTTTGCACTCAAGGACCAATTTTTGGCCGACCCCAGGAAACCTTTGCACACCTCCGTTACCTTTTGGGAGGCCTACGCCCCATAGAAACTGTCTACCTAAGAATGTCCCTTGGACAGTAGGTTCAGTTGCAAGGTTAGACTTCTGGCTTTTCTAGAGTGGTATCTCACTGATGGCTCATGCCCCCTAGAAGAGGGCCTTCTTCGCCTTCCACCTTGCTATAGGAAGCGGGGAAACCATGAAAGAATGAACGGCAAACGGATGCAATTACGGGTACTTGGGAGCGTATTGGTGGAATGAACGAAATACGAATAGTTGACATAATGTGGTCAAAGATCTTAGGTTGTAGCTTGATCATGAGCAAATTAGTTGATGTTGTCCCCGCGAAGCTGTGCAACAAGAGCCCAAAGTCAATCCTAGGGAACAGTAAAGCTTCATAGGGTCTTTCTATCTAGGTGCAGGTAGTCCGCATCTTCACAAACATGTCTATTTCACCGAGTCTCTCTCCGAGACAGTGCCCAGATTGTTACACCTTTTGTGTAGGTCTAAACTTACCCGACAAGGAATTTTGCTACCTTAGGACCGTTATAGTTACGACCGCCATTCACTGGGGTTTCGGTCGCTGGCTTCCTTGTCATTAGGTCACCAACTTCCTTAACCTTTCGGCACTGGGCAGGCGTCAGCCCCCATACAATCTTGCAACTTTGCGAAGACCTACGTTTTTGGTAAACATTCGCCTGAGCCTGGTCACTGCAACCTCCTTTGCGAAGGCACTCCTTCTCCCGAAGTTACAGAGATATTTTTCCAAGTTCCTTAGAGAGAGTTATCTCGCTCCCCTAGGTATTCTCTACCTACCTACTTGTGTCAGTTTTAGGTACAGGTACCCATTTGTTGAAGGTCGTTCGAGCTTTTCCTGGGAGTATGACGTGGGTTGCCCAGTGTGTTGTCTATCTTTTTACTTTTTTGATGCCACACTGGAATTCAAACATTGGCTCAAGGTATTTTCTCTACCCCATGCTGACCCCACTTTTTCAGGGTCACCTTCTGACCTTAAATCGTAAAACCATAATTAAGACGGCTAACTTAGCCTACTCCGTCCCTCAGGACCAACAAAGGGTAGTATAGGAATATTAACCAGTTGTCCATCAACTACGCTTGACTCAACCTCCGTGGATGAACCTTGCGGATGAATCCTTAGGTTTTTGGGGCATTAGATTCTCGCCAATGTTTGCGTTACTCAAGCCGACATTCTTGCTTCTACTTTGTCCAAGTCTGCTTGCACAGATACTTCTCTCTGAGGCAAAACACTCCCCTACTGATGTATTTTTTATTACATCCCACAACTTTGGTAGATCGCTTAGTCTCGATCATCTTCGGTGCAAGAGCGCTCGAGCAGTAAGCTATTGCGCACTCTTTCAAGGATCGCGGCTTCTAGGTGAACCTCCTGACTGTCTTTGCATTCCTACCTCCTTCATCACTCAACGATCATTTAGGGGCCTTAGCTGGTGATCTGAGCTATTTCCCTCTCGACGATGAAGCTTATCCCCCATCATCTCACTGGCTGACCCTTGTTTATCTCTAGTATTCATAGTTTGTCTCCATTTGGTACCGCTCACGCAGCCCACACCAAAACAGTGCTTTACCCCTAAAAGATCTAGTCAACCGCTAGGCCTCAACGCATTTCGGGGAGAACTAGCTAGCTCTGGGTTCGAGTGGCATTTCACCCCTAACCATAACTCATCCGCTGATTTTTCAACATCAGTCGGTTCGGACCTCTACTTAGCTTCACCTAAGCTTCATCCTGGTCATGGATAGATCACCCAGGTTCGGGTCCATAAGTAGTGACAATTCAATTGCCCTATGAAGACTCACTCTCACTACGGTTTTGGTGGGTTCCCTTAACCAAGCCACTACTTATAAGTCATCGGCTCATTCTTCAACAGGCACGCAGTTAGCTCCTGCTTGATTCATTCGATTTCTGTCAAACAAAACAATTTTTTGCATTTCATGTTCGTTGTTTCTGCCAAACAAGTGCATTCATTTTTTATTTTGTTGTTTCTGTCATAATAAGGAATCAAAGCAGGTCGACTCCTCCCACTGCTTGAAAGCATTACGGTTTCATATTCTATTTCAATCCTCGTTGGGGGTTCTTTTCACCTTTCCCTCATGGTACTATTTCGCTATCGGTCACCCAGGAGTATTTAGCCTTGCAAGGTGGTCCTTGCTGATTCACAAGGGATTCCACGTGCCCCATGCTACTCGGGTTAGAGCGTAAACTGTCATGATGCTTTCAACTAATGGACTTTCACCATCTAGGATGATGTATTCCACTATTTCAAATAGACTTCACCTAGCAGCATGACGCTTAGATTGCTCTCCCACAACCCCGTTTTAACGATTTAGGCTGATCCCATTTCGCTCACCACTACTACAGGAATCGCTTTTGCTTTCTCTTCCTCTGGCAGTATTAGAAACTTAGGGAAATCTAACAGTATAATTAAAAGTTAAGGTCTCTATACCAAGACCCATTTTTTTGTGACTCCATTATACATCCCTGAATTGATCAATTGCTGAATCAAATATGGTCAAAATTTCATGGCAATGCATTATGAGTTACAAATCACTGAATCAATAACCTCTACACTCATAACAAACTAAAATTTCATAATAGGCTATTCTAATATTAGAAAGAAAACACGATTCAAACTTTACCATTTTTGTATAGACTTGTACGTGGAGATTTGAGGCACATTTTGCCTGTGAACAACATATCCAAAATTTAGGAAAATCTACCAATGGAGTCAAAAGTTCTGATCTCTATACCGAGACCCATTTTTTGTGACTCCATTAGATCGCTAAATTGTTCAACTGCTCAATCCAAGTTGGCAAAATTTTCATAGCAAGTCATTCATAGGTTAATGATCACTGAATTGGCCAACCCTTCACTCAGAGTGAGCTACAAATATCGTAACAAGTCATTCAAAGGTTGTATCATCAAATTGGTTAACCCTTCACTAAGAATCAATTTAAATGTTATTACAAGCCATTTTGAGGGTAGAACTATCCAAATCAGTCAAACTTTGACTATGAATTGGCTATAATCTCATCCCAAGTCATTTTTGAGCTATGATCAAGAGTTCAATCAAAATTAGATACGATCTCATAACAAACCATTTTGAGGTTATAGATCATCGAACAACTACAACCCTTCACTCACAATTTGCTCAAATCTCATAATAGGCCATTCTAAGGTTAGAATGAAAACACAATCTTAAACTCTATTATTTTTTTATAGACTTGTACATTGAAACTCATAACTTCTGAATCATAACTTTGTTTTTAAATTTGACTTGATATTTTGAGCACATTTTGCCCCCTAACAAGATATCTCAAACTTATGAAAATTCAAAAGTGGAATCAAAAGTTATGGTTTCTACATCGAGATCTATTTTTCTGTGACTCATTACAGATCACAAAACTGATCAACCACTCAAGCAGAGCTGACCAAAATTTTATAGCAATTCATTATGTGGTTAAATGTCATTGAGTCAAGAAAGCCTTCAATCAAAATCAACTAAACTATTATTTCAAGTCATTCTAAGGTTATAAGTATCTAAATAAGCCAAACTTTGATGATTAATTGAATACAATCTCATCACGAGTCATTTTAAGCTATAGATCATTGAATTGGTCAAGCATTCAATCAAAATTAGGTACAATCTCAAAACAAACCATTATTAGGTTATAGATCACTAAACAACTCAACCCTCACTCACCATTTGCACAAATCTCATAACAATTCATTCTAGAGTTATAAATCACCAAATTAGTTAGGAAGAATCATAATTTTTTATTCAAAACTTGGTTCTTAAATTTGACCATTGATTTTGGGCACATTTTGCCTCCCAATAACATATGTGAAACTTAGAAAAGCCTAACTGTTCAATCATATTGTTCCAAAATTTTATAGCAAGTCATTATGAAGTTACTCATCACAAAATTTGTGAACCCTTCACTTAGAATGAGTTATAATCTCATAACAAGCCATTTTGAAGTTACATATCATTGAATCGATTAACTCTTCATTCAAAATCAACTAAAATGTTATTACAAGCAATTTTGAGGTTAGAAGTATCCAAGATTATCAAACAATTCAACCTTTCACTCAAAATTTATTCAAATATCATAATAAATATTTCTAGAGTTACATCACACCAAATTAGTGAACTCTATACTCATAACCAACTAGAATCTCATAACAAGCCATTCTAATGTTAGAAAGAAAATAAGATCTTATACTCTGCCATTTTTGTATATACTTACTTGTACATAGAGACTCATAAATTTTGAATCCAAACTTGGTTCTTAGCTTGGACCTTCAATTTTGGGCTCTTTTCACCCCCCAACAATATATTTGAAACTTTAAGAAAATCCAACAGTGGAATCAAAAGTTACGATCTCTACACTGAAATCCATTTTTCTGCGACTCCATTATAGATTCCTAAACTGATTAATTGCTCAATAAGAGTTGGCCAAAAAAAATTAGAAAATCATTTAGAGGTTATAGATTAGAATCAGTCAACCCTTCACTCAAAATGAGATACAATCACATAACAAGCCATTATCAGGTTACATATCATTGAATTAGTCAATCCTTCACTTAGAAACATTTAAAATATTATTATGAGCCATTCTGAGGTTAACCCTTCACTGAACAAATCACCCATCCACTCACAATTCTCTGAAATCACATAACAAGTCATTTTAGAATTACAAATTATTGAATTAGTGAGCTCTACACTCATAACCAACTAGAATCTCATAACAGGCTGATTCTAAGGATAGAAAGGAAACATGATCTTAAAATCTACCAATTTTTTTTATAGACTTGTACATTGAAACTCATAATAATTGAATTAGAACTTTTTTCTTATATCTGACTATCAATTTGTAGCACTTTTTGCTTTCCAACAACATATTCAAAACCTTAAAAAATTCAACAATGGAATCAAAAGTTATGATCTCTACACTGAGACCCATCTTTTTGTGACTCCATTATAGATCATTGAACTGATCAACCACTCAATTAAAGTTGGCCAAAATTTCATAGAAAGTCATTCTAATGTTTCAGATCACTAAATTGGTCAACCCTTCATTCAAGTTGAGCTACAATCCCATAAGAGGTCATTCTGAGATTACATTTTACCGACTTAGCCAACCTTTCACTTGGAATCAACTAAAATGTTATTACAAGTCGCTCAGAGGTTAGATATATCCAAATCAATCAAAGTTTGATTATGAATTAGTTACAATTTTATCACAAGTCATTTTAAAGCTATAGATCACTAAATCGGTCAAGCATTCAATCAAAATTAGGTACAATCTCATAACAAACCATTATGAGGTTACAGATCACCGAACTACTTAACCCTTCACTCACAATATTTTCAAATCTCATAAAAAGTTAATTTAAATGTTATCACAAACCATTCTAAGGTTAGAACTATCAAAATCAGTCAAACTTTGAATATAAAATTTTGCCCAACTTGATTGAGCAATTGATCAGTTCAATGATCTATAATAGAGTCATAGAAATATGAGATTTAGTGTAGACACCATAACTTTTGATTCTACAATTGGATTTTTCTAAATTTTAGATATGTTTTTGGGGGGTGAAATGTGCTAAAAATTGATCCGACTTAAGAACCAAAGTTTGATCCGACTTAAGAACCAAAGTTTGATCCAAAAGTGTACAAGTCTATACAAAAATGATAGAGTTTAGGGTTGTGTTTTCTTTCTAACCTGATAATGGCCTATTATGAGATTCTAAATGGTTATGATTATAGAGTTGTCTGATTCAGTGATTATTAACTCTAGAATGACTTGTTATAAGATTTGAAAAAATTGTGAGTAAAGGACTGAGTTATTCGTTGATTTGTAACTTCAGAATGGTTTGTTATGAGATTGTACCTAATTTAAATTGAATGCTTGACTAGTTCGATGATCTGTAACTAAAAAATGACTAGTGAATTATAGTCGATTCATAGTTAAAGTTTGACAATTTGGATACTTCTAACTTCAGAAAGGCTTGTAATAATATTTACTTGATTTTGAGTGAAGGGTTGGCCGATTTGATGATATGTAAAATCAGAACAACTTGTTATGAGATTGTAGCTAATTCTAAGTGAATGGTTGACTATTTTGGTGATCTCTAACCTCAATGACTAGTGATAAAATTTTGGCCAACTTCGATTGAGCATCACAGAAAAATGGGTCTTGATGTAGACGTCATAACTTTTGACTCCATTGTTGGATTTTTCTAAGTTTAGGATAAGTTGTTGCTGGGGGGGTGTAGAAATATTCCCAAAATTGATTGTCAGATTTAAGAACAAAGTTCTAATTCAAAAGTTATGAGTCTCCGTGTACAAATTTTCTTTCTAACCTTAGAATGGCTTGTTATGATATTGTAGTTGGTTATGAGTGTAGGGAGTTTACTAATTTGGTAATTTGTAACCCTAAAATGATTTGTTATGAGATTTGAGCAAATTGTTAGTGAAGGGTTGAGTTGTTTAGTGATCTATAACCTCATAATGGTTTGCTATGAGATCGTACCAAATTCTGACTAGATGCTTGACTGGTAGCTCAAAAATAACTTATGATGAGATTGTAGCTAATTCACAGTCAAAGTTTGATTGATTTGGATACTTCTAACTTTAGAATAGCTTACAATAACCTATTCAATGATATGTAACCTCAGAATGGCTTCTTATGAGATTGTATCTCATTCTAAGTGAAAGGTTGATTGATTCGGTGATTTGTAACCATAGAATAACTTTCTATGAAAATTTGGCTGACTTTGATTGAGAGGTTGATCAGTTTAGCTATCTATAATAATTATGTGTTATGAGATTCTAGCTGGTTATGATTGTTGAGTTGACTAATTTGGTGATTTGCAACTCTAGAATGACTTGTTATGAGATTTGAATGAATTGTGAGTGAAGTGTTGAGTTGTTCAATGATCTATAATCTAAAAATAGTTTGTTATGAGATCATACCTAATACTGCATGAAATCTTGATTGGTTTGGTGATCAATAGCTGAAAAATGACTTGTATTAAGATTATAGTTGATTCATAGTCAAAGTTTGACCGATTTGCATTCTTTTAATCTCAAAATGGCTTGTAATAATATTTTAGTTGATTCTAAGTGAAGGGTTGACCAATTTGATGATATATAACTTCAGAATGATTTTTTATGAAACTATAGATCATTCTAAGTGAAAGGTTGACCGATTTAGTGATCTGTAACCTCATAATAACTTACTATAAAGTTTTGGTCTCTTTGATGAAGTAGTTGATCAATTCACTAATCTACAATGTAGTCACAAAATAATGGGTCTTAGTGTAGAGACCATAACTTTTGATTCCACCATTGGATTTTCGAAAGTTTTGGATATGTTTTAGTGGAGCAAAATGTGCCTGAAATAGATGATCAGATTTAAGAATTAAGTTTTTATTCAAAAGTTATGAGTCTCTATGTACAAGTTTATACAAAAATTGCATAACTTAGGATTGTCCTTTTCTTTCTAACCTTAGAATAGTCTGTTATAAGATTTTAGTTGGTTATGAGTATAGAGTTGACTTATTTGATGATTTGTTACTCTAGAATGACTTGTTATGAGATTTGAATTAATTGTGAGTGAAAGGTTAAGTTGTTTGGTGATTATTTACTTCAAAATGGTTTGTTGTGAGATCGTATCTAAGTCTAATTGGATGCTTGATCGGTTCGGTGTAGAAGCCATAACTTTTGATTTTACCATTGGGTTATCTTAAGTTTTAAATATGTTGTTGTGGGGTAAAATTTTCCCAAAATCAATGGTCAAATTTAAGAACTAAGTTTTGGTTCAAAAGATATGAGTCTCTGTGTACAAATATATACAAAAATGACAAAGTTTAAGATAGTATTTTCTTTCTAACCTTAGAATGGCTTACTATGAGATTTTAGTTTGTTATGAGTGTAGAGTTATTATGAGAATGGTTTGTTATGAGATTGTACCTAATTCCAATTGAACTCTTGACCGATTTGGTGATCTATAGTTCAAAAATAACTTGTGATAATATGCAACCTTAGAATGGCTTTTTATGAGATTGTAGCTTATTCTAGTTGTTTATGAGTGTAGAGTTGAGTAATTTTGTGATAATGGAATCACAAAAAAATTGATATTAGTGTAGAGACCATAACTTTTGATTTCATAGTTAGATTTTTGTAATTTTAAGATATGTTGCTAGAGGGCAAAATGTGCCTAAAATCAATGGATAGATTTAAATACCAATTTTTTATTTTCGCAAATTATGTTGTTCGGTGATTTGTAACTTTAGAATCATTTATTTTGAGATTGTTATGAGTTTACTGATTCATTGATCTATCTTAGCATGACACACTAAGAAATTTTAGCTGACATTGATTAAGTGGTTGATCAATTCAATGATCTATAATAGATTCATAGAAAAATGGATCTTGGTGTAGAAAAATAAGTTTTGATTCTTTCGTTCGATCTTCCTAAGTTTCAGATATGTTTTTGGAGTTTCCTAAATCTCCATACACAATTCTATACAAAAATGGTAGAGTTTAAGTTCATGTTTTCGTTCTAATGTTATAATGACATGTTATGAGATTCTAGTTGGTTAAGAGTGTATAGTTGACAAATTTAGTGATTGAAACTCTATAATGACTTGTTATGAGATTTGAGTGAATTACGAGTGAAGGGTTGAGTTATTCAGTGATTTGTAACCTCATAATAGTTTCTTATGAGATCATACCTAATTGCAATTGAATAGTTTGGTGATCTGTAGGTAAAAAATGACTTATGACAAGAATTTCACTTATTCATAGTCAATGTTTGATGGATTTGGATATGTCTAACCTTAGAATGACTTGTAGTAATAGTTTAGTTCATGATTCTAAGTGAAGATTGATTAATTCAATGATATGTAATTTCAAAATGGCTTGTTATGATATTGTAGTTCATTTTGAGGGAAGGGTTGACTAATTCGATGATCTGTAACCTTACAATGACTTGCTATGAAATTTTGGTCAGCTCTTATTAAGCGGTTAATGAGTTCAACAATTTATAATGGAGTAACAGAAAATGGGTCTTGATGTAGAGACCATATCTATTCCACTATTGGATTTTTTTAAGTTTTAGATATTTTATTGGGGGAAAAATGTGCCAAAAAATTATGGTAAAATTATACAACCATGTTTTCATTCAAAAGTTATGAGTTTCCATATATAAGTCTATAAAAAAATGGCAGAGTTTAAGATCGTGTTTTTTTTAAAACCTTAGAATGGCTCATTTATGAGATTCTAGTTAGTTATGAGAGTAGAGTTGATTGATTCTATGATTTATAATTCTAGAATGACTAGTTATGTGATTTGATCAAATTGTGAGTGAGGGGTTGACTTGTTCAATGATTTGTAACTTCAAATTTGTTATTAATAAGATCACATCTAATTTTGATTTAACACTTGGTCAGTTTGGTGATCTATAGTTCAAAAATGACTTGTTATGAGATTGTAGCCAATTCATAGTCAAAGTTTGATCAATTTGGATACTTGTAACCTCATAATAGCTTGTAATAATAGTTTAGTTGATTCTGAGTGAAGGATTAACTAACTCGATAACATATGTAACCTTAGAATGACTTTTTATAAGATTGTAGCTCATTCTGACTAAAGGGTTGATGTCTATCCTAGATGAAGGATCTACAATCCATCATGAAGTTATTCTTGATCCTCTAGATAGGGCTTTCTCCTTAACTATATTAATTAGATTAGTATTGTCCAGGTATTTATTTATTAGGATCTTTTCCCACTTAAGGTGTGGATTTTTTTACATTCTCCATACTAGTTTAGCTTTTAAAGCTTTACCTTGGATTTTGATGTCCATGATCCCTACACCTCCCTTGTCTTTTGGTTTACATACCTTGTCCTAATGTAAAAGGGAAACAAATTCCTTTCCCTCATCCCCTACCAAAAGAAAGTCCTAAGGGGTCTATTTATTTCATCTCTATCTTTTCTAGGGAGATCAATACAAGATAATTGATAGTAAAAAGTTATGTTGAAAGGATATATTGTATCATTATTTCTCTACCCACAGAAGAGAGCCATTTTCCTTTCTAGGAATCCATTTTTCTTTTTATCTTTTCTACTATTGGATCCTACAATTATTTTGAACTAGCTCCGTTTTCTAAAGGAAGACCCAAGTTTTTACAAGGCAAACTTCCTCTTTTGAAATTCAAAATTTGGAAAAGTTGTTGCTCTAGATTAGGATGCATATCAAAGAAGACTTTTTTTTAATTTCTTCAAGTTAATCTCTTAACCTAATGCACTAGTATATTGACTCAATATTAATTATGTATTATTTTCCTTCCTCTATGGTACTTTTTCCATAAAGCATAATGTCATCAACAAATTATTGGTGGGTTGTCGAATCTGAGTCACTGGTGATCCTTATTCCTTTAATATTCTTCTCATACTTGAAATTATTTATTGATCTTCCTAACACTTCTTTCATTAAGATAAAGAGAAGAGGATATTGGATTCCCCTACATAAGTCCCTTGCTAATCCCTAAAAATCCTTTTGGTGATCCATTTACCAGTATTGAAAACTTAGGGGAGGATATGCATTCAAAGATCAAATTCACCCATTATTTTATGAACCCAAAGGCTTCAAGGCCTCAAAAAGATCCAATGTACTCTATTTTATGAATTTTTAATAACTAGATTAATTAAAATACCATGATTTTTTTTGTTTTGAACAAGATGTATGGCTCCTTGAACAATAATTACTCCATCGAAGATAGATTGACCTTGTACAAACCTTGTTTGTTCCTCACTAATTAGGTTTGGAAGGAGATTCTAAATTCTCATTGCTAAAGTCTTAGTAAATAATTTATAGAGAGTATTAAATCTTTGATTTCTCATTTTTTAGGATAAGGGTGATAAAGGTGTTATTCACCTCCCTGAGGAGTTTTCTCAAACTTATTACTCCTAGAGCCTCAATTACCTCCATCTTTATGAAGTCCTAATATTTTTTTAAATAAATATGCTAGAAAGCCATCTAGCCCTGAAGATTTACCTGGATTCATTTTCTTGATGGCCACACTAATTTCCTCAAAGGTATATTTTCCCAATAGTGGTAAAGTTTGTTCTTTGGATATAAGCTTTGTGATGTTCTTAAAATGCTTTCTTGTGCCCCAGCTAGGTTTTGGTTACCATTATTATTGAAGATTTCTTCAAAGTACTTCATTGCCTCTTTTGCAATGTCATTTGGGTCCTCTCATTTTTTCCCATCCTTATTTTGAATTAAAGTGATTCTATTAGCTATTCTACATTGTTTTGTACTATTGTGAAAGAATGGTTTTTTAATCTCCTACATCTAGCCATGTTTTTTCTTTATTTTTGTCTCCAAAATAATTTCTCTTTAGTTAAGATGTCTTCATAATCTTTCATTAGGCACTTCTCTCTTTCATATAAGGATAAATCCATCACTTTCTCTATAACCTTCTTTTTTAGATTCTCTGATTCCTCTTCCAATTCTTCCTTGTTTTCAAGGATATTCCCAAAGTGTTCAAAATTCCATACCTTAAGTGTTTGCTTAAATATTTTCAGTTTGTTAACCACTTGGTAAAGTTTAGACCCATATATCATAATTTTATTCCACCAATTTTTAGTCATCTTTAGAAAAACTCTCTTCCTTAAAACAAATTTGTTCAAATTTGGAAGGACATTTTTTTGGCTTTTTTTCCTTTATGATGTGTAATTCAACTATGCAGTGTTCCAATCCCAATATGGGTTTCACTTTTGATTCTAGAGTAAAGGGCGTCTCTTTGATATCCCTATTTAAAATAAATCTATCCAATTTCTCTATAATAAAATTGAATCTTTTTCTCCTATTATTCCAAGTGTGGCTATCTCTAAAAGTGACAGTATCTATTAGGCCATTTCTATTAATCCACTTGTTAAAATTTATTGTTACTTTAGGGAGTTTTTGAGTTCCACCCAATTTCTTTGACATCTTAGTTGTAGTATTAAATCCCCCTCCTACAATTGAAATCTCTCCTTTACAAGCAATTAATTTTCTTCAATCTCTTTCAAACCTCTAATTTTCTCCATATTTTGAATAGGGCCATACACATTAAAAATCCTAAAGTTCAACTTCATTTGGGAGCTTTTTACTCAACAACAACTCCAATTTTCATGATTTGCTAAAGATTTAATATTTATAAACCTTGGGTCCCATATAAAATCCAAAACTCCTGAGGCTACCCTAGTTGGAGATTCCCATATCTCCCCAAATCCTAGATTCTTTGCTAAAGCTTCTAGGTCATTTCTATCTAGCTTTGTTTCTTGTAATAAAATGAGCTTTTTTTTTATGTACATCATTTTGATGCCTGCAACTTGTTTAGGGCATTTAAACCCCTAACATTCGAAGCTAGGACATTCATGGTGGCTTGGGAAGGATCTTCCCCATCGCTGCATTAGAGACATCAGTTAATTTGAAATGGCCATGAGAACATCCATCTCTCATTCTCAATTCTTGTAGGGAAATTATTCTCCTCTTTTTATTGTTTTTGCACAATTAGGGTTATTCTTACTTAGTTGAGTCACGACTATCCCCAAGTTCTATTCCTACTCATTTAGTTCTCGTTCTTCTAGATCTACTAGCAATTGTTCCACTTCCTCTTTATACATAAAATCATCTCCTTCTAGAATTTCCTTGGTCAACAATTCCTTCTATCTCACTAGTTCTTCCTTATCACAAATTTCATCCATAAATTCATTCACGAGTTCATTAACTACAAACTTGTGTAAATGCTCAAAAATGATCTTGACCTCTTTCTCTACTCTAGCTTGACTATAAGGTTCCTTATTTGAAGGGCTTGATGGACATAATGATTATTCATGGATATCTATGTCATTACTTAGGTGATCTCTTCCTCTGAAATACTTTTCCCTCTCTTTTGACTCATTTTAGTTCTTAAGTATTATTGACATGTCTTTCTAAGATGGTTCCATCTAATTTTCACTCTCTTAAGATTCTATTATTTCTTGAGTTGATTGATCAAAATTTGTTGCATTTGTACATTTCTTTATTTTTTAACGTTTTTGTAGGAGTTATCTTAACCCTTTTCGAGCTAGGTGTTGTTAACTTATTTTGATAATTTATTATATTTTTACAATTGTTATCTATTGCTTCTGCTATTACCAAATCTGACCTTGTTGAGACATTTTTGGAGCTATTTTTGTTAAAGGAATCTTTTTCCTTGCATAGAATTCATATTTCTTTTCCTTTCTGTTGACTTCTTAAAACCATATCATTTTGATGAGGTTTTATTATATCTTGTGAATTGATGGTCCCATTAAAATTCTTTATTATTTGATTATCTCTTTCCTCTCCTTTCTCTTTATTTTTAATTGTAGTTCCATATATTGTTATCACCTTATTTACAAGTGAAGAGGGTGCTATTGCTAGGATCTTATTTTTCATTACTAGCTCTAGTTCTTTAACTTACTCTTTTATTGTATTTAGCTTGGGGAAGTATTTTCCCTTTTTAGATAGTTTTTTAGAACTATGCTCATTATGCCATAACATTAGTTGGTCACAAATATCATTATGCATTAGCATAATGTCCTTGATAATATGATTGTAGCTTCTCATACTTTCCTTAATATATTCCATATAACCTTGCTATTGTTGACACTTAACGCTTTGTCCCTTCATGTTGTTACTTTCCTTTTGGGTGTTTATACCTTGTATTTGAGTTAATGCATTTTCCATACTTTCAAAATCTTGGATTAATATTTCTGCTAATTCTGCTCTATCATTATCTTCTTTCATTTATTAAATTCTTTGTTTCATTCATTTTCTTTTTTTTATATGTTTTTTGCTGGATGCTTTTCTGTTGACTACTAAGACTTGTCCTCTTGTATGATTTCTCCTTCCTCTGGGACATTTCTATAGATCCAAGGATCATTATGTATAAAAGTATTCCTATCTCAGTTTTTGTCAAAGACTCAACTTTGTTTCTTCTTCTATTTTTTTACATTAGATGTTTGCTTCGTTTCTAGCTTATGGTTAAAATATTCCTCTATTAATTTTCCTTCTTCCTCTTCTTTTGATAGAAATGTTATTTTGTTGGCTAATCTAGATTTTCTTAGGTGGTTATTTGTCTTACGCATGTCTTCCTCTGATGCTGCATTTTGGGGAAAAGGGCTTAAATTTCTATCTAATGATCTCTGGGTAGTACATATCCTTGAGGCTATCTTGAGCATATTATTTTTCTTGTGAACAAAATAGTAGCTATTTCTCGAATTTGAATCATATAGAGCTATAGTTTGGATGTGTCCATAATATTGAGTGACTAGAAGAGTATATATAGATCTATTTGTTATAATTTTAATGAGCTTCATTTCCTTAGAATCAACCCTAATTTTAGCTAAGATTTTGATTTCATTTAGATCCTTATAGAAAGGATCAAAACCTAAGGCGTCTCCTCACGAGTTACCTAGGATCTAAACTAAACTAGGGTATGTGAGAATTGAGTAGATGCTTATAACAACTCTTTTAGCTCGAATAAAATATTTTATTTTATGAATGTGTTTTTCTCCATAAATGAGTATTTCTATGTTGTGTGCCCCACAAATTATTTAATGTCCCAGAATAAAAGACGTTTATTAAGAGTAAGTCGTATCCCATGGGTGGTCAAATGATATGGGGACAGGCAAGTAATAATAGTTTCAACACATGGTCATACATGGTGGCCCAGAAAGAAGTATTAGATGCCATCATTAACTACCCAATAGAGAAAAATATATGAATATAACCCACGAAAAGATATTAATAAAATCTTAAACTTCTTTTTAGATGGAATACATATTTTGAACATACATTCGATTACATATATATCTATGGATCCACACTAGCGGATAAAGTGTTAAATTAAAGGGGAGTACCATGATTCCATCAAAGTAAATGTAAGAAGAGACATAATGCCATGCACATAAAGGATAATGTACAAGGAGATAATTATCTATGAAAATTTGTAGTTTGAGGAATAAAAATTGAAGTATTAAATTTTGGACATTATAAATAGTAAAAAGTAAAAATTATTAAATTGTGGACTTGTATCTTTTGATTTATTTTTAGACTAGCAGGTGTGCATTTATGTATGTTGAATAATTAGCTTATAATTAATATGGTGAAGTGATAGATTATTAATTTTACAATGTTTTCATTTTTTTGTAACATATAGTTAAATCAAGAAAAACATCCACTAGTAAATTTGGACCTATTTTTTGATGCTTGGAGGTCAAAATTTCAAAGCTTCCATGTCAAAAAATAACATCGCTAGAATTTCATCGAAAGTTTGATGCACTCTATAGCTGTCAATTTATCAACGGGGTACTCTATTGAAAATCATTCCCATCAATGCAACATGGTGGCATCAGGCTACTAGTTTGAAATGTTGAAATATCAATGGCATCCATAGATGATTTGACATGTTTGTCATACCATCGACGGTGGGCCATGTCAAAATATCAACTCGAGCTAGAGAATATTCGACGAGTTTGTCATACTACAGACAACAAGACACATCAAAATATCAATGATTTGCAGAGATGATTTGACAACCTTCTCAAGCCCTCAATGACAAGATGTGTTGAAATATTGACAACTATCATAGTTTTAAAAAAAATCAAAACCTAATCTATCAATTTCCACCTTTCAATGCACTGCTCCTTGCAAACAATAGTCTTAGATACAATTCTACAAGAGCTTCAAATGATACTATATTCTACAAGCAGTAATAGTTAATATTTAATCAAAGACATCATACACACTCATCATAGTTGAGAGACATAAACATTTGCACACCCTTCTCAAATTGGAGTGATAAAAAATATAGATGTTATTGCTCAATATTATAGGTGGGATAGAGTTCTTTATAGTTTGTAATTTTGTTTGGCTTTTGGATGAAAATTACGTGCTTAGAATTGTTATGATGGATCATGGAGTTTGATCCAAAAAGATATACACAGTTTTAATGTAAAAAACTCATGTAGAATTCAATGAGATATTCATTTTTTGAGTTTGTAGACTATATTATGTATTCTGCTAATTTTAGAATTAGAGTATTTGATTTCAAAAATTAAATATTTCATTTGCTTGGAGTAAATAATCTTTCTTGCATATCTATTTTCTTCTTTTCCACATAGATAAGTTGTGTTTTGATGATAAAATATCACTAAATACTTACTAGATTGAATCTGTCATAACTTATTGAGATCAACTTTAATTTTATCTTCTCATATATTAATTATTCAATTCTCTTTTAATTTCATTCTACTTATTTTCAAAAATTTCTGTAATATTTTCACCCCATATCTTCAAAAAGTTCAATTTTTGTTGTCCTCAAGTTCAACTTCTATCTAATAGTGGAAGAATTTACATTTTTATAAAAGTTGCTCATTTTTTCAGTTGTGCATGATGGTCAGGACCGAAGGTCTAGAATAGGTGAAGGGACTCATCGAAGGTCTAATGGAGTTAATAATTTTCTTCAAAGTGAATTAGTGGATCATAATAAATACAAGATTATAGGTCTAGATGATCCTTCAACATCAAAAGAAGTGGTGAGATAGTGAACAAAGATGCAAATAATCTGGCTCTGGTGTCAGCCTTCCTTAAAAAAGAAAAGTTGCAAAGGTGTAAGTTGCATATAAATATAACTCCCCATCTCTTTTCAAAGTCCTATCACCATTAGTTCCTACAAGAAAATCTAATTAAGCATATTCAAATCAATTGAGAACAGATCTAAAAATCAAGGAGCAATCAATTCAAGCATATAATTTTTTTGCAACACTCATGATCAATCATAATGTGTTTCTCTGTCATGAAAGCATACAACATCAAGACTTGTCTGATTCTACATGCATGGGGTTTCATACTTGAGGTAATATTCAATGAGGCTAATGAGAATTTTAATGGAATTTACAATCTATATTTTGATATCAGGTCAACACTACAAACGTAGGAGATTTAAAATAGAAACAAAACTATCATGTACAAACCATAAAAGTGATATTCAATGGAAGGGTGCACAAGGAAAAACTTATTTGAATGGAAATTTTAAAAATAACCTATATCTTGAACTTAGGACCTTTATTAGGACCATCAATAGTTTTCCCATGAACTTCTTTGATTGATTTATCAAGGTCCTGTTTCAAAATATATGATACCCATTGACCAACGAACCATTAAGAAGAAAAGGCTTGGCAAAATATGAGGGATTTTTTGAGCTTCATTACATTTGATAGGACTTGAGTTCCTACATGTTTATCATCCCAACTGAATATATTCACATTTTCCTCAACACCCAACATATGGCCATTTACTTGAATGTAGTTTAGGTAAGATAATTTGTAGTGGCTCTCTGCAACCATGCTACTCCCCAAAGTAATTCGTCTTGCATAGATTTAATAAATATATATTAGGCATATTCTAATTTTTTTTCTATTAGTTAATTTAGAAGGTTTATGGTAGGATAAACTTACATGATATCCAAAATAAGAGCAATAAAATGGGCAAATGTTAAACTGTAATGAATCACTATATGTGCCCCTATATTTGTCAGCAAACTCAAAAACTTGGCCACCCACACAAACTATCCCAATGTCATGGTAAGAACTAAGGGAATCAATTAACATTCTCTAGATTGTAATGATGAATTAACATGAGAAGTTTTTGATTAGATAAACAGGTTTTAAGGGATCCTGAAACCCATAGTAAAAATAAGGCTGATAATAAGAAAAAGAAGCCCAGCCAAAATAGAGGTCCAACAGCTGTAAAAAAAGCCCGAAGGCCCAGCCCAAAAAAAAGGCCCACAAAAAGGCCAGAAAATAAACAAACTAAAACAGACAACAGAAAGCCTGTCCAAAAGCCAAAAGCCAGGAAGACGAAAAGACAAAAGACAAGAAAACTAGTCTTCAGTTATCCTCTCCATTTCCTACATAGTTTGAGTTGCCTCGACTATCTTTTGTTGCTCCTTTGCCATTTGATCCTAGATCCATACTAGTGAACGTACTGATTATGGGCTTGTCATCATTCGACCTGGCCTTATCTCTGTTCTATCCTCCCTCCTCCACTAGCAAGCCCCTGTCCTTAAGTTTACCAGCAAGGGATTGGATGTTGTCATTCATCAAACTCAGGAGAGAAGTCATCTGACTTGCCAGGTTGTGGTTGTAGTTTTCAAGATTGATGGGGACACAACAAAATGACCAGAATAGACACAATAGAAAGGGGAAATTATATTAACTGAGAAAATAAGCTGGTACAAACAGTGCAGAGAAAATAAACTCAAAACATGCCCTGCGGGCTTACAATAGCATAAATCTGGAGAATATTTCTCCTTTTAGCACCTCCTCTCAAGCTCCAATCCGAACTGCCTTTTACAATGCCAGAAATCTCCTTAAATAGACCCCGGAGAGTTAAGGACTAGGAGTACATTCTAGAAAGTGCTAGTAGGCATCCACCGACAAAATAGAAGGTTTCGAAAGCTGCGTTAGAAGTCGGTGCAATTCTAGAAGAATCCAGAAACGGTAGTCGAACTTCCGAGAGGCATAACTTTTGAACTGTAACTCTGATTGACGAACCGTTTACATTTTCGGAAAGCTCTCGAAGCGCTCTATAGCCCTATGGACCAGCTTCGCTCGTCCCCCATTTTTGACCCTTTTCGAGGTCATTTAATGCCCCAAACCTAACTTTGAAGCATTCTTAGGGGGTCTCCAAAACCCGAAAAACTGCAATAACTTTCAAATCGTGGGGCCTTTTGACCTGATTCTTTTTCTGGAATGCTCTAAATCTCGATTACATTCATCTGGCCAAGTCACACCTTCTAGGTCACCAAAATGATGGTCAAATTGCATGCTCCTATTTTTTTGGGATTTTCAAATGCACTGATAGTTGAACTATGAGAGTTGGAACCTTTATTTGAGCCAAATGGGTATCCAAAAATGTAAAGACATAAAATAGAAACTAAGTCTAAGTACATTTTTTTGGGTGACACAGGATTGCCCTTATACCTCTGGATGCTCCTGCATCAGACACCCAGGGTAGATTGAAAAGTGACCCTGTCACTTTATGGATGGTAGAGGAAATCCCAAATGGGAAACCTCAGCTGCTGAAATCCAAGTCGAGTCCTCAATTGGCTGTCCTTTCCATTTGACCAAATACTCTTCATACTGCCTGTTTCTGGTACTCCTACCCACACGATGATCTAGAATGTCTTCTATCTCCTCCTTCTTAGAAGCAGGAATTGGACATGGCTCTAAAACCAGCTCCTCATCAGTACCATCATCATGATACTCTGTCAAATCTGCAATGTTGAAAATGGGAGAAATGTGAATACCATCTGGCAGCTCAACCTCATATGCATTTCCTGAGTTATGTTTCTTCAAAATTTTGCAGGGACCAAATTTCTTCATTTTCAGCTTGTTGTAAGTACCAACTGGAAATCTTTATTTTCGTAAGTGCACCATGACAAGATCCCCTACTTGGAATTCCTTATGTCTTCTCCTTGCATCAGCCCTAGCTTTATACTCTTGATTCATCTTGATAATGTGTGCTTGAACCTCCTCATGTAGACGCTTGATGTGTTCAGCAAATTCCTCAGCTTCAGCATTTGTTCTCTCCCCTTGTTCTATCTTCCTCAATTCTGGTGCAGTCCTTGGGCTATTCCCATATACAATTTGAAATGGTGATTTTCCAGTACTCCTATTTACAGAGTTATTATAAGCAAACTCTGCCTGTGATAGAATCAAATCCCATCCCTTGGGCTTATCTCCAACTAAACATCTCAACAAATTGCCCAGACTTCTATTTACCACTTCTGTTTGGCCATCAGTCTGTGGGTGATGCGTGGAACTGAATTTCAAGTCTGTTCTCAACTTCTTCCACAATGTCCTCCAGAAATACCCCACAAATTTAGTATCTCGGTCAGAAACTATACTCCTTGGAAGACCATGTAGTCTTACCACCTCTTTGAAAAACAAGTCTGCAATATGGACAGCATCATGAGTTTTGTGGCATGGAATGAAATGTGCCATTTTGGAGAACCTATCAACCACCACGAATACTGAGTCATTACCCCTTTGTGTCCTTGGCAATCCAAGAACAAAATCCATACTTATGTCCTCCCATGGCCTCGATGGAACAGGCAATGGCTGATATAGGCCAGTATTTTGACTAAACCCCTTGGCAACTTGACAAACCTGGCAACTCTGTACAAACTTCTTCACATCCTATGTAATTTGAGGCCAAAAATAATGTTCTCTAAGAATGGCAATGGTCTTATCCCGACCAAAATGTCCTGCCATCCCTCCACTGTGTTTTTCCTTAATCAAATTTTCCCTCATGGAACTCCTTGGAATGCACAATTGACTACCTTTGAACAACATGCCATCCTGAATCAAATAGTCTAACCACTTGGTTCTATCTACAGCAACAGGTTCTTTACAAGCTTTCCATGCTTCAGCAAAATCAGGATCCTCGAGGTACAAATTTTTGAGTTCATCAAACCCAACTACTTCAACCTGCATAGTTGTAAGCAACAACTGTCTCCTACTTAATGCATCTGCAACCCTGTTAGATTTTCCACTTCTATGCTTCAACACAAATGTATAACTCTGCAAGAATTCTACCCACTTCATATGCCTCTGATTCAATTTACCTTGGCTATTTAGGTACTGTAATGCCTGATGATCAGTATACAAAACAAATTCCTTTGGCAATAAATAATGCCTCCATTTCTTTAAGGCCTGAACTATCGCATAGAACTCTTTATCATAAACAGAATACTTCTTCTTTGCATCATTCAATTTTTCACTAAAATATGCAATAGGCCTACCTTCTTGGCTTAATACAGCCCCAATAGCGCTACCACTAGCATCACACAGGATGTGAAGAAGTTCTCGCAATTCAAAACTTCTCGCAGCTGCTGTAGTCCATTTGAACTCTTTTCTATCCCCTCTTATTGTATCAGTTAGGGGTGCACATATGCCACTGAAATTCTTAATAAACTTTCTATAAAAACTAACCAGACCATGAAATGATCTTACCTCGGTAGAAGACCTTGGAGTAGGCCATTCCAAGATGGCTTTTACCTTCTCTGGATCCATTTTGAGACCTTCAGGTGATATAACAAATCCCAAATACACTAACTCCCTTTTTGCAAAGACACACTTCTTTAGATTAATTAACAGTTTCTCTTCCCTTAGCCTTTCAAAGACACTACGAATATGCAGTAAATGTTCTTCCAAAGTCTTGCTGAAAATTAAAATATCATCCAAATAGACAATAAAAAATTTTCCCAAGAACTTCTTAAGTACCTCATTCATGAGCCGCATGAAAGTGCTTGGGGCGTTTGTCAATCCAAAGGGCATGACTAACCACTCATAAAGACCCTCCTTGGTCTTGAAGGCTATTTTCCACTCATCTCCTTCTCGAATCCATATCTGATGATAGCCACTCTTCAGATCTATCTTTGTGAAGTACTGAGCTCCACTCAAGCAGTCCATAAGATCATCCATCCTTGGTAAAGGAAATTGGTACTTGATGGTTATCCTATTTATAGCTCGAGAATCTGTACACATCCTCCACTCTCCATCCTTTTTTGGTGCGAGTACTACAGGTACTGCACATGGACTCAGGCTCTCTCGAATCAAGCCCTTCCTCAACAGCTCCTGAACCTGTCTATTTAGGTCCTCTGTTTTAGTAGGAGTCATCCTGTGAGCAGCCTTGTTAGGCAAACTAGCTCCTGGAATCAGATCTATCTGATGACTGATTTGCCTTACTGGTGGCAATCCATCTGGAACATTATCAGAGATAATATCTCCAAATTCTCCTAGTAAATCTGACACTTCCAATGGTATTTCACTACTACCTTCTTTATCTTTCCTAGGAATCAAAGCATAGCACATGCGCTGATGTTTCATGCCATCTAAAAACTTCCTTCCATCAACAAGACAAATCCTAGCACTGCTACATACCTTTTCACCTTCCTTTTTCATGGGCTTCAATTTGTGGCGAACTCCATCCTTTGTCAGAGAGTATGTGTTTGCATGTCCATCATGTATTGCATGTCTATCAAACTGCCATGGTCTACCCAACAATAGATGGCAAACATCCATCGAAATAACATCACAAAGAACTTCATCATGGTAACTCCCAATTTTGAATTTTACTAAACATTGTTCACTTACCAGGACCTTATGATCATCTTTTACCCAAGAAATCCGATAGGGCTGGGGATGTTTCTCCCTCTTGAGCTTCAGCTTAGAGACCATCTCTTCGGATACCAAGTTATCAGTGCTACCACCATCAATGATCACATCACAACATTTATCCTCACACTTGCATCTGGTATGAAACAAGCTCCTCCGTTGTCCTAGTTCATTTTCACCACTTAGTAGGACTCTTTCATTTACCAAGGTCTCTCCTCTTTCTGCATCCTCTGAATGTGATGATTGTGCATCCTCATCCACATGAGCAACCCTAGCTTGGCCCTCAGCTCTCCTATCTGTCCTTCCTTGTCGTTGAGGGCATTCAAAGGCACGATGACCTTCTTCATTGCAATGGAAACAGGTACCACGAAAGCCTCCTCTTCCTTGTCCACGTCCTCTACCTCTTCCTCTTTGATTTCCAAAGTCTTGATCACAGGAGCGGTTGAAACCCTCATTCCTCTGGTTCCTGCTAGTACCCTCATCTTCATTTTTCTTTTGAGTTTCATTGCGGCCTCCAGATGATCTACTGCTTCCCCTTCCTCCTTGACCGCGCCCTCTTTGTCTTCCTTCAAACCTTTTACTCAGCTTCTCTTCAACTCGTAGGGCAAATTGGTATGCTTCTTCAACGCTGGTCATTCTTACCAGACTTAGTTCTTCCTGGATGCTAGGTCGTAACCCACTAATATAACGAGCAACCTTCTCCTTATTTGCTTCTGCATGCCCCGTTCTAATCAGGAGTCGGTAAAACTCCTCTGTATATTCTTGGACTGATCTTCCTGCTTGCTTTAACCCATGCATCTTCTTAAACAAATCAAGCTCGTAGTCCACAGGAATGAACTGCTTCTTCAATTTGTCCACCATGCGATCCCATCTTGTGATCTTCTCCTTTCCTCTTCTAAGTCTTTCCAGTTGAATCTCTTGCCACCAGATTTTGGCATGGCCTTTTAGTTTTGCCTTTGCAAACTTAACCCTATCTGGGTCCCTTATATTCTCATACTCAAAGTATTCGTCCAGTTCATTGATCCAATCGATCAACTCATCTGGTTTCAAATTTCCCGAAAATATACCCACTTCAATTGTAGGTCTTTTCCCAAACCTAGAAATGGCCCTAAAAAGCCTTTCCTCTACAGGATTCAGAACTTCCCCGTCAACTTCCATTACTTCCTCTTCATTGTCATCCTCACTATTGTCATCTGCGGCAATATTTGCTCCTCTACGAAGCTCCTCTTGCAATGCTTGTACCTGTCTCTGGAGGGCTCTAACCTCCTCAGGATCAACAGCTCTAGCCCTTCCACCACGCTCTCTTCATGGAGGCATCTTCTAACTCGAACCCACAACCACACAGTCCTGGTGCAAACTGCCTCACAGTCGGTGCTCTGTCTACACACTCAGGAAAACTCGCTCTAATACCACTTGATGGGGACACAACCCAACGACCAGAATAGACACAATAGAAAGGGGAAATTATATTAACTGAGAAAATAAGCTGGTACAAATAGTGCAGAGAAAATAAACTCAAAACATGCCCTGCGGGCTTACAATAGCATAAATCTGGAGAATATTTCTCCTTTTAGCACCTCCTCTCAAGCTCCAATCTGAACTGCCTTTTACAATGCCATAAATCTCCTTAAATAGACCCCAGAGGGTTAAGGACTAGGAGTACATTCTAGAAAGTGCTAGTAGGCATCCACCGACAAAATAGAAGGTTCCGGAAGCTGCGTTAGAAGTCGGTGCAATTCTAGAAGAATCCAGAAACGGTAGCCGAACTTTTGGGAGGCATAACTTTTGAACCGTAACTCTGATTGACGAACCGTTTACATTTTCGGAAAGCTCTCAAAGCGCTCTATAGCCCTATGGACCAGCTTCACTCGTTCCCCATTTTTGACCCTTTTTGAGGTCATTTAATGCCCCAAACCTGACTTTGAAGCATTCTTAGGGGGTCTGCAAAACCCGAAAAACTGTAATAACTTTCAAATCGTGGGGCCTTTTGACCTGATTCTTTTTTTGGAATGCTCTAAATCTTGATTACATTCATCTGGCCAAGTCACACCTTGGAGGTCACCAAAATGATGGTCAAATTGCATGCTCCTATTTTTTCAGGATTTTCAAATGCACTGATAGTTGAACTATGAGAGTTGGAACCTTTATTTGAGCCAAATGGGTATCCAAAAATGTAAAGACATAAAATAGAAACTAAGTCTAAGTACATTTTTTTGGGTGACACAAGATTGCCCTTATACCTCTGGATGCTCCTGCATCAAAGATTTCTAAATCTCCTTTCATTTAAGCTTTCTCTGTTATCCTGGTCCTCCTGGCTGTCATTACCTGTCTTATTCTTAGTACTTTCCATCTGGGAAAACCCTTTCTCTTACTTCCTCCAGCTCATGGAAGAGCCATTTGATTGATCTGAAGTTTTCAATCATACTACTACATGCATTATTCAGAAGGTTCATTCCAGCCTCCCTTGCGTTGTCTGAAATGGCCAGGATAGCAGGGTCTATGAGCTCATTGAGCCTAGGCTGCTCTAGGTTGTCCACCAAGATCTGAGGGTTCATAACTTCCCTAAAAATCCCCATAGTAGTAGTTCTCACATTGAAATTTTTCCAGGCCTTTCTTCTATTTTTGACCTGCACTTCCCCCTCGTTCTCACCAGTGATGACATTCACTTTTTCCTCTAAAGGAGGCTGAGACTAGACAGGGGAGAGGGGAAGAGGAATAGCATCCATCCTTTGATTTCTAGTCTCCTCATCTCTCACTACCTCCCTCTTCCATTTTTTCCCAGGTTTCTCCTCTTCCAACTCCTCCTTCGACACTTTGACAAAATCTTCAGTATCCATTTCCTCCTCCTCCTCAGCGTAACCCTCTTTTGCTTGAGCATGGCCATGATCCCTAGGGCTTTTCCTGCTGGGAGTTGTAGCTGTGGACTATTTCCTATCTTGACCTTTTTTCTTTTTTCTTGAGGAAACATTCTCCTCCTCCGAGCTAATGCTCTTAATGTCATCAGAGTCTGAAGAAAAGCTGGAGCTGCCTTTGTCAACATCCTCAACTTGAGGAGGGTTATTGCATATAGACTGAGCTTTGATATGCTCATGGATGAGGAGCAATAATCCCTCATGCAAAGCAGGGTTAACAGTGGCTTTCTTGTTGAAACTAGAGATTGCCTTGTTCATAGAAGTGAGAAGGTAAAAGGGAATGGAAATTCTACTCTTATGGCGGAAATGATTTAAAATCACAAAATGGTGAGTTCTGACCCAATCAGACTTAGGGTCCAAGGTAACATAATCAATGAGGGCATATAAAACATACCTCCAGAACTTCTTTATAGTCTCTGTCACATAGAAAGACTCTTTCTTTTCCAGCTTGTTCAACTCTGCAAAATTTTTCATGAACTCCTTGACTGCATTGGACGGAAGTTTCTTGTCCCTGTAGAATTTGAAACCCTCCATAGGGATACCAGTGACCTCCGCAACCACCTCCTCTGTGATTTGGAAAGAAACCCCATTCACCTTGACCTTGCCATTGTTCCATGAGTTCACCATCCTGTTGGTGACCTCAGGGTCAAAACCATGGAGTTTCTTGAAAAAATTCGCAACCCTGTCCTTTTCTAGTTTTTTCCAGACTTTGCCCATATTCTTCCACCTCTCCACTTCACCCACTGGCTCCTTTCTGCTACGTTCTCCAGTCATGACATCCATTTTTTCTTCAACTTTTCTCATGAGCCCCAATCTCTGCAAATTGTTTCCAGCCAAGATTTTGGCTCTGTTTCTATTATTGGGTTCGTGATCATTCACCTCTCTGATACAATAGCAAGTGAAAATGATAACGATCCTCCAAAAGTGTCTAAATGATGGAAAAAATCCCTTGAGATTATGAAAACCAAGAAACTTATTATGGCTTGTGCCAACATCCAATCTTTCTTTATTAAACATGATAACAGTTAGATTGACCCGTACTTTCGTGGATTTTCTCCAGCTCGATTAGTGACTTAGCCTCCATTGAAAAATCTTTTTCAGAATGCCAGATCATCTCTTTGTCTGCTCCCACCCCTTTGTTAGCGAACCAGTCAGCAACTGGGTTTGCCTCTCTAAACGCATGAGTGACGTGGACATTCTCAAATTTTGTGAGGGCGGCACGTGTCTCATCAATAATATTTGCAATCGACCACAAGGGGGGGAGATTCCATTAATATTGTTAATTATGTTTTTGGAGTCCCCTTCAAGCTAAATTTTGGAAATACCAGCTTCAAAAGTCAGCTTTACCACACTGCACGCGGCTCTGGCTTCGACCAAATGGTTGGTCTGGGTTCCAAGTGGGAGAGCAAAGGCCGCAATCCCCTCCCTAAAACTGTTTCTTATAATTCCACCACTTCCAGAGGGGCTAGGGTTGCCCTTAGAAGTGCCATCGAAGTTGTCTTTTGACCATCCTTCTGGGGGTAGAATCCATTTGGCATCCTGTCTTTTGGGATTCTTGTCATTTTCTTTAACCGTCTTCCTGTCCCCTATATCAAATTCCCCCTCCTTCATCACTTGAAGGTTTTCTTTTATGTTTTTCAATATCTTTCTTCCCAAAATTATTGCTAGCTCCTCTCTGTCCCTGAAAATTTTGTTGTTCCTTTCCTTCCAGATGCTCCAGCAGAAGTGAGGCAAAATCCAGGCATAATTATCTTACCGGCCTGCAATTTTACAAAGGCTTTTCCAATGACTGAAAAAGTTGATAAGGTTATCCGGCCAACACTAGAGAATCTCCATTTCCTGATTAAGAGAACTCCACACCTCCCTAGCAAAGTCACATTGAATGAAGATATGATTTCCCGACTTAGACTAGTTTTTATAGAGCGAACATTTGCTGGGCATAACATGGCCTCTCTTCATCAGATTATCTTGTGTTAGGATTTTGTTCTGAAGGGCCAGCCAATAAAATATGTTGATCTTTGGAGTGAGGCCCATGAGCCAAGCATCCGCCCAAGGGGGTTTCTCCTTTAAACCCTAGAGAGAGTTGTAGCCAGAAGCAACAGAATAACTTCCATTGGGATTATCCCTCTAGACCAGGTCATCCTTATGATTACTAGGGATCAAAGAATTAAGCATAGTCATTATTGGTTTCAAATCCTTGGAAATGAGGAAAAGGTCTCTCCATTCCTGACCAAGCCTATAATTGCTTACTTTAAACCCATATAGCTTCGTGCATTCTTGTACCCATCTCTCAAATACTGGGTTGTTAGAAAGTGGGCCTTGACATAACCACCTGTCAGACCAAAACTGAATATCCTCCCTATTACCTAGTTTCCAAGAGACCCTCGCCTTAGCTAGGTCCCTGGCCTTTAGGATACCATTCCAAATAGTCGACCCTTTAGGGATGTCCTCATTGAATAAAATAAAATGAAGAGAGGGTCTTCTGAGGTATTTATTTTCCAGAATGTCTCTCCATTCACCAGTGTTATTGAAGATTCACCAAATTTGTTTTGCAAGAAGTGCCTTATTGAGATGGGTAAGCTTTCTGATGCCTAGACCACCATACCTCTTGGGGAGGCAAACCTTCTCCCAAGCAACAAGAGGGTACCTTTTCTTTCCTTCAAGTCTGATCCATAGAAAGTCTCTTTGGATTTTCTCCATTTTCTCTACAAATTTCACAGAAATTCCAAAAAGACTCAGAGCATAAATGGGAAGGTTCTGAAGAGTGGATTTGACTAGTAAACATTTCCCAGCCTGGCTGAGAGAGGTACCTTTCCATCCAACCATCTTCTTGTTGAATCTATCCAGAATACCATTCCAGAAAGAGTCAAGGGGAGAGGAGCCCAAGGGGAGCCCTAGATAGGATGAAGGGAGAGAGCCCACTCCACAACCAAGGATTCTGGCAATTTTCCTTTGTCTGACTTTAGGGGTGTTAACAAAGAAGGTCGAGCTTTTGTTCTAGTTAATCAGCTATCCAGTCCCTCTGGAGTAAGAATCAAGAACCTCTTTCAAAGTCTTAGCTTCTTTTACAGAAGCTTCCCCCCATTATAGTGTCGTCCATAAATTGCTGGTGAGTGAAGGGGACATTTCTCGAAGAAGGCTTAATCCCTTTAAGACTTCCTTCAGACTTTTTACGTTCAATAAGCCTCCCAATGCATTTAGCTAAAATAATGAAGAGGATAGGAGAGAGGGGGTCTCCCTGCCTGAGACCTCTAGAAGGTTTAAAGAAATCAGAGGGGGCTCCATTAATCAGAACAACAAGAGAGGAGGTAGACACCAATTGAAAAATGAGTTTACACACTTTATTGTCAAAAGCAAAGGCCTGAAGGACCAGCCCACCCGATCATAGGCTTTTGAAAGATTCAGTTTGAGCAACATACCTTCTCGCTTGGAAGCTTCTAAAGAATGAATAACCTCGTGAACCATCAACACCGAGTCCAAGATTTTGTCTCCTAGGAACAAAGCCAGATTGTTGCTACAAAATGATCAGATGTAGGATTTTAAGCATTCTGGAAGTGAGAAATTTAGAGATGATCTTGTAGAAAGAGTTGCACAAACTGATAGGCCTGAACTTGTTGAAAGAGTCAGCCCCTAGGGATTTAGGGATGAGAACCAAGAAGGTAGAATTTATCTCCTTTAAGAATACTTCTAGCTCCGAAGAACTCCTGAATTACCTTGACCACATCCCCCATGACCACCGGCCAGTACATTTGGAAGAAAAAGGTGGGAAACCCATCCGGACTAGGTGATTTGTCACCAGGCAGGGAGAAAAGGGCCTCTCTACCTTCCAAAGCATTAGGAATAACATAGAGAAGTTTATTTTGGTGGGGTTGAATAATCTAAGGAATACAATAGATGATATCCTCTTGGTCCACCTTGGAAAGCAGGGGGTCCACGGAGAGAAGAGAAGAGAAGAAGGAGACAGCTTCAGCCGAGGTATCTAGATCTTCAGACAACAACACCTACCCATTCCTGATTCTAGAGATCCTATTGTTAGCCCTATGTTTTAGGGTGGAGAGATGAAAGAACTTCGTGTTCCGATCTCCATCCTTAAGCCATGTGATTTGAGATTTTTGCCTCCAAAACTTTTCCTCCCCGTTGATGATGTTATGAAGATCTGACAAGATCAACAACTCAGCCTCCCTGTTACTCTCATAATATCCTTCCTTCTGTATACTATCTTGGATAATAGATAGATTGTTTGACAACTCCTCCTTGTCATGGAAAATATGGCTAAAATCAGACTTGTTCCAAATTTTTACCATCCTCTTCACATTGCTGAGCTTTTTGGTGACTCTGAACATGGTTGAGCCATCAACACCACTCCCCCACCATCTTTTGACATTACCCAATAGGTCGGAGTGAGTAGTCCACATTTTCTCGAACCTAAAAGGGCAATTTCTCCTAGGTTCAAGAGGGGACACCGAAAGAGAAATGGGGGAGTGGTCATAACCAACTCTAGGAAGCAAAGATAATCTACAGCTAAAAGAGTGCAACCAATCCAGGGAGATTAAAGCTCTGTCCAATCTAACCTGAATGTAGTCCTGACCAGCTCTCTTGTTAGACCAGGTAAAGGTACCCCCCGAGAGCTCCAAATGGATTAGGGCCAAGTCATTGATGAAATTGGAAAGATCCTGCTTACTTTCCCAATCTGGGGGCAATCCTCCCATCTTCTCGTTGTCCTCCAGCGGAGAGTTGAAGTCTCCCAGGATTATGCCTTTCTTAATGTCACTGGCTTGCACCAACTTTCCAACTTTGACCCAGTAATTTTTTCTATCTCTCTTGTTGTTGGGAGCATAAATGTTCACTAAAAACCAGCAATCATTAGTTTGCAAATGATGAACTCTACAGAAGAGGATGTTATCCTCATCAAACTCGAGCACAATATTGAAATGTCTATTATTGAATAATAGCAGTAGCCCTCCAGATGCTCCTTCTGAGTTTGAGGCAATTCCATTCATGTTGCTATTGAATCTAATATTTTCCAGATTATCTTTCTTCATCTTCGTTTCTTGAACAAGAAATATATCAGGCCTTTGATCCCTTATCAAATTCCTTACAACTTCTTGCTTGTGGATTCCATTGAGTCCACGAATATTCCATTAGAGGATCTTCATGCTTTAATTGATGAGTAGGCTTCCTGGATGGTGCACTGCATTCCATCCATGATGTTTCTTCTTGCTTCCTCCTTCTTGATTTCATTCTTGTTTTTCCTTCCCACCAAGTTGGTTTTATGACCAAGATCTGCCTTGGCCTTGCTTCTAGTTGAAGTAGGAGAGGCAAGAGAGGGGTCTCGACTATTCTTCTTCTTTCTTCTTCTGACTTCTATCTAGGGTGGCTCTTCTTCTTCTTTACATAAATCAAACAAAGCATCTAGCCTAGCCAGTTGTTTTGATGTTGAAGTAGACAGCCATTCTAAGATTATATTCACTATAACAGGGAGTTCCCTACTAATATGGTTTGTGGAGTTTTGAGACATTGGTTCCCTTTCCTTTTGTTCCTCCATAGAGTCTGGGACAGAGGAAAGGTTCAGATCAACCTCCTCAAAACTCTTAGGGATTTGAGACTCCATAATACTTGCCTCTTCGAGATTATCCTTGGTTTCCTTCATTTGGGAATGGTTAGTTTTGTCCTCAGTTGTCTCTTTCCCTTCTCCTTCCAATTCTTCCACTTCAAGTTGGAGGTCCCGGGGTTCAGCTTGGAGATCAGGAATAAAATCATTAGCTTTTCCTTCAGCCTCTCCATTTTTCTTGACATGTGTTTCTTTCTTCTTCCAAATCTTTTTGGGAACATGAGCAGCTTTCTTCCCACCTTGAGGACGGCCCTTTCCCCCCATTCCCTTTCCTTTGAATAGTGGGCAAAATCCAGCCTTGTGGTCTGCCTTCTTACAATGGAAGCACGCAAAAGGCACACTTTCATAGTCAATCTTTTGGATTCTACTTCCCAATCAAGATTGAAATTCTATAACTTGAGGCATATCTTGTCCTTCGGTCACTCCTACACATATCCTTGCATAGGTAAGTCTCTTCTTAGCTACCGTTACAGGATCAATGGAAAGAAGCTCTCCAAAAGACCTGCCAATGCCATCAAAGACGTCCTCATGCCAGTATTCCATGGGCAATTCTAGGAGTCTAATCCAAACTGGAGCCTGGGATAGGAAATCATTATTCAAGTCCACATTGGAAGACCAATTTTGCAAAATTAAAGTAGATCTCCCCAGATACTAGTTCCTTGCGCACAGGATTCTGGAAAAGTCTTCTGAGCAAGAAAACTCAAAAGTCATGAAACCTTTAGCCATTGTTGTCACCTCTACATGCCCCTTTAAATCCCATTTATTTCTGGTAAAAACCCTCACAACATCAATGTTGGGCCTTGGCCCTATATATTTTCCCACCAGAGTATTCGCCATATTGAGGATATTGTGGTCCATAATTTCCCGAGGAACTTCCAGAGCAAAGATACCCTTCTCCTTGTCTGATTTATCAATTACTTTCGGGAATGTCAACTTACCTGATGGTTTGACTCCAAATAGGTTTGACCAGCGTCCCCAGGCCCCTAGTCGGCCCATCACCTGAGTGAAGGGGAGGAATCTTCTCACTTGGGTGAGGCAGCAACTTCCGTGGGTCCCCATCATTCACCTCTGATTCCTACCCTACAACTGCAGATTGCCCCCCAACGCCCGTGTTCTCTCGATTCTCGCCTTGCTGCTGAATCAAAATCCCATTCCCGCCTAGCTGCTGATTCAAAATCCCATTACCGCTCGTCCCGCACGCTCCACTCCCCATTTTTCCAATTGAGATTTGGTCAAATGCTGAATTAACATGAGAAGTTAGTAAAGAAGGTAATACATGTAAACAAAAACCAAAAGTGACAATTTTAAAATTTACAGAAGGGAAACATTTTATTTTGGACAAAAGTTTTGAATGAGATTTTACAATGTTTTAACCTTGAGTGTATGAATGAAATTAGGATGCTGGCAGAAAGTAGCTATTCAACTTGATGAATGAAGTTCCAACAATACTTGAAATTGTTACTAGAATTGCAAAGAAGCAAGTGAAAGAAAGGTCTTTAATAACCAACAACACTAGTAGAAAAAGCAATTCAGCAAGGAAGTCGGTGAGTCCTCATACACTCCTCTTACATAGTGAACATACAATTCTCAACCATAAGAAATATGCTCACATGCATTGTTTCTATTTTTTCCCTCTAAGGTGATATATGTTTTCTTCTTTTCTTCTTATTTAGGGACTGTGGCTTCCTCAAATAATACCCTCACATACCTTGCTTCTGTGATTTTGTTTTCTTAGCAAACATCTAATTCTCCACCAAAAATGGAAAAGTTATTGCAATTGAAAGATATTGAAGAGGAATTCTAGGATGAAGAAGAGGAGGAGGATGGGGAGCCACATTATGAATCTTGTGGTGGCATTTTTACAACAGAATCATTTGATTTCTAGATATTTTCATGGCATTTTGGCGTCAGTTGCAAGGGTGTAATAATTTTGGATTTTATGATTGGGGATCAGAATTTGAGAATGAAAAAAAAAATAGTTGGCTTCTACTGTGATAGAAAAACCAAGAACATTATGACCACAATGCGAGTCCCACTTTCCATTGCAATCCCCATTATTTTATGACGTAATGGATTGGTGGTGGAATCCTGAGTCACAATGTGGTGATTTATAAAAAAATTAGTGAAGATATAAATTAATACAAAGCAAAAAGCATCTAGCTCACTTTCAGCCTAGTCCACTATAGGATGTCACTTGCCTCGAAGTTGAAAGTCATGTTTGCTCCCAACTCAATAGGTTTAGTTTGAGCTTCACTTGATTTCAAGAATCCTTTCATATTCTCTACTTAACAAGGCCAACCATGTGAAGGTGGAAGCTCATTTGGCCTCTACCCCCTATAATCACTCTAAATTATCCATTAACTACTAAGTAAATATTTCATTCATTCATTTTAGAAGTATATCATTGAATCATTATAATCACATAACATTCATTAACATGACATACAATTAATTAATACATATAAACATTCATCAATAATTTGTGAACACATCAGTCATTTTGTTCACATAACATTCATTCACATGACATATAATTCATTAGTACCTATAAACATTCATCAATAATTTGTGAACATGTCAATCATTATAATCATTATAGGCCTCATTTTAGTAAAAGAAACTTGGAGTGTGTACTGAAGGGAGTGATCAAGATGAGGGATATGAGGATGAAACAAAGTATGATGAGGTGGTGATTGTTGACAAGAAGAGGAAAAAGCTCTCACCTAGGAGCTCGTCTGCCAAAAAAGGTAAAGGAAAGGATGTTGAATATTAAAAGGACATGAATTCTAAGGAGGACTCTTAGAAGGTTATAGGGAAGAATTTCAAAGGAAAAACTAGTATTGATACCAAAACTAAGAGGAAGAAGACTGACAGAGCCTTGAACATTCCCTCTGATGATGAGACTCTTATTCAAAGGATGCGGTGGAGTAAGAAAAGGAAATTTCAAGGGAAGACAGATGACATTAGCATCAAGGAAGCAGATATTGAGAGAAATACTATAGATATGGATGTGGATTGCCTTAATCAGAGTAAGGACAATGAAGAATAGGGGTTTATGAAGGAGACCTTGGGTAACCCAAGGGTGATGGAAAAGGATATTTTCACCATGAAGGAGAAGATGCAAGATATTAGGAGGGATTTTGAGTAGCTTTGCAAGACTACTAGAGGGGAGAGGACCCTTTGTCAACATCTAGTTAGACTCTCTAAGGTTATTGGTAATGTGAAAGAAGTCAAAGATTTAATGAAGAGAGTTCCACCTCTAGAAAAAAAAAAAATGGATAATGAACAATTTATTAAGGATATGTAGAAAAAGATGGATGCTATGGGTAACAGAGTTGACAATATGGAAAAGATTGTCAAAAAACTGGTTGACTAGAATTGTTCCATATTGAAGACTATTGCGAACAACATCAATTCTCAACTGGACAAACTGGATCACGGGAGTATTCATGGTTCTAGGGATAGGACTGAGGATCAAGGCCCTAGTATATACACCAGATTTAACTCTAAGAAGATAGAGGTGGTGAAAGACAAAGAAATCAAAGAGCCAAAGGCCTCTACAATGAATATGAATATCCTTGCTGAGTAGGTCATTGATATACTGAAGACCCTATAGATGTCTAGGTGCTTTTTGCTATTTTTTCTTGTCTATATTTTTAAGGCTTCTGTCTTAGTTTGTTTTGTAGTTTTGGTGGTGATTCATAGTTCCTGGTGGATCTTTTTAGTTGTTTATGTCTGATACTTTATATAAGGTTTTAGGTCTTTTAAAACCTATTTTTACTTAATCAAAACATTACATAAAATTCATTAATAAGCAACATTTATTAACATGACCTTTAATTTATTAATACATATAAACATTTATCAATAATTTGTGAACACATCAATCATTATATTCACATAACATCCATTAAAATGAAATATAATTCATTAATACCTGTAAACATTCATCAATAATTTGTGAACATGTCAATCATTATAATCACATAAAAATATTCAATAACATGACATTAAATTCATTAATAAGCAATATTCATAAAAATTCGTCAACACATTCATTATCAAACAAGTTTTTTAACATTCATTTCTTCTTTTGTTTTTTCTTTTGTTGAAGATAAAGGCTAATAGGCACATTGTGGCTATCTTTGCATTCTCTTGTGGCTCTTGTGATTATGATCTTATGACATGAGGCTTCCTCTTCTTTTTTCGAGGACAAGGTTGATGTGCTCCCACAATGAGAAATAAATATGTTTAAT
This sequence comes from Cupressus sempervirens, assembly GCA_028749045.1. Classification (NCBI taxonomy): domain Eukaryota; kingdom Viridiplantae; phylum Streptophyta; class Pinopsida; order Cupressales; family Cupressaceae; genus Cupressus; species Cupressus sempervirens. The sequence continues at coordinate 561,303,656 of CM053785.1, read as the reverse complement.
TCTAAACTTTTTTTTTGATGTTATAAGTATTTTATTAATCTAAAGAATATATAAGGAATTTTTCTTTACTTGATAGTGCGACATCATCTACTTTCACATTTTGTTCAGCCCCAACCTCAACATGCTCAACACTAACATCACACTCTACATATTACCACATAAAGGTTACACCAATTGCAATTTAAAATGTTAAATTTTATTAATAATTACATGAATAATTTTCAATAGAAATTTAATATGTACTTGTATCATTGTGATGCACATAAAGGTCTTCATCATGTGTAGGATCTATGCCTTCATCATCAATTAGTAAGATCTATGTCAGGAGTAGTAGGCTGTAGTGAAATGTCATGAGTGCATTGTTATCATTGTTCAAAATTAACATCAAATAGATTATTTCTCATGAAGTTCTCAATTACTGTTATTATTCATTAGGCCTTTTTACCTATGTGTGAATTGATGCACCAGGATCTTCTACATCTATTTGGCCACAAGAATCTATGCAATGTCAGGAAATCACTGCTTCATAACTTTACATTTTTTTGCATAATATTGTCAATATTGAATGTATTGCTTATTTGTAATTCTATTTTAAAAAATTGATATGAAATTTCATTTACTTCTACTTACAAGGCATGATTGAATTTTCATATATCCACTAGAGCCAATATGGTTTTGGCCAACCTTCTCTTTGCTAACTTGTGTTGCCTTTGATGTGTCCTTTAGCCTATATATGTAAACTTTGAAATATGTTAGATTCAAATGGATACAATTTAATTTGAAAGATATGTATAACATATACCATATGCATTTTACCCATAAGAAAGTAGTTGTGAGTTTATTGATATTGTAGAACATTATAGAGAAAAAAAATTCTACAACTACTTGATGGACATACATAGTGTGGAAGTACATTTTAACATTTTTCTTGGATGTAATTTTGACCATTAAAGAAAAATTTAAGGCACATTTACATTAGAATTTATAATAGCAGCAACATTTACCCTTTTTATATGTATGCCCATTATTGAGCTACTTTTATAAACATGCACATTTTGTATTTTTGTAACATCACAATTTTTTAAAATTATATCGCTAGTATTTATCCTTATGGCCAAAGAAGAAAATTCTATGGTGAAAACTTATTGTGGAAAATGGGGGTCTCTCAAACATATTTTCAACATCTCTAGAAAGATATGTGTACAGAAAACTATCTTACTATTATGGTGTGATACAAAATACTCATTCATACAAAACTACATTATTGTTATCCTACAGCCCTATTGTTTGCTAAAGTACTCATTCATGCAAAACTACTTAATTGTTACCTTTTACTCCTATAGTATGAAACTTAAATACTTTTTTATTTTGAATCAATATTGGATTGCACAATGCAAAGCATCAATGGAACATCACTTTTGGGTGTTAAATTTCTCAAAAGCCACAAAATGTTTTAGAAAGAATATTGGTATTGGATAGGGGTTGCTACTTTGTTTGGCTTTATATTTGTCTTCAATATCCTATACACAGTGGTCCTTGTATATATAAAATGTGAGTTTCTTTAATGTTGATGCAAATAGTTTTTCTTAAATTGATTCTTTTACTTTGAAATTTTTATGAATTCTTGCATATTGACTCATTATCCCATTGATGTAAAGCTCCTAGGAAACCTCAACCTATCTTGTCTAAAGAAAGCATTGGGAAAGAACAACAAGAATAGTTTTTGGACCATTTCTCTTCAAAAGACTCTGCAAATGATATGGGTAAGATAAATCTTACACTATTAACTGTCAATATTTTCAAGATCACAAGTTGCAAGATATACTAGTCTATAAATAAAATAAAAGATATTAAGTATTCATCAGGAATCCTCCAAATGAGACCATTTACTAGGAAGAGGAGAATCTGCATCTTTTAAGATTTTTGTTTGGAGTATTTACACTTTACGTATTTCAGTAGAGATTGACTTGTAGTGCTAGAAGTGTATACAATAGGCAAGCTACTTAACAGAAATGGTGTAAATGAAATAGAGGCTGCATCAATCTTGTTTAAATTTTGTCATAACTTACTCCACTCAATAAGTCATACATGTAAAGGAATATGAGATGCAAAAATGTTGTATAAATTCAATTCTACTGTACTTTAGACAATAGATCCCCATTTGATCATTCCATGATGTAAATAAATATGCTACATTCTATAAATTTTGATAACATTCTAAACTACCATTGCATGTATGCACAGTTCAAAAGGATATGAATAAATCAATACATATGTCAATCAACCATAGAATAGATAAGATAGATATGGAAGCAATAACATTTGGTTCACCAAATCCAAGGATGATTTTTCTATTCAAACCATTAACAATGTCTTTTAGCAATATCCAATATTTTGTTCACATGCCTTGGGTATAGATGAAGATAATGTATAGTATGTCAATGCATGCATCCCTGAATGCTAAGTTTAGTTTGAAAGCCACTTTGTATTTGATCCCAGCTTATATTTTTTGCCTTAACATTTCTATAGGAAATAACACACCAAGGTGTTACTTAAAAAATACTTTGGTTGTTGCATGATGTGACTGGAGTGTTCAAACCAAGAACTCTTACAACATTGATGGGAATTAGTGGGGCTGGAAAGACAATGCTAATGGATGTATTTTCTAGAAGGAAGACAAGTGGACATATTGAAGGGGAAATCATAGTATCTAGATTTCCCAAAGAGCATGTAACTTTTTCTCAAATAGAGATTATTAAGTTGCTTTGGGTTGGTGCTCAAATAAGGTTGAGAAGTTAATGTTGAGTTTGTGTAAGTGGTGGCTTATGTTGTGAAAGAGTTGATTTTGCTAAGAAGAGAGGGTCTTGATGATTCCTTAGGGTTGAAACCCTTAAATTTGTATTGGTTTCATATTTGTGAGGTTGGATTAGGATGGTAGATCCTAGCATTATTAGTCATTGTGGTTGTATTCCAACTTCATTCCTTCCAAGTATAAACTAGGTTATGGCTGTGAAAAGTATGAAGCCAAATTCCAATCAAGGGAAGGAAGTGTATGACTCAAAAATTATTATAAATGGTAAACTTACACACCATAATCTCCCAGAGTTTTTGGGATGGTTCCATAGAAAGGGGAAAGGCTTTTGGTATGCGAATTATCATAAGATATTTAATCTATACATTACTCAGATTTGTCCAAAGCATACAAGGAAATCTGTAAGAAATTTGCAATCAATGGTCAAAGTAGCAAATGCATCAATCTCCTACCAAACTACCCCCATGAGAAAAATATACCCCAAAAAAGATAGACATGTTTGCACACTTCCAAATGTAGTTATGTTTACCTATTTTTGTTTGGTGGTGGCTTAATTCCTTTATCTTTTAGTCTCATCTCTTTTGCATCTTCAATGAGTTCATTCCACTCCATTTGTGGCACCATAGGAGGAAGCTCATACTTTGGGTTGAGATTTAAAGACCTTCTGTATTGGTCTCTCACAGTCTAGATGTTTGCAAGAATTTTTTAGAATTTGGGCTAGGTTCAAAATATTTTGACCAAAGAACTCCTCCATAGTTTTTATGAGTTGATCTTTTAATTCAAGGCTTTGCTCATTCTAGCTTTTAACAAATAAAAAAAATTGTTAGATAAAAAAATTAGTTCAAGCTATGAACATTGCATATATTACAATAAATGGATGAACAGAAAAATGTAGCAACATCCAATTATATCAAGCTATGTACTTTTTATGTAATGTGGGCCCAAATATCTTCAATGTTAAATCAAAAAAAGTTTCATAAAAAATATCATTTCCTACAAAATCATCTCGAGATCATTAGTCCAAAATGAGTTATTTATAATAAGTAAACTACAATTACACTCTAAATAATTATAATTTTAAACTACCTAGAAGCTTAGGCAATTTTAAGGGAATCATATCTTTCTCCTCCATCAACAATGATGCCTCCAATGATCCAGTACAAGTAACAAAGGCTACTCCAGGAAAGGCTAGTAAATTATCACCAGTATTAGTATCAATTCTATCACCATGAGAAGCTATACCTATCCCTACAAAAATTTAATAAATGTCATACTATACTCAAATGAACAAGAAAGTATAAATCAAATCATATTTAACACATAACAAAATGTAGCAAAACAAGGATTTACTAGCTCTATTTGCATCAAGTGTGGATGTTTGCATGCTCCTTGTTGTCAATCTTGCAGTTAGCAATAAAAATAATCACACACACACACACACACACACACACACACACACACACACACACACACACACACACACACACACACACACACACACACACACACACACACACACACACACACACACACACAGTATTGTCTTTTTAAAATATAGATTGCAAAAACATGATAAGAGTAATATAAAACTGTCAATAATGATCATGAAGAAAATAATGTCCCTTCTGATGATTGAGAATTGAAATCACATACCTGTAAGACATACACTGGTACCCTTGTCATGTGGAACAACTCAGTATGGTCTCAAAAAATCTTGTAATAGAACATACATATTGTGGTTCATGATCCATAAATTAGTATAAAACATAAAGCTTTATTGAACTATTATCCTAGCGAAAGACTCATTGTTGCTTACTTGAAGATAGTGTGCTCCATGACACAATTCATTTCTTGTGGCTTGTTTGTCTTCTGATAGATTTGGATCCATCATAAGCCCAAGAATTTGTAGATTGATGCTCTTCAGCATTTTTTTATACAAGGTTATAGGGTCACCACAATATGTAATGTCATCATCGCATAACACTATGGCCACTATATCAACAAGTAATTACTCTTGTATAAGATGTTCTTTTCCCTTTCCATAAGAATCAAATTGTCATAAAAACATCAATAAAACAATCAAAACAAGTCCAAAACCTTAATGAAAGTAACATAATAATATGACATTTTATAAAATTACAATTGCATAATTTTTTATACAGAAGGTTTACTTGTGCTACAGAAGGGGTGGTAGCAACATCCCTCCCTCTGTCATTTGATGGATCAGACATGTTGCCCTATGACAAAGAATATATATAAAAACATCAGCATAATGAAAGGAATAGTCGGTTAGCAAAAAAACTTATTATTAAAATGGTATATTGTATATTGGAGTTCTAATTGGAAGTAATTAGTTTAAATATTACATATAGTGTACTTACAAGTCCCATGATACTAACTTTCTTTGTATCTATGCAATTCAAATTGTAATCTATTAGAAACTCTTCACCTGAATCTAATGATTTTATTGCACATCAAAAATTTGATTTCCCTTATGTGCCTCAAAAATGCAATTGGGTCACTCATTAGTTGACCCAGGATGCGTACTATTTATAAAACCTGCAATGTTCCCTTTTTCTTTTTGCCTTCCATCAATGAACACAAAATATCTTTTACTTTGATAATTTGCTGATAGTGCATACCTACGCTTACTTTTTTTATATTAAACTATTTGCATTCAATTTTTGTAATTGTAACAAGGTCCTACATACTCCATCAATTCAAAAACTTTGTTATAATTGACCTGTATACCATCCATGGAAAATAGGCCCAAACCACATAATGACGATGGAGCTATGTGATATATCCTCTTGTTAACACAAAAATTAGTGTTAATGGAGGTAATTCCTTGGGTACCCATTCTTTGTCAAGATGTGTGTACCTCAAGGGAACCTTGATGTCACCCTTTGTCTCATCATCATAAGAACATGACCCGCCTTGAGCAAGGAAAAATTGCATGCATTTATTGAATTTTCTTCTAAACTTTTGCCCTGTAGTTTGTCTCTCTTTCATAGACCTACTACATGTCTCACTTTTCCTTGGGTACCCATAAAATGAGAGATATAGTTGAAGGAATGAAATATTTCTCTATAAAATGAGGCTAATATTGATGAATTTTGCCTAAAGTTAATGTTGAAGGTAAAGAGAAAGCAAGCAAGTAATAAACTCATACCTTTGGATTCATGTCACTTTGTACGATCCTCATTAAAGGGGTATAGTTTCCCACATATGTAAATCATTTGTCTTAAGTTAGTTACAAATTACATGATACTTATGCTACAAATTACATAGAACATATCATGAACAATATGCATACATCACAAAAATCATAACATTGTATATTTTTTAATTAGTTGCCTCTACAAAAAACATATTATAAGTAATCAACACCTAATACATTCCCATTGATCATGTCATTGATTGTCTTCTTCATCCATCTCATCATCATGAAAATCATCATTATCACCATCATCATCCAAATTGTTAGAATGATCATCGTCAACATCATGATCATCACTATGACCATCATCGTTGTTGTCATCATCATCATCATCACCAACATCACCATCACCACCATCACCATCACCACCATTATCATCTTCGCCACCACCACCACCACCATCATTAATGCCATCACCATCATAATCATCTTCTTCTTTGTTTTCATCTTCACCATCATTAGCATCATCATTTCCTTCTTCATCTTCGCCATCATCATCATCTACTTCATCTTCCACTTCTTTGATATCTTCTTCTTCAATCACATTATACTTTACTCGTCTTCCTCTTGGATCATGTCTAATGACAAATGACTAGCCTAGTTTATGTGGAACGATAAAGTAAAACAGTTGCTCACATTGGCTTCGAAGAACATAAGGCTCATTTCTAACTGGCTCAAATGATCTTGTATTAATCATTGTAAATCTATTATCATGTTAAATAATAGTTCTATTAGAATCATTTTGATTCAGTCATAGCCTGTACCAATTGACACTAAATAGAACTTGTTTGAAGGAATTAAAGTCACACTCAATTATATCATCCAAAATGCCATAATATCTATTTCTAGATTGTTGAGGATGTGTGTCATTTCTAGACAAAATATTGGTGACCTCAAAAACTGTAGTTATCCTAGAATCACAACTTCTCTTTGTCTCATCCACCTTTTTTGTGCAAAATTTACAACCATTGTAGTACACAGCTTTGTGGTGCTTGACCTGTTATTTTTCAAACATGTAAAAATTATGCATCCATCCTTGAGTTGATATTGAACAAATGGGTCATGATAGAATAACTTATACATAGCTTTCCACCTCTTAAACCATTTGCTAGATCAATTACCATTGGCATAACATTGGGATCTCCATTATGATTAGTTTGCCTCATAATAGGTGTGTGATAATCATACCCAAAGCCTTACTTAAGAATAGTTTATTCAATCTAACGATTACTTCTTCCACCATGAGGTGCATTTAATTTGTCAACCTAGGGACGTATACTTGAAATGGTAGGCATAGTTTGTGCACTAGGTTCATTGAAGAGTCATTATGCTTATGCTACAAGAAAGAAAAATGCATATAAAGAACCTATACTAGTGTTGTAGGAAAGTAACACACTTAACTCCTTATTGAAATGAATGCTAGAAATGAAACACTATACTAACCTATATTTCAATCTAGACCATCCACTATAACTACTCTTGTAGATGTTGTGGGAAGAAAATGTCACTTCTATTTGAAATACTAGAAATACTGGAAGTACATCTACACTACTCTAATCTAATCCACCTCCCAAGTGAGCCCCCTTGGTTGGCTTTTGCTAATCTACTAACATAGAATGTAAACCAAGAATTACTTCATTATATTTCAAAAACTCCTTACTTGAGAATAGTACATAAAACTATAGATAACTTGATACAAGATACAACAATATTTTTTCATAAACAATTTCCAACCTTCTTAAACTATTGATCCAATCCCTATAAATAGAGGATCGACACTTATTCTAAAATAGAAAAGAAAACAAATTGATTGAAGATTTGTGAGAGAAGAAGAGGGAAATATAACAACCCACGGAATAAGCAATAAAGTTTAGGTGACCAATTTAGCACAATGGTAAATGCATAGGGAATATAGCAATAGTTCATCCCTAAAGTCCAAGAATAATGACTCCTTCTTTGTAGTAGTCATGTCTTCTAGTTCCATAATGATTCCTTCATCACAGTTGGGCCTTGACACTCCTTCATGAATGTTGTCAACCACTCTCCAACTTCTTCCTTTCCTAGCAAGTTAGTTGTGATGCAAAAATATTTACACAAATAAGCATAATCAAATTAAATCCAAATATTAGAACACACATTCTGATGGTAATATGAAATACTACATTATATGTATACTATTAGTAAAATATGACATAACTATCTACCCATGGTTTAATAGTTCTATCTAGACTTTATCATAAGTTCAATTGGTTATGAGTTCACAAATGTCCTGGCAGTATAAAAAATTGAGTATTAAAATTAATATATAATAGAGGCAATAATTGGCCTCATCATCTACCCCCTAGTAAGTTCAATGCTTATCCTCAAGCATTATATCTTCTGGAAATTAATTGAAAATCTCCAACCTCATTGCTCCCTTGCCTGTTACTCCTAAAAGTGTAGTAGAGTCCTCTTATTCTTTCCTAGACTTCCCTCTTGTGATCCTCCTACAACCTATCAAGTCATTCAAAGTTGATGTCATACAGGGGCCAAAGGAGCATGGGTGGTTGCATTGTTAATGGACACCAGAGTTCTTGTCTAATTTTCCTTCCCAACTACATGTATTTTGGTGTGCAATAAATGGCTTCCTCAAGGTTGATAGGGCTATGTGGTTCTAACCTTCTAAATCCATTGGGCAGTCTACTCCATCTACTTCTGGCACTAGCCTTGGCTCTTTGAAAGAAAAAGTAAGGCATGTTGTCATACTCTATATACACCTTTGTTCTGGCCTTGAAGATCTATTTCCTTATTTCCTTGTGAACATCTCCATAGGTTAGCTTGAACCAATCCCTAAAGGATTTATTCTAGCATATTGTTTCCTACTCTTAATGGTAGGGGTTATGTTCTCTCCTATACTCTATAATTGTTGAATTGTCTATCATAGTTGGCCTCATTGCACATCCAAGACATTAAGGCCCCAAGGTGTATATCCCCTACATAAAGTAGAGAGTTCCATTGAGTTTCTTTAGGGATAATGAAATTATGCATATATAATTCACAAAGTAAATTTTGTTGTCATGATAGAAAGGTCTAGTACAAGCTATACAATTCATGGGTTGACTTGAATTCTGTATCTATATCTTTGAGGGTCATCATCAACTGGAATAAGAGGAATTATTCTTTTAAATAGACGGCATAGATCTTAGGTGGCAACCTACAAGTAATTATTTGGTTAGCCAGCTTAAGGGCATGATCCTTCTTTTGCTTTTGTCTCACTAATTGCTCTTTTAATTCTATGAATTCTTCACCTTGGTTTGTTATTACCTTCTTTAGTTTTGTTTTCTCTTCTTCCCATAGGGTTTTTGTTAACACATGTTTATTATATAGCTGAAAAAGAAGTATTTGTAAGGTTTTCTTCTTCCATAAGGGATCTTTTGCATATCCCAAAGAATCGGGCAAGACAATGCTATTTCCTTTAGTTATATTGGGAATATTTACTCTGTTTATTGGTAATTGGGCCAATTTCTTCATCCTAGTTATTTTTCTTCCTCTATTCCCTCCATGAGCATTCTAAGAAGATTATAAACCATGTTTACTTATAGGAAACTCGGGCAATTTCTAAACAAGCTAGCTAGTGTGTTATTGGGTCTTCTTCTTCAAGGCTTGGGGTATCCTATTGGCTTACTTGAGAATCATTTTGACATTCATTCATCTTAGCTCTACATTTCTCATCAGGGTACTGAGGAATGTCTAGAATTTAAGGTTGACTGGGCGAATCATTTGGGATAACTTGTACTGGAGGTTCTTCATCAAATTGTTTGGGTAAAGTGGACTGGGTTTCTGAGGGTACTTTAAGAATTTATCCTCTCATTCTAGGGCTTCTTCCCATAGGGGTTTCTTAAGCACCACAACATTTTTCTTGCTAACCCTCTTCAATGTCTTTACTATAGGAATAGCTGCTATAGGAATCAATTTTATTTTCTTTTATTTTAAGACTATAGGGTTTCATTTTTATACTGCATGAATGGAAGTTTCTTCTTGTAACTTTTTCATTTTCTTTTTTCTCAAGCAGAAGTAGGTATATTGCTCATTTGAGTAGGTTAAGGCACATTTTCTTCCACAATTTTGGTTTATGCACCTTGGGTGCCTTGCTTAATAGTTGTGTCAACAGAGTGTGCATTATCTTGGCTAGGCTATACATCAGGGGCAATCTAAGGCTGTAGGTTTTTATGCTGGACAAATTTTTCCCATAAAATAGGAGAGACATCCCAAAGATATCTTTCTATGAGCAATTTAATTAGGGCATGGTGAGTAAAAGAATTTTCCTTCCTTTCAAGGTTTCCTCAGCACTAATGCATAACATATTGAACAACAAATTAGGGATATTTACTGAAAAATTATGTCTTACATAATTGAGTAACTTAAAATTATGTGTGTGCAAACTAGAAAGTCTTCCTTCACAGGTAAAATACCTGATAATATGCATGGGCAACTCATTGTATGGTGGAGGAATAGACATTCTCTTGCACCCCTGCTTAGTAATCTCCAATGGAGGGTCACTTGGTAGGGAAAACTAGGCCCTAGTCGATCTGGCATCGTGCTCATTGGGGTAGTGTTCCCCTGTTGCTAGCAACTCGGTTACTTCCTCTATTCATTCCTTTGTGGTAATGACTATCAATCCCCATACTATTGCTTCAACTTCCTCAAATGTATTTGTAAATTCAGTAGTTGCCTCTTCATCAAACTTTGTTAATTTCAAGAAATATCCTAGCTAGCCATATGCATTGAATCTTCTTACTACTTCTACATCAAAAAGTAAAACACTATGATCTACTAGTTCACGTCACTACAACTGACCTCCCATTTGTGCTTACTAATCTCAACCTCTGCTCTATTTTCAACAATTACCTTCTTCCCTTCTATGAATTTCAAACTTCTTCTTTATAAAACCATGGACGCTTTTCACATTTTTGTTAGATTGTGGTGACTAATTAGGAAAGTACTATACATACTTCTTAAGTTATTAGGGTTAGAGATATTTTTAATAGTTGTGATGTGAAATTGCTTCTTGTGACAGTATTTAGTTGTAAGGGGTTGCAGATTGTAATCAGGTTCTAATCACTAGATTGTAATAATATGAAACTTGCTATTTGGTGGACGTAGCCTAGGGATTGGGTGAACCATGTTAAATCTTGGTGTCTTGTGTTCTTTTTTCTATGTGATCTATTATTATTTTTTATTGATTATATTTGCACGTAATTTTTATTTCTATCCGCGGTTTATTCCTAACAAGTGGTATTAGAGCGAGGCTATTTTTTAGTTATCCTTTACAGGAAAGTCTCACGATTGAGTGGGAGCAATGGCAGATGAGGGTAAGTTGAGGGTTTACAAGTTTAATGGACAGAACTTCTAGTTATGAAAGATGCAAATGGAAGACTATCTTTATCCGAAGGATTTATGGATGCCATTGGAAGGAAAAAGCAAGAATCAAGGCTCTATGTCAAATGACAAATAGGATCTTTTGGACAAAAAAGAACTTGGAAGCATTCAATTATGCTTGACACCATTGGTGGAACTTAATATTACAAAAGAAAAGACAATAGAAGAGTTGATACAAACCCTAGCAAAATTGTATGAAAAGCCCTCCACTTCAAACAAGGTATTTCTCATGAAGTTTTTATTTAATATGAAAATGGCAAAAGGTGGATCTATGCAGATCATTTAAATGAGTATAATACTATTACTAATCAGTTATCTTTTGTGGGTATCAATTTTGATGAAGTAATTAGGGCTCTCTTGATTTTGTTGTGTTCTTTGCCTGAAAACTAGAATGGCTTGGTAATGGCTATGAATAATTCCATTTTTGGATCTAGTACCCTAAAATATGATGATGTGATCAGTGTTATTTTGAATGAGAAAACTCGTAGGAAAACCTTAGGTGGATCTACATAAGGAAGTGCTTTGAATGCACAAAGTAGAGGTAGAATGACTAAGAGAGGAAGTAATTCTAGAAATCATGGGAAATCAAGTGGAAAGTCAAAAGGGAGGAGGTCTCAATCAAGAGGACCAAACAACTACTGGTACTGTAGGAAACCAGGGCACAAAAAGAAAGATTGTTGAAATCGAAAGAAAAATGAAGGAGATAAACCAAATGGAGACAAGGAGGCAAAGGTGGTAAGTAACAAATCTGAAGAGAATGCTTTGCTTTTGTCTTTAGAAAATTTTGATGACTCATGGGTTTTAGATTCTAGTGCTTCATTTCATGCTACACCTCATAGAGGTTATTTCATTGATTATGCCCAAGGGGATTTTGAACTTATTTATTTGGGGGATAATGAACCCTATCAGATTGTTGGAAAGGGAAAAATTAAGATTAAATTGTAGAATGGGAATCATTGGCCACTACATGAGATGAGACATGTTCCAAGGCTAAGTAGGAATTTAATTTCAGTAGGGCAACTTGGTGATGAGGGCTGTGTAGTTACTTTTAATGATAAAAATTGGAAGATTTCAAAAGATTCCCTTGTAGTACCAAAATGTGTGAAAGTAGGCACCTTATATCTTTGTACAGGTCATATTATTCCTTCTACTTTAATTTTTTTAAAGAAAAATGAATGTTTATGAATGATTGTTGCGGTTGAGCAGGGAGAACAAATAAATGTTGTAAATTCTGATACAACACTATGGCACAACAGACTTGGGCACATGAGTGAGAAAGGTATGAAAGTACTTCATTCAAAGAATGTTTTTTCAGGTCTGAAATGTGTTAATATGGATTTATGTGCAAGTTGCGTGTATGGAAAACAAAAGAGAGTGAGTTTTGTGAAGATTGGTAAGGAAAACAAAAAGGAGAAATTAGAGCTTGTGCATATTGATGTATGGGGATCGGCTCAGGTATCTTCTCTTGTTGGCTCTCATTATTATGTTACATTTATCGATGACACAACTAGAAAAGTATAGGTTTATTTCCTTAGACAGAAATTTAATATATTTCAAACTTTTAAGAAATGGAAATGCTTGGTTGAAAATTAGACTAGTAAGAAATTGAAATGTCTCAGATCTGATAATGGTGGTGAGTATTGTAGTTATGAATTTCAAGATTATTGCTCCACTAATGGTATTTGTAGATAGAAAACTATTCTAAAGACTCCACAGGAAAATGGAGAGGCTGAACACATGAACAAGACTATAATGGAGCATGAGGTTCCATGTTGGGTTGCCCTTACACATGTGGGTGGAGGCTATCAATATAGTTGTATATTTGATTAATAGAGGTCCCTCTACTCTTTTGGGTTGTGGTATTCTAGAGGAATCATGGACTGGTAAGAAGGTGAGTTATTCCTTTCTCAAAACCTTCGGTTGTAAAGCATTTCCTCACATAGATTCTAAAAATAGAACCAAGCTAGAAGCTAAGTCAAAGAAATGTGTATTTGTTGGATATGACATTAATGAATTTGGTTATAGGCTTTGGGATTTTGAAAATCATAAAATTGTAAGAAGTAGGGATGTCATATTCAATGAAAAAGTGTTGTACAAAGATTTGTAACAACAACATGAGAAGAAAGAAGATGATTATGTAGTGCTAGATGATACTCCAAAAGATGATGTTCCAACCATTCCTCATGATGTGCAACAACTGCAACAACAAATGCCACACACACCAGTGAATGTTAGATGGTCAACAAGGAAAATCAGCCCTCCAGAAAGATTTTCTACCTCTTTCTATTCAATTTTACTTACTAATGTTGGTGAATTTGAATGTTATGATGAAGTTGTGCAGGTGGATACTAAGATTCAATGGGAGTCTGCAATGAAAGAGGAAATTGACTCTTTGCTAAAGAATAAGACATGAGATTTATGCAAGTTGCCTCAGGTAAAAAAGCTTTACAGAATAAGTGTGTTTACAGGTTAAAAGAAGAGGAGGTAAGAAAATATTTAAAGCCAGACTAGTTGTAAAAGGATTTGTATAAAAAAAGGGCATTGATTTTGATGAGATATTTTTTCCTGTTGTTAAAATGACTTCTATCCGTACTATTTTAAGTATTGTGGCTACTGAAGATTTGCATTTAAAGTAGCTTGATATTAAAATAGCCTTCATTCATGGTGATTTGGATGAAGAGATATATATGGCCCAGTTATGGGGGTTCAAGGTCAAAGGTAAGGAGAACTTAGTGTGCAAAGTGAAGAAAAGTTTATATGGCTTGAAGCAAGCACCTTGACAATGGTATCTGAAATTTCATAATTTTATGCATGAGCATGGATATAGTAGGTGTCATTTAGATCATTGTATTTATTTTAAGAGGTTGGATGGTGATAGCTACATTATTTTATGTTTATATGTTGATGATATGCTTGTAGTTGGGTCTAACATGGATCATATTAAGGGGCTAAAGCACCAGAAGAAGAGAAAATTGATGCTATCTTGGGCTGATTATGTTGAGAATGTGTTACAACATTTCTCTATGGAGAATGCTAAAACTGTCAACACACCTTTACCTAGTCATTTGAAGTTGACTAAGGATATGTGTCCCAAGACACAAGAAGAAGATAAGATGTCCAAGGTACCCTATGCTTCAGCTATAGGAAGCTTGATGCATGCTATGGTATGTACAAGGCCAGACATTGCACATGTCATGGGAGTTGGTAGCAGGTATATAAGTCATCTAGGAATTGAGCATTAGAATGCGGTCAAATGGATTCTCAAATATTTGAGAGGAACATTCAATAAGTTTTTACACTTTGGGGGCTCTACTAGTAATTTATAGGGCTATGTTGACTCATATTTGGCAAGGGATATTGATACTAGGTGGAGTACTATAGGTTATGTTTTTATTGTTGGTGGAGCAACTGTGAGCTGGGTTTTTTAGGTTATAGAAGGTTAATGCATTATCCACTACAGAGGCAGAGTATGTTGCTGCTACAAAGGTAGCCAAAGAGATGATATGGCTTCAATTCTTCTTGGAAGAATTGGAACACCATCAAAAGGATAATTATTTGTTTATAGATAGTCAGAGTGCCATTCATTTTGCAAAGAATTCAGCTCGACATTCAAAGACCAAAAACATACAATTGTGATACCATTTCATTCAGTCGGCTTCGGAGGGTAGACAATTAAAGATGGACAAGATACATATAGATGACAATCCAACATATATGTTTACAAAAGTAGTAACAAGGTAGAAGTTGAACTCCTCTTTAGTTTTGTTTGGTCTTCTAGACTTAACATAAATAAAAGAACAACAGAGTCTAGGATGGTTTGATCCATTGGGAGCCTCATGGAGTAGCAGTATAGCTACAAGATCAGTCTCCAAATGGGAGATTGTTGTTTAGTGTGGAGCCCAATCAGTCTCCAAGTGGGAGATTGTTAGATTGTGGGGACTGATCAAGAAGGTACTGTAATTATTAATTATAACCCTAAAGCAGTAAAATACTTGTATAAAAGTGCTTAGGATTAGGGATTGTTCTATAGTTGTGATGTGAAATTGCTTCTTGAAGCGATATTGAGTTGTAAGGGATTACGCATTGTAATTAGGTTGTAATCATTGGATCCTAATAATATCGGACTTGCTATTTGGTGGACATAGCCCATGTATTGGGTGAACCATGTTAAATCTTGGTGTCTTGTGTTCTTTCTGTGTGATCTATTATTTTTTGATATTGGTTATATTTGCATGTAATTATTATTTCTATCCGTGGTTTATTCCTAACAATTTTTATGGTGTTTTTATCATGAACAATAATAATGTAGTTTCAACAGAATAAACCATAGATATGTGAGAATCACTTCAAAATTAAATTCGGGTCACATCTAATTTAAATCGGGTTACATATTGGTCTAACAATGAGGGATTATTTGGGAATAAAGGTATGACACTTGAAACTTGCATACTATGGCAACTGGATTTTAATAAAACAAAGGGAAAGTATAGATTTGAGGATCTTTAATGAGTAAATAGAAATGTCATTTGGAATTAGTAACCTTTCCTATCCCCTATGAAACATGGACAAGTGTCCTCATTTAACATACGTCGCACAAGGTACAAAATTGGTGTAATGTTGCAACGATATATTTAATGCAGTAGTAGATACAACCAACTAAATCTATGCACTAAAAATGAATGAAACTTGAAAATATTATACCTGTCAATTTAATTATTGCACATGCTAGATGAAGGTGGTGAGAGTGGAAGAATGGTAGTGACAACATACATAAGCAGACTTGCTATATTATTGAAAGCATAAAAAAATGATGATGTGGAAGGTGGG
Source organism: Cupressus sempervirens (assembly GCA_028749045.1). NCBI lineage: Eukaryota > Viridiplantae > Streptophyta > Pinopsida > Cupressales > Cupressaceae > Cupressus > Cupressus sempervirens. The sequence goes on along the minus strand of CM053785.1, from coordinate 561,287,379 downwards.
TGGGTGGTAGAGAAAGAAATGAAATGAGTTGAATAAGAAGAATTTAAAAAATGAATGGAGAATTAAACTTTATGTAAACATAACAAATTTATTATGGGCATGCTCAAAGGAGTTCTTATTGAAGAGCTGCAGGAAGAAGGTTGGCAGCCTTTGCTACAAGAAGTGTTACCTATTATCATTTGAAACTAGCTATTGAGATTGCTACAGGAAGTCTTCTTTCATTTGGGGCTAGTGATACAACTTTAGCTGATGTCCATTGACTAATAACTTGAAGTGCACTAGATCAATTGTGGTTAACTAGACTGCTCCATTTGCAAATACATGGTTTATTTCATAGGGACCCAACCATCTTGTCTATAGCTTGCCTGGTATTTATTTGAATCTAGAATCATAAAGTAATGCCCAATCTCGAATTTGAAATTTCTTACTCTTAATGTGGGAGTCATCTCATCATTTTCTTTGCTTATGTATGATTTCCATTCTTTCCAAGGTAGACTTGCACATTTCATCCAAAGAATTAAGATGCAATAAGCACTCTCTTTGTGTTATAGGAAGATCAATGTTTAACTCCAGTGCTATTCTTAAAGTTTTGTGCTCAAATTCAATGGGAAGCATTGCTTCTTTTCTATATAATAGTTCAAATGGTGTGAACCCTATGGTGGTCTTCCATGTTGTTCAATATGCCCAAACAACTTCTAGTAGTCTATTGCTTCAATCTCTATGATGCAAATGAATTGTCTTTGTCAAGATGGCTTCTATCTCCCAATTTGTAACTTCTGCTTATCCATTAGTATGAGGATGATAGGGGCTTGATTTTTGGTGTCTGATATTATATTCCTTCATGAGTTTTGTTATCAAATTGGAAGTGAATTGAGAACCTTGGTCAGTAACATGTTCTTTGGGTACACTATATCAAGTAAAGATTTCTTCATACAGAAATTCAAACAACTTTATGGTTGGAAGCATGCTTCATGACTTTGACTTTGACCCATTTTGTTAGGTAGTCAATGCATACGAAGATGTATGATTTCCCATTTGATGGAGGATCTATTGGACCAATGAAGTCCATGCCCCATTTGTCAAATGGTGTTACCACCACCTATGGATTGAGAGGCATTTCATCTAATCTTGTTGGTCAGCCCATCCTCTAACATTTATCACACTTTCATGTATAAGTAGCTACATCTTTATAAAGTGTAGGCCAATAGTAACTAGTCATTAAAATATTCAACATTGTTCTTTTTGCTACTAAGTGCCCCCCACATGGTTCATTATGACATGCATGTAGAATGTCATATGTCTCATCTTCTCGCACACATCTCTGCATAACTTGATAGGTCTAGTGTAAAATAGTGTGTTATCAATCAAAGAGAAATAAAAGATTTTCTACAAGCAACCTCCTATCCTTGTAAGAGAAATGTGTTGGCATTTTGTTAGCTACAATGTAATTAGCTATGTTTGCATACCATGGGGTTTGGATAGCAATATGAAATAAATGCTCATCTAGAAATGTATCATCTATCAAAGTAGTATCTTCTTCATCATGGTGCATTCTGGATAGATAATCAACTACCACATTTTCTTTCCCAGGTTTGTCAATGATTGTGATATCAAATTCTTGCAAAAGAAGTAGCCATTTTGCTAACCTACCTGTGATGGCAAGTTTGTTTATGAGATACTTAATTGTTGCATGGTCAGTATAAACAAATATGGGATAACTAGTTACATAATTTCAAAATTTGTTTAGATCACAAACAACAGCTAACAGTTCTTTTTCAATCAGTGTGTACTTTAACTCTAGTCCATGAAGGCTCTTATTGATATAATAGATTGCATTTTCAAAGTTTTGAGATTTTTGTCCTAGGACTGCACCTATGGCATAGTTAGTTGCATTGATATGTATTTGAAAAGGCAAAGTCCAATCAAGATCCCTAAGTATTGGTGCAGTTGTCAACAGTGACTTGAGCTACTAGACGGAGTCATCACATTCCTTTGTCTAGGAAAATTCAATCTCTTTGTTAAGTAAAGTATATAGAGGACTAACTATCTAACTAAAATTTTGGATGAAGCTCCTATAATAGCTAGCATGTCCTAGGAAAGGTCTGACTTCTTTTTGCTTTGTGGGAATAGGGAGTGTGATAATTATTGCTATTTTCAAAGGGTCTACTTGGATTCCAACTGCTAAGATAAAATGTCCCAAGACCACGCCTTCTTGTACCTAAGATAAAGAATTTCTAATTGTTGAGAGACAAGTTGTGTTCTTCCCATTAGATTATTACTTTCTTCAAGTTCTCCAAGGCTTTCTCAAATTTGATATCAAATGTAGTGAAGTCATCCATGTATTTGTCCATGCAATCATGTGATATGTTAGCAAAGATGTCGATTACAGCTCTCTGAAAAGTAGTAGGTGCATTGCATAAGCCAAATGGTAATACAAAATAAGCATAGGTGCCCCAAGGACATGTAAATGTGATCTTCTCTTGATCTTTTGGAGCAATACTTATCTGATTGTAACCATCGTATCCATCCAGAAATGAGAAGTATTTCTTTCCAACCAAAGTATCCAAAAATTTGTCAATAAAGGGAAAAGGAAAGTGATCCTTCTTTGTGGCATTATTTAACTCTATGTAATCTACACATATTTTCCACTTACCTCCTTTCTTAGGTACAATAACTAATGGCAATACCCATTTTCTATCAAAGATTGGATAGATGAATCCAACATCAAACAACTTCTACAACTCAGTCTTAACTATCTCGTACAATGCCAGATTTATTCTTCACTAAGGCTAACAAAGTGGAAAGCTTCCATCATTGATGTAGATCCTATGTGTGTAGAGTTTAGGGCTTAATCCTATCATATCCCCATAATGCCAAGCAAAGGCTTTTTTATACTGATTGAGGAGCTTGATTAACAATCCCAATTGTGATTGGGACAACTTGTTGTTTACATGGAGATTATGACTAGGAGAAATTTCCATAGTAGTTGTTAACTCTACCATTGACACTTCTAGTACTAGACTTGTAGCTGATTCACTTGGTAGTAATTGATTAATTATCTTAGGACTTGTTGGGTAGACATAGTCTTCATAGGTGCATAGCTTTAAGACATAACTCTCAACAATATCTCCGGCCATTATACATTCATTGGTAAGAATGCTCTATATTAATTCATCTTCCTCTTGTGTTTTTAAAAAAGAGCACATATGTAGCATCATGAGATGGGCTACAAAATTCAGCTCTTCCTCTTCATCCCCTAAATCTAGCCAAATAGGTTCTCCCAAGTCTTGTTAGGGTTGGGCAAGTGGATTTAATGCTAGCTTCCTTATGGCTTGACCATTGAATTGTCATACTACCTGGTCTACAATTAATTTTAGCATCAGTGGTGGCTAACTAGGGTCTCTATAATATGAAAAGATAGCCAGAAAGTTTTACTTTAGGTGATAGGACAAGAAAATCAGTAGGGTAATCCCATGAATATAAAGTCACTATCACATCTTCTATGAGACCATCTAGAGTGATAGTTGAACTATTAGCAAGTTGTAACACTGTGGGAGTTGTCTTTAAGCCTTCTATGCATAACCTATGAATTGTATCTTTACTCATCACATTTATTGCTACTCCCAAATCAACTAAAGCATTTTTCACAACCTGTCCATTTATGATCAGATTAACTACTGGACTATTGCGATCTGAATACTTTGGTATCACTACCTTCCCTAACATGATATTTGCTAATTGCCTAACAACATAGACTATTTGAGGATCTTTCTTCTTCTACCCTAGCTTCTTATGGAATTCTTCCTTAATAGCCTTTCCATAAAGAGGGATGTCCTTGATAGCTTGGAACATAGGGATTTGAATGTGCATGTTTTTTAGCTACTCAACAATACCAAATGTCTCTTCCTCTTGGGATATAGATTTCTCTTTATTTAGCCTATGTGGAAAGGGAGGATTCGTTGAGTGTGCTCAATAGTCCTACGAGGTACATCAATGGGTGGGTTGATATTTAGTAGTGTAGCTTCTGGAATTGATGCTATAGGAGTGTCTGCAACTTCTATAATAATATGATATTCTATTGTAGGTAGAGTTGTACTAGATCTCAAATAGATATTAGATATCTCTAGCGAATAAGTAGGGCACTACTGAGTATTAGTAGTGTATGTTTGTTGTTGTTGTTTCTTGTTGTTTGGATTTGGCTGAGATTGAGTAGGCAATTGGGTTGGCTTAGGATTAGCATTATTTGGTGCAGGAAGTGACATTATTACAGGTGGTTATATTGGAGGTGGTAGTTGTGGGATACTAGAATTTGATAACACCATTGTAGAGGCCCCCTCCATTGGTTATTTTTGCTGCCAATTTCCTTGTGGTGGTTGCCACTGATTCTACTAATTTTGCCACTAGTTATTTTGTTGATTAGACCACTAGTTATTTTGCTGTTTTTTCCATTGAATATTTTGCTAATGAGGCCACTAGTTGTTTTGTTGGCTTTGTCAAGAGGTTGGAGTACTGAGAAGTATTTTGATAACTTATTTTTTGCCATTGATTATTTGTAAGGATTTGAAAATTTTAGAGGATCTTGAGGCAACCTTGTCTTCAAACCCATGGTCGACATTAAGCAATGAAGAACACTTGATCATTATCCTTGTTTATCTTCATGTACTTAGTTGGTAAATGTTGATTCACTAGGTTGGCTACCAACTTATATGTGCAGTCTTTTTTTTGTTTGCAATAGTGGGGACAATACTCTACCAATCATGATTTAGCTTCTGCATGCTTCTTCTTTGCAGTCATGGTGTTGAGATGTGTAGAAACATCATTTATGATGTCTTTCTTGAAATTTGAGCGTAAATTAGATATCTCAAGCTTTCAAATGCCCCGACTAATCCCTTTAGTAATTGTGGACTGGTACATTTCCTTTCTTCACAGTTGACCTTGAGTAGTTAAGATAGATTTTCTTGAGGTCATCCCAAGAAGATTGTTATATTTCATCACTAGCCATTAGGTCTAATGCTTCCAAACAATTATCATTTACTGCTCTCAAGAAGACTAGTTTCTAAAAATCCTCTACTAGTACATGTTGGGGGTTCTTCTGCATTGTGTACAAAAAATGTGAAACATAGTCTTCCAATGTTTCATCCTCATTTTGTGATATTCTAAAAATGTCATCTCCCCTTGGATCACTCCCCTTGAAATAATCTTTGTATTTATCAAAAAATAGAGAGTTTGCATCTCATCCCAGGTACCTGTTGCATTGGCTCCTAAGCTCATGAACCATTGTAAGGCTGATTCTTTCAGTATTCTTGGAAACAACTTGAGCTTGTGGGCATCAGTGTTATAGTCAAAGCTATGATAGATTATGTCAAACTCAAACAAGAAAGTATTAGGATCCTCAGTTAGAAGGCCATAAAACTTTGGAAGAGTAGCTACAGATATACTTTTGATATTAGCATATTTTATGAGGCTTGAAAGAAGAAATGGAAAATTAGGGTGTGTCATTACTGGAGGTATTTGATTATGGGGTTGTTGCTGAGAAGGAGCATTCGCTACAAGATTATTAACAACAGATTCATTTGGACCAGAACTATCAAGAAAGATGGCTAAGATTTTAGAAAAATGTTGAAGACTGCTTATATCCAAAGATTCTACTCTAGAGGAAGAAGTTGCAGGAAAATCAGGACTTGCATCCTCAAAAGGAAACTCAACTTTGTCAACTTCATCATTCAAATTAATGGGCCCTTGTGGGAGGAATCTGCCATATTCATCTCATCCTCTTTGATGCATGCAATTAAATTCTTCACACTTGTGAAGCAATTTTTTTTGAACTGCAAATCTCTATTTCAAAAAAACTAGCTATATAAAAAAAACTAACTCAAAAAGATGTCCCTAGCTTGACACCATCCCTGACAATGACACTAAAATAGGTTTGTCTCACAATAGACGTGTGATAATCATGCCCAAAGCCTCACTTACGAATAGTTAATTCAATCTAAGCATTGCTTCTCCCACCATGAGGTGCATTTAATTTTTCAACCTAGGGACGTATACTTGAAATGGTCAGCACGGTATGTGCACTAGGTTCCTTGAAGAATCATTATGCTTATGTTGCAGGAAAGTAAAATGCATATAAAGAACCTACACTATTGTTGCAAGAAAGTAATACACTTAACTCCTTACTAAAATGAATGCTAGAAATGCAACTCTGTGCTAACCTATATTTCAACCTAAACCATCCACTATAACTACTCTTGCAGATGCTACAGGAACATTCACAAAGTATAATGATGTAGGAAGAAACTATAACTTGTATCTGAAATTCTAGAAATATTGGAGGTACATCTACACTAATCTAATCTACCTCCCAAGTGGGCCCCTTTGGTTGGCTTCTACTAATCTACTAACATAGAATGTAAACGAATAATTACTTCATTATATTTCAAAAACTCCTTACATGAGACTAGTACATAAAACTGCAGATAACTCATTACAAGATACAACAGTGTATTTTCATAAACTTTTTCCAACCTCCTTAAACAACTATTAATCCAATCCCTATAAATAGAGGATTGAAACTTATTCTAAAATAGAAAAGAAAACAAACTAACTAAAGATCCGTGAGAGAAGAAGAGGGAAATATAACAACCTGGCGAATAAGCCATAAATTTTAGGCAACCAATTCAGCACAATAGTAAACACATAGGGAATATAGCAACACTTGATCCCTACATTCCTGAAATAATGGCTCCTCCTTTGTAGTAGTCATGTCTTCTACTGCTATAATGATTCCTTTGCCACAGTTGGGCCTTGATGCTCCTTCATAAATGTTGTCAACCACTTGCCAACTTCTTCCTTTCCTAGCAAGTTAGTTGTGATGCAGAAATATTTATGCAAACAAGCAAAATGAAACTAAATCCAAATATTAGAACACACATTCTAATGGTTATATGTAATACTGTATTATATGTATAATATTGGCAAAATATGACATAACTATCTACCCATGGTTTAACAGTTCTATCTGGACTTTATCATAAGTTCAACTGGTTATAAGTTCACAAATGGCTTGGCAGTATTAAAAATAGAGTACTAAAATTAATATAAAATAGAGGCAATAATTGGCTTCATCAATGATGAGCTTCTTTAATCAATGAAGCAACACCTTTCCATGTTAATTAACTATACAAATGAAGTGCAATATACAAATGAAGTGCATCCCACTCACGAGCAACTATATAAAATAAATAGACCAATTAGAAAAAACTTATATTGATGATGGATAAGAATTAATTAACTACAATAACATCTTATAATTATCTCTCACTTTCCTCAATCTACCTTTCCCCATCAAGTACTTCCCTTCGAATTCGTTCATGGAGTTATGATCCCAAATGCAATCTACATGGATCTTTGATGCAAACTTGGGAAGATATTCACCAATGTACACCATGGTCTAGTGGACCATATATCCCTCAACCATGGAACCCTTAGGACATGCTCTCTGTCAAAACAAGCCCTTCAAAAATTTCATGTGTCTCTCAAACATCCACATTGACCTAGTTGGTACAGGTCTGCACAATTTGATCTCCTCAACTAGATGTATAAGGTAGTGTTCTTGTGCATTGGAAAAAGTTGAAGGTAGACATTTTTGCATCTCACACAAAAGGAATTTTTCTCTACCATGGTTTTATGTCTTTTTTATCAATTTCTTTAGATGACAACCACCTAGAAGATATTCACCATGTAAAAATATATCAACGAGACTAATAACACTTCTATACAATAAATCTAATAAATAACACCTCTAACCTCATGTATTTCCCAAGATCATATATAACATGTTTGACACTCATGTTATCAAAGTTGTATGGGAGAGATAGAGATATAATGTACTGCAATAATAATAAAATGATCTTTTCAATACATTATAAAATAAAACAATCAAAAGTATATGATGTTTTACAAATTTATTGTAAATAGAGAAGAACATAACTTACCTTGACAAAGGTATGCCAATCATGCATTTTCAACCCTGACCCAAAATCACCTTTCTTTGATACAAGACTGCTTATGTTTGCAGCAAATCCTGTGAGAAATTTAGTTTTTTTTATGGCATCAATTTTTTGTTGTGTTAATAACCAAGAAATGAAACTCATATTAATATGGTTTCCATTACTATTTGATTCAAGGAAAAACTTTAATGCATGATTGGATTCATCAATGTCATTGAAAATTTTGACCAATTTTTCTTTGTTACACCTTCCATCCAATATTTTTCATAGTGTCTCTATTATATGCTTTCCAATATGTATAGCATTAAACAAATTCACGATTGAGAGGTGGTTGTAGTACAACAACGTACTAAATTATCTAGAATAGCTTTTAAGTCCTTTTGGAAGTTGCTCATCAGTGCCTTGATGACCTTCATGAACATTAATTATATCATTAGTAAGCAAAAGATCGTATCCAAATTTAAATTTCATACAAAAACTTGCATTAGATGGAATGACATTACCTCAATGATTCATTCTATTTATTCCAACTTTCACGTGTGAGGTGTCATTCTTTGTGGCTTTAATGTTTTCTCTTTTTTCTCATTGAAAATATGTTTTTGACAATTTGATACTTATGATTTTTGTGGAGAAAGTGTATATGCTCATCAAACACCTGCTTTCCTAAATTTTTTGAATGGAAAAATTTTATCTTTGGACCACAAATTGGACATGCAAATTTTCCCTTTATCTGAAGATCTACAAGATTATGTATAATTGGATGACATGTGTACTATAAAATTCATATTTACAATTATCATGCACAACTTAAACATACAACAAAAAATATGCATTAATAGTTTTACAGACCACAAAAATGTGTTAGTGCAAGGGCATCATGTATTGTCCATACAAACATTGCATGGAATTAAAATTGTCTTTCACCAATTGGTCTAGAGATGTCATACATAGTGACTCCATTCCATAACTCCAACAACTCATCAATCAAGGGCTCAATATATACATTCATATCTTTCACTTGATACTTACCTAGATGAATGAACATTGTTATCCTACATTTTGTCAGTTTGATAATAGTACAAAAATTTTCAAGCTTAGTTTTGCATTTCTCTGAGTTTAGTTTGTTATTTAATTGGTTAGTATTGATCAACCAATCAACTCCAATTAATATAATGAATCATTTTATTGAATGCTTTCATCAAGTCTTTTTTTGTTTTGCATTTTGCCAAGCCTTTTCTTGATTATTTAGGCCTTTATCATCCTTTTCTTTTTTTTTGAGTTTGCATTTGTTAGTTTTTAGTCTTTTGGTTTTGCTCATGTCATGTCTTTTAGTTTCCCCTTCGATTTGGTCTAACCTATAGTATAATCTGAGTTGTCAATCAAGAGTTATGGTCATTTTAGTGCCTAAAAAGTGGACCTTTTTGAAAAATATAACTTCAATTCGCTTTACGTTATGTTTTGAAGCTACTTTATCATTTAAATTTTCACTTAAAGTAACTATGGTGTAGTTTATGTTATAATTTTAAGTTGATTTACTTTTTCATTTTTCACTTAAAATGACTATATAAACTATATATTTTCAATTTAATTTTTGAAATTTAAATCAATGCTCATTTAAATGTTACTTTTTAAATGATATGTATGTGTTATATTTTTAATATGATATATAAATATGGTTTATGTCCCATTAAAGTAACATTTTAATGAAATGAAATTGATATATGTTTATTAAATGACTTTAAGTTATCAAAAGTGGACATTTTACATGTCATTGCATTTAAAGTTTAACTTAAAAAGCATAAGACTATCAAAATTGGACCTTTTTGGTGTCATTACACCAAAAATGTGAGTTTTTACTTGAAATGTGTCATTGCATCAAAAACATGGGCTTTAATTTGAAATATGCAATCCTCCCTAAAAGGTATGATTTTAAGCAAGTGCATATTTTAAAATGTGTCATGCCTCCCAAAAGGTGTGATTTTCCTTATGGGGACTTTTTAAAATATGCATTCCATCTTAAAAGGTTTGATTTGCATCTTGTCCATATTTTAAAGCATGCATTTGCCTTTAAAATTTTTTATTTTGGAAGAACACATGTAATGGGCCTCCAAGAACCTGATTTTAGAGATTGTGAGAGATTTACTTGATGGTTTTGCATGAGATTTTCTCCAAATAGGGTCATTTTTTCTTGGCAATGAATTTTCTAACATCAAAAATGGATTCATCTTGCTAAAAGACATTTTTCTAAGCTCTATCCTAGGGCACATTTTCGGAAAAAGCTTCAAAATGCATCATTTTTAGAGCACAGTTTTGCTCCAAGAGGAATCGATTTGATCTCTTTTGGTGTTTGCATTGCATTTTGGTTCTTGTTTTGGTGTTTAAAAGATCATGTTCCTTGGAGAAAAACATTTTTATTAAAAACATTCCATATGCATGCAATAAAAAATGTTGTATCTTGGAGCATTGATTGGGCATGTTTTGGCATCTTCCACCTAAAATGCCTTGTTTTTTTCCTTCTTCCATTCAAATTTGCAAAAGTTTGAAAGATTCAAGTGTTTTTGAAGAATTTTTCAACTTTGGAGCATCTTTTTCCACCAATTTTGGCACTTAATCTTTATGTAAGTGGACTTATTCTTTCTTGTTATTTAATTTGTGCTTATCTTGCTGATTTTATGCACATTACTGCTTGATGGTTGCGACTTGTTGAAATCAATGCCATAGAAAGTGTATTTTTCCTTTAAAAATGAAGAAATTTTTCATTTTCATGTTTTTGTTTCCAAATTCCAAATTCAAATTTGTGTGTTGAAGTGCTTTGCATCTTGACTTGTTTGAGTCACTTTCCAAAGGCATGTCTTTTTTTAAAGTTTTGTGTTTTGCGTGCTTGCTTTCCAATTTTCCCCATTTTGGAGAAGTTACAAGTTTTTTCCCAAGAATTTGTTGTTGTTTCACTTCATGTGAAAGAATCATCACGTTCCTCTTCCATCTTCCAGGTCAAAATTTTTCACATCTCATCTAACAAATGTGATTATATGTTTTCCATCTCATTCACCATCCGCACATGAATGTAATCCCATTTTTTGGTTCCATTTTCACTCATCTCACTTTTTGTATCCTCTCACATGACATGAATACACAAAAAGCCTTTATGTGTAATTGTATCTCCAAAATCCTTTTTTGACTTAAAGTCACTTTTTGATAAGTCAAAAAATGTCATGTGCATGTATTCCCATGTACTTTTACTTCACCTTTTCACCAAAGATGACTATAAAGTTCATTGTCCCTCTTCTATTTCTCCATATGCATTCACGCCTTCATGATAAAATACATATTTCCAAATTTGTCCATGCTCTGCACCTCATCCTTCATTCACACTTACATGTAAAAACTCATTCTTCCATCCACCTTTGCACCACATCTCATCCTTCATTCCTTGTTACACATTGCACTTACATGTAATCATTTTTATACAATAATGCTTTGAAAACCCTAGGTCACATTTGAAAATTAGAAATCTTCATTTGCACAAATTCCCATGCATTCCACTTTCATGTTTTAAAGCATTTCCATCCTTCCAAGCACTTTGCATCAAAAGAAGAAAAATAAAAAAGTTAAAAGGTGTTGATGGAAAGTTGTTCCAAGTTTACATCTAGACACCATTGAGAAGATTTTCAAAGTGTCAAAGACTTCAGTTTGTGTTGATCTACAAAGGAGAATTCACAAAAACTTGAGCAAGAAAAGTTGGATCGCATCAAGTTTTAAAATGACAATGAACAATTCATCAAAGTTAGAGGTTATCAAAAGACACAACACCATGATTATTAAGGTGAATGTAGTGGTACAAAATATAGGAATTCCTAATCCTATGATCATCTGGGATTGCATCGTCAAGTACAAGGCCCTCTAGAACAATCCCTAGGATTGTTTCCTTCTCTTTTTGTCTTCTTTCTTCTTCTTTCATGTTTGTAATTGAAGAGGATGTATTACATGAAAATGTGTAATTACATGTAATGCAAGTTACATGTGCATGAAAAGATGTAATGTGAGTTGCATGTCCCTATATTTCCTCTTTTAGTTATACTAGGTCAAAGTTGGTTAAACTGCTTCCACTTTTTCCTCCACCTTTTTTTCAACTCATGTGCCTATATAAAGGAGTGCCCCCAATTGTCAAAATAATCTTATCTTTATGCAAGCACTTTGTTTGTGTAAGCACTATTTTGAGAGAAACTAAATACAAAGGAGCGTTTGAAACTTAACCTTGATTAAGTGAGATTGTTACTTGTGTGAGTTATAAGCTTTCTCTATAATTCATCTATGTTATCTTTGATTCATGTTATTTTGTGTTCTGTGTAATTGTATCTTGTGAATTGAATATAAAAAGAGTTAAGAAGAAATTGGAGCCATAGCTTTGACCACGAGCAATTGTGAAAATATATAGCTAGAAGCTTTCTCTGGAGCTTATACTTCTTTTTTAATTTGCAAAATAGTTAAGTTATTCTTACTTTTAGGAGTCTTCATGCCCTAATTATAAAGCTTTTCCATATAGAAGTATGACCAAATTTATCAGTATCATTGTTTCTGGCTTTTGATAGAAGTGTAGTTAGAGATTCACCCCGCCCATTACTCACTCTACGAGTAAGTGGATTCTTTCTTGAAAGATAAGAAGAAAGGATATTGGTAACAACCATTTTACAAAATCTCTCAACTTTTTGCTTACCTTGAGTTGATCCATGGAATGGTGAGAAGGAAACAACCTTCCCTTTAAGGTAGGAGAGACTTTATTTCACACATTGTGGCTAGTCATTCTATTTTGCAACTGGATGTTTACCCAAAAATATCAGTTGCAAAATATCCACCCAACATTCATAAACAAAACATAATTATTACTTTCATTTTGATACTGTGTTTATAAACTAATTTAGATGACTATTAAATAGAAAAATGCCTGGTACAATCATTACCAAAATTATGTGCTCCCTCTTTACAGACATTCAAGGAGGAATGCTATTGTTAATAAAAAAAATAGGCCAAACTGAGTAAACAAATCTCATCTCTCCAAATGGATTGACACTGTCTACTACCAAATAAAGTTTAGATTGCAAGGTTCTTCTTTAAATGCTAGCCACCGATCTATGTCCTTAAATGTAGAACCATACACAGGCATTCACATAATGTCATCTTGACTTCTATTGCATGCATGGCAATCCATAAATTGTGCCAAGCTAGTACACCTGAATAATCATTGCAGGCATGGAATAATGGGAATGTACCAAAGAACCTTGCAAGACACCTTTTTCATTATTTTATCTAATTGATATCTACTAACGTGACAATCAGGGCATTCTATTTCAAATTTGTGTTGCTTATGATATGTAATATGATCATTGGTATGTGCATGTATTGTTTGATACTCCATTCCAATATCTTTCATAATGGTTGATAATTTTTGGTAAGAGCGAGGTAGAATGTTTCATGGTGGTAACAAACACTCACCTATAAACCTATGGAAAATAATTTTTATTAATATAAAGAACATTAATAGTATGCTAATATAAAACATGAAAAAAATGAAACTATATTAAGGCATACGTGAGATTTCTACATTGGATATACCATTCATAACCTTGAAGTTTACCAACGACAATATAATGGAGAGAAGTGTTTTTTGGGAGTCAAGGTACAAGGCCTCGTATGCCTTTTCAGTTATAGGTATATCAAGGTTCTCTTCATCATCATCATTAGATGTATGACTATTATCATCTTCATCATCTTCATTAGTTGAGCTAGTAAAATCTTCTTCAATCTTGTTCTTTGGCACATAATCAGTTACACTAATACCAACATCTTCAATTGTATTCTCTTCCTTAGGATCATCTTCTTCCATAGGAGCATTACCTTCTACTTCAATATTCACACCTCCATGTTTTACCAGTTTGAAATCCACATTCGCCAAAGGACAAAAATCCTTTCCCCCTTCAATGTGATCATGTTGCCTACAATGTCTCTAAGATATTATGATTAGAATTCTTTATTTCTTTAAACCCTTACATTTTTTGAAAGGAAAATAACATTTTCCATCACCATTTCTTTTGAACTGAAACCACAATCTAGTAATTGTTACCTTATTTTGTTCTGTGTTCATATTGTTAGGCGTGGACTTTCTTCACAAGCAAATATTCAAGCTATAGAATTATATCAAATATAAGCATACAAGCATTAGTAGTATCTTGTATATAATTGATAATAATAAAATAATAAAATATTACTATCTCTTTAGTAAAGATAGCATCTAAACAAATAAAATGAATTATACAATATAAATATTGGCATTGATTTTGAACAATATTAAATATTGGCATTGATCAAGAAACACTGGGGGTTGGGATAAACTTGACTTTCTAACATGCATGGCATATAACCAAGGTTTTCCCAAAAAAAGGTAATGATTAAGAGATCCAATCATTGCATAAATAAGAGTATCTATAATAACTAGACATACTTTAATATGTAAGATAATGATGCCTATTTATTAGAAACATTATCAAAGTCCTAACTATGAATGTTATTAGGTTTAATGGTTGAAATATTAGTTGTGGTCTCTTTTAGTATGTTCATACTAAAAATATTTAACCCAAAACCATTATCAATTAAGGTCCTATGAATGTGATTACCATTACTAAGGACAATTAGCATAAGGGAATCATATTGATCTTGAAATTCTTTAGGAAGTAAATAATTTTGACTAAACAAGATTTTAGGTGGGATAGGAGTAGCATCATGCATTGGAAAAAATCTTGTCTGTATTGGGAAGTGGAGTTGGAGGAGTAGTTAAAGATCTTTGCACGGCTTGATGATATGTATGAGAAGTTTGAAATTTCCAAAGAGAAATCTTGGCTGAAGTATTACATAATTTCTCTACAATTTCATATCCCTTTCTAATATTTTGAGGAAGATGAGGTGGAGGAGGAAGAACAAGTTGAGAAGATGGGAGAGAAGTAGGAACAACTAGATTATAAGGTTGAAGTTCTAGGATACATTAGTCAAAAAATTAATTTAGAGAGAATTTCTAGGATACATTAGTCAAAAAATTATATGTTACTATAAGAATCTTTAAAACCTTGTAACAAATAAAATATGATTAGCACATGATAGGATTCCAATTCATTGAGATTCGTAACATAGAATTTTTTTCTTAGTCTTATTTTTCCTAACAGAAGGAATTGTAAATGATATGGAAAGGAGAATATGATCTATGAAAGTAAGTTCTAAAATGGAATAAGGATAATTTACTCACCATGAGGGATAATAGAGGATAAAGATTCATATATACAATATCAAAAAACTATCAAAATAAAAACTATTTTGGATTTGGGACCCCCAAAACCTTTATTTATAGACTATGAAAATTATAGAACTCTAGCTATAGGTCAAATTGGGTATAGGTCTAAATAGGTTTAATCTCTACCCAGGTATTGTAATAATATGATTTTGGTCTAGTAAATTATGTGCCCCTATTCTAAAACAATTAAATTAAACTAATACTAGATCTTATTATGCAATAAATGTACTTTTCATAATTAAAATAATCATTAAATTTATTATATCCTAAAGTTTGATCAACTTGTTATATGTCTCATTCAAAATAAAATAAATTAACTCAATTTAAAGTGCACACTATTTTGGAAACTTCTAAAACCAAGAGCACATGGATGACAAACTGAAACATCTCCACCATTGCTCATCTTTGCATCTTTATTGTTCATCCAAAATTTTCAAGTCTATAAAATGAGACCTCTACCTTGGTTGAAAGGATCTTAATATTTTTCTTAATGTTATGTTGTATAAGATGGAAGGTCAACCATCTTGGATGAACTCTTTAGGGATTTGAAAGGTGTTCTATTATATAAGCAATGAATCTCATGAAGAAAATAGAGATTGAGATATAGAGAAGAAGGTGAAGGGTATGGTGTGTGTGGTTTTGTATAGTAAAAGTAATTTTTTTTTTTGTGAAAATCTACTTGTGTATTGGTATTTAATTGTAGTCCTAATATCTTCTCTGATTATGATGATTCTTAAGTTTAATACATAGGGAAATAGAGGCTAGAACTAATTCTGATATTAAATGGATACCTGTTATCAATGGGGTTATTACCAAGGTCTCAATAATCACTACGTAAATAGTAAATTCTGTAGACTTTTAGATAAAAGTGTCATAGTGGTTGCATGCTTTCTTTATGTAGAGATTAGGGAAGGTTTAAAGGTTTTTGTGGTTGTGTGAAATTTCCCTCTCATGGGTCTACACCATAACCTTGATTCCTATAAAAAATGGACCAAGAATTAATGAGTATCTATTGTTATATGAAAAATATAGTGAATCAACTTCCAAGAAATGTGATAAAGGCTCGAGTATAATCTACATGGTGTTTGGAAGGTTGCAGTCATTCATGGGATGCTAAAGAATCCTTTGGAAGAGTAGAATAGGCGAGATACTAGAGTTTGGAAGATAGTTACTATATTTTTGTTATGTATCATTACAAATGAGAAAAGTCTAAGTATATGGAGTAAATGATACGAAGACTGAGATATATGATAGCAACGATATTATATATTTTTGTTTAGATTATATGTGTCTAAGAAGAATATGTGAGTTGATTATGTTTATACTGTAAAATCTTTCCAAAGAAGTATTAAGTTCAAACTTCAAATATTAGGAGTATAGTACTTCAAAGAATTAGAATTAATTTAAATGCAAGTCAATGGGTGTCATTGATAAGAGATAAAACAAAAGGGGCTTATTGCCAAGCAAGGTGTTATAGTAAGGTTGCAGATGTGTCAAAGATTCCAGATGTGAAGTATGATTTATAGCTAGATTGTTTTGTAAAATATTAGAGTTGTAATGAGTGATTTTTGAAATATGAGAATATCATTGTCAGTCCTAAAGGTGGGGGTCTATTTTTCATGATTCCTATCATTCATGTTGTTGAGAGAAGACATTCAAACTATGGCTCAGAGTGTGATCAAAAGGGATTGCAAATATTTTTTTTATCATGAATCTCCCAATGATGCAGGAGCATCCAGAGGTATAAGGGCAATCTTGTGTCACCCAAAAAAATATACTTAGACTTAGTTTCTATTTCATGTGTTTTCATTTTTGGATACCCATTTGGGTCAAATAAAGGTTCCAACTCTCACAGTTCCACTATCAGTGTGTTTGAAAATCCTGAAAAAATAGGAGCATGTAATTGGGCCATCATTTTGGTAAACTAGAAGGTGTGAATTGGCCAGATGAATGTAATCATGATTTAAAGCATTCCAGAAAAAGAATCAGGTCAATACGCCCCATGGTTTGAAAGTTATTGCAATTTTTTGAGTTTTGGAGACCTCCTAAGAATGCTTCAAAGTTAGGTTAGGGGCATTAAATGACCTTGAAAAGGGTTTAAAAATGGGAGATGAGTGAAGCTCATCCATAAGGCTATAGAGTGCTTTGAGAGCTTTTCGAAAATGTAAATAGTTAGTCAATCGGAGCTACGGTTCAAAAGTTATGCCTCCCGGAAGTTCAGTTACCGTTTTTGGATTCTTCTAGATTTGCGCCGACTTCCACCACAACTTCTGAAACCTTCTATTTGGTCGGTGGGTGCCTACTAGCACTTTTTAGAATGTACTCCTAGTCCTTAACCCTCTGGGGTCTATTTAAGGAGATTTTTGGCATTGTAATAGGCAATTCAGAGTGGAGTTTGAGAGGAGGTACTGAAAGGAGAAATTATCTCCAGATTTATGCTATTGTAAGCCCTTAGAGCATGTCTTGAAGTTTATTTTCTCTGTACTATTTGTACTAGCTTATTTTCTTAGTTAATAAAATTTTTCGTTTCTTTTGTGTCCATTCTGTTATTTGGTTGTGTCCCCATCACCCAAATAATACTGTCATTGGTTATTGTTGTAAAATATATTGAAAGTGTAAGTCTTCATAATAAGAATAGTCACCGCCCAACTTGCGTACTACACAATTTGGAAAATTAGTGAAGTATGTGATGGAAGTAATCGTGTAAATTATTTTTGAAAACATAGACCATGTGTGTGATCTATTTGATAGAAGCCATGGCTTATCTCCAACTTGTAGGAAAGAAATCAAAGCACATAGTTGTAAGAGAAATCAATAATCTTATCTATGGTGAGTTCCACAAGGATAGATGAGTGTTTGAATGCCAACGCAATATAGGGGTTATTACCCATGATATATTTGATGAAATGTGCATAAATGTTACTTGTGTTTACCTTACCATGTGCACCGATGATGATATATTTGATGAAATGTATATGAAATGGTTCTTCACACAATTATGTTTGGAATGGATTTGACAACTGATATTCTTATTGAAATGGAAAAGAAAGGAGGCAGAAGATTTGGTGTCAAATTAGATGACACTATGTTAGAGTGTGGTAAATAGTCTCAAAATCCAACATCAACTAGCGGTTAATATTTGTTCTAGGTATGAGCTGGTGCATGTATGTAATAATCATTGTAGCTTTGTGTTGTGTTGGTTATAAGTTTTAAACTTTCGTGTTTCTATGGGCCTAGTATACACCCTAATGATTCAAAAGCTAAGTTATACAGGTCTTAATTGGGCTTTGTAGGTTGCTTATGTTTCCATTAATCATTTTTTTTGTGTGTTGATAACTCTTATGCTATCTTCTCTAGAGAGATTCTATTTTTAGGGTTAACCACAGATAGAAAAAACAATTACATGCAAATATAAACAATATCAGAAAATAACATATCACATAGAAGAGAAAATAAGACACCAAGATTTAAACATGGTTCACCCCATCCCTAGGCTACATCCACCAAACAACAAGTCCAATATTATTATGATCTAGTGATTACAACTTGATATCAATCTATAGTCCCTTATAGCTCAATACCGTTGCAAGAGGAAATTTTGTATCAAACCTTATAAAACAATCCCTAACCCTAAGCCCTTTTATACAAGTATCTTTGTCACTTTAGGTATAAAAATAGTTACAACATGTCAGCCATGAACTGCCGATAAAATAGCCCCCCAAAGAATAAACAACCTTGGTTGTATTGGGGTTTGTCACCCCCAAACCCCTGCTTGGGGCCTAGCCCATCCCCGAACCCTACCAAGGAATTATGGAGTATGTACAGTACTTCTCTGATCAGTCACCACAATCTAACATCTACAAGTGTCTATCTCATTGTTAAGAGTTTTTCCGAATAAGGGGATTGATTTTATGATCATGTTCATGTTAGATTGTATGAACACTGGGCACTGCCAATCAAGCATGTAGCTATAGTTGGCTTTAACTGATGCCACTATATTATCTTTTATCACATAATAAACAATTTAGATTCCTTGAACTCTCTCATCATAATAGTGGATCGTTGAACGTAGATGTTAAAAATAGTGATACATAATTAATCCTAGAAACATACTTTATAATTTGAATTGTGGAAATCTCCTATTTTTAACTTCACTTCATTTCTTTATTACCTTTATTGTATCATTTCAATTGATTTGATCTCTAAATTATGAAGTTACTTTCCATTCCAATCAAACTATTCAAAGATTTTATTTTTAAAACAAAGTAGAACAAGATTTTTCTATCTAGTTTTTATTTTTAGAACATAGTAGAACAAGACCTTTTTGTCTAGTTTGAAAATTTGATTATACTCCCACTTTTTCTTCTATCTAATCAGTGGGAAAGAAAGGGCCTAACTTCAACATTCAACACGTCACATGCATTTCAACATGCTGTAAATGAATTTCAAATTTTACAAAAAAACCCTAATACATAAAACTTCTAAATTTGACTATATAAACAAACCCTAATACATTTCACTATCAAGATTAACTGTTAACACTTAAGATTCATCTTTTAAGAGTATTTCATTGCTATTAAAATGATACATTAACAATAAGCAACTATTGAGAACTACAACAGCTACGAATTACCCTAGTTGTAAGCTATACAATCACAAGATGAAAGATTTTCAAGATAGAAACTCATGAATCATAAGCTACAAAGTGGAACCAGTTCGAATCTCAGGTTGATTTGGAACAACAACAAATAAAAATCACACTTTTAGGTTGGAAGTTGAAAGGTTTTAATGATGGAAAAGCCACCATCAACATATAAAAACCTTTTACCTTCAACATCATTGTAAAAATCTTCCTCAAATCTCCCTCGTGAATGCCAACACTTTGCCGAGTGAATGAATGAAAAATCAATTTATTTATTTTTGTTTATATCCTTGACAATGTCTAAATTTTGACACCAATTTTTTTTTAAAAAAAATCGATGTTATCAGGATCATATTTTAAAAATAAATAAAATTGACAAGCCAAATTGTCTTGCCATAAAAAATTTAGGTTGAAAATGACCCCAAATGTGAGGGAAATATTCAAATAAAATTTTTAACATCATTGATATTTCAATCTCCTAACAAGTTTTGTAGACCATTTAGAATATGCATATAGCTTTAATTGTAAACAAACTAAATTAATTAATGAGATTTTAGAAGCACATGCTACAATTTATCAACATTTATATGTATTGAGATTGTTCTCTCAAAATCAGATTATTGTTTTTAGTACCAAATTAAAGGAAGATCTTAAGTAAAAACTAATACAAAAAAATCTTGGAAAGGAAGGTTCTAAGTTACAATCTCTAGAAATAATTTTTCAATTATAAAGAAAGGTCTCACAAGGGGGGACATGATGCAGGAGCATCCTAAGTTGCCTTGTTATCCTGCTCATTTTTGTTCATTCTGCAAGTTGGTGCCAAGTTATTGTAGCAATTCCTTCATGTGCCAATTTATTGTAGGAATTCCTTCATGTGTCAGGGTACCTAGTGTATGTTGAGTGACTCTTCATGTGCTAAGTTACCCAGTGTATGCTGAGTGTCAGCATCATTCGGATGTGATTTCTACAAGCTGACTTGCGAGATTTATTTTGATCGCGACATTTATATTAAGATCTTTTCTTAGGATGTGTCCAGACCGTTGTTGGGTCAGTCTTCCTCTTATGTAATGTTCTAGAATGATTTGTAAGCGATTTTTTCAAGTATATATAAAGTGTTTAGGCTTAGAGTTAGGAAAAGTTTTGGGAAGAAGTTTTTGGGGAGCAGATTGGAGAGTAGAACTAAAAGTGTGAATTTGCAATTGGATTTTGAATGTGATTGTATTTTTAATTGGTCATAACCTAGAAGGCCTCATAGTTGGGCATGTATGAAGATGTTTTGATGAATCAATAAATTATTTCACTCTTCTTCCTCCTTTGGTTGTTGTTCTTTGTGTTTGCTTTTGCTGTGTTAACTCTTGCAGGGTGGTTTGGATCGTTGGGTGAGCCTTTGGCCCTAGTTATTCATCCTTTGCATGTGTCAGGATATTATTCAAAATCCTTTGTGCTTAAATTCATGAATAAGGAGTATGCATAGGGGGAGGAGTAAATCCCTCACTTGGAGCAAGCGAGTCCTAAGAAGATCATGTCTAAACTTGAGCAACAGTAAATATACCATCCACTATAGAATTAAGCATGTATTGACTGGGTAGGGAGTGTGCATAGGTGGGTAAGTAAATTACTCATTGTGGGGCAAGATAATCTAAATATGGATACAGACCCAAGGGAGCCCCAAGTAGATCATGTCCAAACTCGAGCAGCTATAAATCAACCATCCACTACAAAGATTAACCATGTATAGAGTGGGTAGGGAGTGTGCACAAAGGGGGTGTAAATAACTCATTATGGAGAAAAATAGTCCCATTATGGATATAGACATAAGGAGAGTGCCAAGTATATCATGTCCAAACTCTAGCATATGTAAATCTACCATCCACTATAGAGTTAGGCACATGAGAGAAATATGCAATGAGGAGAGAGTTACTAGAACACTCTATTGTTGTAAAAGCTAAAGAAAGTACAAAAAGGAATGTCTTTGGGAATATTTTCTTTCCAAACAAAGGAAATGAGTGCACCACTTATAGTTAAAGTTAGTAAAACATTTCCTTAACCTTTTCTTATTTTTAATTCTGAAAAGTAATCTAACATAGTTTTTATCATGTAAACTCTTTGTCTACATTGTGACTTAATGGATCAATGTTTTTGCTTTGCATCTTCCTTGTGTCTTCATGCATTCATGTGTCTACCTCTTGTTTACATTAGGTCTTCATGCATAAATGTATCTACTTTGTGTTCTCATTCATGTGCTCTTGCATAGGCTATATTATATACTAACATGAGTACTTTGCAAGTGTTTATTGTACATATGCAGGAAAGGTTATGAATCCAAGCTATGAATTAATTAAGATCAAATCAATTGCTTGAGGATAAGAAAATTTGAGAGGGGAGGACTATGATATCCCAACCAAAATAAGATTTAATAAAAAATACTAAAAATATAAAAGTATAAGTAATATATAATACTTATATTATAAAAAAATATTATATATATACACATATATTCGTAATACCCCTAAATTGGCACTTTGATATGTTGAACCAATTTTGGTCTATCAATCTTACTCAAAGTCCTATTGTACTAGGCAATTTTGATTTCAACAATCTCTACTTGACCTAAATGTCAAATGTAGTAAATCATTAATTTGTATTTATCAGAAACTTTATTTAATTCCTAAGTATTTACTCGAATTAGCTAAATTAAACCTATTAATTGAATTGATTTAATTACAAGTCCTAGTACTTTAATTAAATTGAATCCACCCCTTTGGCTAATTTACATAAGGAATTAAATGTATTGATTTAATTAAATATACCTTCATTCTAATTATTGAATTTAATTATTCAATTATGAGGTCATATTTAACCTTTTAAATAAATATCTTCTATTATTATTTCTCTTTAGTTCATAAATAGAAACACTAAGTGAACTAGAATTGGAAAAGGAATGAGATTAGTGAACTCCTCATCACACTTAGAAGTGATTAGTTAACTCTCTTTTCACAAGGGAATGTTCTATTCTGACTAAATCTCAACTTCAATCTCGATCATTCATTCAATTTGATCCTAACTATTGATTAAACTCTAAGATTCTATTTAAGAAACCCTCAACCTCTCATTTGAGATATCCACATGAATAGTATCGAACTAGTGCCAAATTGTTGACTCAATTATTTGCATTTACAACTACATTTGCTTTCATATAGCCTAAAAATACATACATCTAGATTAAATTGCTCATTTTATTCTTAGATTAACTTGCATATGTTTAGCTTAAACTTCCATATCTTTTAGATTTAAATTCTTCGTAATAGATGGTCTGGTTGTTGATCTCTCAAATCTGAGAGTGGACAACAAAATCTAATTAGTTAGAAGGCAACATATCAATTTGTAGGATCATTTCCAATGAACAATCCCATATTCATTTTGGGATGATTCTCACATGTAAGGATCATGTTGAAGTGTGTGTGAATTTTAGGGGCTCACAATTAGCACATACATTTTTGGTGCCCACCGTGGGGCCAAAAAAATCAAATATCTGGTCTCTACTTTTGATGATTTTTCAACATTTTATTATTTTGACATTTATGTTCACACAATTCAACAGTTTCTCACATGATAAGATCAATTTTCACACAAATAAACAAAATCCTTGCCTGTAGTTTTGCATTTTCTTGCACGAAAAAGTGTATTCCTACGTGGTTTCTCACATGGTGCACAAAACTTGACACCAGTAAACATAAATTTCAATTTTCAATTTTGGTTTTTCATAATGTTGTTTTATCTAACACTTGTTTCTAAAGTATTTGATTTCTAATTTATGACTTTTGATAGCCTACCAATGGTGTGTAGATCATTTGTCAAAGACACCTTATCATGAACTCACAAATAGTACTAACATTTTGATTGCAAGACATTTGGTCAAAGATTTGCATGTTAAAGAATGAATTCAAACCCACTCAAACATTGGGTCTTTTTAATGCTTTCTTACACACATAGTTTAACAGGGCTTGTTAACTTTGTAGGGCTCTAGACAAAGGAATAGTGCATTCTCTTTGCTACTTGGTGTAGACACCTAAAAATCCTTTAAGAAAATTAAGTATTTTTATTTTTTGAAAAAGCCCCCGATGACATCATCATTTATTAATTAATTAATTAATTAATTAATTTTTATGCCATTAAATCCCTTTATCTTAATTAAAAATATTTAATTAAGGTATCCCTCCCAAAAATGTTTAAATCTTATTTAAAAATTATTTTCTTATTAATTAATTAATTAATTAATTAATTGACCAAAAATCTCAAAATAAATAATTTATTTATTTTTTGCCCAAAACTTGGCCAATTTCTTTAAGACTACTAACCTCTTCCAAAATCTTCTAATCCTTCTTTAATTTCGATTAAAGGCTAATCCCATCATTTCCTACCCCTAATCCCAACTCAAAATATTTAATTAAGATTAAATATTAATCCTCATGTTTATTAAAAATATTTTAATAAATATCTCTTCAACCCAAACCCTTGAAATAAATTAAACTTTATTTATTTCCTAAAAACTTTATTTATCCTCATTCTAGGAAGTTCTAGAGTCTTCTAGAAAGTCTTCATCCTCATCCAAAGCATAGACTCTTCTAGAAGATGCCAATCCTTATCTTTGACCCTAATCCTAATCCCCCCCCCAATCTTGTCACATTCCCTAAACATGAGTTAAGACTTGCTAACCCAAGCCAAAGTTAACAAATATCTCCTCCTTCACCCACCCTCATTAAATGCCATCCACTTGCCCATCTCTAACATCCCTAATCTAATCTTAACTCAAGCCTAATCCAAGCCTTAATCATTTGCACATTCTTAAGTCAAGCTTAAGACTTTCTTAATCCAACTCAAGTCAAAATATCTCAACTCGCTCACAAATATCCCAACCATAAAACTTTATGAAGCCCACAAAGCCATAAATGACTCTTACAAGCCCATTCATTGCTCTTACAAGCCATTATGAAGGTCTTTATGGGCTTTGAGCCTCCTTTGTTGACCCCTCAACCCCTCTTGCTCTAACCAATGATCATGATTGGCTGTAAGGAAGCACAATCTATGTGCTCTCCTCTCATTCAATCTAAACCTTCCATAAGCTTTCTCTCATCCTTGCATCCTAGCCCTTGATCCCTCAAGCCCTTTGCCTATTTAAAGAATCCTCTCCCAAGCCATTTTAACACAATCTAGAAAGTAAAGCCATAATGCCATTTTGAGAAGCCATTTTTACATCAAATCCATTTACCAAAATCTATCAAATATTCTCCATTGAAGCCCATTTGAGCATTTGAGCATACATAGATAATCAAGCCATCTTAGCTATTAGACACACCCCTACATCAAGTGATCATCCTCATTGAGAGAGCCTATCCATGACTCATATTCTCATTTGAGGACTTCACTTTGTCTCTCATGAAGTTATGTTAAATTAGTACGCAAATGCTTTTGATTGTTTTAATTTAGTGTTTCTAACATACTAAAGTAGCATATACATTTTGGCACGCCCGGTGGGACCAATCAAGTTTGTTTTTTTTATGAATGCATGATTAAAACAACAAATCCAATTTTGAATGCAAAAAGTCAATTAATCATTACAATATCTCACACTTCATCTTTTGGGGCATAAAAAGAATCTACATTTTAGAAACTTTCTAATTTATAAAAATAAATAAAGACACTTTGAGTGAATTTGTTGTTGGACTCACCCTCTTTAAACTGCTTTAGGGTTATAACATGTCGACCATATGTCAGCCATAATAGATCAGCCACGGCCCAAAAAAAAATTTCGGAGCGATGCCCCAAACCCCACTATTTATGAAGTGTACAGTACTTTCCTGATCATTCACCACAATCTAACAATTTTCCACTTGGAGACTGATCAGGCTCCACACTAAACAACAATCGCCCACTTGGAGACTGATCCTGTAGTAATAGCACTACCACATGGGGTTCCCACTGGATCAAACCACCTTGGACTCTGTTGTTCTTTTGTTCATGTTCAGTCTAAAAGACCAACCGAAGCTGAAGATGAGTTCAGCTTCTCCCTTGTTACAACCTTTGTCAACATATCTACTGGATTGTCATTGGTATGTATCTTCTCCATCTTTAACTATCCATCCTCCAAAATTGACTGAATGAAATGGTACTGCAACTATATGTGTTTGGTCTTAGAATGCAGAGCTGAATTCTTAGCAAGATGAATGACACTCTGACTATCTATGAACAAATAATTATCCTTCTAAGGATGTCCCAATTCTTTTAAAAATAACTGAAGCCATATCATCTCCTTGGCTACCTCTATAGCAGCAACATACTCTGCCTCTGTAGTGGATAGAGCATTAATCTTCTGTAACTTAGAAACCCAACTCATGGTTGCCCCGCCAACAGTAAAGACATAACCTGTAGTATTCCGCCTGGTATCAATATCCCCAGCCAAATCTGAGTCAACATAGCCTTGTAAATCAGTAGTAGAGCCCCCAAAGTGTAAACACTTATTGGATGTTCCTCTCAAATATCTGAGAATCCACTTAACAGCATTCCAATGCTCAAATCCTGGATGACTCATATACCTGCTAATGACTCCCACTGCATGTGCAATATCTGGCCTAGTGCATACCATAGCATACATCAAGCTTCCTACAGCTGAAGCATAGGATACCTTGGACATCTTATCCTCCTCTTCCTGTGTTTTGGAACACATTTTCTTAGTCAATTTCAAATGACTGGGTAAAGGTGTGCTGACAGCTTTAGCATTCTCCATAGAGAAACGTTGCAACACCTTGTCAACATAATCAACTTGAGATAGCATCAATTTTTTGTTCTTCCTATCTCTACAAATCTTCATACCAAAGAATTGTTTTGCGGCCCCCGAATCCTTCATAGAAAATGCATGTGCTAACTGGTGTTTCAGCCCCTTAATATGATACATGTTAGACCTAGCTACAAGCATATCATAAACATATAAACATAAAATAATGTAGCTATCATCATCCAACCTCTTAAAATAAACACAGTAATCTGAATGACACCTATTATATCCATGCTCATGCATAAAACTGTCAAATTTTAGATACCACTGCCGAGGTGCTTGCTTCAAACCATATAAAATTTTCTTCAATTTGCACACTAAGTTCTCCTTACCTTTGACCTCAAAACCCTGTGGCTGAGCCATATATATTTCTTCATCCAAATCACCATGAAGAAAGGCTTTTTTAACATCCATCTGCTCTAAATGAAAATCTTCAGTAGCCACAAGACTTAAAACAGTACGAATAGAAGTCATTTTAACAACAGGAGAAAATATCTCATCAAAATCAATTCCCTTTTTCTGTGCAAATCTTTTTACAACTAACTTGGCCTTAAATCTTTTCTTACCTCCTTCCTCTTCTTTCAACCTATAAACCCACTTATTCTGTAAAGCCTTTTTACCTACAAGCAACTTGCACAAATCCCATGTCTTATTTTTCAGCAAAGAGTCCATTTCATCTTTCATTGCAGACTCCCACCGAATCTTAGTATCCACCTGCACAGCTTCATCATAACTTTTAGGTTCACCAGCATCAGTAAGTAAAATAGAATACAAAGAGGGAGAAAACTTTTGTGGAGGTCTAATTTTCCTTGTGGATCATCTAACATTTATTGGTGTGTGTGGTATTTGTTGTTGCACATCATGAGAAATGGTTGGAACATCAGCTTTTGGAGTATCATCTAGCACTACATAATCATCTTCTTTCTTCTCATGTTGCTGCAACAGATCTTTGTACAACACTTTCTCATTGAATATGACATCTCGACTTTTAACAATTTTAAGATTTTCAAAATTCAAAAGCCTATAACCAAATTCATTAATGCCATATCCAACAAAGACACATTTCTTTGATTTAGCTTCTAGCTTGGTTCTATTTTCAGAGTCTATATGAGCAAAAGCTTCACAACTGAAGGTCTTGAGAAAAGAATAACTCACCTTCTTACCAGTCCATGCTTCCTTTGGAATACCACAGCCCAAAGGAGTAGAGGGACCTCTATTAATCAAATATACTACAGTATTGATAGCCTCTGCCCACATGTGTAAGGGCAACCCAGCATGCAACCTCATGCTCCTTGCGCGCTCCATTATAGTCTTGTTCATGCGTTCAGCCACTCCATTTTCCTGTGGACTCCTTGGAACAGTTTTCTGTCTACAAATACCATTAGTGGAGCAATAATCTTCAAATTCATGACTGCAATATTCACCACCATTATCAGATCTAAGACATTTTAATTTCTTACCAGTCTCATTTTCAACCGAGCATTTCCATTTCTTAAAAGTTTGAAATACATTATATTTCTGTCTAAGAAAATAAACCCATACTTTTCTAGTTGTGTCATCAATAAATTTAACATAATAATGAGAGCCACCAAGGGAAGATACCTGAGCTGGTCCCCATACATCTGTATGCACAAGCTCTAATTTCTCCTTTTTGTTTTCCTTCCCTATCTTTACAAAACTCACTCTCTTTTGTTTTCCATACACACAACTTTCACAGAAATCCATATTCACACATTTCAGACTTGGTAAAACTTTCTTTGAATGAAGTACTTTCATACCTTTCTCACTCATGTGCCCAAGTCTATTGTGCCACAACACTGTATTAGAATCTACAGCAACTATTTGTTCTCCCTGCTCAACTACAACAATTGTTCCCAAACATTCATTTTTCTCTGAAACAATCAAAGTAGAAGGAACAATATGACCTGTACAAAGATATAAGGTGTCTACTTTCACACCTTTTGCTACTACAAGGGAACCTTTTGAAACCTTCCAATTTTTATCATTAAAAGTAACTACACAACCCTCATCACCGAGTTGCCCTGCTGAAAATAAATTTCTACTTAGTTTTGGAACATGTCTTACCTCATGTAGTAGCCAATGATTCCCATTCTGCAACTTAATCTTAATTTTTCCCTTTCCAGGGTTCATTATCCCCCAAATAAACAAGCCCAAAATCCCCTTAGACATAATCAATGAAATAACCTCTATGAGGTGTAGCATGAAATGAAGCACCAAAATCTAAAACCCATGAATCATCAACACTCTCTAAAGACAGAAGCAAAGCATCCTCTTCGGATTTGTTACTTACCACATTTGCCTCCTTGTCTCCATCTGATTTATCTCCTTCATTTTTCTTTCGATTCCAACAATCTTTCTTTTTGTGCCCTGGTTTCCCACAGTACCAGCAATCATTTGGTCCTCTCGATTGAGACCTCCTCCCCTTTGACTTTCCTCTTGATTTCTCACAATTTCCAGAGTTACTTCCTCTTTCAGTCGTTCTGCCCCTACTTTGTGCATTCAAAGCACTTCTCGATGTAGATCCACCTGAGGATTTCCTACGAGTTTCCTCACTTAAAATAACACCGATCACATCATCATATTTTAGGGTACTAGATCCAGGAACAAAATTACTCAAAACCATTACCAAGCCATTCCAGCTTTCGGATAAAGAACACAAAATCAAGAGAGCCCTAATTTCTTCATCAAAATTGATACCCACAGAAGATAATTGACTAGTAATAGTATTAAACTCATTTAAATGATCTGCAACAGATCCACCTTCTGCCATTTTCATATTAAATAAATGCTTCATGAGAAATACCTTGTTTGAAGCGGAGGGCTTTTCATATAGTGTTGCTAGGGTTTTCATCAAATCTTTTGTCGTCTTTTCTTTTGTAATATTAAATGCCACCGATGGTGCCAAGCATAACTGAATGCTTTCAAGTGCCTTTCTGTCCAAAAGATCGCATTCAGCCTCTGACATAGTTCCTTGATTCTTGGCTTTTCTTTCCAACGACTTCCATAAATCCTTCTGATATAGATAGTCTTCCATTTGCATCTTCTATAACTAGAAGTTCTGCCCATTAAACCTGTCAACCCTCAACTTACCCTCATCTGCCATTGCTCCCACTCAACCAGGAGACTCCCACTTAACCGTGAGACTTTTCTATAGAGGATAACTGAAAGACAACCTCACTTTGATACCACTTGTTAGGATAAACTATAGACAGAAATTAAAAAATTACATGCAAATATAACCAATAATAGAAAAATAATAGATCACACAAAAATGAACACAAGGCACCAAGATTTAACGTGGTTCACCCAATCCCTGGGCTACATCCACCAAACAGCAAGTCCAATCTTATTACAATCCAGTGATTACAACCTGATCACAATCTGTAATCCCTTACAGTTCAATACCATTGCAAGAACCAATTTCGTATCACAACTTAATGAAAAAATACCCAACCCTAAGCCCTTTTATACAAGTATTAAACCGCTTTAGGGTTATAACATGTCGGCCATAATATGTCGGATACCATGTCGGCCATGACCCAAATTTTTTTTTTGTAAACGCCACTATTTATGAAGTATGTATAGTACTTTCTTGATCAGTCACTGCAATCTAACAATCTCCCACTTGGGGACTGATCAGGCTCCACACTAAACAACACTATGTCCCAAAATCTACCATCCTCCATCCTCCTATTAGCCATCATAAAAATCCTATTCCATCCATTCCTACGCAAGATCAACAAAGGCACATATCAGGGCACATCATCCATCATCATCCCCCTACACGTTCTTCCATATCCTCTCCATCTCACAAAGCTTCTCCTAACCATCTTCCCAAAGCTTACCACAGCAATGTGAATGCCAACTTCGAAATGCATAAAGCTAAAAATCCACATCCTAGGCAATCATATGTCTATTCTAAAAGACATACTCCAAAAAGGCAAAATCCAATCAAAGAATGCGAAACAATGCAAAAGTCTATAAAAAGAAAATCCAAAACCATGTGGATCCCAAAGAAAAAAGTTGAAACCCAATGCATAATAGCATCCACCATTGCTAATCCTCCATCTAGTGATTCATGTCCCCCATCTCCTAACTCCATCTTGGGTGCCTATATCCCCAAGCGCGCTTCCACAAACCCTCCATCAAGCCCGCATCTACTATCTATCCCCCATATGCTCTTTTCACACCTGTCTCAACATGTGCCAATGTTGATCCTGCAAGCATCCCCATCTCATGCTCCTTTCTAGTCTTTTGATCCCTCCATCTCCTACCATCAATCCCATCTAATCTGATCTATTGCATAAATCACACATTCAGTGTACCAATAGCTAGCAACAAAATTGAACATTCCAACAGCCAGTAAAAAATCCCAAAAAAGCAAAAAATAGCTGAAGAAAGCCAAAATCATTCCAGCTAAGTCCAAAGTCAAAAAGTCAAAAAAGAAAAAGAAAAATAAAGCGTCCACTGGTGAAAACTTGGCAATTCAAGCGCCTTGGACAAGTACCATGATGAAAACTTGGCAAATAAGCATCATGCATAATCCAACCATCCCCAGTTTAGCCTATCATCCTCATGCTTTTGGTCACATCTTGCCATCCAGCTCCATCTTCCAATTTATCCACCTATCTTTCATCCTCCAGCTTTTATCTATCACTATCAACTTATCTTCTGCAACCTCACCCCATCATCCCAGCTATCATCCATCTCCCTAGCGCCTTCAGCTTTTCTATCCTAGCTTCAATCCTATCACATCCATCATAAGACCTCCTTCTGCATGTCATCTTCTGACTGGGGGCACTGTATTCCTCTAAGATTTTGTCTTGTCCATCCTCCCTTGTCATTGGTATCTCGCTCTAGGCTATCCTCATGCAAATCCAATGTCATCCTCTCATTAACCATTCACTCTCGCGCCATCTATCAGCTCAGCTACCACCAACCTTAGCATTTTCCCCATCCTTGGTCGCACATCTATCATCATCATTGGATGCATCTTGGCAAATCCATATCTTCCGCTATCAACTCATCCTTAGCTTCTGCATCTTGCACCACCTTGAGCCATCCCGCTATCTTATCATCCGGAGCTCCTATACAACTTGTAAATAATCTTGTATCCAACGCTTGTATCATACCTTGTATCATAGCTTGTATATCCAATCTTGTCCAAAACAACTTGTACATTTGTACCATATCTTGGTCCGTTAGCTTGTACATCCTCTTTAGCTTAGTACCATTGTATCTATCCAGCTTTCATGTTAGTTCATCCTTGATCAGCATCTTGCACACATCGCACAAATCTTGGTTAGTTATTCCAATGCATCCTTTAGCTAGATCTCTTGTCATCAAAGTGTTATCCTTCTCATTTCAGCTTGCCAGTGCATCACTCATCCAAATCCACCAGCTTAGGTGCTCTCTGATAGATCCTTGCAGGATATAGCTTTTCTCATGTCTGATCTTGGTCCGTTAGTACCTCGTCCTACCCATCTCATTGGCAAATGGTTCTCTTTTGGATTTTTGCTTTCTTTTGATTTGGAATCTTCCATTTTGGGTCTTGAAGTATCTTTTCCAAGCAATCTTTTTGTTCCCTCCTCAAGGTTGCCATGATCTTCCATATCATGGTATGCTACGAATGGGGCACTCTGAGCGTATAGTTTTGATCAAGTCTTTCGTTTGTTTCTTTTTTGCTTGTGGGTTACCCAGTGTCGATTCCACACTATTTCTGTCGGGTTTCATGTGTGATGCTGGGGCAATCCTTGTGTGTTTGTTTGGAGTCAGTCCGTCAGTCCTCTGGACGGTTGGTGACACAGCCTTGATGTTCTTGGTTAACCTTGGCAATTAACCAACAGTCCTATAGCAAATCTAGTGCTCAACTATATGGTGGTACTTCTCTTTGAAGTATCCCCCCGCTCAAAAAGCTTCAATAGATTCCCTTCATCTTCATTATCCCCCATTCATATCTAGCATTTGTCTCTCCTACCCCAGCTTATGCATCAGTATCTCTTTGAATCAATCTTCACTTTAGCTTTAGGGATCCACAATCCTAGTCTTAGGGATCCACCAAGCCTCATCTTTCGAGATCCACAATCCTAGTCCTAGGGATCTCCAAAATCCATCTTTCGCCAATCTGACTCTTTGAAATCCTGTTGCATCAGCTTTATAATCCCCTCATCCTTCTCCCTATCCTGGATTCCTTTTTATAGTGCTTTGCTCCTTCATCCTCGACCTTCCCTAAAGTCTTAAGCTTGCTTCCTCTTGTGCCTCTGATTCTCCCTTTATCATTCTCCCGTGGTGAGAGTTTGAGCTAATTCAGCCCGTTCTCTTTGCCAATCTGAGTCTCCTTGCTCATTTCGAATTCTTGTATTTTTCAAGAAGTCGTCGAGCCTCATTTTCTCCCCCTGTCGCCTTCTTGAGGGGGCATCTCGCAGTCCATTCTCTCATCTTCTACTCTAGCCTTGGGCATCTTATTTTCTTATCTTCGATGCCATGCCACTTGCAGCATCCCATCAAAGAGGGGTAAAATGTAGACACCTAAAAATCCTTTAGAAAATAAAGTATTTTTATTTTCTGAAAAAGTTCTTGATGACATCATCATTAATTAATTAATTTTTATGCCATTAAATCCTTTTATCTTAATTAAAAATATTTAATTAAGGAATCCCTCCCAAAAATGTTTAAATCTTATTTAAACATTATTAAATTGACCAAAAATCCCAAAATAAATTATTTATTTATTTTTTGCCCAAAACTTGGCCAATTTTCCTAAGACCACTAACCTTTTCCAAAATTTTCTAATCCTTCTTTAATTTTGATTAAAGGCTAATCCCATCATTTCCTACCTCTAATCCCAACTCAAAATATTTAATTAAGATTAAATAGTAATCCTCATATTTATTAAAAATATTTTAATAAATATCTCCTCAACCCAAACCTTTGAAATAAATAAAATTTTATTTATTTCCTAAAAACCTTATTTATCCTCATCCTAGGAAGTTTTAGACTCTTTTAGAAAGTCTTCATCCTCATCCAAAGCCTAGACTCTTCTAGAAGATGTCAATC
Source organism: Cupressus sempervirens (assembly GCA_028749045.1). Classification (NCBI taxonomy): domain Eukaryota; kingdom Viridiplantae; phylum Streptophyta; class Pinopsida; order Cupressales; family Cupressaceae; genus Cupressus; species Cupressus sempervirens. Next base: position 561,253,483 of record CM053785.1, on the reverse strand, counting down.
CTTATCTTTGACCCTAATCCTAATCCCCGCCTAATCTTGTCACATTCCCTCAACATGGGTTAAGACTTGCTAACCCAAGCCAAAGTTAACAAATATCTCCTCCTTTACCCACTCTCATTAAATTCCATCCACTTGCCCATCTCTAACATCTCTAATCTAATCTTAACCCAAGCCTAATCCAAGCCTTAATCATTTGCACATTCCTAAGTCAAGCTTAAAAGACTTTCTTAATCCAACCCAAGTCAAAATATCTCAACTCTCTCACAAATATCCCAACCATAAAACTTTATGAAGCCCACAAAGCCATAAATGACTCTTACAAGCCCATTCATTGCTCTTACAAGCCATTATGAGGGTCTTTATGAGCTTTGAGCCTCCTTTGTTGACCCCTCAACCCCTCTTGCTCTAACCAATGACCCTGTGACATGTGTCACTCCCTAATTGGCTGTAAGGAAGCATAATCTATGTGCTCTCCTCTCATTCAATCTAAACCTTCCATAAGCTTTCTCCCATCCTTGCATCTTAACCCTTGATCCCTCAAGCCATTTTAACACAATCTAGAAAGTAAAGCCATAATGCCATTTTTAGAAGCTATTTTTACATCAAATCCATTCACCAAAATCTATCAAATATTCTCCATTGAAGCCCATTTGAGCATTTGAGCATACATACATAATCAAGCCATCTTAGCTATTAGACACACCCCTACATCAAGTGATCATCCTCATTGAGAGAGCCTATCCATGGATCATATTCTCATTTTAAAACTTCAATAACGCCCCGCTTGGGAACTCAAGATAAATAAACCTAACATGTTACAATGTTTACTGAACTATTTTTAAAAAAAAAAAATTAAACAACATCAAGATAACATTAATCTGGAAGCAATATGAACATACACATCAAAACAAATATGCAAATATAGATACAGTTTCAATTCCTCAAGGGTTCCTTTATGTTGAGTCGCATTTAATAATTTTGAATTAATTAGTTTAAGTTCCAAGTACAATGGCTCAAGATCATAAAGGAATAACAGATACATAATCGCATAAGCAAATGCATAAGTATAAATAATACAATGAAAGTATATCCAATTAATAACATCCACTGCACATGTCGCAGGGTATGTGAGAATAGATACAATACATTAGAATACATGATAACATATATACATCATCTGAAAAGAAGTCTCTGAGATAAGAAATAAGAATGATAAAGGTACATCTTCTGCAATGAACATCCAATAGCTAGCAATGTGAAGGAGAACCCAAATGGTAAGAAGACACTACCTCCCGACCGCGTGGTTACCTAGTCAAGCTTCCACTCCCACCGTGCAGGGAAGATAATGAACGATTCACATACGACTATCAAACATGAAACATTCCTAGGCAAGGTACCCCTAATAGCCAAAACTACCTCAAAGGTAACACATGCTACTCAAGAAGATAAAATAATCCAAAAAGAAAGAACACTCCATTCAATACCGACATCACATAACCAAACATCATACACAAACCAAGTATAAACCAAATACCAAGATCACAAGTTAAAATCAACATAAGACAATCACCTCAAGTCAAAAGCCACATGTCAAAAGTACATAATCCATGAATCATCAATCATCATCAATGAAAGTAAATAACCATAATAAACACATCCGACAATAGATACACCACCAACAATAAGTACACCACCAGAGGTACACAAATCTACAGAGGAGACTCAGGCTACATACTAGGGAGTGTCATCACCTGACTGCTTGAGTTACCCTGGACTGATCTCTTAATAGAACTCGGACCCTCAAGCGTTGAGTTACCCTGGACTGGTTACTCTGAACCCCGGACCCTCAACATCACACATATGGAAACTAGAAATCCCTCTCAAGAAGACGAGGCACTCATCCCATTCTCATCCTTAGTCTATACAAGCACTCAAGGCATGGTTGGGTCAAATATCTCTAACTTATCTTTTTAGTGTGTTTCCCCCCAAACAATTTTAATTACTAGATTATCACTTATTACATAACTTGCATTAAGTTACCTTGGCACTGACCACTTTGGGTCCCGGACCCCTATGCAAGCCACTCCCAAAGTCATGTACCTAGACAACCTCTCCTAAGCACAAAAATCCACAGTTGTCTCGCATACCACAACACTCATAAAGATCAAACTCGGTTCCTTAACAGGCAACCTGATAACAAGATGGTTCTCCCATCCAAGTACACATAATTTCTCCACAAGATAAACCTCATAAATATAATCTCCAATATGAATCACAAAACACATCACAACATCTAGTCCCATAAATAGTATACAAGAAATCTCACAAAACCTCTAGTGTACACTGAGACCCATTTTTTGTGACTCCATTGTAGATCACTAAACTGATCAACCCCTAATTAGAGTCAACTAATATTTCATTGCAAGTCATTCTAAGATTACAAATCACCAAATTGATCAACCTTTTTCTCAGAATGAGCTACAATCTCATAACAAGTTATTCTAAAGCTAAATATCATCAAAAAGGTCAACCCTATTCTTAGAATCAACTAAAATGTTATTAACAAGCCAATTTGGGTTTAGAGGTATGTAAATTGGTCAAACCTTTTATCAGCAACAATCTCATCACAAGTCATTTTTAAACTAGAGATCATTGAAATGATGAAACATTCAATTGGAATTAGGTATGATTTAAATAACAAAGCATTATGAGGTTACAGATCACTGAATGACTAAACCCTTCATTCATAATTTGCTTATATCTCATAACATAATCTTAAATTTTCCATTTTTGTATAGATCTTTACATGGAGACTCAAAACTCTTGAATCAAAAATTGGTTTTTAAATCTAACCATTGATTTTGGGCACATTTTGGCCCCTAGCAAAATATCTAAAACTTAGAAAAATTCAATGGTGGAATCAAAAGTAATGGTTTCTACAGTGAGACCTATGTGACTCAATTATAGATCACTAAATTGATCAACTGCTCAATCAGAGCCTGCTGAAATCTACACTCATAACCAACTAGAATCTCTTAATAGGCCATTATAAGATTAGAAGGGAAACATTATGTTAAACTTTGTCATTATATGAATCAGCTACAATCTCATAACAAGTCATTTTGAGATTACATATCATCAAATCAGTCAACCCTTACTCAGAATCAACTAAATTATTATTACAACCCATTTCGGTGATCTATAGCTTAAAAATATTATGTGATGAGATTGTAGCCAATTCATAGTCAACAGTTGATAGATTTGGAGACTTGTAACCTGAGAATGGCTTGTAATAAAATTCTAGTTGATTCTGAGTGAAGGGTTGTCTGATCCAATGATTTATAACTCTAGAATGACTTGTTAAGAGATTTGAAGAATTTGTGAGTGAAGGGTTGAGTTGTTTAGTGATCTATAAACTAATAATGGTTTGTTATGAGATCGTACCTAATTTTGATTGAACTCTTCACCAGTTTGGTGATATGTATCTTTAAAATGACTTGGGATGAGACTGTAGCTGATTATTCATAGTTAAAGTTTGACTAATTTGGATAGTTCTAACCTTAGAATGGCTTGTAATAATAATATTTAAATTGATTTTGAGTAAAGGGTAACCAATTTGATGATATGTAACCTTTAAATGGCTTTTTATGAGATTGTAGCTCATTCTAAGTGAAGGGTTAACCAATTTGGTGATCATTAACTTCAAATAGACTTGCTATAAAATTTTGGCAACCTCTGATTGAATAGTTGATTAGTTCAATGATCTAATGGACTTACAAAAAAATACGTCTGGGTATAGAGACCATAACTTTTGATTCCACTGTTTGATTTTCCTAAATTTTGGATATGTTGTTGGGGGCCAAAATGTGCCCATAATTGATGGTTAGATTTAGGAAATAAGTTTTGAATCAAAAGTTATTAAATTTTGATTAGAAATTTATGAGTCTCCATGTACAAGTCTATAAAAAAATGGTAGAGTTTAAGATTGTGTTTTCTTTCTAATCTTACAATGGCCTGTTATGAGATTCTAGTTGGTCATGAGTGTAGAGTTGACTTATTTGGTGAATATTTTTTATGAGATCTTACCTAATTTTGATTGAACACCTAGCCAATTCATTGATCTATAGCTAATTCATAGTCAAAGTTTGACCAATTTGGATACTTATAAGATTAGATAGGCTTGTTATATTTTAGTTGATTCCAAGTGAAGGGTTGATCGATTTGATGATATGTAGCTTCAGAATAGCTTGTTATGAAATTGTAGCTTATTCTAAGAGAATGGTTGACCAATTCAGTGCTCTATAACCTTAGAATTACTTATTATGAAATTCTAGCCAACTTTGATTGAACAGTTGATCAATTTAGCAATCTATAATGCAGGCAGAGAAAATTGAGTTTTAGTGTAGACACCATAGCTTTTGATTCCATTGTTCAATTTTCCTAAGTTTTGGGGTCTAATGTGCCCAAAAATGAGATTCTAGTTGGTCATGAGAGTAGAGTTGACTAGTTCAATGATTTATAAGTCTAGAATGACTTGTTATGAGATTCGAGCAAATTGTGACCAAAAGGTTGAGTTGTTTAGTGATATGTAACCTCATAATGGTTTGTTATGAGATCCTACCTAATTCATATTGAACACTTGATAGGTTCAGTGATCTCTGTAGCTTAAAAATAAGTTGTGATGAGATTGTAGCAGATTGAATGCTTGGCCAGTTTGGTGATCTATAGCTTAGAAATGACTAGTAATGAGATTGTAGTAGATTTTATAGTCAAAATTTTATTGATTTGGAAATTTTTAACATTAGAATGATATGATTAGTAATAACATTTTAGTGGATTCTAAGTAAAGGGTTGACCGATTCAATGATATGTAACCTTAGAATGGCTTGTTATGAGATTGTAGCTCATTCTAAGTAAAGAGTTGGCTGATTTGGTGATTTGTATAATGGAGTCACAGAAAAATAAGTATTGGTGTAGAGACCATAAGTTTTGATTCCATCATTTCATTTTACTAAGTTTTGGATACGTTTTTTGCACACAAAATGTGTTCAAAATCAACAGTTAAATTTAAGAACCAATTTCTAATTCAAAAGTTGTGTCTATGTGTACAAGTGTATACAAAAATGGTAGAGTTTAAGATTGTATTTTCTTTTTAATCTTAGAATGACCTATTATCAGATTCTAGTTGGTTATGGTTGTAGAGTTGAGTAATTTAGTGATTTGTAACTCTAGAATGTGTTGCTATGTGATTTTTACAAATTGTGAGTTATGATTATCGGAATACTTTAGAATAATTGTGGGGGCAGGGGGGTGAATCAGTTATCCAAGGTCCAGATGTATAAACAAAACTTCTCATAACTTAGTGAACTCATAAAACATCTATACTCATGCATGCATCCATAAGATTATGCAATCACTGAAACTTGTATGTTACTATCAAATCAACTTGAAGAAATGTAAAGTATGAAACATAAAAAATTCATCAACACACTTGATATAATGAAAAACCACCATTTGTTCTTTTTCACTCTTCTAAAGTGATGCCTTGTGAAAGGCCAACGCTGACACATTGTTAAATGTGACTCTATTAAGGGATTTCAATTAGCTTGTTAGAAGTGAACCTTGTTAGAGGACTTTAGGCCATTTACTTAGAATGCCACTAGGACTATTAGGTCAACCTTAATCCAAAGGATTTATCTTAAACTAATACAGTTGTTAAAGAGTAATAGTTTATCTAATATTACAATGTGTCTTACAAATTATAGATCTCTATTCAATCCTCAATTCAGCTTGGCCTTCTTCATACTTTGCAATTTTGATAGCTTATTCACTCTTCAAGCATTCATCTTCTTTAAACCTCCTTGTTTGAACATGTCATTACAAACTCTTCTCTTAGGTCACTTGATGAAGCAAAAACCTTGTCTCCTTATCTCCCATAGATTCTTGAATATAATACCATTGCTTCATGACTAAACATTCCTATAAGTAGAAAACTAAGATATTTTTAGACTTATTTTCCATTGTCCAAATTTAAGGTTCGGATGAATTAGGTAGGATACAATGTATCTACCCCATATCTCATATCTTTTTTAGAAACTTCTCCTAGAATCCATTTGAATTCACCTAAAATAGTTTACCTCAAGTTTTGTGCCACTAGCTCATTAACTTTATTTTCCACCTAGTTCACAAAATTCAAAAAAATAGACTTGTCAGCTTAGATTCATCAAATCTTCAATCTTTTAAATAATGCAGCAACTAAACATTATCAATCTTCTGATGTTGAACACATACTACATTTCTCAGCATCCACTACAAAATTACTTGACATCAACTAGACTTTACTTGGCATCAACTATTTTGCTCAACATATATTTTACTTGGCATGAACTTTTACTTGCCTCCAACTAATTTTTTGCTTGGCTTGCACTAACTTTGCTCGGCACCTACTATCCACTTGATCAAGCTTTGAAAAAAAATTTGTGTAACTTTTTCTTCTAAACTTTCTAAGTGTAACCAGTCTTTGTAACCTTAATTAGATTATCAATACATTATGTCATCACTATCTTAACTGATCCTTGTACTTCATTACATAATCATAACTTAACCTTTCCTCTAGGTGCTATTGTTACCTCTTATTGATCAAATCCTCTTCATCAATCAACTAAGTGATAGTACTTGAATCTTATAAGAAATTATCTTACCAATAAATAGTAGGTTTGACATTAGTGACAAAACAATGATTGAAATACATAGTCTTCTTCAACAATCTCTCTCTTTAGTATTTATTGATGGCAAACCAAACTGATCAACCAAATCAACCAAACTGATCAACCAAATCAACCAAACTGACCAAGTCAAAATAGTAAAACAATACCAAAAAGGAAACTTGTATTGATAATTCTCCCTCTATCAGAAACTTCCATCTTTTGGTTAGGTTACAAAATTCACTCTTTCTTATAACTCCCTCTAACTAGGTAGATTGGGATTTCTCCCTGTTTCTAATGTTCTTCTCTATCTCTTTAACAATAATCTCCTAATACCTTCCTCTAATCAATAAAATATCTCCCCTTATACATTCTGGTTTTTTATCAGAATAGCTCTTTGACAAAAATGCCAAAGAAATCTGCAAAAAGCTTGTCATCTTAAACATGTCGATATGAGCTTTTGTAGTGTCTTCAATTTCTCTCTGTCACCTTGCTTGTGACTAATTTGGAGTTTTAGCTCTCTAATTACTTTAGGCAGCTTCTTAAAGTAAGATCCTTTACATCAATGTGTCACATATGAATATCAGCTTGTTTGATGTAGGGCACTCCTTTTTGTTACTTAGATAGCCTTTGATAGAGGTATCACCCTAAATTTACCTCTTAGATATTGATGAGCATCTTTATGTAATGGTTTTGTGAAGATATCAACAATTTATTCTTTTGTGTTAACATATTCCATAACTCTCTCAAGTAATGATACTTGATTGCAATGTGCTTTGTCTTAAAATGCATCACTATATTCTTTGATATATTGATAGCACTTATATTATCACAATAAAGTATCACTAGTTCTATGATTTCTTCCTTCATTCCTTTGAGTAGCTATTTTATCCATACAATTGTTGTACAATTTATAGCACCAATAACATATTATGCTTTAGCAATAGATTGTGAAGTACAACTTTGTTTCTTTTTAGTCCATGTAACTAGTCTTTTGCCTAAGAAAAATGCTCCTCCACTAATGTTTTTTCTGTCATCAATGTTTCCAGCCCAATCAATCTCATTATTCTCTTCACAACCATTAAATGATTTTCCCTAAGATTAGCAGAGAAACTTGCAACTATCCCTACATATAATGCAATATCAAGTCTGCTATGTACTATATTGCAATTTTCCAATCATAGATTTGCACATTGCTTGGTTCACCTAAACAGAGTTATCATTCTTTGACAGTTTGTGTCCTATCACCATAGGTGTGCTGTGTTTACTAGTTTAAAGTCCTCTAATCCAAAAGTTTTTAATATTTCCTTGACATACTTTGATTGATTGATGTATATAGCATATTTTATCTGATATACTTGCAAATCTACAAATAATTTGATCTCTCCTATATAAACATTTCAAATTCTTGCTTTATCTGATTTGTGAATTCCTTACATAAAGCATCTTTTCCTCTAAATATGATGTCATCAAGAAATATTTCAGATAGCAAAATATATGTCTTTCTTTGTCTTTATGTATAGATTGTTGTTATCATCAGTCTTTTGAAATCCAAATTTCACAAGATAAGTATGAAGTCTCTCATACCATGCTCTTGGTGTTTGTTTCAAACCATATATAGCTTTGTGCAATATACCATATTCTTATTGTTAACATAAGTAAAACTTTTTGGTTATTCTATGTAAACTTCTTCGTTTAATATGTCATTCAAAAATGCAGATTTAACATTCATCTGATAAACGTTGAAATATTTGTATGAAACATTCATCTAATATACCAAGTAGAGTTCTTACTCTTTCCAATCTAGCAGCAAGGGCAAATGTCTCTCCATAGCCAATTTCTTCTTTTTATGCATATCCCTTGCAAACTAATTTAGATTTGATTCTTGTGGCTTCACCATTTTCATCTAAGCTTGTTTTTAAATACCCACTTGGTACCAATCACATTCTTAAGAGTCTTTTGGTCTAGGAACCATAGTCTATATTATTCTTCTTCTCTATTTGTTCAATATCTTCTTCCATGGATACACCAGTTAGCATCTTTTAGTGCATCTTTTACTATTTTGGATTCCTTCGTGCTCAACAAACATATTTCATTCTTAAATCTATTTAACCTATTTGTGTATAACTTTAGCAAACTTGTGATGAATTTGTAGCCTATTCATAGTCAAAGTTTAGCTGATTTAATTACTTCTAGCATTAGGATGGCTTGTAATAATATTTTAGTTGATTCTCAATGAAGGGTTGATTGAGTTGATTCAAAAGTTGAGAATGGCTTGTTATAAGATTGTAGCACATTGTGAGCGAAGTGGTGATCGATCATGTGATCTTTAACCTTAGAGTGATTTGCTATAAAATTTTGATTAGATCTAATGAACCAATTGATCAGTTCAACAATCTATAATGGAGTCACAAAAAAAGGGTACCGTTGTAGAAATCCTAAATATTTATTCTATCATTAGATTTTCTTAAATTTTAGATATGGTGTTGGGTGGTGAAATGTACCCAAAATTGATAGTTCGATTCAAAAGTCCAATTTTGATTCAATTGTTATGAGTCTTTGTGTAAAAGTCTATACAAAAATGGCAGAGTTTAAGATTGTGTTTTCTTTCTAACTTTAAAATGATTTTTTATGAGATTCTAGTTGGTTATGAGTGTAGAGTCGACCATTTTTGTGATTTGTAACTCTAAAATAACTTGTTATTAGATTTTAGCAAATTGTGAGTGAAGGTTTGAGTTGTTTAGTGCTCTATAACCTCATAATGGATTGTTATGAAATTGTACTTAATTTTGCTAGAAAGTTTGACTGGTTTGATTATTTGTAGCTTAAAAATGACATGTGCTAAAATTTTAGCTAATTCATAGTCAAAGTTTGACTTATTTGGATATATCTAATAGCCTCAGAATGGCTTGTAATAGCATATTACTTAATTTTGAGTGAAGGGTTGACCAATTTGATCATACCTCAAAATGGCCTGTTATAGGATTGTAGCTCATTCTAAGTGAAGAGTTGGCTGATTCATTGATCTGTAACCTCAAATTGAGAGGTTAATAAGTTTAGTAATTTGTAGGCACTAAAAAATGGGTCTCAATGTAGAGACCATAACTTTAGATTCCATTATAAAAAATTTCAAAGTTTCAAATATGTTGTTGATGAGAGAAATGTGCCTAAAATTGCCAGTCAGATTTAAACAGCTAATGTTGATTCAAAAGTTATGATCTCTGTGTACAATACAAGATTGGTAGAGTTTAAGATTGTGTTTCTAACCTTAGAATGGCCTATTACGAGGTTCTAGTTGGTTTTGATGGTAGAGTTCACCGATTCAATGATTTGTAACTCTAGAATGACTTGTAATGAGATTTGAAAATTTTTTAAGTGAAGGGTTGGGTTGAGTTATTAAGAGATCTATAACCTCAGAATGGTGTGTTATGAGATTGTACCTAATTTCGATGAACGCTTGACTAGTTTGGTAATCAATAGCTGAAAAATGACTTGTGATGAGATTGTAGCTAACTTATAGTTAAAGTTTGACCAATTTGGATACTTCTAACCTCAAAATGGCTTGTAATAATATTTTAGTTAATTTTGAGTAGAGGGTTAACTGATTCAATGATATGTAATCTCAAAATGGCTTGTTATGAGCTTAGAGCTTATTCTGTGTGAAGAGTTGACCAATTTGGTGATGTGTAACTTTAGAATGTCTTGCTATGAAATTTTGGTAGGCTCTAATTAAGTGGTTAATTAGTTCAATGCTATAATGGAGTCACAAAAAATGGATCTCAGTGTAGAGACCATAACTTTGATTTCATCATTGAATTTTCTAATATTTTAGATATGTTATAGTTGGGTGCAAAATGTGCCTAAATCAGCTATTAAATTTAAGAACTAAGTTCTGATTCAAAAGTTACAAGTCTCCATGTATAAGTATATACAAAAATGGCAGAGTTTAAGATTGTGTTATCTTTCTAACCTTGCAGAATGGGCTATTATGAGATCCTAGTTAGCTATGAGTGTAGAATTCACTAATTCAGTGATTTGTAATTCTAAAATGAGTTGTTATTAGATTTGTGTGAATTGTGAGTGAAGGGTTGAGTTTTTTGGAGATCTATAACCTCATAATGGTTTATTATGAGATCGTAGGTTTGGTGATCGATAGTTAAAAAATGACTTGTGATGAGATTTTTCTCAATTAATATTAAAATTTTAAGGTATTTGCATACTTCTAACCTCAGAATAGTGTGTTATGAGATCATAGATAATTTTGATTCAACACTTAATTGGTTTAGTGATCTATAGTTGAAAAATTACTTGTGATGAGATTATTGTTGGTTCATAGTCAAAGTATGACCAATTTGCATACTTTTAACCTCAAAAGGTTTCAAATAACATTATAGCTGATTCTGAGTGAAGGGTTGAATGATTCAATAATATGTAACCTCAAATGTTATGAGATTGTAGCTCATTTTGAGTGAAGGTTTGACCAATTTGATGATCTGTAACATTAGATTGACTTGCCATAAAATTTTGACCCTCTTCACAAAACAATGGTTGTAAGTGTAGAAACCATAACTTTTCCTATGTTTTGGATATGTTTTTAAGGGGCAAAATGTGCCAAAAATGAACCAAGTTCTGATTCAAAGGTTATGAGTTTCCATGTATAAGTCTATACAAAAACTGAAGACTTGAAAATCAAGTTTTCTTTCTAACCTTAGAATGACTTGTTATTAGATTCTAGTTGGTTATGAGTATAGAGTTGACTAATTCAGTTATTTGTTAATAGAGTCTAGAATGACTTGTGATGTGATTTGAGCAAATTGTGAGTGAGGGGTTGAGTTGTTGAGTGATTTATAACCTCACAATGATTTTTTATGAGATTGTACCTAATTCCAATTGAACGTGATTGATTCGGTGATCTTTAGCTTAAAAATGACTTGTGATGAAGTTGTAGCAAATTCATAGTCAAAGTTTAACTATTTTAATAACATCAGGATGGCTTGTAATAACATTTTAATTTTTCTAAGACAAGGGTTGATCGATTTGATGATATGTAACCTCAAAATATTTTGTTATAAGACTATGAAGGGTAGAAAGTCTATACAAAAATGGAAGGGTAGAAGCCATATTTTTTTCTAACCTTGGAATGGCCTGTTATGAGCTTCTAGTTGGTTATGAGTGTAAAGTTGACTAATTAAGTGATTTGTAACTCTAGAATGACTTGTTATTCAGTTTGAGAGAATTGTGACTGAAGCATTGAGTTGTTCAGTGATTTGTAACCTCAAAAAAGTTTTTATGAGATTGTACCTAATTTTGATTGAATGCTTGATTGATTCTGTCATCTATCGCTAAAAAATGACTTGTTATGAGATTATAGCCAATTCATAGTCAAAGAATCATTTAGTTGATTCTAAGTGAATGGTTGACTAACTCAATCATATATGTAAGATCAGAATGACTTGTCATGAGATTGTAGCTCATTCTAACTAAAGGGTTGATTGATTTAGTGATTTCTAACCTCATAATGACTTGCTATGAAATTTTGGCTAGTTTTGATTGATTAGTTGATCAGTTCAACAATCTATAATGGAGTCACAAAAAAATGACCCTCAGTGTAGAGACCATAACTTTTGATTCCATTGTTGAATTTTTTTAAGTTTTAAATATGTTTTGATGATGCAAAATGTGCCTAAAATTGATAGTTAGATTTAAAAACCAATTTCTTATTCAAATGTTATGACTCTCCTTGTGTTTAAAAATTGTGTCTTTATTTCTAACCTTATTCACATTCTGTGAGAGTGTAGAGTTGACTAATTCAGTGATTTATAACTATAGAATGTATTATTATAAGATTTGAATGAATTTTGAGTGAAGGGTTGAGTTCTTATGAGATTATAGTTTTTTATGAGTGTAAAATTAATTCATTCAGTGATTTGTAACTCTAAAATGACTTGTTATGAGATTTGGGCAGATTTTAAGTGAAGGGTTGAGTTGTTCGGTAATTTGTAACCTTAGAATGACTTTCTATAAGATTTTGGCTAGCTCTAATTATGAAGTTGATTAGTTCAGCAATCTGTAATGGAGTCACAAAAAAATAGGTCTTGATGTAGAGACTATACATTTTTTACTCTACCATTGGATTTTGCTAAGTTTTAGATATGTTATTGGGGGCAAAATATGCCCAAAATTGACAGCCAAATTTAGAAACTGAGTTTTGATTCAAAAATTTTGAGTCTCCATGTATAAGTCTATACAAAAATGTTAAAGTTTAAGATCATGTTTTATTTCTAACCTTATAATGGCATTTTGTGAGAGTGTAGAGTTGACTGATTCGGTGATTTATAAGTATAGAATGTATTAAGATTTGAATGAATTCTGGGTGAAGGGTTGAGTTGTTCGGTGATTTATAATGTTAGATTAGTTTTTTATTAGATCATACCTAATTTTGATTGAACGCTGGAACATTTTGGTGATCTGCAGCTTAAAAATGGCTTGGGATAAGATTGCAATTAGTTCATAGTCAAAGTTTGACTGATTTGGATACTTCTAATCTCAAAATGGCTTAATAACATTTTGGTTGATTTTAAGTAAAGGGTTGATTTGATGATATGTAACCTCAGAATGGCTTGTTATGAGATTTTTGCTCATTCTAGGCAAAGGATTATTTGATTTAGTGAACTATAACCTCATAATGACTTGCAATAAAATTTTGGTTGGCATTGATTGAGCAGTTGATCAATTCAATGATATATAATGGAATCAAAGAAAAATGGGTCTTAGTGTAGAGACCTTAACCTTTGATTACACCATTAGATTTTCCTAAGTTTCAGATATGTTGTTTGGGGACTCTTAGATTTAAGAACCAAGTTTTTATTTAAAAGTTACAAGTGTTAGTGTAACTTCTATACAAAAATGGCAGAGTTCAAAATTGTGTTTTCTTTCTAGTTAGTTATGGCTGTAGAATTAACCAATTCGGTGATTTGTAACTCTAAAATGAGTTGTTATGAGATTTGAGTGAATTGTGAGTGAAGGGTTGTGTTGTTCAGAGATTTATAATGTCAAAAGGGTTTGTTATTAGATTGTTCCTAATTCTGATAGAACGCTTGAGCAGTTCGAGGATTTGTAGCTTAAAAATGACTTGTTATGAGATTGTAGCTGATTCGTAGTCAAATTTTGACCAATTTGTATCCTTATAACATTAGAATGGCTTCAAATAACATCTTAGTTTATTTGGAGTGAAGGGTTGACTGATTCAGTGATATGTAACCTCAAAATGGCTTGCTATGAGACTAGCTCATTTTGAGTGAAGGGTGTCAATTTGGTGATTTGTAACCTCAGAATGACTTGCTATGATTGAATGATTAATTAATTTAGTGATATATAATGTGTACACTCGAAAGTGTCCCACTCTAAACCCTTCTATCCAAATGATTCCATGAGTTTGAAATGTTCGGATGCCGGCTTAGAGCTCCCTATCCACGGAGTGCAAGAGAATATATTTCAAGAATAAGAAGGCTCTCAAATGAGCCTCTTCTTGCTAGTAAACCATGCAATGGGAGGTTCCAAAGACAAGATGCAAGAATGCAAATGTCCCAAGTAGTTCCTCAAGGATGCAATGCAAATAAAAATTAAGCTAGAAAAATAATGAAAAGTGCAGCTATTCTAAGCATGGATGAGAGTGTTACAATCCAAATATTAAGCTATGTGAGATAGATTATTGCAAAATAGAAGCTAAACTAACATGCAACATGAATCTAAGCTAAAATGCTATGGTATGAGAGAATGTAGATAAGAAATAGAAGTTCTCCACAAAGCTCCAAAGAAACCTGTTAGAAAACCTGCAGCATAACAATATTCAAAATGAGGATGGATCGATGATTTGAGGGGGAAAGCTCTCTCCCTTTTAAAGTCGTACGGATGGTGGATGATCAATGGTGGAATTTGAAAAGAGAAGTGATCCATGTGCACACGCAAGTCAACCAATAGAATATAAGTTGACTTGTCACATAAGACAAAAGTCTCACAAGTCTTTTCTTTTAATTGTAAAATAGAAAAAGGACTTTATGTGTGCACTTTAAGTGGGTTAGAAGAATGAGATCTTTTATTTAATTAAAAGGGGACATGTTCTTTTAATCAAATAATAAACTTAGGATAACATAATCAAACTATAGGTTATAATCAAATAAATTGATTATTAGCAATTTGCTCTAGGTAAATGATTAAATTAATTTAGTCAAAATGTTGAAAAGGGGGCTAATAGTCTAGATGGCTTGCTATGAGACTAGCTCATTTTGAGTGAAGGGTGTCAATTTGGTGATTTGTAAGCTCAGAATGACTTGCTATGATTGAATGATTAATTAGTTTAGTGATATATAATGTAGTCACAAAAAAATGGGTCTTGGTGTAGAGGCTATAACTTTTGATTCCACCATTGGGTCACAAAAAAATAATGTTTTTAGATGAAAAAATGTGCCCAAAATTGATGGTCAGATTTAAGAACCAAATTATAAGCCTATGTTTATAAGTCTACACAACAATAGCATAGTTTAAAATCTTGTTTCCTTTCAACTTATGAGATTCTAGTTGGTTATGAGTGTAGAGTTGACTGATGCAGTGATTTGTAACTCTAGAAAGACTTGTGGGATTTTAATGAATTATGAGTGAAGGGTTGAGTTGTTTTGTGATTGTAATTTCAAAATGGTTTATTATGAGATCGTACCTAATTCTGATTGAACTATTGACTGATTCGGTGATATGTAGCTTTGAAATAACTTGTGATTAGATTGTAGCAGTTTTATAGTCAAACTATGACCAATTTGGATACCTCTAAGCTTAGAATGGCTTGTAATAACATTTGACTTGATTCTAAGTGAAGGGTTGACCAAATTAGATTATAACACATTTTAAACAAATAGTTAACTAATTCAGTGATATCTAACTTCAAAATGACCTGCTATGAAATTTTGGTGGGCTCTGATTGAGCTATTGATGAATTCAACAATATATAATCGAGTAAGAAAAAAATGGGTCTCGATGTAAAGACCTTAACTTTTGATTAAACCATTAGATTTTCTTAAGATTTAGATATGTTGTTGGGGGGGGCAAATGTGCTTAAAATCAATGGTAAGATTTAAGAACCTATTTCTGATTCAAAAGTTATGAGTCTCCATGTATAAGTCTATAATAAAATTATAGAGTTTAAGGTTGTGTTTCCTTTCTAACCTTAGAATGGGTTGTTATTTGATTCTAGTTGGTCATGAGTGTAGAATTGGTTGATTTGGTGATTTATAACTCTAGAAAGAGTAATAATGAGTTGTTATGAGATTTGAGTTAATTGTGATTGAAGGGTTAATTTATACAAAGATTAATAATGTGAATTATTAGATCATTTCTAATTTTGATTAAATGCTTAATTAGGTCTATGATCTGTACCTTAAAAATGACTTGTGATGAGATTGTAGCTAATTCATAGTCAAAGTTTGACTTATTTGTATATTTTAAACCTTAGAATGGCTTCAAGTAATATTTTGGTTGATTTTGAGAGGAGGGTTGGCCGATTCAATGATATGTAACTTTAAAATGGCTTTTTATGAGACTATAGCTCTTTTTGAGTGAAGGGTTGACTAATTCGGTGATCTATAACCTCATAGTAACTTGCTATAAAATTTTGGCCATCTCTAATTGAGTAGTTGATCAGTTCAAAGATCTATAATAGAGTCACAAAAAATAAGTGTAGGTGTAACTTTTGATTCTATTGTTGAATTTTCTTATGTTTTAGATATGTTGTTGGGGGGTGAAAGGTGCCAAGAATTGAATATCAGATTTAAGAGTCAAGTTCTAATTCAAAGGTATGAATCTCTGCATATAAGTTTATACAAAAATAAAAATGTTATGAGATTCATGTTGGTAATGACTGTAGACTTGACTTAGTTAGTGATTTATAACTCTAAAAAATCACTTATTATATGAGATTTCAACGAATTGTAAGTGAAGGGTTAAGTAATTCGATGATTTGTTTTAATGTCCCTACTAATAGGGTCAGTTAGGGACAAGTAATACTTGCAAAATAAATGTTAGAATCACAATAATAATAAAGCCAACTATATTATTCTACCCTCTAAGTTGACCCCAATCTTAAAGGACATCTCTAGATTGGGTTTTATAGCTCATAGCTACCTCGCTGTCATCCCATGAGCCTAACCCTTAAGATTCTTTTTGGATGGGCATCCCCTATCCAAAGCCAATGATATGTGCTTTGACAATATCAAAATATTCTAGCACATTAATTATTGCCCATGGTGGATGATGGAGATCTTAATATCTCCATGCTCCATGCTTTGTTATCAACTCTTAGCCATGGCGAACAATGTAGATCTTAATACCTCACATGCTCCATGCGTCAAATTCACATTGATTCTCCATCATGGTAGACAATGGAGATCTTAATATCTCCTTGTTCTATGCTTTAGGTCTCATTAATATCCATGGTGTTAACCCCATGAGCTAATACAATATTATTCACAAGTATGATTCATAAGTTTATAAATACATAAACATAATTGAACAAATATAATCCATAAACATATCTTTCTTACCTTCTTCTTTTCCAAGAGTTACAACCTTTCATAATACAAATCATTTTCAAAAAGTCACTTCCTTATTTTCTTCGTGATATTACTTTCCTCTTCCATTTTTCCTTTTTGAACTTCTCTCTTCTCCTTTTCTTTTTTCCCCTCCCTAAAATAAACTCTCCTCTCTTTTATATCTTTTATGTCTATTTGTTAAAATCTCTCTTAACTTTTAATCAGATTTAGTTAATTTATATTATTTATTTGTGTTTATTATTATTTATTATGAAATTCTATTTAGAAAGTTCACATTCTTTCTACAATATTGTCTCTTGTATTTAATTTTATTTCTTTATTTACTTTTTGATATTTTATTATTTTTTAATTGTTTGAATATCATACTAAATATTTTTTCATTAATAATATAGATTAAATATTTATTATTTTCTAGTTTAATAAATTTAACTTTATTATCATTATTTATTTTTAAAAAATTATTATCTTATTATTATTATTCAAATTCTATCTTAAAATGGGATATGACAGTTTGTCCTTTCTCAAATTGTTTGTATTTCTTTTTCTATTGAGTTAATATTTATATTTCTTTTATTTCAAATTCTTTGGTTGCTATCATGGATATGTTTGAATCATTTCTAATAGTCATTAAATTTCTATATTGGTCTTTCATATAAATTATTTTAAAAAATTCCCTTTAACTCTATAGGATCGCAAAATCATGCTTTGATACCATTAATAAGGTTAGTTAGGGACAAGTAATACGTACAAAATAAATGTTAGAATCACAATAAAATAAATTAACTATATTATTCTACCCTCTAAGTTATCCAATCTTAACAATGTCTTCAAATTGGGCTTCTTAGCTCATAACTACCTCATTGTCATCCCAGAAGTGCACCTCTTAAGATTTTTCTTGAATGGGCATCCTCTATCTAAGGCCAATGACATATGCATATGTTTGACAATATCATAATATTCTGGCACATTGATTATCGACCATGGTAGACAATGGAGATCTTAATATCTTTATGCTTCATGCTTCAATATCAATTTTTGGCCATTTCAGACAACGTTGATCTTAATAGCTCACTTCTTCCATGCTGACAATGGATCTGACAATGGAGATCTTAATATCTCCATGCTCTATGCTTTGAGTCTCATTAATATCCATTATGTTTACCCCATGAGCTAACACAATATTATCCACAAATATGATTTATAAATATAAATAAATACATAAATATAATTAAACAAATATAATCCAAAAACATACCTTTCTTACCTTCTTCTTTTCCAAGAGTCACTACCTTTCATAATACAAATCCTTTCAAAAAGTCACTTCTTTATTTTCTTCATGATATTACTTTCCTCTTCCATTTTTCCTCTTCTCCTCTTCCTTTTTTCCCCTCTAAAACAAATTCTCCTCCCTTTTATATCTTAATTTTAAGAAGTTGTGTTTATTTGTTAAATCTCTCTTGACTTTTCATTAAATTTAATTAATTTATATTATTCTATGTTATATTATTTATTATGAAATTCTATTTAGAAATTTAACATTCTTTCTACAATAGTCTCTTGTATTTAATTTTATTTCTTTATTTACTTAATTTTTGAAATTTTATTATTTTTTAATTATTTAAAATATTATACTAAATATTTTTTCATTAATAATATGGATTAAATAATTATTATTTCCTAGTTTTATAAATATAACTTTATTATCATTATTTATTCAATAACATTTTATTATCTAATTATTATTCAAATTCTATCTTAAAATGGGGATATGACACCTATAACCTTATGAGATTGTACTTCATTTTGGCAGAAGGGTTGATTGATTCAATGATTTGTAACCTTAGAATGGCTATGAAATTTTGTCCTACTCTGATTTAGCAGTTGATCAATTCAACAATTTTATAATGTAATCACAGATTAATGGGTCTTAGTGTAGAGACCATAATTTTTTATTCCACCATTGGATTTTTCTAACTTTTAGATATGTTTTTGGGGGGTGAAATGTGCCCAAAATCAACAATAAGATTTAAGAGCCAAGTCCTAATTCAAAAGTTAGGTGTCTTAGTGTACACTAAGTCTACTAAAAAATTACAAAGTTTAAGATTGTGTTTTTATTTCTTACCTTAGAATGGTTCAAGAGATTCTAGTTGGTTATGAGATTAGATAATTGCTAGACTAACTTGTAATGTGATTTGAGAAAACTATGAGTGAAGGGTTGAGTTATTTGGTGATCTGTAACCTTGGAATGGTTTATTCTGAGATTGTACCTAATTCTAATTGAAAGCTTGACCGGTTTTGTGATTTGTAGCTTAAAAATGACTTGTGATGAGATTGTAGTTGATTCATAGTCAAAGTTTGACCGATTTGATTACTTTTAACATCAAGATGGCTTCTAATAACATTTTTGTTGATTATGAGTGGAGATTTTACCTATTTTGATGATATGTAACCTCAAAATGTCTTGTTATAAGATTGTAGCTCAATTTTAAGTGAAGTGGTGATTAATTATGTAATCTTTAACCTTAGAATAACTTGTTATAAAATTTTGGTTAGCTCTAATTGAGTGGTTGATTAATTTAGTAATCTATAATGGAGTCACAAGAAAATGGGTATTGGTCTAGAAACCATAAGTTTTGATTCCACCAATGGATTTTCCTAAGTTTCAAATATGTTTTTGGGTGGCAAAAATGTAACCAAAATTGATGGTCAGAACAAAGAACCAAATTCTTATTCAAAAGTTATGAGTCTTCATATACAAGTCTATACAAAAATGGCAGAGTTTAAGATTGTGTTTTCTTTCTAACTTTAAAATGGAATTTTATGAGATTCTAGTTGGTTATGAGTGTAGAGTTAACCAATTTGGTGATTTGTAACTCTAAAATAACTTGTTATTAGATTTTAGCAAATTGTGAGTGAAGGGTTGAGTTATTTGTATAACTTTAGAATGGTTTGTTATGAGATTATACCTAATTCTAATTGAATGTTTGACCATTTTGATGATCTATAGCATAAAAATGACTTGTGATGAGATTTTAGTCAATTTATAGTCAAAGTTTGACTAATTTGGATATGTCTAACCTTAAAATGGCTTGTAATAACATTTTATTTGATTTCAAGTGAAAGGTGTAAAATTTGATGATATGTAACCTTATGATGGCTTGTTATGAGATTATACCTCATTCTAAGTAAACGATTGACTAATTCAATGATCTGGAACCTCAGAATGACCTGCTTAAAAATTTTGGTCAGCTTTGAATGAGTGGTTGATTAGTTTAGTGATCTTTAATAGAATAAAAAAAGAATGGATCCCAATATAGGTATATACCATAACTTTTTTATTTCGCCATTGGATTTTCCTAAGTTTTAGATATGTTTTTTGGGTTGATATGTGTCTAAAATTGACAATCATATTTAAGAACCTTATTCTAATTGAAGTTAGAGGTCTTTGTTTACTATTTTATACAAAAATTACAGAGTTTAAGGTCATGTTTTCTTTCTAACCTTAGAATGGTTTATGAGATTCTAGTTGGTTATGAGTTTAGTGTTGTCTAATTTGATTATTTGTAACTTTAGAATCAGTTGCAATGTGATTTGAATAAATTATGAGTTGTTTGGTGATTGATAACCTCAGGATGGTTTGTTATGAGATCGTACCTAATTCCAATTGAACGCCTGACCAGCTTAGTGATCTGTAGCTTAAAAATGACTTGTGATGAAGTTGTAGCCAATTTGATTACTTCTAACATCAAGATGGTTTTTAATAATATTTTAGTTGATTCTGAGTGAAGGGTTGACCAATTTGATGATATCTAACCTCCGAATGGCTTGTTATAAGATTGTAGCTCATTTTCACAAAAGTGGTGATCTTTAACCAAGTTATGATTCTTCGTGCACAAATTTATATAAAAATGGAAGAGTATAAGATCGTGTATTTTTTTCTAACCTTAGAATGTCCTATTATGAGATTCTAGTTGGTTACAAGTGTATAGTTAACTAATTCATTGATTTATTACTCTATTATGACTTTTTATTAGATTTGAACGAATTGTGAGTGAAGGGTTGAGCTATTCAGTGATTTATAACCATAAAATTGTTTGTTGTGAGATCATACCTAATTTCAATTGAATGCTTAACCGGTTAGGTGATTTGTAACCATAAAATGGTTTGTTGTGAGATCATACCTAATTTCAATTGAATGCAATGACTTGTGATGAGATTGTAGTTGATTTATATCCAAAGTGTGACCGATTCAATGATATATAACCTCATAATGGCTTGTTATTAAACCATAACATTTGATTACAACATTATATTTTTTAAAGATTTAGATATGTTGTTGGGGGCAAAGTTTAATATTGTGTTTTCTTTCTAACCTTAGACTGGGTTGTTATATAATTCTAGTTGGTCATGAGTGTAGAATGGATCGATTTGGGGATTTATAACTCTAGAATGAGTGAATTATGAGTGAAGAGTCGAGTTGTTCAGAGATCTATAGAGTCAGAAAGGTTTTTTTTTAGATCCTTCCTAATTCTAATTGAATGCTAGACCAGTTTGCAGCTTAAAAATAACTTGTGATGAGATTTAGCCAATTAATAGTCAAGGTTGATTTGTAAATTCTAAGCTTAGAATGGCTTCATATAACATTTTAGTTGATTTTGAGTAAAGGGTTGACCAATTCGATGATATATAACCTCAAAATGGCTTTTTATGAGATTGTAGCTCATTCTGAATAAAGAGTTGACTAATTTAGTGATCACTGCAACCTTAGAATGAATTGCTACAAAATTTGGGCCTGTTGTATTTGAGTAATTGTTTAGTTTAACAATCTATAATGAAGTCATAAAAAAATGAGTCTTGGTATAGGGACCATAACTTTTGTATTCCATTGTTGGATTTTCCTAAGTTTCAGATATGTTGTTTGGGGGAAAAATGTGCCTAAAATTGGTGGTCATATTTAATAACCAAGTTTTGATTGAAAAGTTATGAGTCTCTGTGTACAATTATATACAAAAATGATAGAGTTTAAGATTATGTTTTCTTTCTAACCTTATAATGGCTTGTTATGAGATTTAGGTTGGTTATGAGTGTATAGCTAATTGATTCGATGATTTGTAACTCTAGAATGACTTGTCATTAGATTTTAGTGAATGGTGAGTGAGGAGTTGAATTGTTCCATTATTTGTTGCTTACAAATAACTTGTGATGAGATTGTAGCCAAATAGTCAAAATTTCACCAATTTGGATACTTCTAACCTAAGAATGGCTTGTAATAACATTTTAGTGGATTCTGAGTGAAGGGCTTGTTATCATTGTTAGCCAAATGTTATCTAATTTGGTGATCTATATAACCTTAGAATGACTTGCCATGAAATATTGATTGGCTTTGATTGAGTTGTTGATCAGTTCAACTATCTATCATGAAATCATAAAATAAATAGGTTTCAGTGTAGAGACCTTTACTTTTGATTACACCATTAGATTTTCTTAAGTTTCAAATATGTTGTTGGGGGCAAAACTGTGCCTAAAATTGATAGTTAGATTTGAGAACCAAGTTCTTATTCAAAAGTTACGAGTCTCTATGTACAAGTCTATACAAAAATGGCAAAGTTTAAGATTGTGTTTTCTTTCTAACCTTAGAATGTGTTGTTATGAGATTCTAGTTGTTTATGAGTGTAGAATTGATCGATTCTATGATTTGTATCTCTAGAATGAGTTTTTATGAGATTGAGTGAATTGTGAATCTTCAAAGGGTTGAGTTGTTCATAGATCTATAACATTAGAAGGTTTTGTTATTATATCTTTCCTAATTCTAATTGAACACTAGACCAATTCAACAGCTTAAAAATGACTTGTGATGAGATTGTAGCTGATTCCTAGTTAAAGTTTGACCAATTTGTATACTTTTTAACCTCATAATGGTTACAAATAACATTTTACATGATTCTGAGTAAAGGGTCTTGACCTATTCGATGATAATTGACCTCAAAATGGCTTGTTATGAGACTGTAGTTCATTCTGAGAGAAGGGTGGACCAATGTGGTGATATGTAACCTTCTATGAACTGTTGGCCATCTTTGATTGAGTGATTGATCAGCTTAGTGATCTATAATGGAGTCACAAAAAAATGGGTGTACGTGTAGAAACTGTAACTTTTGATTCCACTGTTAGATATTTTATGTTTTGGCTATGTTGTTAAGGGGCAAAAATGTGCCAAAAATTGATGGTCTGATTGAAGAACCAAGTTTTTATTCAAAGGTTATGAGTATTCATGTACAAGTCTATACAAAAATGGTAGAGTTCAAAATCATGTTTTCTTTTTGACATAATAATGGTTTGTTATGAGATTATAGTTAGTTATGAGTGTAGAGTTGTTTGAGTTAGTGATGTGTATCTCTACAATGACTTATTATGAGATTTGAGTAAATTGTAAGTGAAGGGTTGAGTTGTTCAGTGATTTGTAACTTTAGAATGACTTGCTATTAAATTTTGGCCTGCCCTAATATAGTGGTTAATTAGTTTAACAATCTATAATATAGTCATATATTAATGGATTTTAGTGTAGAGACCATAAATTTTGGTTCTACTATTGGATTTTTCTAATTTTTGAATATACTTTTGGGGGGTGAAATGTGCTTAAAATTGATGGTCAGATTTAAGTACCAAGTTCCAATCTAAAAGTTAGAAGTCTCCATGTACAATGAGTTTATACAAAAATTGCAAAGTAAAGATCATGTTTTATTTCTAACTTTAGAATGGTTTATGAGATTCTAATTGGTTATGAGTCTAGAGTTAATTGATTCAATTATTTGTAACTCTAGAATGACTTATGATGTGATTTGATTGAATTGTGAGTGAAGGGTTGAGTCATTCGGTGATCTATAACCTCAAAATAGTTTGTTATGAGATTGTACCTAATTCGAATTGAACACTTGATTAGTTCGATGATCTGTAGCTTAAAAATGACTTGTGATTAGTTGTAGTCAATTTATAGTCAAAGATTAAATGATTTGATTACTTGTAACATTAGGGGGCTTGTAATAGCATTATAGTTGATTCTGAGTGAAGGTTGATTGATTTGATTGTAGCTCGTTTTGACTGAAGTGGTGATCTTTAACCTCAGAATGGCTTGCTATAAAATTTTGATCAACTCTAATTAAGCATTGATTAGTTTAGTGATCTATAATGGAGTCGCAAAAAAGATGGGTATCAGTGGAGAAACCATAAGTTTTGATTCCATCGTTGGATTTTCCTAAGTGTCACATATGTTGGTGGGTGGCAAAATGTGCCAAAAATTGATGATCAAATTTAAGAACCAAATTTTAATTCAAAAGATATGAGTCTTCGTGTATGAGATTCTTGTTGGCTATGAGTGGAAAGTTGACCGATTTTGTGATTTGTAACAATAGTGAAGGGTTCAGTTGTTCAATGCTCTATAACCTCAGAATGGTTTGTTATGAAATAATACCTAATTCTAATTGAACGTTTGACTGGTTTGATGCTTTGTAGCTTACAAATGACTTATGATGAGATTTTAGTTAATTCATAGTCAAAATTTGATCTATTTGGATACTTCTAACATAAAAATGGCTTGTAAAAACATTATAATTGATTCTAAGTTCAAGGTTGACCAATTTGATGATATTTAACCACATAATGGCTTGTTATGAGATTATCACTCATTCTAAACGAAGAGTTGACTGGTTCAATGATTTGTAACCTTAGAAAGAGTTGCTATAAAATTTTGGCTAGCTCTGAATGTGAGGTTGATCAATTTAGCTATCTATAATGGACTCACAAAAAAATGGGTCTCAGTGTAGAGACTATAACTTTTGATTCCATTGTTGGATTTTCCTAAGTTTGAGTGATTCGTAACTCTAGAATGACTTGTTATGAGATTTGAGCAAATTGTAAGTGAAGGGTTGAGTTGTTTGGAGATCTATAACCTCAAAATGATTTGTTATGAGATCGTACCTAATTTTAACTGAATGCTTGACTAGTTCGATGATCTATCGCTAACAAAATTACTTGTGATGAGATTATAGCTGATTCATAGTCAAAGTTTGATTGATTTGAATACTTCTAAGCTCAAAATGGCTTGTTATGAGATTGTAGCTCATTCTAAGTGAAGGGTTGACCAATTTTGGCTGCCTCCAATTGAGCAGTTGTTCAGTTTAGCAATCTATAATGGAGATGCAAAAAAATGGATCTTAGCTATAATCTCTATAGCTGACTTTAGAATGACTTGCTATGAAATTTTGGCTGCCTCTGATTGATTAGTTGTTCAGTTTACCATTCTATAATGGCGATGGAAAAAAATGGATCTCAATGTAGAGACCATAACTTTTGATTCCATCATTGGATTTTTTTAACTTTTGGATAGTAATTAAAATTGACGGGATGATCTATAACTTTAGAATGACTTGCTATGAAATTTTGGCTGACTCGGATTGAGCAGCTATTTAGTTTAGTGATATATAATGGAGATGCAAAAAAATGGATTTTGGTGTAGAGACCATAACTTTTGATTCCATCATTAGATTTTGTTAACTTTTGGATATGTAATTAGGGGGCAAATGTACTTGAAATTGACAATTAGATTTAAGAACCAAGTTTTGTTTCAAAAGTTATGAGTAAGTCTATAAAAAATGATAGAATTTAAGATTGTATTTTCTTTCTAACTTTAGAATGGCCTTTTATGAGATTCTTGTTTGTTATGAATGTGGAGTTGACTGATCTGGTGATTTGTAACCCTAGAATGACTTTTTATGAGATTTCAACTAATTATGAGTGAAGGGTTGAGTTGTTTGGTGATCTATAAGCTTAAAACAGTTTGTTATGAGATCATACCTAATTTTGATTGAACACTTGACCAATTCAGTGATCTGTACCTTAGAAATGACTTGTGATGAGATTGTAGCTAATTCATAGTCAAAATTTAATCAATTTTGATACTTCTAACCTCAAAATAGCTTGTTATTAACATTTTAGCTGATTCTAAGTGAAGGGTTAAATGATTCATTGATATGTAACCTTAGAATGGCTTGTTATCATTTTGGTTGACTTGATCAATTCAACTATCTATCATGGAATTAGAGAAAAATGGGTCTAAGTGTAGAGACTTTAAATTTTGATTATAGTATTAGATTTTCCTAAGATTTAGATGTGTTATGGCAGCCAAAATGTGCCTAAAATGGATGATTAGATTTATGAACTAGGTTATGATTCATAAGTTATGAGTCTCTATGTTCTCTATGTACATAACTATACAATAATGGAAAAGTTTAAGATTGTGTATTCTTTCTAGCCTTAGAATGGCTTGCTCTATGATTCTAGTTGGTTATGATTGTAGAACTAAGTATTTGGTGATTTGGAGTTGTTATAAGATTTGAGTGAATTGTGATTGAAGCTTTAGTTGTTTGGAAATATATGTAACATCAGAAGGGTTTGTTATGATATTGTTCCTAATTCTAATTGAACACTTGATTGTTTCAGTGATCTATAGCTCAAAAATGATTGGTGATGAGATTATAGTTGATTCATAGTCAAAGTTTGATCGATTTGGATACTTCTAACCGCATAATGGCTATAACATTTTAGTTTATTTTGAGTGAATAGTTGACTGAGTCAATGCTGATATGTAACCTCAAAATGAGGTGTTATGAGAGTATAGATCATTCTAAATGAAGGGATGACTGATTTAGTGATCTCTAATCTTAGAATGATTGGCTATGAAATTTTGGCCAACTCTAATTGTGCAATTGATCAATTGAGCGATATCTATAATGGAGATTAGGTGTTCATGTACACAAACCGTAATTCCCCTATTGGATTTCCTATGTTTCAAGGGGTGAAATGTGCCCAAAATTGATAGTTAGATTTGTATAGACTTGTATCCTTGTACAAGTCTATACAAAAAAGATAGTTTAAGATCATGTTTTCTTTCTAACCTTAGAATGTCTTGTTATGAGATTCTAGTTGGTTATGAGTGTAGAGTTGACACTTCATCAACAGAGCCCTACAATTCTATGGGGCTCCCCCTACCCTAGCCTATAATTTTATGGGTATGGGCCCCCCCATATTTTAAGGGCAAATCCTACCTAACTCTAATTTTATGGGCTATGGGCTATTCGCACTCGCCCCCACTATAGATAGGCCCACTGTTACTTATAGCTCTCGAGAAAACCCTATCAAACCACTATGTGTTCTCTATCCCAGATGTCTGATCATTAGCCCCGAAACCACACTTGGTCCCTTACAATAATATGAAGGGGGGGCTCTACACATGGTTCCTTACTTCTAAGTGATCTTAATTGATTCCTTGTGATACTTTGGGTGGGAGATTCTCGCTTTGTTTGCAGTTGGTTGTGGCGGGTGGGAATAGATAGAAGCCAGCTAGCTAGAAACCACACATGGTCCCTTACAATAATATGAAGGGGGGGCTCTACACATGGTTCCTTACTTCTAAGTGATCTTAATTGATTCCTTGTGATACTTTGGGTGGGAGCTTCTCGCTTTGTTTGCAGTTGGTTGCGGCAGGTGGGAATAGATAGAAACTAGGGCCCTTACTATTCTATTCTATGGTCAGAATATTTATCGTCAACAACATTGCCCACAAAATTCTAGGAGTTTGGGCTATTGGCCCTACTAGAACTTAACTACTAACTAGCTATGGGCAAACGAAGCCCTATAATTTTATGGGCAAAATATCCTCTCTATCAATTTTATAAGGTAGGGCTTCAATAACAGCTTTCTAACTTTCGACTTATTGATAGGGTGAACCTGCACTGCCCCAAGTAGAAGCACCCCCCCTTCCCTTTGTATAGTGGCGTCCCCCTTTCTATAGTCTAGTAGGAGCCCCTTGCATGCATACCCCTCTATAATAACTATAGCCCCTACTATAGAAAGGGGAAAGGGGAAAGGGGGGGCGGGTGCTAATGACCTCTGGGCCTTTTTACGCACAAGGATACACCCCCTCCTATATTCATTGCCCCTTACCCACTCATCTGCCCCTTCTTTTTTGTCTTCCCCTACCGGGCCTCCTATTTTTTGTCTTCGCTAATCACTTAATGATAATGAAGTGCTTTGATATTTGAGCAAATTATGAGTGAAGGAATTGAGTTGTTCGGTAATCAACAACGTCAGAATAGCTTTTTATGAGGTCATAACTAATTTTGATTAACCAATTTGATGATTAGTAGTCTAAAAATGACTTGTGATGAGATTTTAGCCAATTCATAGTCAAAATTTGACTTATTTGGATACTTTTAACCTTAGAATGCCTTGTTATAAAATTTTATTTGATTCTAAGTAAAGGATTGACTGATTTGATGTATGTAACCTCAATTCAAGTATTTATAATAATAGCTTAAAAAAATGGGTCTCAATGTAGAGACCATAACTTTTTATTCCAGCGTTGGACTTTTCTAAATTTTAGATATGTTGTTGGAGGGTGAAATGTACCCAAAATCAATGGTCAGATTCAAGAACCAAGTTCTATTTAAAAAGCTATGAGTCTTCGTGTACAAGTCTATACACAAATGGTAGAGTTTAAGATTGTTCTTTTCTATCTAACCTTAAAATGCCATATTATGAGATTTTATTTAGTTATGAGTGTAGAGTTCACTTATTTGATGATTTGTTACTCTAGAATGAATTATTATGAGATTTGAGTTAATTGTGAGTGAGGGTAAAGTGTTTGGTGATCAATAACTTTAAAATGGTTTGTTATGAGATCATATCTAATTATGATTGGACACTTGACTAGTTCAGTGTAGAGACCATAACTTTTGATTCCATATTTGGATTATCTTAAGTTTCAAAAAGACTTTTTATTAGATAATACCTAATTTTGATTGAACGTTTGACCAGTTTGGTGATATGTATCTTTAAAATTGCTTATGATGAGATTTTAGGTGATTCATAGTCAAAGTTTGACCAATTTACTAACCTCATAATGGCTTTTATAACATATAAGTTGATTTCGAATGAAGGGTTGACCGATTTGATGATATGTAGCCTCAAAATGGCTTGTTATGAAATTATAGCTCATTCATAGTGAAGGGTTGACTGATTCAGTGATCTAAAACCTTAGAATGACTTGCTATGAAATTTTGGCCAGCTTTGATTGAGTGGTTAATCAATTCAACAATCTATAATGGAGTCACAGAAAAATATGTCTGTGTAAAGACCATAATTTTAATTTCAAAGTTGGATTTTTGTAGTTTTTGGATATGTTGTTGGAGGTCAAAATGTGCTCAAAATTGGCGGTCACATTTAAGAACCAACTTCTGATTGAAAATTTATGAGGCTTCATGTTCAAGTCTATACAAAAATGGTAGAGTTCAAGATTGTGTGCTTTTTCTAACCTTAGATTTCTCTGTTCTGATATTCTAGTTGGTTATGAGTGTAGAGTTGATTGATTTGGTGATATAAAACTCTAGAATCACATGTTATAAGATTTGAGTGACTTGTAAGTGAAGAGTTGAGTTGTTCAGTGATCTGTAACCTTAGAATGGTTTGTTAAGAGATCATACCTAATTCTAATTAAACACTAATTGATTTGGAAAATGGTATCTTAAAAATGACCTGTGATGAGATTGTAGCTCATCTTGAGTGAAGGGTTGTGTAATTTGACGATCTATAACCTCAGAATGACTCATTGTGAAATTTAGGCTAGCTCCAGATATATTGTTGGTGGCAATGTTTAAGGTCATGTTATATTTCTAAACTTAAAATGGCCTATTACAAGATTCTAGTTGGTTATGAGTGTAGAGTTTAATTGATTCTGTGATTTGTAAGTTTAGAATGGCTTGTTATGAGATTTGAGTGAATTGAAAGTGAAGGGTTGAGTTGTTTGGTGAGAATGGTTGTTAGATTATAGTTGATTCATAGTCAAAGTTCTACCAATTTGAATAATTCTAACCTCAAAATGGTTGTAATAGCATTTTAGTTGATTCTGAGTGAAAGATTGACTAATTTGAAGATATTTCACATCAAAATTGCCTTTTATGAGATTGTAGCTCATTCAAAGCAAAGGGTTGACACATTCTCTGATCTAGAACCTTAGAATGACTTGCTATGAAATATAATTGATCAGCTTTTATTGAGCAGTTGATCAATTTAGTGATATATATAATGTAGTCACAAAAAAATAGGTCTTAGTGTCGTGACCATAACTTTTGATTCCATCATTAGATTTTCCTATGTTTTGGATATGTTGTTGGGGTGCAAAATGTGCCCTAAATCAAAGATGAAATTGAAGAACTTAGTTCTGATTCAAAAGTTGTTAGTTCTGATACAAAAATGGTAGATTTAAAAATTGTACTTTCTTTCTAACCTTAGAAAGCTCTGTTATGAGATTCTAGTTGGTTATGAGTGTAGAGTTTATAGATTCATTGATTTGTAATTCTAGAATGAATTTTTATTAGATTTGAGCAAATCTTGAGTGAAGAGTTCAGTCATTTGGTGATCTATAAACTCATAATGGTTTTTTATGTGATTTTAGCTAATTTTGATTGAATGCTTGACCAGTTTAGTGATATGTTGCTCAAAAATGACTTGTGATGAGATTGTAGCTGATCCATAGTCAAAATTTGATCAATTTGGATACTTCTAACTTTAGAATGGTTGTTTATAACATTTTAGGTGATTTTGTCTGAAGGGTTGACCGATTCGATGATATGTAACCTCATAATGACTCATTATCAAATTGTAGCTCATTCTAAGTTGACCAATTCAATGATTTGGCACCTAAAAATAACTTGCTATGAATTTTTGGCTGAGTGATTGATGAGTTCAAAGATCTATAATGGAGTCACACAAAAACGGTCTCGTTGTAGAGACCATAATTTTTTATTCCAAAGTTGGATTTTTCTAAGCTTTGGATATGTTGTTGGGGGCAAAATTTGCCCAAAGTTGAATATCAAATTTAGGAACCAAATTTTGATTCAAGAGTTATGAGTATAGAGTTGACTAAGTTGACACTGTCTATACAAAAATGACAAAGTTTAAGATTGTTTTTTCTTTTTAACCTTAGAATGGCCTGTTAAGATATTCTAGTTGGTAATGAGTATAGAGTTGACTAATTCAGTGATTTGTAGGTTAAGAATGACTTTTTATAAATTTGAACAAATTGTTCTCGAGAAACTTAGTTTGTTAACCTCCTAAGGTTTGTTATAATAAGTCTTACCTAATTCCAATTGAATAAATTACCAGTTCAGTGTACAAGTTTATACAAAAATGGAAGAGTTTAAGATTGTATTTTCTTTCTAACCTTTAAATGGCATGTTATAAATTTCTAGTTGGTTCTGAATGTAGAGTTGATCAGTTTGGTCATTTGCAACTCTAGAATGACTTGTTAAGAGATTTGAGAGATTTGTGAGTGTGGGGTTGAGTTGTTTATTGATCTATTAACATTAGAATGATTTGTTATAAGATCTCTTTACCATCACCCTTGAATTTAGTGAATAGATTGGCTATTGCTGGTCTGAACCTATTTTCCTCTCATTGCCTTTCATTGTCCCTCTTCCGCTCGCTCCAACCAGATCAGTAACCAGTAGAGGGGCAGGCATTGGAGGAAGTCCCA
The DNA here is from genome assembly GCA_028749045.1 of Cupressus sempervirens. Classification (NCBI taxonomy): domain Eukaryota; kingdom Viridiplantae; phylum Streptophyta; class Pinopsida; order Cupressales; family Cupressaceae; genus Cupressus; species Cupressus sempervirens. The sequence goes on along the minus strand of CM053785.1, from coordinate 561,221,597 downwards.
TACTAGCAAAGTCAATGAAAACCATGTGAGTTTTCTCTGACCCAAATCTTGTGCTCAACAAACAAACAAAGAAAGTGAAAGTCGAGAAGGGATACTCTGCATCTCTGGGAATATGTATTTAGATATGGGTGGGCACAGAGGCCCCATAGAATAGTAGGGCAAGCAAGTAATTAGGAGATGCAGGTCTCTGCCCCTCTCAATGCCTTGAGTTGAGGGAGATAGATGGCTAGAACGAGAAGTCTGGTAGATGGCGATCAGGCTTTTGCGTTGAGTCAACTCGTACCTAATTTTGATGCTTGACTAGTTTAGTGACCTGTAGCTTAAAAATGTCTTTTGATGAGATTGCAGTTGAGTCATAGTCAAAGTTTGAGTGATTTGGATACTTCTAACCTTAGAATGGCTTATAATAATATTTTATTTTATTTCAAGTGAAGGGTTGACTGGTTATATGATATGGTAACCTCATAATGGATTATTATCATATCATAGCTCATTCTAAGCAAAGAATTGACTGATTCAATAATCTATAAGTTTAGAATAAGTTGTTATGAAATTTTGGACACATCTAATTGAGTGGTTGATTAGTTCAATGATCTATAATAGAGTCACAGAAAATTGACTCTCAACTTAGAGACCATAATGTATGATTTGACCGTTCAATTTTTTTAAGTTTTAGATATGTTGCTAGGGGCAAAATGTGCCCTAAATAGTCAATCAAATTTAAGAACAAATTTTTGATTCTAAAGTTATGAGTCTCCATGTTAAAGTTTATACAAAAATGATAGAGTTTTAAGATCATGTTTTCTTTCCAACATTATAATAGATTGTTATGAGATTCTAGTTGGTTAGGAGTGTAGTTGACTAATTCAATAATTTGCAACTCTATAATGACTTGTTATGAGATTTGAGTGAGACTTGATAGATTGTAGCTCATTTTGAGCAAAGGGTTAACCAATTTGATGATATGTAACCTCAGAATGACTTGCTATAAAATTTTGGCTAGCTTTGATTGAGCATTTGATTAGTTCAACAATTTATAATGGAGTCACAAAAAAATGGGTCTTGATGTAGAGACCATAACTTTTGATTACACCATTAGATTTTCCTAAGATTTAGATATGTTGTTGGGGAGCAAAATTTGCCTTAAATGGATGGTTAGATTTATGACCATGTTCTTATTCAAAAGTCGTATACGAGTCTTCATGTACAAGAAGTCTATACAATAATGGAAAACATTTCTATCTAACCTTAGAATGGGTTTTTATGTTATTCTAGTTGGTTATGAGTGTAGAATTGACTGATTCGGTGATTTGTAACTCTAGAATGAGTTGTTATGAGATTTCAGTGAATTATGAGTGAAGGTTTGAGTTGTTCAAAGATCTGTAATGTCGAAAGTGTTTGTCATAAGATTGTTTCTGATTATGATTAAACACCTGACATGTTTAATGATTTGTAGCTTAAAAATGATTTGTGATGATATTATATTCAAATTATAGTCAAACTTTATCCAATTTGGATAGTTCTAACCTCAGAATGGCTATAAAATTTTGCTTCATTTTAAGTGAAGATTGATCGATTTGATGATATTTAACCTCAGAATGATATGTTATAAGACTGTAGCTCATTCTCAATGAAGGGTTGACCAATTTGGTGATCTATAACCTCACAATGACTTGCTATGAAGGTTTGGTCATCTTTGATTGAGTGGTTGATCAATCTATAATGGAATTTTAAAAAAATGGGTGTACTACAAACCAAATTTTTTGATTCCATCATTAGATTTTCTTTTATTTTGCGGGCCAAAATATGCCAAATTTTGACAATCAAATTTGAGAATCTAGTTCTGATTCAAAAGTTATGAGTATGCTTTTACAAATCTATACAAAAATGATAGCATAGTTAAAAATTGTGTTTTTTTCTAACTTTAGAAAGACTTGTTATGAGATTCTAGTTGGTTATGAGTGTAGAGTTAATTGAGTTGGTGATTTGTAACTCTACATGTGTGACTTATTATGAGATTTGAGTGAATTATGAGTGAAGGGTTAAGTTGTTTAGTGATTTGTAACCTTAGAATGACTTGTTATGAGATTGTAGCTCATTCTAAGTGAAGGGTTGACAAATTTGGTGATTTGTAACCTCAAAATGACTTGCGATAAAATTTTGGCCTACTTTGATTGAGTGGTTGATTAGTTCAATGATCTATAATGTAGTCACAGATTAATTAGTCTTGGTGTAGAGAGCATAAACTTTCAATTCCACCATTGGATTTTCCTAAGTTTCTAATATGGTTTTGGGGGGGAAAATGCATCCAAAATCAACAGTCTAATTTAATAACCAAATTTTGATTCAAAAGTTATAAGTCTACACTAAGTCTATACAAAAATTATAGAGTTTAAGATCGTGTTTTTTTCTAATCTTAGAATACATGTTGATATTATTGGTTATGAGTATAGGGTTGACTAATTTGATGATTTGTAACTCTAGAATGAGTTGTGATGTGACTTGAGCAAATTGTGAGTGAAGGGTCGAGTTGTTTAGTGATCTGTAGCTTTGGAATGGTTTGTTATAAGATTGTACATAATTTAATTGAACGTTTGACCTGTTTGGTGATTTGTAGCTTAAAAATGACTTGTGATGAGATTGTAGCCAATTCATAGTGAAATTTTGTTTGATTTGATTATTTGTAATATTAGGATGGCTTATAATAACATTTTAGTTGACTCTGAGTGAATGGTCGACCGATTTGATGATATGTAAGCTTAGAATGGCTTGTTATAAGATTGTAGCTCATTCTAAGAGAAGTGGTGATTGATTCTCTAATCTTAAACCTTAGAATGACTTTCTCTCAAATTTTAGCCAGCTATGATTGAGTTGTTGAGCTATTCAAATTTTAGCCAGCTATGATGGAGTCACAAAAAATGGGTCTCAGTGTAGACACCATAACTTTTGATTTCACCATTAGATTTTCCTAAGTTTTAGATATGTTATACAAAAAATGTAGAGTTCAAGATCATGTTTTCTTTAACCTTAGAATAACCTATAATGAGATTCTAGTTGGTTATGATTGTAGAGTTGACTGACTTGGTGATTTGTCACTCTAGAATGTCTTGCTATGAGATTTAAATGAATTGTGAGTGAAGGGTTGAGTTGTTTAGTCATCTATAACTTCAAAATGGTTTTTTATGAGCTCATACCTAATTCTGATTGAAGACTAGACCGGTTCGGTGATCTGTAGCTTAGAAATAACTTGTGATGAAATTGTAGCTAAGTCATAGTCAAAATTTGATCGATTTGGATAACTCTAACCTCATTATGGATGGTTACATTTTAGTATATTCTGCGTGAAAGGTTGACTGATTCAATGATATGTAACCTCAGAATAACTTGTTACGAAATTGTAGCTCTTTATAAATAAAGGGTTGACCAATTCACTAATCTATAACCTCAGATGACTTACAATAAAATTTTGGTTGGCTCTGTTGATCAGTTGATTAGATCAATGATCTATAATGGAGTCACAAAAAAATGGGTTTCAGTTTCAAGACCATAACTTTTGATTCCACTGTTGGATTTCCTTAAGCTTCAAATATGTTGGGGGGTGCAAAATATGTCCAAAATTAATAGTCAAATTTAAGAAACAGTTCTGATTCAAAAGTTATGAGTCTCCATGTTTATACAAAAATGGTAGAGTTTAAGATCATATTTTCTTTCTAACCTTAGAATGACTTGTTAATATATTAGAGTTGTTTATGAGTGTAGAGTTGACTTATGAAGTGATTTGTAACTCTAAAATGACTTTTATGAGATTTGAGCGAATTGTGATTGAAAGTTTAAGTTTTTCAATGATCTGTAACCTTAGAATGGTTTGTCATGAGATTGTACCTAATTCTGATTAACAGTTTCACTATTTATTACTTAAAAATGATTTGAGATGAGATTATAACTGACTCATAGTCAAAGTTTGACCAATTTGAATACTTCTAACCTTAGAATGGCTTTTAATAACATTTTAGGTTATTTTGACTTGTAACTCTAGATTACCTTGTTATGAGATTTGAGCAAATTGTGAGTTTAAGGTTGAGTTGTTCAGTGATTTGTAATTTCTAGAATAGTTTTTTGTGAGATCATAACTAATATGATTGATTTTTTGACTGATTTGTTATGCGATTGTAGCTAATTCATAGTCAAAGTTTGATCGATTTGGATATTTCTAACCTTAGAATGATGTGTAATAACATTTTAGTTGAGTTTGAGTGAAGGGTTGATCGATTGGATGATATGTAAGATTAGAATGTAAGATCAGAATGGCTTGTTCTTGGTGCAAAGATGATAACTTTTGATTTCCCCTTTAGATTTTTGTAAGTTTTAGATATGTTGTTATGCGATTGAAGGGTTGTGTTATTTGGTTATCTATAACTTTAGAATGGTTTTTTAACAGATCATACTAAATTCTAATTCAATGCTTGACCAGGGTGGTCTGTCACTAAAAATGACTTGTGATGAGATTGTTTCTAATTCATAATCAAATTTTGACAAATTTGGATACTTTTAACTTTATAATGGCTTGTGATAACATTTTAGTTGATCTCAAGTGAAGGGTTGACCGATTCAATGATATGTAACCTCAAAATGGCTGCTTATAAGATTGTAGCTTATTTTGAGTGAAGGGTTGACAAATTTGGTGATATGTCAACTTAGAATGACTTGGTATAAAATTTTGGTTGATTCTAATTGAGTAGTTATGAGTAAAGAGTTGAGTGATTTAGTAATTTGTAACTCTAGAATGTCTTGTTATGAGATTTGAGTGAATTTTGAGTGAACAGTTGAGTTGTTTAGTGATCTATAACTTCATAATGGTTTGTTATGAGATCATACCTAATCTAATTGAACGATTGATCGATACAGTTATCTGTAACTTCTAACCTTAGAATGGTTTGTAAATAACATTTAGTTGATTTTAAGTGAAGGGTCAACCAGTTCGATGATATGTAACTTTAGAATGGCTTGTTATGAGATTGGAATTCATTTTGAGGAAAGGTTTGACCAATTCATTGATCTATAACCTTAGAATAACTTTTTACAAAATTTTGGCCATCTTTCATTGAGCATTTGATTAGTTCAACAATCTATAATGGAGTCACAGAAGAATGGGTCTCGGTATAGAGACCATAACTTTTGATTCCACCGATTAATTTACCTAAGTTTTAGATCTGTTGTTAGATGGCAAAATGTGCCCAAAATTGGCAGTTAGATATAAGAACCAAATTCTAATTTAAAAAGTATGAGTCTTCATGGAAGAGTTTAAGAGCTTGTTATGAGATTCTAGTTGGTTATGGATGTAGAGTTGATTGATTTGCTGATTTATAACTCTTGCATAATTTTTTATGAGATTTGTAAAATTGTGAGAGGGTTGAGTTGTTTAGTGATCTATAACCTCATAATAGTTTTTTATAAGATTGTACCTAGTTCTAAATGAACGCTTGACCATTTCAATGATTTATAGCTTAAAAATGACTTGTGATGAGATTGTAGCCAATTTATTGTCAAACTTTAAACAATTTGGATATTTCTAACCTCAAAATGACCTATAATAACATTTTAGTTGATTCTTATATAAGGGTTGACTGACTTAATGATATGTAACCTAATAATAATTTGCTACAAAATTTTGGTCAACTTTGATTGAGTAGTTGATTAGTTTAGTGATTTATAATAGTCACAAAAAAATGAATCTCAGTGTAGAGACCAATAGCTTTTGATTCCACAGTTGAATTTTCGTACATTTCGCATATGTTGTTGGGGGGTGAAATATGTAGAAAATTGATGGTCAGATTTAAGAACAAAATTATGAATTTTTGTGTACAAAAATGGTAGAGTTTAAGATCATGTTCTCATTCTAACCTTAGAATGGCCTATTATGAGATTTGAGCAAATTTTAGGTGATGGTTTGAAGTTGTTTGGTGATTTGTAACCTCATAATGATTTATCATGAGATCGTACCTAATTTTGATTAGGCACTTGACCAGTTTGATAATTTGTCGCTCAAAAATGACATGGGATGAAACTGTAGAAGTTTGATCTATTTAGATAGTTCTAACCTCAGATTAGCTTGTAATAACATTTAAATTGATTCCAAGTTGAGGGTTAACCGATTTGATGATATGTAACCTTTGAATGACTTGTTATGAGATTCTAGCTCATTTTGAGTGAAGGGTTAGCCAATTTGGTATCATTAACCTCATAATGACTTGCTAAGAAATTTTGGCCAGCTTTGATTGAGCCTTTGATCAGTTGAACAATCCAATGGAGTCACATAAAATTGGGTCTTAGTGTAGAGACCATAACTTTTGATTCTACTAGGAGATTTTCCTAAATTTTGGATATGTTGTTGGGGGGCAAAATGCACACAAAATCAATGGTAAGATAGAAGAACCAAGTTCTGAGTGTAGAGGTTACTAATTTAGTGATTTGTGACTTATAGTCAAAGTTTAACCAATTTGGATACTTCTAACTTCATACTAGCTTATAATAATATTTTAGTTGATTCTGAGTGAAGAGTTGACCAATTTGATGATTTGTAAATTAAGAATGGGTTGATTTGAGATTGTAGCTCATTCTGAGAAAAAGATTGATTGATTCAATGATCTGTAACCTCATAATGGACTGCTATGAAATTTTGGACTAATTTGATTGAGTAGTTGATTAGTTCAATGATCTATATGGAGTTCTAAGTTTCAGATATGTTAACAGTTGGAAGGCAAAATGTGCCCAAAATTAACAGTCAATAAAAGTTATGAGTCTGTATGCACAAGTCTATAAAAAAATGGCAAAGTTAAGATCATGTTTTTATATTTAATCTTAGAATGGCTTGTTACAAGATTCTAGTTGGTTATGATGTATAGTTGACTAATTCAATGATTTGTAACTATAGAATAATTTGTTTACAGATTTGTGAGAATTGTCAGTGAAGGGTTGAGTTGTTCGATGATGATCTATAATCTCAGAATGGTTTGTTATGAGATTGTACTTAATTTTGATTAAAAGCTTGACTAATTTAGTGATTTATAGTTTAAAAATAAATTGTGATTAGGTCTAAAATTTTGGTCTGCTTTGATTGAACAGTTGATTAGTTCATTGATCTATAATGGAGTCATAGAAAAATAGGTCTCATCTTAGAGACCATAAAATGGGTTTTCCTATATTTTAGATATGTTGTTGAGGGGTGAAACATGCCACAAGTTGATGGTCATATTTAATAACTAATTTTTGATTCAAAAGTTATGATTCTCCATATACAAGACTATACAAAAAATAATAGAGTTAAAGATCTTGTTTTCTTTCAAACCTTAGAATGGCCTATTATGAGATTCTAGTTTGTTATGAGTGTGGAGTTCACTAATTCAACAATTTATAATTCTATCATGACTTGTTATGAGATTTGAGAGAATTATGAAGGAAGAGTTGAGTTGTTCAGTGATTTGTAACCTTAGAATGGTTTTCTATAAGAGTGTACCTATTTTTTATTGAACACTTGACTAGTTTGGTGACTTGAAGCTCAAAAATGACTTATGATGAGATCATAGTTGATTTACAATCAAAGTTTGTCCAATTTGGATATTCCTAAGCTTAATGGCTTATAATTACATTTCAGTTGATTTCGAGTGAAGGGTTGACTGATACGATAATATATAAATATTAGAGTGACTTGTTATGAGATATTAGCTCATTCCTAATAAAAAGTTGATTGATTCAATAATCTAAAACCTCAAAATGACTTGCTATGAAATTTTGACCAGCTTTGATTAAGCAGTTGATCAGTTCAATGATCTACAATGGAGTTACTAAAAAATAGATCTCGATGTAGAAACCATAACTTCTTATTCCACTATTGGATTTTTCTAAGTTTTAGATATGTTATTGAGGGGTGAAATGTGCCTAAAATTATGATCTAGGTTCTAATTTAAAAGTTATGAGTCTCGGTGTACTTCATAAAAAAATCATAGAGTTCAAGTTCATGTTTTCTTTCTACCCTTAGAATGGCCTATTATGAGATTCTACTTGGTAATGAGTATAGAGTTGATTGATTGAGCAATTTGTAACTCTATAGTGACTTCTTGTGTGACATTTGAGCAAATTGTGAGTGAAGGGTTGAGTTGTTCAATGGTATGTAACCTCAAAATGGTTTGTAATAAGATCATTCCTAATTCTAATTGAACAAATGTGCCCAAAATTGATGGTTAGATTAAAAAACTAAGTTATAATTTTAAAATTATTAGTCTCTGTGTTTGTCTATACAAAAATGATAGAGTTTAAAATCATATTTTCTTTCTAACCTTAGAATGGCCTATTATGAGATTTTAAGTTGGCTCTGACTATAGAGTTGAACAGTTCGGTCATTTGTAACATGAGAATGACTTGTTAAGAGATTTGAGTAATTTGTGAGTGCATGGTTGAGTTTTTTAGTGATTTTTAATGCCAGAATGGTTTTTTATGAGATCATATGTAATTTTGATTGAATGCTTGATCGGTTTGGTGATCTGTATCTTAAAAATGACTTGCGATGAGATTGTAGCCAATTCATAGTCAAAATATTGACCGATTTGGATACGTCTAACCTCACAATAGCTTATTATGAGATTGTAGCTCATTCAAAAAGAAGGGCTGACTGTTTCAATGATCTATAACCTTAGAATGATTTGCTATGAAATTTTGGCCGATTCTGATTAAGTGGTTGATCAATTTCGTGATCTATAAATAGAGTCACAAAAAAATGGGTCTTAGTGTAAAAACAATAAGTTTTGATTCCACCATTGGATTTTTTTAAATTTTAGATATGTTTTTGGAGTTTCCTAAGTCTCTGTATACAATTCCATACAAAAATGGTAGTGTTTAAGATCACATTTTCTTTCTAATGTTAAAATAGCCTATTATAAGATTCTAGTTAGTTATTAGTGTAGAATTGACTGATTCAGTGATCTGTAACTCTAGAATGACTTATTATGAGATTATAATAAATTGTAAGTGAAAGGTTGAATTGTTCAAATGATCTATAACCTCATAATTGTTTCTTATGAGATCGTACCTAATTTCATTTGAATGCTTGATCAATTCGGTGATTTGTATCCTAGAAATGACTTGCAATGAGATTGTAGCTGATTCATAGTACAAGTTCTAACCAATTTAGATAGTTCTAACCTCAGAATGGCTTGCAATAATATTTTAGTTCACTCTAAGTGAAGGGTATCGATTCAATGATATATAACCTCATAATAGCTTGGTATGAGATTGTAGTTCATTCAATGTGCAAGTTTGATTGATTTGGTGATCTGTAACTTTAGAATGACTCGCTATATAATTTTGGTCTACTCTAATTGAGCGGTTGATTAGTTCAGCGATCTATAATGGTGTTACAGAAAAATGGGCCTCAGTGTAGAAACCATAACTTTTGATTCCACCATTGGATTTTTCTAAGTTTTAGATTTCTTGTTAGGGAGTAAAATTTGCCTTAAATTGATGGTCAGATTTAAGAACCAAGTTTTGATTCAAAGGTTTTGAGTCTATGTATACAAGTTTATACAAAAATGGTAGAGTTTAGGATCATGTTTTCTTTCTAGTCTTAGAATGGCATTTTATTAGAGTAGAGTTGACTCATTTGGTGATTTGTAACTGTAGAATGAAATATTATGAGATTTGACCAAATTGTGAGTGAATACTAAGACCCATTTTTTTGTGACTCAATTATAAATTGTTGAACTAATCAACCATTGAATAAGAGTTGACAAAAATTTAATAGCAAGTAATTCTAGGGTTACAAATAATCAAATCAATCAACCCTTCCCTCAAAATGAATTAAATATCCATTCAAAAGTTTGAAGTATCCAAATTGGTCAATTTTGACTATCAATCGGCTACATTCTCATCACAAGTTATTTTTGAGCTATATTTCACCAAATTGATCAAGCGTTCAATCTAAATTAGGTACAATCTCATAACAAACCATTCTGAGGTTACATATTATCGAACAACTCAACAGATCATAATTTTGTATTCCATCGTTGGATGTTTTTTAATTTTGGATATGTTGTTGTAGCACGCAATGTACCTAAAATTGATAGTTAAATTTAAGAAACAATTTCTTATTCAAAATTTATTTTAAGCTACAAGATCATGGAACAAGTTAAGTGTTCAATAACAATTAGTTAGATCTCATAACAAACCAAATCACCTAACAACTCAACTCTTCACTCACAATTCACTCAAATCTCATATTATGTCATTCTAGAGTTGCAAATCACCAAATTAGTCAACTCTACAATCATAACCAACTACAATCTCATAACACACCATTCTAAAGTTAGAAAGAAAACATGATCTTAAAACTACAAATCATTGAATCAGTCTACTCTACACTCATAAAACACTAGAATCTCATAACATGCCATTCTAAAGTTAGAAATAAAATACATTATTTTACTCTGCCATTTTTGTATAGAGTTGTACAAGGAGACTCATAACTTTTGGATAAGAACTTGGTTGTTAAAATCTGACTATAGATTTAGGGCACATTTCCTGCCACAACAACATATCCAAAACTTTAAAAAATTCAATAGTGGAATAAAAAGTTATGGTCTCTACAGCAACACCCATTTTTTTATGACTCCATTATAAATTGTTGAATTGGTCAATTGCTCTAAGTGACAAAAATTTCATAGCAAGTCATTTCTAAAGTTATAGATAACTGAATTGGTCAACCCTTTCATCAGAATCAAGTAAATATTATTACAAGCCATTTTGAAATGATAAGTATCCAAATCAGTTGAAATTTGACTATGAATTGGCTACAATCTCATCGTAAATCATTTTTGAGCTAGTCAAGCATTCAATCCAAATTAGGTATGATCTCATAACAAACCACTTTGAGGTTACAAATAACCAAACAACTCAACCATTCACTCATAATTTGATCAAATCTAATAACATTTCATTCCAGAGTTACAAATTGTCAAATGAGTAAACTCTACACTAATAACCAACTGGAATCTCATAATAGGTCATTTTTGTATAGAAGTGTTAGACTCAAAAATTTTGAATCTAAACTTGGTTCTTAAATTTGACAGTCAATTTTGGGCACATTTCACCCACAGGCAACATATTTGAAACTTAGGAAAATTCAATGGACGAATACAAAATTATGGTTCTTACGCTAAGACCCATTTTTCTATGACACCATTATAGATGGTAGAACTAATCAACTACTTAATTAGAGCTGGCCAAAATTTTATAGCAAGTCATTCTAAAGTTAGAGATCATCAAATTGGTCAACCCTTGGCTAAGAATGAGCTATAATCTCATAACAAGCCATTCTATGGTTACATGTATATCATTGAATCGATCAACCCTTTACTCAAAATCAACTAAAATCAAGTCATTCTTAGGTTAAAAATATTCATAGGCAAATTTTGACTATGAATAAGCTACAATCTCATCACAAGTCATTTCTAAGCTACATGATCATAGAACTGGTCAAGCATTCAATAAAAATTATTTATGATCTCATAACAAACCATTATGAGGTTAGAAATCATCAAACAACTTAACCTTTCACTCACAATTTTTTGAAATCTCATAACAAGTCATTCTAGATTTATAAATCACCAGATCATTAGACTCTACACTCATAACCAAATAGAATCTCATAATAAGCCATTCTAATGATAAAAATTAAATATGATCTTAAAATCTACCATTTTTATAAAGAAATGTATATGGAGACACAGGAAACTCCAGAAACATATTCAAAACTTAGATCCAATGGTGGAATCAAAAGTTATGGTTTCTAGACTAAGACCCATTTTTCTGTGACTCCATTATAGATCACTAAACTAATCAATGCATAATCAAAGCTTGCCATAATTTTATACCAATTCATTTTGAGGTTATATAGATCACTAAAACCATCTACACTTCCTTTGAATTGGCTACAATCTCATCACAAGTCATTTTTAAGCTACAGATCACCGAACCAGTCAAGCATTCAATCAAAATTAGTTATGATCTCATAATAAACCATTCTGACATTACAAATCACTGAACAACTCAACCTTGCACTCACAAATCACTCAAATCAATTAATAGGTTATTCTAGAGTTACAAATGATCGAACTAGTGAAGTTTGCACTTAGAGCCAACTAAAATCTCATAATAGCCCAGTCTAAGTTAAGAAGAAAACACCATCTTAAACTCTCTCAACAACATATGTGAAACTTAACAAAATCCAACACTAAAATAAAAAATTATGGTCTCTACACCATGACCAATTTTTTTGTGACTCCATTATAGATCATTGAATTGATCAACGACTCAATCCAAAATGGTCAAAACTTCATATTAGTTCATTCTAAGATTACAAATCACCAAATTGCTCAACCTTTCACTCAGAATGAGCTAAAATTTTATAACAAGTCATTTTGAGGTTACATATCATCGAATCAGACCAGCTTCCACTCAAAATCAACTAAAATGTTATTTACAAGCCATATTCTAAGGTAAAAAGTATCTATGTACAAGAACACTTGTAACTTTTGAAACAAAACTTGGTTCTTAAATCTAAACATTAGTTTGGGCAAATTTTACCCACAAAAATATCCAAAACTTAGAGAAAAATCCAATTATGGAATCAAAAGTTATGGTCTCTACAATGAGACCCTTTTTTCCTTGACTCCATTATAGATTGCTAAACTAATTAACTACTCAATCAGAGTATGACAAAAATTCATAGAAAATCATTTTCATGTTCTAGATCATTGAATTGGTTAATGCTTCACTTAGAATGAGCTACAGTATCAATGGTCAGATTTAAGAACTTAGTTTTGATTCAAAAGTTATAAGTCTTTATGTACAAGTCTGTATAAAAATGGTAGAGTTTACGATTGTGTTTTTTCGTCTAACCTTAAAATGGCCTTTTATGAGATTTGAGACAATTTGACTAGCTGTGGAAATCATGTCCTACTTATCAATTGATGAGCTTAAGGGGCTTTCTAATGAACAGTTCATAAGGCACAACACTTGGTGAAGGTTTTGCAAATGGGGTTGCAAGCTTTGGGTTTAACTGTGGAGGAAACTCCGTAGTTAAGCGCGCTCAGGCTGGAGTAGTACTGGGATGGGTGACCTCCCGAGAAGTCCCGGTGCTTCACCCCTGTGAGCATCATCACCTAGATCCAATGAGTGCTAAGTGTTCCATTTATTCTCATGAGAGATGGATTCATGTTGAATCACTACTCATGAAACATGGGTCATCGAGTTTGACTCAAAATCACACAGTTAAATCCTGATATTCACATCACAATTTGACTAGCTGTGGAAATCATGTCCTACTTATCAATCATAATGATTTGTTATGAGATTTTACCTAATTTTGATTGAATGTTTGACTGATATGGTGGTCTATAGCTCAAAAATAACATGTGATGAGATTGTAGCCGATTCATAGTCATAGTTTGGCCAATTTGGATACTTTTAACCTCAGAATGGCTTGTAATAACATTTTTGTTGATTCCCAGTGAAAAGTTGATGGATTTGATGATATTTAAACTTAGAATAGCTTGTTATGAGATTGTAGCTCATTCTAAGTGAAAGGTTGACTGATTCAATGATCTATAAGCTCAAAATGACTTGCTATAAAATTTTAATCAACTTTGATTGAGCAATTGATTAGTTTAATCTATAATGGAGTCATAGAAAAATGGGTCTCAGTTTATTGACCATAAATTTTGATTCTGCTATTAGATTTTCCGAAGTTTTTAATATGTTGATGTGGTAAAATGTGCCAAAAATTGAATATTAGATATAAGAACCAAGTTATGAGTCTTTGTGTAGAGTTTAAGATCATGATTTTTTTCTTACCTTAGAATGGTCTCTTATGATTATTCTAGTTGGTCATGAGTGTAGATTTAATTGATTCAGTGATTTGTAACTCTAAATGACTTGTTATGAGATTTGAGTGAATTGTGAGTGAAGGGTTAATTTGTTCGGTGCTCTATAACCTCATAATAAATTGTTACAATATCGTACCAAATTCTAGTTGAATGCTTGACCAGTTCGATGATTTGTAACTAAAAAATGACTTATGAGATTGTATTTTGTTGATAGTCAAAGTTTGATTGATTTGGATGCTTCTAAACTTAGCATGGCTTGTAATAACATTTATTTTGATTCTGACTGAAGTCTTGACCAACTTGATCATATGTAACCTTAGAATAGCCTATTATGAGATTATAGCTAATTCAAAGTGATGGGTTGATTGATTTAGTGATTTGTAACCTCAGAAAGTATAAAATTTTGGTTAGCTCTAATTAAGTAGTTGATCAGTTTAGTGATCTATAATGCAATCACCAAAAAATGGGTCATGGTTTAGTGACCATAAGTTTTGATTCCATCGTTGGATTTTTTTAAGTTTCAGATATGTTGCTAGTGCATAAATGTGCCCAAAATCTAGTCATATTTAAGAACCAAGTTTTGATTCAAAAGTTATGCATCTTTGTGTACAAGTAATTCTATACAAAAATGGCAGAGTTTATAATTCAGTGATTTGTAATTCTAGAATGAGTTGTTATGAGATTTTAGTGGAGGGTTGAGTTGTTTAGCGATTTGTAAACCTCATATTGACTTGCTATGAAATTTTGTGTGGCTTTGTTTAAGTGGTATACCCATTCATTGATCTATAATGGAGTCACAAAAAAATGGGTCTCGATGTACATACCATAACTTTTGATTCAATTGTTGGATTTTCCTAATTTTGAGATATGTTGGTGGGGGATGAAATGTGCCTAGAATTGATTGTTGAATTTGAGAACCAAGTTCAGATTCAAAAGTCATGAGTTTTTGTGTACATTCTTTCTAACTTTAGAATGGCCTACTATGAGATTTTTTTTGGGTATGATTATAGAGTTGACTGATTTAGAGATTTGTAACTCTAGAATGACTTGTTATGAGGTTTGGGTGAATTGTGAGTGAAAGGTTGAGTTGTTCGATGATTTATAACATTTGATTCCACTATTAGATTTTCCTAAGTTTTAGATATTTTGTTGGGGGGTAATGTGCCCAATATCAATGGTCAGGTTTAAGAACCAAGTTCTAATTCAAAACTTATGAATCTCCATGTACAAGTCTATACGAAAATGGAAGAGTGATCAGATTTTCTTTCTAACTTTAGAATGACTTGTTATGATATTCTATTTAGTTATGAGCGTAGAGTTTAATTCAATGATTTATAATTTTATAATGATTTTTTATGAGATTTGAGTAAATTTTTCATTGAAGAGTTGAGTTGTTTAGTGATCAACCTCAAAATGACTTCCTATAAAATTTTGGCCGTCTCTAATTAATTAGTTTATAAGTTAAGTGATCTATGATGGAGTCACAAATAAATGCATGTAAGTGTAAAAACCATAACTTTTTTCTACGGTTGGATTTTTCTATGTTTTAGATATGTTGTTAGGGGCAAAATGGGCCAAAAATCAAAGGTCAAATTTAAGAACCAAGTTCTGATTCAAAGGTTATGGGTCTCTATGTGTCTATACAAAAATGACAAAGTTTAAAATCATGTTTTCCATCATTGGATTTTTCTAAGTTTTGGATATGTTGTTTGTGGCCAAACTATGCCTAAAATTGGCTGTTAGTTTTAAGAACTAAGTTCTATTTTAAAAGTTACGAGTCTCTATGTACAAGTCTATACAAAAATGATAGAGTTTAAGATTGCGTTTTCTTTATAACCTTAGAATAGGTTGTTATAAGATTCTAGTTGGTGATGAGTGTAGAATTGACCAATTCAATGATTTGTAACTCTAGAATGAATTTTTATTAGATTTGAGTGAATTATGAGTGAAGGGTGGAGTGGTTCAGAGATTCATAATGTCAAAAAAGTTTGTTATTAGATCATTTCTAATTTTAATTAAATGGTTGACCAATTTGGTGATCATAGCTTAGAAATAACTAGTGATAAGATTGTAGCTGATTCATAGTCAAAATTTGACCAATTTGGATTAACCTTAGAATGGCTTGTAATAACAATTTAGTTGATTTTGAGTGATGGGTTGACCAATTTGATTATAGTTTGGTTGGCCTACCTCTACCACAACTTGAGCACATGACAAGAGAGACCAACTCTTTCTCCTTGGTTGCATCCTTTGTTTTTGGAGTTTAGGTTGTAATTAAACTATGTTCCCTTCTACCATCCAACTATGTTTTCTTGCATGATCCTTTGTTCTATCCATCCTTGGATCCAAAAGTATTCCTGGGGGGATAGGATTCCTTTCAAAGTTAGGGTAGGGGTTTGAATTTATATGCCATCTAAGGGTGGTTGCCCAAATAGTTTGGACATGTGTTCCTTTCCCTCATTGTGTAATGTAGTACAATAGTCTATTGCACAATTCTACCTCTATATTGGTTGGGGGGGGGGGGGGGGGGCAGGGCAGTGTGGGCAGTCACCAATCCCACTATTAGGAGCATTGGTGGGGACCGCAATCATACTGCCCTATTGACTTTAAGGGTTCAGTCACCAGTCATATTGTTTAGTTCTAGATTTATGGAGCTTGGCATAATTGATTTCTTGAGTTTGGGTCACCAATCATGAATGTCGATTGTTGATTGTTGTCTGGATTCCCCATCATGTGAATAGGTGTTGCCCTATTCTTAGAGTAGGGGTCTCCATGAATAGATGTTTGTTTTCATTCTGGACTGGTCCATCACATGGGGCCCAATTTCATGAGCAAAATAACATATTAATAAGGCCGAAACAACACTACCTAGAAAGTGATTTTTTGCCCAGTATCAATCAATTAAGAGAAGAACTAGCCACAAAAGGACAATATTTACTAGTGAATAGATAACTTAAAAGGATGGATTTATGTATGGTACTCATAGGATCAATCTATTAGGAGAAGAACCAATCTATCTACAAAAGGGCATAATTTTTGAAAGAAAATGGGCATGCTTTAAAATGACCTCCCCCTACACTGATTGGGACAACATATTCTTTTTAAGAAAAATGAGAATAGAAACTTTAAAATGACTACCCAAAAATCTCTAACCCACCCTTTTTTTAGAAACACCACCTTACTTGTACAAATATATCCAACAACCAACTTTAAACTAATGCATATTATGTTAGTACTATACAATGGAGTCAGAGAAAAATGAATTTAATAACCAAGTTCTAATTCAAAAGTTATGATTTTTCATGTACAACTCTATACAAAATGGGAAAATTTAAGATCCAACCTTAGTATAGCCTAATACTAGATTGTAGCTAGCTAGTTATGAGTGTAGTAGACTTGATCGATTCGATGATTTGTAACTCTAAAATGACTTATTTTCAGATTTGAGATGTTTTGTCACAAAAAAATATGTCTCAATGTAGAGACCATAACTTTTGATTTGAATTTTCTTAAGTTTCAGATTTAAGAAACATGATTTGAATAAATAAATGATCAAAATGTACCCAATATAAATGATCAAATTTAAGAAACAAGATTTGAATCAAAATTTATGACTCTCCATATATAAGTCTATAAAGAAATTGTAGAGTTTAAGATCATCTTTTCTTTCTAACCTTACCATTGTTATGTGATTCTAGCTAGTCATGATTGTAGAGTTGACTCATTTGGTAATTTATAACCTTAGAATGATTTTTTATGAGATCATACCTAATTTTGATTGAATGCTTGACCAGTTCGATGATCAGCTTAAAAATAAATTGTGATGAGATTGTAGCTGAAGTTTGAGCAATTTAGATACTTCTAACCTCAGAATGACTTGTTACATTTTATTTGATTATGAGTGAAGGGTTGACCGATTAGATGATATGTAATATCAGAATGAATTTTGATGAGATTGTAGCTCATTTTGAGAGAAGTGTTGACTATTTCAATGTTGTGCAACCTCAAAATTAGTTGCTATGAAATTATGGCTGGCTTTGATTTAGTGGTTGATCAATTTAGCGATCTATAATGTAGTCACACAAAAATGTGTCTCGATGTAGAGTCTATAACTTTTGATTCCCCAGTTGTAGTTTTTTAAGTTTTAAATATTTTGTTGGGGGGCAAAATGTATCCAAAATATTTAAGAACCAAGTTCTAATTCAAAAGTTATGAGTATCTATGTACAAGTCTATAAAAAAATGGTACAGTTTAAGATAATTTTTGTTTTCAACCATAGAATCACTTGTTATGATATTCCAGTTGGTTATGAGTGTAGAGTTGATTGATTTAAGTATTTGTAACTCTAGAATGACTTGTTAAGACATTTGAATGATTTGTGAGTGAAAGGTTGAATTATTCAGTGATTTGTAACCTAAGAATGGTTTGTTATGATATGGAACATAATTTTGATTAAATGCTTGATCGGTTCAAATATGCAGCTAAAATATGACTTGTGATGAGATTATAGCCAATTCATAGCCAAAGTTTGACCGATTTGCATACTTCTAACCTCAAAAATTCTTATAATAACATTTTAGTTGATTCTGAGTAAAGGGTTGATTGATTCATTGATATGGTAACATTACAATGTCTTGTTATGATTGTAGCTCATTCCGAGCGAAGGGTTTGACCAACTCTATGATCTATTACCTCAGAATGACATGTTATAAAATTTTTGGCTGCTCTAATTGAGTAGTTGATTAGTTTAGCAATCTACAATGGAGTCACAGGAAAATGGGTTTTGAAGTAGAGACAATAACTTTTGATTCCACATTTAAAAGCCAAGTTTTGATTCAAAAATTATAAGTCTCCATGTGAGATTCTAATTGGTTATGAGTGTAGAGTTGACTTATTCGATGATTTGTCACTTTAAAATGACTTGTTATGAGATTTGAGTGAATTACAAGTGAAGAAGAATTGTTCGGTGATCTATAACCTAATTTTGATTGAACACTTGACAAGTTTGGTGATCTATAGCTTAAAAATGACTTGTGACCTTAGAATGGCTTATAATAACATTTTAGTTGAGTCCTGAGAGAGGAGTTCACCAATTTGATGATATGTAACCTTGAAATGACTTGCTATTAAATTTTGGCCAGCTCTAATTAAGTGGTTGATCAGTTTAGCAATCTATAATGCAGTCATAAAATAAATGGGTTTCAGTGTAGAAATAATAACTTTTGATTCCAGAGTTGTATTTTCTTAAGTTTCAAATATGTTTTTGAAGGGATAAATGTACCCAAAATTGATGGTCATATTTAAAACCAAGTTTTGATTCAAAAGTTATAATTCTCTATGTACAAGTCTATGAGATGAGATGTTATGAGATGTAACCTCAGAATCATTTGTTATGAGATGTTACCTAATTTTGATTGAACTCTTGACCCATTTGGTGATCTGTAGCTTAAAAATTAGTTGTGATGAGATTGTAGCTGATTCATAGTCAAAGTTTGACCAATTTGGATACTTCTAACATCATAATGGCTTATAATAATATTTTAGTTGATTCTGAGTGAAAGGTTGATCAATTTAATGATATGTAACCTCATAATGCTTAGTTATGAGATTATGGCTCATGCTGAAAAAAAGCATTGATTGATTCAGTGATTTGTAACCCCAGAATAACTTGCTATAAAAAAATTCCTCGCTCTAATTGAGTAGTTGATATGTTCAATGATCTCTAATGGAGTCACAAAAAAATGGGTCTCAGTGTACGAACTATAATTTTTCATTTCACCGTTCAATTTTTCTAAGTCTAAAATATGTTGTTAGGGAATGAAATGTGCCCACAAACAACAGTCAAATTTAAAAATAAGTTTTGATTCAAAAATTATGAGTCTCCATCTACAAGTCTATACAAAAATGATAAAGTGCAGACAAAATGTGCCCACAATCAACAGTCAGATTTAAGGAACAAGTTTTGATTCAAAAATTATGAGTCTCCATCTACAAGTCTATATACAAAAATGATTAAGTTTAAGATTGTGTTTCCTCTCTAACCTTAGAATTGCCTATGATGAGATTCTAGTTGGTTATGAGAGTAGAGTTTACTAAATTAGTTGCACAAATTTTGAGTCAGGGTTGAGTTGTTCGGTGATCTGTAATCTTAGAATAATTTTTTATGAGATCATACATAATTTTGATTGAATGTTTGACTAGTTTGATGATCTATTTCTCAAAAAGACTTGTGATGAGATTGTAACCAATTCATAATCAAAGTTTGACTGATTTGGAAACTATTAACCTCAAAATGGCTTGTAATAAGAGTTTTTAGTTGATTTCGAGTGAATGGTTGACTAATTCGATAAATATGTAACTTTAGAATGGCTTGTTATGAGATTGTAGCTGATTTTGAGTCAAGGGTTAACTGATTCGATGATCTATAACCTCAAAATGACTTGCTATGAAGTTATGGTAGGTTCTAATTGAGCAGTTGATCAATTCAGTGATCTATAATGGGGTCACCAAAAAATGGGTCTCAGTACTAGAGACCATAACTTTTGATTCCACTATTGGATTTTACTAAGTTTTGCATATGTTGTTGGGGGGTAAAATATACTCAAAATTGACATTTATATTTAATAACCAAATTTTGGTTCAAAAGTTATGAGTCTTGGTGTATAATTCTATAAAAAAAAAAGAAGGGGAGAGTTTAAGATCGTGTTTTCTCTCTAACCTTAGAATGTCCTTTTATGAAATTTGAGCAAATTATGATTGAAGGGCTGAGTTGTATGATGATTTGGTAATCTTAGAATGTTTGTAATGAGATCGTATATAATTTTGATTGATCACTTGATTGGTACGATCATCTAAAGCTTAAAATTGCTTGTTATGAGATTGTAGCACATTTTGAACAAAGATTTGACCGATGCAATGATCTGTAAGTTCAAATTGACATGTTATAATATTTTTGCCAGCTCTAATTAATCGGTTGATTAGTTAAACAATCTATAATGGTGTCACAAAACATTGGATCCTGGTGTAGAAACCATAACTTTTGATTCCATTGTTGGATTTTTCTAAGTTTTGGATATATTGGTGGAGGGCAAAATTTGTCCAAAATTGACGGTCAGATTTAAGTAACAAGTTCTGATTCAAAAGTTATGAGTCTACATATACAAGTCTATACAAAATTGGCAAAGTTTTAAGATTGTGTTTTTCTTGTAACCTTATTTATGAGATTTTAGTTGGTTATGAGTGAAAAATTGACTGATTCAGTGATTTGTGTGAATTGAGAGTAAAGGGTTGAGTTGTTTGGTGATCTATAAACTCAAAATGGCTTGTTATTCTTATTGAATGCTTGACTAGTTCAGTGATTTATAGCTCATAAATGACATGTGATGAGATTGTAGCCAATTCATAGTCAAAGTTTCATTGATTTGAATAGTTCTAAATTCAGAACTTATTGTAATAATATTTTAGTTGATTCTAAGTGAAGGTTTGATCGATTGAATGATATGTAATATCAGAATGGCTTGTTATGAGGTTATAGTAGCTCATTAATAGAAAAATGGGTCTCTGTGTAGAAACCATAATTTTCGATTCCACCATTAGATTTTCTTAAGTTTTGGATATGTTGTTATGGGGTGAAATGTTTCCAAAATTGATAAATAGATTTAAGAACTAGGTTATGAGTCTCCATGTATAAGTTTATAAAAGATCATTTTTTCTTTCTCACTTTAGAATGACCTATTATGAGATTCTTGTCATTTATGAGTGTAGAGTTGAGTGATTCAGCAATTTGTAACTCTGTAATGACTTGTTATGAGATTTGGAAAAATTGTGAGTGAAGTTGAGAGTTATTTGGTGATCTGTAACCTCAAAATGGTTTTTTATGAGATCCTAACAAAAAAATGTCTCTCAATGTAGAGACTATTACTAAGTTTTGAATATGTTGTTGTGGGTGTAATGTGCCCAAAATAGGCATTCAAATTTAAGAGCTTAGTTTTGATTCAAAATTTATGAGTCTCCATGTACAAGTTTATACAAAAAAGGTAGAGTTCACGATCGTGTTTTCTTTCTAACCTTAGAATGACTTTTTATGAGATTCTAGTTGCTAATGACTATAGAGTTTACTAATTCGATGGTTTGTTTCTCTAGAATGACTTTTTATGAGATTTGAGTAAATTTTGAGTGAAGGGTTGAGTTGTTTAGTGGTGTATAACCTCATTATGAGATATGTGCCCAAAATTAATTGTTAGAATAAAGTTTTGATTCAAAGATTATGAGTCTTCATGTACAAGTCTATACAAGAAGGATAGATTTTAAGATCGTGCTTTCTTTCTGAACTTAGAATGGCTTGTTATGAGATTCTAGTTGCTTATGAGTGTAGAGTTGATAGATTCATTGATTTGTAACTCTAGAATGACTTGTTATGAGATTTGAGTGAATTGTGAGTGAAGACTTGATTTATTCGGTGATCATAATAATTTTTTATGTGATAGTAGTATCTAATTCTGATTAAACACTTGATTGATTCAATGATACTAGCTTAAAAATGACTTGTGGTGAGATTGTAGTAGATTTATAGTCAAAGTTTGACAAATTTGGATGCTTTTAAACTCACAATGTCATGTAATAACATAACAATGAGTATTAGTGTAGAGACCATATCTCTTTATTGCACCGTTGGATTTTTCTAAGTTTTGGATATGTTGTTGGTGGTCAAAATGTGCTCAAAATTGACTGCCAGATTTAAGAACCAGATTTTGATTCAAAAGTTATGAGTTATTGTGTACAAGTCTATTAAAAATGACAAAGATAAAGATTGTGTTTTCTTTTTATTAGATTCAAGATGGTGATGAATGTAGAGTACTGATTGAATCAGTGATCTATTTGTAACCATAGAAAGTTTTGCTACGAGATCATACCTAATTTTGATTGAACACTTGATCAGTTTGACATATTTGCATACGTCTAATCTCAAAATGTCTTGTAATAAAATTTTTATTGATTCTGAGTAAAGGTTTGATAAATTCAATGATATATAACCTCAAAATAGTTTGTTATGAAATTATAGCTTAGTCTAAGCAAAGGGTTGACTGATTAAGTGATTTCTAACCTAAAAATAATTTGCTTTGAAATTTTGGCCTGCTCTGATTGAGTGGTTGATCAGTACAATGATTTATAATGGAGTTATAGAAAAATGGGTCTTGGTGTAGAGACCATAATTTTTGATTCCACGATTGGATTTTCCAAAGTTTTGGATATGTTGTTGGGCAGTGTGAAATGTGCCCAAAATTGGCATAATTTTATAGAAATATGATAGAGTCAAAGCTCTTGTTTTCCTTCTAACCTTAGAATGCCTAGTTTTTAGATTCAATTTATGATTGTAGAGTTGATTGATTTGGTGATTTGTAACTCTAAAAAGACTTTTTATGAAATTTGAGTGAAGGGTTGAGTTGTTCACTGGTCTGTAACCTCAGAATGGATTGGTATGAGATCATACATAATTATGATTGAATGCTTGATCGGTTCAATGATCTATATAGCTCAAAAATGACTTATGATAAGATTGTAACCAATTCATAGTCAAAGTTTGACCAATTTGGATGCTTCTAAATTTAGAATTGCTTGTAATAATATTTACTTGATTTCAAAAGAAGGGTTGACCAAATTCAATCATATGTAACCTCAAATGGTTTGTTATGAGATTGTAGCTCATTCTAAGTGAAGGGTTAACCATTTCACTATTCTGTAACCTCATAATGACTAGTGATAAAATTTTGGCCAGGCTTTAATTGAGCGATTGACCATTTCAGCAATCTATAATGGAGTCAGAGAAAAATGGGTCTTGGTGTAGACACCATAACTTTTGATTCCATAAATTCATAGTCAAATTTTGATCGATTTGGACACTTTTAACCTCAGAATTGCTTGTAATAATATTTTAGATGATTCTATAACCTCAGATATTTCTAACCTTGTAATTGCTTGTAATAACATTTTAGTTGATTTTGAATGAAGGATCAATCGATTTGATGATATGTAGCCTCAGAATGGCTTGTGATGAGATTATAACTCATTCCAAGTGAAGGGTTTACCAATTTTGTGATTTGTAAACTCATAATGACTTGCTATAAGACTTTGGCTGACTTTGATTAAATGGTAGATCAATTCAATGATCTATAATTGAGTCTCAGAAAAATGGTCTTGGAGTAGAGACCATAACTTTTGATTCCATCATTGCATTTTCTTCTATTTTAGATATATTATTGGTGGTGAAATGTGCTCAAACTCGATGGTCATATTTAAGAAGCAATTCATAATTCTACAGTTTTGAGTCTCCATGTTCTATACAAAGAAAACAAAGTTTAAGATCGTGTTTTCTTTCTAAGCTTATGAAATTTTAGTTGCTTATTTGTAACTATAGAATGACTTTTTTGGGATTTGACCAAATTTTGAGTGAAGGGTTGAATTGTTCAGTGATATGTAACTTCAGAATTGTTTGTTATGAGATCATACCTAATTCTAATTGAATGTTTGACCGGTTCAGTGATCTAAAATAACTTGTGATGAGATTGTAGTAGATTTGGATACTTCTAGAACCTTAGAATGGATTGTAATAACATTTTAGTTGATTATGGGTGAAGGGTTGACATATTTGCTGATATATAACCTCCGAATCATTTGGTAGGAGGTTGTAGCTCATTCTGAGCAAAGAGTTGATTGAGTTGGTGATTTATAACCTAAGAATGACTCACTACAAAATTTTATTTGGCTCTAATTAAGAAGTTGATTAGTTCAGCGATCTATGATGGAATCATGGAAAAAAATTCTCAATAAAGAGACAATAATTTTTTATTCCATTGTTGGATTTAACTAAGTTTTGGATATGTTGTTGGTTAATGAAATGTGCCCAAAATCAAAGGCCAGATTTAAGAAACAAATTCCAATTCAAAAGTTATGATTATCTGTCTACAAGTCTATACCAATATAATAGAGTTTAAGACCCTAGTTTCTTTCTAACCTTAGAAGGGACTGTTATGACATTCTATTTGGTTATGAGTGTAGAGTTGACTGATTCAATGATTTGTAACTAGAATAATTTCTTCTAAGATTTGCATGAATTATGAGTGAAAGGTTGAGTTGTTCAGTGATCTATAATCTCAGAATAGTTTGTTATGAGATTGTACCTAATTCTGATTAAACGCTAACCAGTTCAATGATCGGTACCTTAAAAATGACTTGTGATGAGACCCATTTCTCTACAATGAGACCCATTTCTCTACAATGAGACCCATTTCTCTAACTTCATTATAGATCTTTGAACTCATCAATCACTCAATTAGAGTAGTAGGCTAAAATTTTATAGCAAGTCATTTTTAACTTCTAGATTATTAAATTGGTCAACCTTTTACTTAAAATGAGTTGGTCAACCTTGTCATTATGAGGTTACATATCATCGAATCAGTCAACCTTTCACACAAAATCAACTAAAATGTTATTACAATCCATTCTAAGGTTAGAAGTCAGTCAAAATTTCACTATGAGGCTACAATCTCATCACAAGTCATTTTTAAGAAACATATCGCCAAACCGGTCAAGCATTGAATCAGAATTAAGTACACTCACATAACAAACTTTTATGAGTTTACAGATCACCAAACAACTCAACTTTCACTCACAATTTTCTCAAATCACATAACAAGCAATTTTGAGATTAAATAACATTGAATCGATCAACCCTTCCCTTACAATCAACTAAAATGTTATTAGAAGCCAGTCTAAGATTAGGAGTATCCAAATTAGTCAAAATTTGACTACAAATTGACTATAATCTTATAACAACCATTATAAAGTTACAGATCATAGAACAACTCAATCCTTCACTCATTATTCACTTAGATCTTATAACAGGCCATTCTAAACTTACAAATCACCAAATTAGTCAACTCTACACTAATAACCAACTAGAATCTCATAACAAGCCATTCAAAGGCTAAAAAAAAAACACAATCTTAAATTGCCATTTTTGTATAGAGTTGAACATGAAGCCTCATAACTTTTCAATCAGAAGTTGGTTCTTAAATGTGACCATCAATTTTGGGCACATTTTGACCTCCAACAACATATCCAAAAATTAGGAAAATCCAACTTTGGAATCACAATTATGGTCTCTACACTGAGACATATTTTTATGTGACTCTATTATATATTGTTGAATTGATTAACCACGCAATCAAAGTTGCCCAAAATTTCATTGCAAGTCATTTTGAGGTTTTAGATCATCGAATCAGTCAACCCTTTGCTATGAATGAGCTTTAATTTCATAATAAGCCATTTTGAGGGTACATATCATCATCAACCCTTCATTCTAAATCAACTAATATGTTATACAAGCCATTCTGAGATTAGTAGTATCCAAATTGGTCAGACTTTAACTATAAATCACCTTAAATCTCATCACAAGTTATTTTAAAGCTGCATATCACCTAACTAGTCAAGTGTTCAATCAAAATTAGGTACTATCTCATAAAAAACCTTTTTGAAACTTAAGATAATCTAATGGTGGAATCAAAAGTTATGATTTCTACACCGAACTAGTTAAGTGTCCAATTATAATTAAATATTATCTCATACCAAACCATTTTAAAGTTACTGATCACCAAACAACTTAACCCTCATAATTAACTCAAATCTCATAAAAAGTCATTCTAGTAATAATCATTGTTCATGAAGAAGTGCGATTAAGAAAGAACATGTCCCCATTTTAAGAAGAGACACAACCATTTGAATTTATAGATATAAAACAATATCAACCTACAATTCAAAGGGACACAGAGGAACAACAGAAAGAAAATAGCTGGGTGAAAGATTATTGATGGAAAAACAAATATTATGGAGAGAGCTATCACCTAGTGGGATGAACTGGGGCATCACCACTCCACGTTGCATACAAAAAAAAATGACGTAGTACAGAGACTATAGAAGACATTGTTCACATCCAAACAACTGTCGACAATTTACGAGGGTGGACATCCAAACACAAGGAATAGATATGGGTATATCCAAAATATTCAAGTCAAGAAGAAAATGAAGAAAGATATCCAAGGAAAAAGAGGTTCACACCAATACATCCCCACAAGGCAAGAAGAATAATCACCAATTACCATCAAAATCTGCCCCACGTGAACTGAGGACAATACCATCAATAAGAATATGGTACATGGAAGTAAACATTGACAGGGGGAAGTGAGGCCAAGAAGCCAAATAACATCAAATCTATAGATTCAATAATTAGTTAAGAAGGAAAAATCATCACGGTCAAGGTGGGTAGAATAGCATCTCTTTAAACATAACAAAAACATTTCAAAGCAAACTCGTATTAGAGTTGAGTCATAACTATAAGAAGACACCAAATTGACCTATAGTATCAAGTTATATTGAACATAACAAAGGCCATAGTAGCCATTATACCAAGTACTAATTAATTGGTAAGCCTAACCTAGTAAAAAGATAGAAGCCTTTGTGGTAGGAGATAAATAATTACAAAGTATTATCTATTAATTTTTAGTCTCTACGAACTAGGGACATTACATTAGAAGTATCCAAATTGGTCAAGATTTGACTATGAATCAACTAAAATCTCATCACAAGTAATTTTTGAGCTATAGACCACCCAACAAGTTGAGCGTTCAATTAGAATTAGGTAGGCTCTAATAAAAAACCATATTGAATTTACAAAATACGGGAAAACTCAATGCTTCACTCGAAATTCTCAAATCTAATAACAAGTCATTCTAGAATTAAAAATCACCGAATCAGTTAACTCTATACTGATAACCAACTTTCTCATAAAAGACCACTCTTAAACTGTTCCATTTTTTTATATATGTACACAAAGAGTCATAAATTTTGAATTAAAACTTGGTTCTTAAATCTGACCATTGGTTTTAGGCACATTTCATCCAAAATATCCAAAACTTAGGAAAATCCAATTGTGGAATCAAAACTTATGGTCTCTCCACTGAGACCCATTTCTCTATTACTTTTCACTCAGAATCAACTTAAATGTTGTTACAAGCCATTATGAGGTTAGAAGTATCCAAATCTATCAAATTTTGACTATTAATTGGCTACTACAATCTCATCATAAGTCATTTTTGTGCTACAAATCAATGAAGTGAATATCACAACAAGTCATTTTGAGATTACATATCATTGACTCTATCAACCCTTCACTCAGAATCAACTAAAATAGTCATTTTTAAGCTACAGATTATTGAACTGATCAAGCATTCAATTTGAATTAGGTGCAATCTCATAACAAATCATTCTAAGGTTACAAACCACTGAACAACTCAACCCTTCACTCAAAATTTTCTCAAATCTCATAAGAAGTCATTCTAGAGATATAATTCACTTAATCAATAAACTCTATAGTCATAACCAGTTAAAATCTAATAACAAGAAATTCTAAAGTTAGAAAGAAAACACAATCTTAATAATCTCTACCTTTTTTGTATAGAAGTCTATACAAAACTTTTGAATAAGAACTAAGTTCTTAAATCTGAATTGATCAACCACTCAATTAGAGCGGGCCAAAATTTCATAGCAATTCTTTCTAAGATTCTAGACTGAATCAATCAACCCTTCACTCAAAATAAGCTATAATCTCATAACAAGTCATTATGTGGTTACATATAATCAAATTGGTCCAACCTTTTACTCAAAATCAACTAAAATGTTATTACAAGCCTTTCTAAGGTTAAATAGTATCTTAATTGGTCAAACTTTGAATATAAATTGGCTAATTTAATCACAAGTCATTTTTAAGCTACAGATCACCGAACTAGTCAAGTGTTCAATCAAAATCTCGTATGATCTCATAATTTATTCTGAGGTTATAGATCGTCAAACTACTCAACCCTTTACTCAAAATTTGTTCAAATCTCATAAAAAGTCATTACAGAGTTACAAATTGCTAAATCAGTTAACTCTACACTCATAAATAACTAAAATCTCATAACAGGCCATTCTAAGGTTAGAAAGAAAACACGATTTTAAAAACTGTCATAATTGTATAAACTTGTATAGAGAGACTAATAACTTTTGAATAGAGTTTGGTACTTAAATATGACCATTAATTTTAGACAAATTTTACCCCCCAACAACATATCTAAAATTTAGGAAAATCCAACGATGGAATCAAAGGTTCCAGTTTCTAAACTGAAACTCTATTTTTTTATGTGAATGAGCTACAATCCTACAAGCCATTCTAATGTTACATATCATTGATTCAGTCAAACCTTTCTTTAGAATCAACTAAAATGTTATTACAATATATTTTGAGTTAAGAACTATACAAATTGGTCAAACTTTGACTATGAATTAGCTACAATCTCATCAGATGTCATTTTTGAGATACAGACCACCAAACTGGTCAATCATACTTAAATTTGACCATCAATTTTGCACAAATTATGCCTCTCAACAACATATACAAATATGTAACCATTATGAGGTTACATATCTTGAATCGATACCTTTCACTCATAATCAAGTAAAATGTTATTGCAAGCCATTATGAGGTTAGAAGTTTTTTAATAGGTCAAACTTTGCCAATGAATCAGCTATAATCCCATCATTGATCACCAAACTGATCAAGTGGTCAACAAATTTAGGTGTGATCTCATAACAAACCATTCTAAAGTTACAAAGCATCAAACAAATTAGCCCTTCACTAACAATTTACTCAAATCTCATAAAAGGCTATTTTAAGGTTTGAAATAAAATATGATCTTAAACTCTACCATTTGTTTTATAGAATTGTACACCAAGACTCATAACTTTTGAATCAACTACATCACAAGTCATTTTTAACTTACAGATCACCAAACCAGTCAAGCATTCAATTGCAATTAGGTACGATTTCTTAACAAACCATTCTGAGGTTACAAATCACTGAACAACTCAACTCTTCTCTCACAATTTATTCAAATCTCATAAGAAGTCATAATAGA
Source organism: Cupressus sempervirens (assembly GCA_028749045.1). Lineage (NCBI taxonomy): Eukaryota > Viridiplantae > Streptophyta > Pinopsida > Cupressales > Cupressaceae > Cupressus > Cupressus sempervirens. The sequence goes on along the minus strand of CM053785.1, from coordinate 561,191,656 downwards.
GTTTTATAAATCACCAAGTCAATTAACTCTACTACATTCATAACATGCCATTCTAAGGTTAGAAAAAAAAAAAAAGGATCTTATACTCTTCTATTTTTGTATAGACTTGTACATGGAGACTCGTAACTTTTGTATTAGAACTTGGTTCTTAAATTTGACTTTCAATTTTGGGTACATTTTGCAAGCAACAACATCTATAAAACTTAGAAAAATCCAACAATGGAATCAAAAGTTATGTATGGTCTCTACACCAAGACCCATTTTTTTGTGACTCCACTATAAACTACTGAACAAATAGTTCAATTAGAGCCATCCATAATTTTATAATAAGTCATTATGAGGTTAAAATTCATCAAATCAGTGAACTCTTCACTCAAAATGAGCTACAATCTCACAAGAAGTCATTTTGAGGTTACATATTATTAAACCATTCAACCCAACTACAAACCAATTATAATTTTATTACAAGCCATTCTAAGGTTAGAAGTATGCAAATTGGTCAAAATTTTAATATTAATTGGCAACAATCTCATTACAAGTCATTTTTTAGCTATTGATCATTGACCCAGTCAAGTGTTCAATCAGAATTAGGTACGATGTCATAACACACCATTCTAAAGTTATACATCTCCAAATAACTCAACCCTTCACTTGCAATTCATTCAAATCTAATAACAATTTATTCTAGAATTACAAATCACCAAACAATGAATTCTACACTCGTAACCAACTTGAATCTCATAACAGTCCATTATAAGGTTAGAAAGAAAACACAATCTTAAACTCTGCCATTTTTCTATAGAATTATACACAGAGGCTTGTAACTTTTGAATCACAACTTGGTTCTTAATTCTGATGGCTAAGTTTAGGCACATTTTGCACCCAACAACATATCTAAAACTTAGAAAAATCTAAAGATGAAATCAAAAGTTATGGTCTCTATAATAAGATTCATTTTTTTGTGACTCCATTATAGATAAATGAATTGATCAACTGCTCAATTAGAGCTGGTCAAAAATTCATAGCAAGTCAATCTGAAGTTACACATTACCAAATTGGTCAACCCTTCAAAAAAAATCTCATAACAAGCCATTCTAAGGTTACATATCATTGAATTGGTTAACCCTCCACTCAATATCAACTAAAATATTATTGCAAGACATTCTGAGGTTAGAAGTAGGCAAATCGGTCAAAATTTGACTATGAATTGGCTACAATCTCATCACAAGTCATTTTTTAGCTATTGATCACCGAATCAATCAAGTCTTCAATTAAAATTGGGTACGATCTCGTAACACATCATTTTGAGGTTATAGATCTATGAACAACTCAACCCTTCATTTAGAATTTGCTCAAATCCCATAATAAGTCATTCTAGAGTTATAAATCACTAAATTTGAACTCTACCATCAAAACCAACTAGAACCTCATAACAGGCCATACTAAGGTTAGACAGAAAGCACAATCTTAAACTCTACCATTGTTGTATTGTACATAGAGACACATAAATTTTGAATCAACACTTGGTGCTTAAATTTGACTGTCACTTTTAGGCACATTTCTCTCTTTAACAACATATTTGAAACTTATAAAAATCCAACGGTGGAATCAAAAGTTATGGTCTCTACACACATACCCATTTTTTAGTGACTATAGATTGCTAAACTTATCAACTACTCATTTAGAGCAGGCCAAAATCTTATAGCAAGCCATTTTGATGTTAAAGATCATTAAATTGGTCAACTCTTCACTTAGAATGAGCTACAATCCCATAACAAGCTATTCTGAGGATACATATGATGAAATTGGTCAACCCTTCACTTGAAATTGAGTAAAATGTTATTACAAGCCATTTTGAGATTAGACATTTTCAAATAAGTCAAACTTTGACTATGAATCAACTAAAATCTCATCACAAGTCATTTTTAAGCTATAGATCATCAAATCAGTCAAACTCTCAATCAAAATTAGGTACAATTTCATAAAAATTCATTCTAAGGTTCTCAACCCATCATTCATAATTTGCTAAAATCTCATAACAAGCCATTTTTAGGTTACATATCATCAAATCATTCAACCCTTCACTAAGAATCAACTAAAATGTAATATTATAAGCCATCCTGATGTTAGAAGTAATTAAATCGGCTAAACTTTGACTGTGAATAGGCTATAAATTTATCACAAGTCATTTTTATGCTATAGATCACCAAACCTATCAAGTGTTCTATTGGAATTATGTATGATCTCATAACAAATCATTTTGAAATTATAGATCACCGAACAACTCATAATTCACTCAAACCAGATCACAAGTCATTCTAGAGTTACAAATAATTGAATTGATCAACTCTACACTCATAACCAATTAGAATCTCATAAACCATTCTAGGATTAGAAAGAAAACATGATCTAAAACTGCACAATTTATTTATAGACTCAGTGTAAGCAGAACTTCTAACTTTTGAATTAGACAAAGGTTATTAAATCTTACCATCAATTTTGGGCACATTTTGCCCCAAAAACATATCTAAAACATAGGAAAATCCAATGGTGGAATCAAAAGTTATGGTCTCTACACTGAGACCCATTAATATGTGATTACATTATATATCATTGAATTGATCAATCACTAAATCAAAGTAGGCCAAAATTTCATAGCAAGTCATTATGAGCTTAGAGAACATCACTAAATTAGTCAACCCTTCAATTAGAATGAGGTACAATTTCATAACAAGCCATTCTGAGGTTATACCCCCACTTACGAGACTCTATTCGACAAGAACAGCTTGTTTGGTAGGTGTATCACGTATAGAGAAGATCGAGTATGAAGAGGGGATCAGAATGAAGTGATCAAACCCTCCCACATGATCTTAGCCAGCAGATAGGAAGGAAGGGACCAATCTCCTACTGAAACCCTGATTCCCTCCCTTGCCAGCCCCTACTATTATAAGGGGAAAAGCAAGTTTCCCATCCGATCTTTATTTCACCTATGGGTAGGTGGATCCGAAACAAAAGGAATAGGACCATAAGGAATGAGGTCTGACCCTGCCCTACTATTCTATGGCGATTATTCCCCTACTATTCTAAGGGCCTATAAATTCTATGGATGCTCGGCACCAGGCCCCACTGATACTAACCTTCACTGAACACCCACCCGCAATGCCCCTACTATTCTACGATTGAAAGCAGTTGAACCCTTATCTTACAATTCACTTAAATCTCATAATAAGTCTTTGTAGAGTTATAAATCACTGACCCAGTCAAGTCTAAACTCATACTAGCTAGAATCTCATAATAGATCATTTTAAGTTTAGAAAGAAAACACAATTTTAAACTCTATCATTTTTGTATAGAATTATACATAGAGACTCATAACCTTTGAATCAGAACTTGGTTGTTATATCTAATCATTGATTTTTGGTCCATTTCACCCCTTAACAACATATCTGAAACATAGAAAAATTTAAGGGTGGAATCAAATGTTATGGTTTCTACTCCTAGACCCTTTTTTTTTTACTCCATTATATATCGCTACACTGATCAATTAGAGATGACCAAAATTTCATAGCAAGTCATTTTGAGGTTATAGATCACTGAGTTAGTCAACCCTTCACTCAAAATGAGCTACAATCTCATAGCAAGCTATTTTGAAGTTACATATCATCAAATCAGTCAACCCTTCACTCAAAATTAACTAAAATATTACTTGAAGCCATTCTCAAGTTAGAAGTATACAAATTTGTCAAACTTTGATGATGAATCAGCTACAATCCTATCACAAGTCATTTTTAAGCTAGAGATCACCAAACCATTCAAGCGTTCAATCAAAACTAGGAACGATCTAATAAGAAACCCTCCTGACATTACAAATCTGTGAACAACTCAACCCTTCAATAATAATTCATTCAAATCTCATAATAACTCATTCTAGAGTTACAAATCACTAAAACAGTTAATTCTACACTCATAATCAACTAGAATCTCATAATAGCCCATTCTCTAGTTAGAAAGAAAACACAATCTTAAAGTTTGTGATTTTTGAATAGAATTATATATGGAGACTCATAACTTTTGAATCAAAAATTTGTTCTTAAATCTTATTATCAATTTTAGGCACATTTCTTAAACTTAGTAAAATCTATTGGTATAGTCAAAAGTTAAGGTCTCTACACTGAAATCATTGAACTAATCAACCACTCAATCAAAGCTAACCAAAATTTCATAGCAAGTCATTTTGAGGTAACAGATCAGATAATTGTTCGCATAGAATGAGCTACAGTCTCATAACAAGGCATTCAAAAATTACATATCATTGAATCTGTTAAACCCTTCACTCATAATTAACTATAATATTATTACAAGTCATTCTAAGGTTATAAGTATGCAAATTGGTCAAATGTTGACTATGAATCAGCTACAATCTCATCACAAGTCATTTCTAGGCTATAAATCACCGAACCGGTCAAACATTTAATCAGAATTAGTTATGATCTCATAACAAACCATTCTGAGGTTAATAGAACATTGAACAACTCAACCCTTTAGTCACAATCACCGAAATCTCATAAAAAGTCATTCTAGAGTTACAAATCATTGAATAAGTCAACTCGTAGTCATGACCAACTAGAATCTCATAACATGCCATTCTAAGATTAGAAAGAAAACATGATCTTAAACTTTGCAATTTTTGTATAGAATTGTACATGGCGACTAGTAACTTTTGAATTATTACTTAGTTCTTAAATTTGTCCATTGATTTTAGGCACATTTCCTCCTAACAACATATCCAAAACTTAGGAGAATCGAATAGTTGAATCAATAGTTATGGTCTACTAAGACACATTTTTCATTGACTTCATTATAGATCATTGAACTGATCAACCACTGCAGCCAGCAAAATTTTCATAGCAAGTCATTTTGAGGTTACCAATGATCAAATTGGTCAATCTCATAAAAATCCATTGTGAGGTTACATATTATCAAATCAGTCAACCCTTCACTTGGAATCAAATAGGCCCAACCTTCTATAGTTGCGACACACCATACCCTACTCTATAATTGGGAGGGAGATCTAACTTTTGTTCTAAAGGAGAGGGACTGAATACCCTGCTAATCTATAAGCCCCCTACAAATGCATGTCAACCATGGGATTGGGATAGGGGCATTCATTCTCAAAAGGAAGGGGGTAGGGGTGGGGTAAAATGGGTGGGACCCTACTATTGTAGTGCTATAGGTCATCAACATCTATCGAGCTTTGTGTTCATGCCCCTACTATTCTATGGTAGTGGTGAATACATCGAGGTCTATTGGGTGGTGTAGTTATTGACTATGAATTGACTACAATCACATCACAAGTCATTTTTAAGCTACAAATCACCAAACCAGTCAAGCATTCAATTAACATTAGGTACGATATCATAACAAACCATTTTTAGGTTACAAATTATTGAACAACTCTGTTGCCCGACTATAAAATTCTTTCAATTTTATAAACCTTGATTAATTTTTATTAAATTGTCCAATTTCAAGCTTTTAATTGGCCATTTTATCGCTGAATTTGTGTGAGTCTCCAAGCTTCCATGTCCCCGGCTTGTTCCCAGCTCCGTACAGCGCTTGAGATCATTGAAATCCAGCTTCTGAGCCTCCAGCTATAAAAGGTTAATGATTGCCGCCTAAACACGTATTTCTTAACCTTTAACTTCTTAAAAGGTTAATGTTAACCACCAAAAACATGTTTTTCTTAACTTCCAAATAAAAGGTTAATGTTAGCCACCAAAAACATGTTTTTCTTAACCTCCAAATAAAAGGTTAATGATCCCAACCAAAAATACGTATTTCTTAACCTCTTCAAGACGGTTATTAACCTCTTGAATTTCTTGATGAAGGATTGGATATGTGAATGGCTTGAAATCAATGATCATAAGAATTCATTTTTTTCAGTAACATGTTTTCTAAGATGTGGAGAGATTTACAAGTGGTCTGAAACAACAAGAATACCAACACCCATGGACTATATGACAAGGTGCCTCTTGACATCGCGTGCGACTCTGAGTTCAGAGTGTGATTGCAAAGAAATTGTGTGGAGTTACAAACAAGGCACCCTACCTATTTCATTGTCTTCTCTCAATATTACATCCCATGGGTAGATAGATGGTACATGGGAGTTGTTTGGTAAAAAGCCTGCAGGTTGCACAATGATAGTCCACGTAACTGCACACTTGAATATTTCATGATTCCCTTTCATCTTGAAAGATGTTATTAAATCATTTTCAAATGGATTGAATGATCAATATGATAAGAATGTCATCTTACTTGCATGATAGAAAAGCATCTTGCATCATCAATTTTACATAATGTTATGCTTACGGCTGGTATATGACCGATTCGGAGGAAAGGGAATGGAGCCTGCGGTTTTCAAAAGATATTACCAGTATTTTCTATAATCCATGTACGTATTGGAGCTGAGGTGATACACATGAAAGGTTTACATTGGCATCCTCGCTGCCTGTGCCAAATTGGAGCTATAGAATAGGGTATGAGCATCTGTCAAAACATGAAGAATGGAGATATCCTATCAGAGTTGTGATTGGTTTTGTGAGTTTATCTACACCCTCTAACCAGCGGCATTAAAGATTGTTACTGAATCAATAACTCCATGGTCCCTTCGAGCCACCACAAGGAGAAGAATGATTATTTGCCCACTGTCTGAGAACCATATCATATGTGGTTTCTCCCTTTCAATGAACACCAATGAATTTTCCATCTCTGGCCCTGATTCCAATTAGTGACATTCACTTGGCAAAATGATAAGGTACGATGACTATTTGATGGAAGACTCCTCCCAGTCTGTGGCCACATAGCATATTAGAAAGTCGGCAAAGTACACTTGCAATAATTTCAACATTCCAAATATTCAAAGAATGTGCGAGTTTCATGCTCAAATACTCTTCAATCTCCAACCCGTGGCATTAGGTGACTTTAGACATTCGCAACCTCTCGATAAGAGCATGAAATATCAGTGTACGTGTAAAAAAAAAGAACATGAAAAATGATATGTGTGGTATGAGGAACATAGTACCATGAAATAAAGATGAAGTATTGCAGTAACTATCAAGGTGTGTGACTCGTGTGACCAATTGCATTGAAGGCAGCACTGTGACAGATTAAAAGAAAACTGTTTGTCCAAATGCTCTCCACACAGTTTCATAGAAAGACTTCCATGCTGTTACTAGTTCGAAGAGATGGCCAAACGAGAAACATGCTATTCCACCATGACTTGAAGTTCTAAATGAAGGAGGAGTCAAGCATGAGACAATAGTAGTAGTACGCCAAATGTTTGAAGAAATGCCAATAGTATCATGTGATGGCAAACCCGGTGTCCATAGCAGCAAATTCAAAGGAAGAGTTCAATCATCTATTATAGTTGAAAGTGTCATAGTTGACATGCACTCAGAATATAGAAGCATATGGGAGAGCACACACACGCCGTCAATATGCATAGCGAAGATATGAACTTCGGTATCGATAGAAGTGCCATCCTTCCTACCCGAGTCATAGCGGAAATACTCAAATGATGTGATGTTTGGGGAGCCATTGGACGACTCTTATAAAGAACCACATTTGTAAAAGCTCGAAAAGTAATCATGCTCAGTGTTTGATCAAATGTTACCCATAGCAAGTATTTAAATGAGCTTGTCCAATGGTAATCTAGATGCAATTTTTGTGAAGACATATCACATGTTGAGGCATGTAAACTCTCAAAAATCCCTCAAAGGCTTGCAGATATTCTAATTTGAACATTTGATGCTCAATGGGTAAATATAATCATCCAATATGATCAATGTCATGGAGGGTATTTATGCAAGATTTGATCATATCATCATATGATCTTTTCTATTTTTCAAAGGACCATAATCTTGGGAGAACGAGATGCTCGGCAATTTTAAATGCAATTGGAGACTTGATGAACAGATAGTTACTATTTGATGGACATGTCTAAGGTCTAAAGTTTCAGGTCACATAGGTTAATTTTGTAGAGGTTAATTAACCTCACCTGAATCGCGTATTCTAGAGGTGGTTATTAACCACCAAGAGGTAGTTATTAACCTCTATGTCTATATAAGGCCACTTTTTGGCTTTGTAAAGGGACTTTTTGGGGGTTGGAAAAAGAAGGGAACACCATGCTGAAATTTTGATCCAGGGATAAAATTTGGAAAGTATGTACACTTTTTATTTATGAATTGAAAAACCTCTATTGCTTTCTTGGTGCAAGAAAATAATGGAATGTGCAATTTGAGTTCCCTCTTTTCGAATCTAAATTGTTTCAAATGTTGATTCTCTTTGTAGTGAGCATTCTCACGGTATGGTGTAGATGTTTATGAATCTGTGGATCAGCGTTGTGCTAGTAATAGTTTTTCAAGCGTAGATCTTGATCATTGTTATTAGCAATTTTAATTTAGTAGTTTGGGAAAGCCTTGAAGTTGTGTGGTGCATTCGTCATCATGAGCTTTCTCCCCCTTCAATTTTAATTTTATATCTATTTGAAAAGCTTTGAAATTATATCATATGAGGGAGCTGCCCCTCCAAACGCAGAGGAAGGCCGGATATCAAGGGCCTATCCAACTGTTGTGAACGATTTGCCGCATACACTCCGTTGGGCAATTCTACTGTGACAAATCTGTTTACCAACAAACTCACAATTCGCTCAAATCACATATTAACAAATTTTAAAATTATAAATCACCCAATCAATCAACTCCACAATCATAACCAACTAGAATCTCATAATAGGCCATTCTAAGGTTAGGAAGAAACTATGATCTTAAACTCTACCATTCTTGTATAGACTTGTACACACAGACACATAACTTTTGATTTAGAAATTAATTCTTAAATCTAACCATTGATTTTGAACACATTTGGCCTGCAAAAACATATCCAACACTTAGGAAAATGCAATGCTCAAATCAAGAGTTATGTTCTCTACACCGATACCCACATTTTTGTGACTCCATTATAGATCATTGAACTAATCAACTACTTGATCAGAGCCTATGAAATTTTCATACCAAGTCATTCTAAGGTTATATATAGATCATTGAATTAGTCAATCCTTTGCTTAAACTCAGCTACAATCTCATAACAAGCCATTCTAAGGTTACATATCATCAAATTGGTTAACCTTTCACTTAGAATAATCTAAAATGTTATTACAAGCCATTCTAATGTTAAAAGTTTCCAAATCAATGAAACTTTCACTATAAATCTACTACAATCTCATCACAAGTCATTTTTAAGCTACAGATCATCAAACTGGTCAAGTGTTCAATCTGCTACAATCTCATCACAACTTATTTTTAAGCTATAGATCATCAAACTTGTCAAGTATTCAATCTAAATCAGGTAGGATCTCATAAAAAACCATTATGAAGTTACATATCACCAAACAACTCACTTCTTTGGTCATAATTCACTCAAATCTTATAAATCGCCATTCTAGAGTTATAAATCGCTAAACTAGTCAATGACCAACTAGAATCTCAATTTTGGGCACATTTTGCTCCCAATATCTAAAAGTTAGGAAAATCCAATGGTGGAATCAAAAGTTATGGTGTCTACACTAACCATTTTTCTCTACCTACATTAGAGATTGCTAAACTAATCAACCATTCAATCATAGTCAACCAAATTTCATAGCAAGTAACTCTAAGGTTACAAAGCACCAAATTGGTCAACTATTCTCTTAGAATGAGCTACAATTTCATAACAAGCCATCCTAAAGTTACATATCATCAAATCAGTCAACCCTTCACTAGAAATCAACTAAAATATAACAAGCCTATCTGATGTTATAAATATCCAAATTGGTCAAACTTTGACTATGAATGTATAGATCAACAAATTGGTTAAGTGTTCAATCAAAATTAGGTACGATCTCATAAAAACTATTCTAAGGTTACAAATCATCGAATAAGTCAACTCTACGCTCATGACCAACTAGAATCTCATAACAGGCCATTGTAAGGTTAGAAAAAAAATGCGATCTTAAACTCTATCATTTTTTTATAGACTTGTACATGGAGACTCATAAATTTTGAATCAAAATTTAATAAATTTTGATTCAAAACTTGTTTCCTAAATTTGATCATAAATTGTAGGCACATTCTGGCCCCCAACAACATATCCAAAATTTAAGAAAATCAAACTGTGGAATCAAAAGTTATGGTCTCTATACCAAAACCCATTTTTTTATGAGTCTATTAGAGCATTGAACTGATCAACTATTCAATTAGAGCTGGCTAAACTTTCATAGCAAGGTCATTCTGAGGTTAATGATCACCGAGTTAACCCTTCACTTAGAATGAGCTACAATGTTATAACAAGCGATTCAAAAATTACATATCATTGAATCAGTTAACCCTTTACTTGAAATATATTTAAATGTTATTACAAGCTATTATGAGGTTAGAACTATCCAAATCGGTCAAAATTTAACTATGAATCAGCTACAATCTCATTCCAAGTCATTTTAAAGTTACATATCACCAAACTAGTCAAGTATTCAATCAAAATTAGGTATGATCTCATAACAAACCACTATTAGTCACTGAACAACTCACTTGACTTACAAATTGCTCAAATCTCTTAACAAGTCATTGTAGAGTTATAAATCACTTAATCAGTCAACCTTTCATTTAGAATCAACTAAAATTTACAAGCCATTCTCAGGTTATAATTGGTTAAACATTGACTATGAATTGGCTACTATCATCACATATCATTTTTAAGCTATAGATCACAAAACTAGTCAAGAGTTCAATTAGAATTGGGTAACATCTCATAACAATAAGTTGTAATAACATTTTAGTTGATTTTGAGTAATAACTTGTGATGAGATTGTAACCTCATAATGCCTTATTATGATATTTTAGCTCATTCTGAGTGAAGGGTTGACTGATTTGATGATCTGTAACCTTAGAATGACTTTCTATGAAATTATGGTAGGTTTTGATTGAGCGGTTGATAAGTTCAGCAATCTATAATAGGGTCACAAAAAATGGATCTTAGTGTAGAGACCATAACTTTTGATTCCACTATTGGATTTTCCTAAGTTTTAGATTTATTGATGGAGGGTAGGTGGGGAATGTGCCCAAAACCTATGGTCTGATTTAAGAATCAAGTTCTAATTCAAAAATTATGAGTCTCTATGTACATCTATACTAAAATAGAAGAGTTTAAGATCATGCTTTCTTTCTAACCCTAGAATGGTCTTTAATGAATGTAGAGTTGACTAATTAAGTGATTTGTTATGAGATTTGAACAAATTGCGAGTGAAGAGTTAAGTTGTTTGATGATCTATAAACTTAAAATATGATTTGTTATTAGATTGTACCTAATTATGATTGAACATTTAGCTGATTTTTATGCTAAATTTTTGGATTAGATTGTGTAAAGATTTTTTTCATCAATGTTTCGAATCACACTACGTGATCCATCATCAAGATGAGAGAGCAAGACGTGTAGTGTGATCCATAGCTCATTTTAAGGGAAGGGATGATTGATTTGGTGATCTATAATCTTAGAATGACATGCTATGAAATTGTGGCCAGTTCTGATTAATTATGATTCAAAAATTATGAGTCTTGTTGTACAATTTTATAAAAAATGGTAGAGTTTAACATCATTTTTTTTGTCTAACCTTAGAATGGCCTTTTATAAGATTTGAGCGAATTGTGAGTGAAGGGCTGAGTTGTTCAATGATCTATAACCTTACAATGTTTGTTATGAGAGCGTACATAATTTTGATTGATCATTTGATCAGTTTGGTGATCTAAAGCTTAAAAATAATTTATGATGAGATTGTAATTGATTCATTGTAAAAGTTTGATTGATTTGGAAACTTCTATCCTTAGAATGACTTGCAATAAAATTTTAGTTGATTCTGAGTGAAAGGTACCGATTTAATGATATGTAACCTCATCATAATGGCTTGTTATGAGATTGTAGAACATTTTGAATGAAGGTTTGACCAATTCGATGATCTGTGAGTTTAGAATGACTTGCTATGATATTTTTGTTGGCTCTGATGGAGAGGTTGATTTGCTCAACAATCTATAATAGTGTCACAAAAAATGGGTCTCTGTGTAGAAAATATAACGTTTGATTCCACTATTGGGGTGTAAAATGTGCCCAAAATCAATGGTCAATTTTAAGTAACAAGATCTAATTCAAAAGTTATGAGTCTATGTATATAAGTCTATACAAAACTAACATAGTTTAAGATTGTATTTTCTTTGTATCCTTAATTATGAGATTCTAGTTGGTTATGAGTGCAAAATTGACTGATTCAATGATTTGTAACTCTCGAATAACTTTTTATAAGATTTGCACAAATTGAGAGTGAAGGGTTGAGTTGCTCAGTGATCCATAACCTTAGAATGGTTATGTGATCATACCTAATTTTGATTGAAAGTTGACTAGTTTAGTGATTCATAGCTCAAAAATGACATGTGATGAGATTGTAGTCGATTCATAGTCAAAGTTTGACCAATTTTTATACTTCTAAATTCAGAATGTATTGTAATAATGTTTCAATTGATTCTAAGTGAAGGTTTGATCGATTCAATAATATGGAACATTAGAATGACTTGTTATAAGATTGTAGCTCATTCACACAAAAATGGGTCTCAGTGTACAAACCATAATTTTTGATTCCATCAGTGGATTTTTCTAAGTTTTGAATATGTTGTTTAGGGACAAAATGTGTCCAAAATTGATGGTAAGATTTAAGTACCAAGTTCATATTCAAAAGTTATGAGTCTCTCTGTACAAGTTTATACAAATATGATAGCATTTAAGAGTGTGTTTTTTTTCTAACCTTAGAATGACTTATTATTAGGTTCTTGTTGTTTAAGAGTTGACCAATTTGGCAATTTGTAACTTTGTAATGACTTGTTATGCGATTTGACCAAATTGTGAATGAAGGGTTGAGTTGTTCAATGATTTGTAACCTCAGAATAGGTTGTTACAAGATCATAGCTCATTCTAGTCAAAGGGTTGATTGATTTGATTATCTAGAACCTTAGAATTGACTTGTTATAAAATTTTGGTCAGCTCTAATTGAGTGACTGATTAGTTTTAGTGATCTTATAATGGAGTCACAAAAAAAATGGGTCTTCGTGTAGATATCATAACTTTTGATTCCAGTGTTGGATATTAAGTTTTAGATATGTTGTTGGGGGGGCAAAATGTGCCCAAAATTGACATTCAAATTTAAGAACTTAGTTTTTATTCAAAATTTATCAATCTCCATGTACAAATCTATATGAAAAAGGTAGATTTTGAGATCATGTTTTCTTTCTAACCTTATAATGGCCTAATATGAGATTCTAGTTGGTTATGATTGTAGAGCTTAGTTATTAAGTGATTTATAGCTCTAGAATGACTTGTTATGAGATTTGAGTGAATTTTGAGTGAAGGGTTGAGTTGTTCAATGGTTTATAACGTTAAAATGATTTGTTATGAGATCATACCTAATTCAGATTGAACACTTGATCAGTTTGATGATCTATAGGTCAAAAATTACTTATGATGAGATTGTAGCCAACTCAAAGTTTTAAGGCTTGTAATAATATTTTAGTTGATTATGAGTGAAGGGTTGATCGAGTCAATGATATGTAACCTCAGAATGAATTTTTATGATGAGATTGTAATTCATTATGAGTGTAGGGTTGACTGATATGGTGATCTAAAAATGTCAAAATGACTTGGTATAAAAATTTTACCAGCTTTGATTGAGTGGTTAATCAATTCAACAATCTATAATAGAGTCACAGAAAAATGGGTCTTGGTGCAAAGACCATAACTTTTTATTCCACTGTTGCATTTTCTAAATTTTTGGATATTTTGTTGGAGGGAGAAATGTACTCAAAATATCAGTCAAATTTAAGAACCAAGTTCTGATTCAAAAGTTATTAGTCTTCATTTACAAGTCTATACAAAAAAGGTAGAGTTTAAGAGCATGGTTTCTTTCTAACCTTAGAATGGCATGTTATGATATTCTAGTTAGTTTTGTGTGTAGAATTGATTGATTTGGTAATTTGTAATTCTAAAATGACTTGTTATGATATTTGAGTGAATTGTGAGTGAATGGTTGAATTATTTAGTGATTTGTAACTTCAAAATGGTTTGTTATGAGATCATACATAATTTGGATTGAACAATTCACCATTTTACTAATCTGTAGTTCAAAAATGACTTGTTATAAGATCATACCTAATTTGGATTGAACACTTGACCAATTCGGTGATCCGTAGCTCAAAAATTACATGTGATGAGATTGTAGCCAATTCATAGTCAAAGTTTGACCAATTTGGATACTTCTAACCTTAGAATGGTTTGTAATAACATTTTAGTTGATTTTAAGTTAAGGGTTGACTGATTAGATCATATGTAACCTCAAAATAGCTTGTTATTAGATTGTAGCTTGTTCTAAGAGAACAGTTGATGATCTATAATCTCAAAATGACTTGATATAAAATTTTGGCAAGCTTTGATTGAGCGGTTGATCATTTCAAAGATCTATAATGAAGTAAAAGAAAAATGGGTCTCAGTGTAGAGACCATAACTTTTGATTCCACTATTGGATTTTCGTAAGTTTTGGATATGTTGTTGGGGAGCAAAATTTGCCCAAAATTGACTGACAGATTTAAGAATAAAGTTTTCATTGAAAAGTTATGAGTCTGTGTAAAAAGTTTATAAAAAAGGGGCAGATTTTAAACTCGTGCTTTCTTTCTAATCTTAGAATGGCTAAGATTCTAGTTGGTTATGAATGTAAAATTGACAGATTCATTGATTTGTAACTCTAGAATGACTTGTTCTGAGATTTGAGCAAATTGTGAGTGAAGAGTTGAGTTGTTCACTGATTTGTAAACTCATAATAGTTTTTTATGTGATAGTGCATAATTTTGATTAAATGCTTGATCAGTTTGGTGATCAGTAGTTTTAAAATGACTTGTGATAAGATTTTTACATAAATGACTTGTGTATTGTTAAATGCTAATTCATAGTCAAATTTTTACCGATTTAGATACTTTTAAACTTAGAATGTCTTGTAATAACATGAAAATGGGTCTCAGTGTAGAGACCATATCTCTTGATTGCACATTGGATTTTCCTAAGTTTTGGATATGTTGTTGGTGGGCAAAATGTGCTTAAAATTGACTGTTAGATTTATGAACCAAGTTATGACTCTTTATGTACAAGTCTATTTAAAAATGATAGAGTTAATGATCTTGATTTCTTTCTAACCTTAGAATGGCCTATTATTAGATTCAAGTTGGTGATGAGTGTAGAGTTGACTGAATCAGTGATTTATTTGTAATCTTATAATGGTTTGTTATGAGATCGTACCTAATTCTAATTGAACACTAGATTAGTTCAGTGACCTACTTAAAAATGATTTTTGATGAGATTGCAACTAATTCATAGTCAAAGTTTGATTGATTTGGATACTTCTAATTTCAGAATTGCTTGTAATAATATTTACTTGATTTTGAAAGAAAGGTTGACTGATTTGATGATATGTAACCTCAAATGCCTTGTTATGAGATTGTAGCTTATTCTGAGCAAAGAGTTGACCATTTTAGTGATCTATAACCTTAGAATGACTAGTAATAAAATTTTGACCAGGCTTTAATTGAGCAATTGACCATTTCAGCGATCCATGGGTCTTGGTGTAGACACCATAACTTTTGATTCTACCATTGAATTTTCCTAAGTTTTGGATATGTTGCTAGGGGCCAAAATGTGCTCAAAATTGACTATTGTGTTTAAGAACCAAGTTCTAATTCAAAAGATATGAGTCTCCATGTACAAGTTTTCTTTCTAACCTTAGAATGGCATGCAATGATATTCTTGTTGGTTATGAGTGTAGAGTTGACGGATTTAATAAATTGTAACTCTAGAATGACTTGTTATTAGATTTGAGCAACTTGTGAGTGAAGGGTTGAGTTGTTATGAGATTTTTCCTAATTTTGATTGAACTCTTGACCGGCTCATTGATCTGTAGCTCAAAAGTGGCTTTTGATTAGATTGTAGCCGATTCATAGTCAAAGTTTGACCGATTTGGATATAACCTCATAATGACTTGTAATAATATTTTAGGTGATTTTGAGTGAAGTGGTTATCAATTCAAGCATATGTAACCTTAGAATGGCTTATTGATATTGTAGCTCATTTTGAGTGAAGTGTTGACTAATTCAATGATTTGTAATTTCAGAATGAATTGTTATATAATTTTTGCTAGCTCTGATAGATCAGTTTATTAGTTCAATAATCTATAATGAAGTTGTAGAGAGGTCTCAACATAGAGACCATAATTTTTTTATTTTCATAAGTTTTGGATATGTTGTTGGAGGGGAGTTGTGCCCAAAACCTATTGTCAAATTTAAGAACTAAGTTCTAATTCAAGAATTACGAGGCTCTATGTACATCTATACAAAAATAGAAGAGTTTAAAGTCGTGTTTTCTTTCTAACCTTAGAATGGTCTTTTATAAGTGTAGATTTGACTGATTAGGTGATTTGTAATTCTAGAATGACTTGTTATGAGATTTGACCAAATTGTGAGTGAAGGGTTCAGTTGTTTGGTGATCTGTAACATCAGAATATGGGTTTTTATTAGATCATACTTAATTTTGATTGAATGCTTAGTTGGTTTAGTGATCTATAGCTAAAAAATGACTTGCGATAAGATTTTAGCTAATTCATAGTCAAAGTTTGACCAGCTTGGATACTTAAACCTTAGAATGTCTTGTAGTAACATTTTAGTTGCTCCTGAGTAAAACGTTGACCAATTTGATGATATGCAACATCAAAATGACTTGTTATGAGATTATAGCTCGTTTTGAGGGAAGGGTTGACTAATTTGGTGATATGTAACCTTAGAATGACACGCTATAAAATTTTGGGCAATTTTGATTAAGCAATTGATTAGTTAAATGATCTATAACTGAGTCACAAAAAAAAAGGTCTCAGTGTATAGGCTATTACTTTTTATTTCACTATTGTATTTTCTTAAGTTTAGATATGTTGTTGGGTAGCAAAATGTGCCCAAAATCGATGGTCAAATTTTTGAACCAAGTTATGATTCAAAGTTAGGAGTCTTTGAGTATTCTATACAAAAATGGTAGAGTTTAAGATCATGTTTATTTTCTAACCTTAGAATGGCCTATTATGAGATTTTAGTTTGTTACGAGAGTAGAGTTGATAGATCTGGTTATTTATAACTCAAGAATGACTTGTTAAGAGATTTGAACGAATCATGAGATAAGGGTTGATTGTTTGATTGGTTCGGTGCTTCTATAGCTTGAAAATTACTTGTGATGAAATTGTAGCCAATTCATAATCAAAGTTTGAGCGATTTAGATACTTGTAAACTCATAGTGGCTTGTTATGATATTTGAGCAAAGGGTTAAGTTGTTCAATGATCTAACCTTTAAATGGTTTGTTATTAGTTCATGCCTAATTCTAATTGAACATGGTTGGTTCAAGGATCTTCAGCTTCAAAATAACTTGTGATGAGATTATAGCTAACTCATAGTCAAAGTTTGACATATTTGGATTCCTCTAATCTCACAATGGCTTGAAATAACATTTTCGTTGATTCTGAATGAAGGGTTGATGAATTTGATGATATGTCACTTCAGAATGGCTTGTTATGAGATTATAACTCATTTTGAGTGAAAGGTTGAATGATTTAGTGATCTATAACCTCATAATGACTTGCTATAAAAGTTTGGTTAACTCTGATTGAATAATTGATTAGTTTAGCGATCTATAATGGATTCATTGAAAAATTAGATCTTAGTGTTAAAAGATTCTAGTTAGCTATGAGAATATAGTTGATTGATTTGGTGACTTGTAACTCTTGAATGACTTGTTATGAGGTTTGAGAAAATTTATAGTGAAGGGATGAGTTGTTGGATTATTTGTAACCTCAGAATGGTTTATTATGAGATTGTGCCTAATTTTGATTGAACACTTGACCAGTTCAGTGATCTATAGCTTAAAAATGACTTGTGATGAGATTGTAGCCAATTCATAATCAAATTTTGATCGATCTAGATACATCTATCTTTAGAATGGCATGTAATAATAGTTTAGTTGATTTTGAGTGAAGGGTTCACCAATTCAATGATATGCAATCTCAAAATAGCTTGTTATGAGAGGTCAAATCTGCCCAAAATTGACGTTCAAATTTAAAAACCAAGTTTTTATTTAGAGTTACGAGCCTTCATGTATAAGTTTATAGAAAATGGGAAGAGTTTTAGACCTTGAGTTCTTTCTAACTTTAGAATGGTCTATTATGAAATTCTAGTTGGTTATTAGTGTAGAGCAGTACACTAATTTTGCGAATATAACTCTAGAATGACTTGTTATGAAATTTGAGTGAATTGTGAGTGAAGGGTTGAGTTGTTCAATGATCTATAAGTTTAGAATAGTTTTTTATGAGCTCATACCTAATTCCAATTTAATCATTGACTAGTACAGTCATATTTATTTTTAAAATGACTTGCAATGAGATTCTAGTTGATTCATTGTCAAAGTTTGACCTATTTCGATTGTTATAATATCATAATAGCTTTTAATATCATTTTAATTGATTCTGAGTGAAGGGTTGACCGATTTGATGATATGTAACCTCATAATGGCTTGGAATGAGATTGTAACTTATTCTGAACAAAGTGTTGATTGTAGATTGTAACCTTAGAATGACTTACTATAGAATTTTCATTGGCTCTAATTGAGTGCTTGAATAGTTCAACAATCTATAATTGAGTCACAAAAAAATAGGTCTCCGTGTAGAGAATTTAAATTTTGATTCCACCATTAGATTTTCCTAAGTTTTAAATATGTTGTTGGGGGCAAAATGTGCCCAAAATCAATAGTCAAACTTAATAACAAGGTTTTGATTCAAAAGCTATGATTCTCTATTTACAAGTCTATACAAAAATGGTAGAGTTTAAGATCTTGTTTTCTTTCTAACCTTAGATTGAGCTATTATGAGGTTCTAGTTGGTTATGAATGTAGAGTTGACAAATTCAATGATTTTTAACTTTAGAATGACTTGTTAAGAGATTTGAGAGAATTATGAGTGAAGAGTTTTTAGTTGTTCGGTGATCTATGGTTTGTTATGAGATTGTACGTAATTTTGATTGAAGACTTGATAGGTTCGGTGAACTTTAGCTAAAAAATGACTCGTGATGAGATTCTAAAAAATGACTTGTGATAAGATTGTAGCCAATTCCTAGTCAATTTGTGACCAATCTAGACAATTCTAATCTCAAAATGACTTTTAATAACATTTTACTTTATCCCGATCGAAGGGTTGAATGATTGAATGGTATATAACTTCTAAATGGCTTGTTATGAGATTGTAGCTCATTCCAAGTAAAGGTTTGACCAATTGAGTGATTAACCTTAGAATGACTTGCTATAAAAAATTTCCTAGCTCTAGTTGATTAGTTCTGTGATCTATAATGGACTCACAAAAAAATGGGTCTTAGTGTAGAGACCATAACTTTTGATTACCCCAGGATTTTCTTAAGTTTTGGATATGTTTTTTGGGGGAGAAACATGCACAAAATCAATGGTTAGATTTAAGAAATAGGTTTTTATTCAAATGTTATGAGTCCCATGTACAAGTCTATGCAAAAATGCTCAACTTTACCATCATGTTTTCTTTCTAACCTTACACTTGCCTACTACGATATTCTAGTTGGTCATGGTGTGGAGTTGATTAATTCAGTGATTTGTAACTATAGAATAACTTGTTATTTAGTTGAGTGAAGGGTTGAGTTGTTTAGTGATCTATAACATCAAAATAGTTTGTTATGAGATTGTACCTAATTCTAATTGAACGCTTGATTGATTCAGTGATATGTAGCTCAAAATTGATATGTGATGAGATTGCAATTGATTTATAGTCAAAGTTTTACCAATTTGGATGCTTTTAACATCAAAATGGCTTGTAATAATATTTTTGTTAATTTTAAGTGAAGGGTTGACGAATTTGATGATATGTATCTTCAAAATGGCTTGTTATGAGATTGTAGCTCATTCTAAGAGAAGGGTTGACTAATTTAGTGATCTGCAACCTTAGAATGGCCTGCTATGAAATTTTGGCCAACTTTGATCGAGTAGTTGATTAGTTCAACAATCTATAATAGAGTCACAAAAAAATGGGTCTCAATTTATAGACCATAACTTTTGATTCAACTCTTAGATTTTTTTAAGTTTTGGATATGTTGTGGGGGCAAAATGTGCCAAAAATCAAATGTTTGATTTAAGAACTAAGTTCTGATTCAAAAGTTATGGGTCTTTATGCGCAAGTCTATAGAAAAATGGTAGAGTTTAAGATCATGATTTATTTCTAATCTTAGAATGGCCTCTTATGAGATTCTAGTTGGTTATGAGTGCAGAGTTGACTAATTTAATAATTTGTAACATTGAATCACTTGTTGTGAGATTTGAGAGAATTGTGAGTGAAAAGTTGAGTTGTTTGCGATCTATAACCTCAAAATGACTTGCTTTAAAAATTTTGCCAACTTTAATTGAGCGATTGATTAGTTCAATGATCTATAATGGAATCATAAAAATGTGGTTTCGGTGTGGAGACCATAACTTTTCATTCCACCATTAAATTTTTCTAAATTTTGGATATGTTAATGGGGCCAAAATGTGCCAAAAATTGAATGTCAAATTTCAGAACCAAGTTCATATTCAAAAGATATGAGTCTTTTTGTACAAGCCTATAGAAAAATGGTAGAGTTTAAGATCGTGATTTATTTCTAACCTTAGAATGGCCTCTTATTAGACTCTAGTTGGTTTTGAGTGTAGAGTTGATTGATTCAGTAATTTGTAACTCTGAATGACTTGTTATGAGATTTGAGCAAATTGTGAGTGAAGAGTTGAGTTGTTTAATGATATGTGACATCATAATGCTATGAAATTTTGGCTAACTTTGATTGAGCGGTTGATCCATTCAACTCTCTGTAATGGAGTCACAAAAAAATGGGTCTCAATGTAGATATCATATCTTTTGATTCAACAATTGAATTTTTCTATATTTTAGATATGTCATTGGGTGAAAAAATGTGACTAGAATTGATTGTTAGATTCAGAAACCAAGTCTAAATTCAAAAGTTATGAGTTTCTGTGTACATTCCTTCTAACTTTAGAATGGCCTGCTATGAGATTTTTCTTGGTTATGATTGTAGAGTTGACTAATTCATTCATTTGTAACTCTAGAATGACTTATTATGAGATTTGAGTGAATTGTGAGTGAAAGACCTTTAAGTTGTTCAATGATCTATAACTTTTGATTCCACTATTGGATGTTTGTAAGTTTCAGATATTTTTTGGAGGGGTAAAATGTGCCCAAAATTGATGGTCAGATTTAAGCACCAAGTTTTGATTCAAAACTTACCAGTCTCCATGTACAAGTCTATACAAAAATGGAAGAGTTTAATATCATGTTTTCTTTCTAACCTTAGAATGGCTTGTTATAGTATTCTATTTGGTTATGAGTGCAAAGTTGATTAGTTCGATGATTTGTAATACTAGAGCTGATTTGTTCTCAAAGTTTTACAAATCTTAATACTTCTAACCTCAAAATGGCTTGAAATAACATTTTAATTGATCACGAGTGAAGGGTTGATCGATTCGATGATATGTAACCTCAAAATGGCTCATCATGAGATTATAGCTCATTCTGAGTGAAGGGTTGGCTGATTAGGTGATTTGTCAACTTAGAATGACTTGTGATAAAATTTTGGCTAGCTCAGATTAAGTAGTTGATCAATTTAGTGATCTATAATGGAGTCATAGAAAAATGGGTTTCTATGTAGAGACCATAACTTTTGATTTCATTATTAGATTATTTAAATTTTTGGATATGTTGTTGGGGGACAAAATGTGCCCAAAATCGATGGTTAGATTTAAGAACCAACTTCTGATTCAAAAGTTATGAGTCTCTGTGTATAAGTCTATAAAAAGATGGGAAATTTTATGCTCGTGTTTTATTTTTAACCTTAGAACTAACTGATTCTCTGATTTGTAACTCTATAATGACTTGTTATGAGATTTGATTAAATAGTGAGTGAAGAGTTTTGTTATGAGATTGTACCTAATTTTGATTGAATGATTGACTAATTTGATGAGATTGTAGCTGATTCATAGTCAAATTTTGATTGTTTTGGATACTTTTAACCTCATAATGGCTTGTAATAATATTTTAGTTGATTCTAAATGAAGGGTTCAATCAAAATTAGGTACAATCTAATAACAAAAAATTATAAGGTTATATAGATCACCGAACAACTCAACCCTTACTCACAATTTGCACAAATCTCATAAAAAAATATTCTAGAGTTACATTTCACCAAATTAGTCAACTCTACACTCATAGCCAACTAGAATCTCATAATAGGCCATTCTAAGGTTAGAAAGAAAGCGCAATCTTAAACTGTGCTATTTTTTAAAGGACTTGTACATGTAGACTCATAACTTTTGATTAAGAACTTGGTTCTTATATCTGACCATTGGTTTTGTGCACATTTTGTCCCTCAACACAATATCTAAAACTTAGAAAATCTAATAGTGGAATAAAAAGTTATGATTTCTACATCGAGACCCATTTTTCTATGACTCAATTATAGATTGCAGAATTAATCTACTATTCAATTAGAGTTGGTCAAAATTTCATAGCAAGTCCTTATGAGTTTACACATCACAAAATTGGTCAACCCTTTACTCAAAATGAGTTATCATCAAATTAGTTAACCCTTCAATCAAAATCAGTTAAAGTGATTTTACAAGTAATTTTGAGGTTAGAAGTATTAAGGGTTACAGATTACCAAAATTATGAAGCAGTCAATCAAAATTAGGTACAATTTCATAACAAACCATCCTAATGTTAAAGATCACCAAACAACTCAACCCTTGACTGATAATTCGCTCAAATCTCATAACAAGTCATTCTCTACTTACAAATCACAGAATAAGTCAACTTTCCAATCATAATGAACTAGAATCTTAGAACATGTCATTCTAAGATTAGAAATAAAACATGATCTTAAACTCTATCATTTTTGTATAGACACCATTTATTTTGAATCAGACCTTGGTTCTTATATCTCATAGTTGATTTGAGGCACATTTTGCCCTCTAAGAAACATATCAAAAAATTAGGAAAATCTAATAGTAAAATGAAAAGTTATGGTCTCTACTTCAAGACCCTTTTTTTTGCGACTCCATTATAGATAGCTGAATTTGATCAACTACTAAATTAGATCCGATCAAAATTTCATAGAAATGCATTATGAGTTACAAATCACTAAATCTGTAACATCTACACTCATAACCAACTAGAATCTCATAATAGGCTATTCTAGTTGGTTGTGAGTGTAGAACTAACTAACTCAATGATTTTTAACTCTAAAATGACTTGTTATGAGATTTGAGCAAATAGTGACTTGGTGATCTTTAACCTAAGAATGGTTTGTTATGAGATCATACCTAATTCTAATTGACTGCTTGATCATTTTAGTGATCTTGTAACCTCAAATACTTCTAACCTTGAAATTTTTTGTAAAATTATTTTAGTTGATTTTGAATGAAGGGTTAACCAATTCGACAATATGTAACCTCAAAATGACTTGTTATGAGATTATAACTCTTTTTGAGCGAAGGGTTGACCAATTTTATGATGTGTAAACTCATAATGACTTGCTATGAAACTTTGGCCAACTCTAATTGAATGGTAGATCAATTTAGTGATCTATACTTGAATCACAAAAAAATGGGTCTTGGTGTAGAACCATAACTTTTAATTCTACAATTACATTTTTTCAATTTTCATATATGTTGTTAGGTGGTGAAATGTGCCCAAAATTGATGGTAAAATTTAAGAACCATGTTCTAAATCAAATATTATGAGTCTACGTATACAAAGTCTATTAAAAATAGTAAAGTTTAAGATTGTGTTTTCTTTATGACTTAAGAATGTCCTGTTATAAGATTCTAGTTAGTTATGAGTGTAGAGTTGATTGATTTAGTGAAATTAGAATTTTTTTTTTTGAAACTTTTGCAAATTATGATTGAGAGTTGAGTTGTTCGATGATCTATAACCTCATAATGGTTTGTTATGAGATTGTACCTAATTCTAATTGAACACTTTACTTATAATCAACTAAAATGTTATTACAAGCCATTATGCTGTTAAAAGTATCTAAATTGGTCTAACTTTGATTATAAATTGGCTACAATATCATCACAAGTCATTTTTAAGCTTCAAAGCACCAAACTAATCAAGTGTTCAATTGAAATTAGGTATGATCTCATAACAAACCATTCTAAGGTAGTAGATCACCAAACAACTCAACACTCCTCTCACAATTCTTTGAAATCACATAACAAGTCATTCTAGAGTTACAAATCACTAAATTAAAATGTTAATTTGTAGCACATTTGCTCTCTAACAACATATTCAAAACTGAAAAAAAATCAACAATGGAATCAAAAGTTATGATCTCTATATTGAGACCCATCTTCTTCTGACTCCATTATACAATGCTAAACTGATCAACCACTCAATCAGAGGCAACCAAAATTTCATAGTAAGTCATTCAATATTCCAAATCACTAAATCGGTCAACCCTTTCACTTGGAATCAACTAAAATGTTATTACAAGTCATTCAGAGGTTAGAAGTATCCAAATTGGTCAAACTTTGACTATGCATTAGCTACAATTTCATCATAAGTCATTTTTAAGCTATAAATCAACCAACTAGTCAAGCATTCAATCAAAGTAGGTACAATATCATAACAAACCATTATGAGGTTAGAGATGACCAAACAACTCAACTGTTCACTCACAATTTGTTGAAATCTTATAACAAATCATTCTAGAGTTAAAAATCATCGAATCAAAAAAAATTCAATGGTGGAATCAAAAGCTATGGTCTCTACACTGAGACCTATTTTTTTGTGTGTACAGTATAGATCATTGAATTGACCAACCACTCAATCAAAAAGGGCCATAATCTCATAGCAAGTTATTCTTAGTTACAAATCACTAAGTCAGTAAAAACTTTGTTGAGAATGAGCTATATTCTCATAATAATCCATTTTGAGGTTACATATCATCAAATCATTCAAATCTCATATCAAATCATTTTAGAGTTACAAATCATCGAATCAGTCAACTTTACACTAATGGCCAACTAGAATCTAATAACAAGCTACTCTAAGTTTAGAAAGAAAACACGATCTTAAACTCTACCATTTTTAGATAGACTTGTACATGGAGACTCATAAATTTTGAATCAAAAGTTGGTTCTTAAATTTGACCATCGATTTTGGGCTCATTTTGTCACCAAACAACATATCCAAAACTTATAAAAATTCAACGATAAAATCATGAGTTGTGGCATTTACACCAAGATCTATTTTTCTATGACTCCATTATAGATCATTGAATTGATCAACCACTCAATTGGGGTTTGCCAAAATTTTATAGCAAGTAATTATGAGGTTACAGATAATCAAATCGGTTATCCCTTCACTAAGATTGAGCTATAATATTTTGAGGTTACATATCATTGAATCGATCAACCTTTTACTCAAAATCAACTAAACTGCTATTACAAGCCATTCATAGGTTAACAAAAGTTCAATCAGAATTAGGCACAATCTCATAAAAAAACTTGACCGTTTATTCACAATTCACTCAAATCTCATAACAAGTCATTTTTTAGTTACAAATCACCAAATCGTTTAATTCTACACTCATAACCAACTAAAATCTCATAATAACCAATGCTAAGGTTAGAAATAAAATATGATCTTAAACTCTATTATTTTTGTATGGACTTATACAAGGATTAAATCCAATTATCAATTTTGAGAAAATTTCTCCCCCCAACAACATATATGAGGTTAGAATTATCCATATCAATCAGACTTTGACTATGAATGAGTTGCAATCTCATCACAAATCAAATATCATAACAATTCATTCTAGAATAACAAATCACCAAATAAGTCAACTCTACTATCATAATAGGTCATTCTTAGGTTAGAAAGAAAACACAATCTTAAACTCTGCCATTTTTTAAAAGACTTGTACATACATGGAGACTCATAATATTTGAATCAAAACTTATTTCTTAAATTTGACAGTCAATTTTAGGCAAATTTCACTCCACCAACAAGTCATTCTAAGGTTACATATCATCAAATCAGTCAACTCTTCACTCATAATCAACTAAAACCCATTCTAAGGTTAGAAATAATCTCATCACAAGTCATTTTTAAGCTACAGATCACCAAACTGATCAGGCGTTCAATTAGAATTAGGTACAATCACATGAAAAACCATTCTAAATATACAGATTATCAAACACTTAACCCTTCACTCACAATTTGCTTAAATCTCAAAGCTAGTCATTCTAGAGTAGAAATTAATGAATTTGTCAACTCTACAGTCAACCAACTAGATTCTTAGAACAAGCCATTTTTGTATAGAATTGTGACTCTATTATAGCAAGATGATCAACCATTCAATCAGAATTGACCAAAATTTTATAGCAAGTCATTCTAAGGTTATATAGATCATTAAATTGGTCAACCCTTCACTCAGAATGAACTACAATCTCATAAAGAACCATTCTGAGATTACATGTCATCAAATTAGTCAACTCTACACTTAAAATTAACTAAAATGTTATTATAAACCAATTTGATGTTATAAGTAAGAAAATCAATCAAAATTTCACTATGAATTAGCTAAAATCTCATCACAAGTCATTTTTTAGCAACAAATCAATGAACTAGTCAAGTGTTCAATCAAAATTAGATACAATGTCATAATAAACTATTTTGAGATTACAAATCACTGAAAAACTCAATTCTTCACTCACAATTTGTTCAAATCTCATAACAAGTCATTCTAGATTTCCAAATAATAGAATCAATCAACTCTACACTCATAACCAACTATAATCTCATAACAGGCCATTCTAAGATTAGAAAAAAAATATGATCTTAAATTCTGTCATTTTGGTATAGAAGGCATTAAGATGAATAACATATATAGATACATGAATAAAAAATATATACGTAAACATAAAAGATTAAGATGTATTAAAAAATCAATAACATATATACAATAACATTAACAAATTTATATGAATATTGAAAATATTTTCTAAATTTTATTTTTTCAATATTTTTAAATATTTTTCTAATGTTTTCTAATTTTCAAGACTAATGTTTTTAAAAATATTTTCTAATATTTTTCTAATATTTTGTAATGTTTAAATCCTAATTTATTTTCTCGTACTTTTCTAATACAAAATTCTAAATTATTATTTTTAAAATATATTTTCAAATGTTTTTCTAATATTTAAATGTAATGTTTTTTCTAATGATTTTCTAAATTTGTTTTCCAATTATACATACTATTTATAAAATTTCTAATGTTTTTCTAAATTTGTTTTCTAAATTTTATATTATTATAAATTTTCTAATGTTTTTCTATTTTTTTTTAAAAAAATACTAAAATTTATATTATTATAAATTTTCTAATGTTTTTTCTGAATTTATTTTCTATAAAATTTATATTATTATAAAATTTCTAATATTTTTTCTAAATTTGTTTTCTAAATTTTATATTATTATAAATTCTCTAATGTTTTTCTAATATTTTTTATATAATATAATTAATTTTAATATAAATAAATAATAAAAATATTAAATTAACATTTAAATATGCTTTCAAAACATTAAAAACGTAAAAAAAAATTCAAATATGCTTTCAAAACGTTATAAAATGCTTTGAAAACATTAAAATATACTTTGAAAACATTAAAAAATCCTTTTAAAATGTTACAAACATTAAAATAATAATATTTTGACATACCTGAAGATGAGAATTGGAATGAAAGGGATAGGATGATGCTGATAGAGCTGATAGAAAACACACGTTCGCTCCAACCCTTAGAATGAATAGTTACACCGTAAAAAATGAGCCAAATGGGTTAAAACACCGTTTTTAACTGCCAAAAATTGGCATAGGGGGTGTTTGGGCGAACATATTAATTACATATGTTTGAACATGATGTATTATATGTTGACATGTTCACACGAACATATGTAATTAGTATGTTCGCCCGAATATGTTAATTTTGTTCGTGCTAACATATGATGCATTGAATTTCGACTTTTACCAAGTTTCTTCAATTTTGTTCGTCCCACTAAAGTGTAACCCATTATTATGGGTTCACCCTTACATATCATCGAATTGGTCAACCTTTCACTTAGAATCAATAAAATTTTATTGCAAGCCATTTTGAGGTTAAAAGTATCCAAATTTGTCAAACTTTAACTGTGAATTGGATACAAACTCATCAAAAGTCATTTTTAAGGTACAGATCATCGAACCAGTCAAGAGTTTAATTATAATTAGGTATGATGTCATAAAAAACCATTCTAAGTTTATAGATCATCAAACAACTCAACTCTTCACTCACAATTCGCTCAAATCTCATAACAAGTCATTTTAGAGATACAAATCACTTAATAAGCTAACTCTACACTCATAACTAACTACACTCTCATAAGTTGCCCATTCTAAAGTTAGAAGAAAAACATCATCTTAAACTCTATCATTTTTGTATAGATTTGTATAAGAAGACTCATATCTTTTGAATCAGACTTTTGTTCTTAAATCTTACAACTAATTTTAGGTTCATTTTGCCCCCCAACAACATATTAGAAACTTAGGAAAATCCAACAGTAAAATCAAAAGTTATGGTTTCTATACCGAAACCCATTTTTTTGTGACTCCATTATAGAGTGCTAAACTAATCAATTGCTCAATCACAACCAACTAGAATTTCATAGCAAGTCATTATGAAGATAGACCACTAAATTAATCAAAACTTTCCTCTAAATAAGCTACAATCTCATAACTAGCCATTCATAGGTTAGCTATTATCAAATCGATCAACCTTTGACTAAAATGTTATTATAAGCCATTCTAAAGTTAGAGGTATCCAAATTGGTCAAATTTTGACTATGAGTTTAAAATTGAACTGGTCAAATTGGTCGAATTGGTCAAGTCTATTTTAAGCTACAAATCACTGAACTAGTCAATCATTCAAAAAGATTAGGTACAATCTCATAACAAAATATTCTAAGGTTACAAATCACCAAACAAGTCAACACTTGACTCAAAAATCTTTTAAATCTCATAACAAGCCATTCTAGAGTTACAAATCATAAATCAATCAACTCTTTACTCATAACTCAATCAAAGCCATTTTCAAGTTACATATCATCAAATCAGTCGGCCTTTCACTCAAAATCAACAAAATTTTTATTACAAACCATTTTGAGGTTAGAAGTATCCAAATTGATGAGAATTTGACTATGAATCAGCTATAATCTGATCACAAGTTTTTCTAAAGCTACAAATCATTGAACAAGTCAATTGTTCAATCAAATTAGGTATGATCTCATAACAAACCATTCTAAGAACAACTTAATCCTTCACTCAAAATTCACCCAAATCCAATAACAAATCATTTTAGAGTTACAAATCACTAAATTAGTGAACTCTTTACTCATAACCACTCAATTAGAGCAATTTTGAGGTTACATATCATCAAATTGGTCAACCCTTCACTTGAGATCAACTAGAATGTTATTACAAGCTATTTTGAGGTTAGAAGTATCCAAATTTGTCAAAATTTGACAATGAATCAAATACAATCTCATCACAAGTCCATTTTTTAGTGACAGATCACCAAACTGGTCAAGCAATGAATCAGAATTAATACAATCTCCTGACAAACCATTATGAGGTTCAAATCATCAAACAACTCAACCCTTTAATTGCATAACAACATATCCAAAACTTATGAAAATCCAAAGGTGAAATCAAAAGTTATGGTCTCATGCTTTATGCTCCTAGTATTTCTGACTATACTGTTGATAACAAATTATCAAGAATATAGTAGGCACTATACTTGGCATTCAATGTAGTTAGTTTAGTAACATGGTAGCCCAAGACGATCAGGTTGGCCCTAGTCTCAACTCTACATTGCGACCCATTTTTCTATGACTCCATTGAAGATCGTTGAATTGATCAATAGTAATTAGAGGGGGGCAAAATTTCATAGCAAGCAATTTTGAGGTTACAGATTGTTGAATCGGTTAATGCTTTGCTCAAAATTAGTGACAATCACATAACAAGCCATTCTAAGGTTATATATCATCAAATCAGTCAACCCTTCACTTGAAATCAACTAAAATGTTAGTACACATCATTCTGAGGTTAGAAGTATCCAAATTGATCAAACTTTGACTATGAATTGGCTACAGATCATTGTTAACCTATAGCTCATTGAACCAATCAAGAGACCAATTGGTATTAGTTATGATCTCATAAAAAACTATTCTAGAGGTAGATCACTAAACAACTCAACCCTTCACTCACAATTTCCCCAATTCAGTGTAGAGACCATAGCTTTTGATTTAACCATTGGATTATCTTAAGTTTCGATGTTGTTGGGGGGTAAAATGTGCCCAAAATCAATGGTCAAATTTAAGAACCAAATTCTGATTCAAAAGTTATGAGTCTCTATGTACAAATCTATACAAAAAAGGTAGAGTTTAAGATTGTGTTTTATTTTTAACCTTTAGAACAACCTGTTATGAGATTGTAGCTTATTCTAGTTGTTTATGATTATAGACTTGACTGATTTGGTGATCTCTAACTCTAGAATGACTTGTTATGAGATTTGAGTGAATTGTTAATGAAGGGTTAAATTCTTCAATGATATGTAACCTCAAAATAGATTTTTATTAGATAGTATCTAATTTTAATTGAATGCTTGACCAATTCGGTGATATGTAGTTTTTAAATGACTTGTGATGCGATACAGCCAATTCATAGTCAAAATTTGACCGATTTGGATACTTCTAACCTCAAAATGGCTTGTAATAACATATCAGTTCATTTGGAATGAAGGGATCATGAATTCGATGATATGTAGCCTCAAAATGGCTTTTTATGATATTATAACTCATTTGGAGCAAATAGTTGATCGATTCGATGATCTAAAACCTCATTATGAGTGTAGATTTGACTAATTCAGTGATTTGTAACTCTAGAATGACTTGTTATGAGATTTGAGCAAATTATGACTGAAGGGTTGAGATGTTCTATGATTTGTAACTTTAGAATGGCTTTTTATGAGATTGTAGCTCATTCTGAGTGAAGGGTGTACTAATTCAATGATCTGTAATCTCAGAATGACTTGCTATGAGATTTTGGCTAGAATTGATTGAGTGGTTGATCAGTTCAACAATCTATAATGAAGTCATAGAAAAATGGGTGTAAGTGTAGAGACCATAACTTCTGATTCCACTATTGGATTTTTCTAAGTTTAAGATATATTATTGGAGAGCGAAATGTGCCCAAAATTGACTGTTAGATTTAAGAATAAAGTTCTAATTTAAAAGTTGTGAGTCTCCATGTACAAGTCTATGATCGTGTTATGAGATCGTGTTTAAGATCGTGTTTTCTTTCTAACTTAGAATGGCCTGTTATGAGATTCTTGTTGGTTATGAGTGTAGAGTTAACTAATTCGATGATTTACAACTCTAGAATGACCTGAAAGTAATAAGATTCTAGATGATTCCAAGATTAGAGTTGACCGATTAGATGATATGTAACCTTAGAATGGCTTGTTATTAGATTGTAACTCATTATGTGTGAAGGGTTGCCCGATTCAATGATCTATAACCTCAAAATGACTAGCTATAAAATTTTGGCTGGTTCTAATTGAGTGGTTGATCAGTTCAAAGATCTATAATGGATACATAGAAAAATGGGTCTCAATTAAGAGACTATAACATTTGATTCCATCTTTGGATTTTCCTAAGTTTTGGATATGTTGTTGGGGGGAAAACTGTGCCCAAAATTGATAGTGAAATTTAATACCTTAGTTCTAATTCAAAAGTTATGAGTTTTCATGTACAAGTTTATATAAAAAAGGTAGAGTTTAAGATCATGTTTTATTTCTAACCTTAGAATGGCTTATTACGATATTCTAATTGGTTATGAGTGTAGAGTTTACTGAATTAATGATTTTTAAGTTTAGAATGACTTGTTATGAGATTTGACTGAATTGTGAGTGAAGGATTGAGTTATTTGATGATCTGTAACTTTAGAATATTTTTTATAAGATCTTACCTAATTCTAATTGAATGCTTGACTAGTTCGATGATCTATAGCTCAAAAATAAATTGTGATGAGATTGTAGCCAATTCATAGTCAAGGTTTGACTGATTTGGATACTCCTAACCTCAAAATGACTTGTAATATAATAGTTAATTGATTCTGAGTGAAGGGTTGACTAGTTCAATGATATGTAACCTTAGAATGGCTTATTATGAGATTGTAGCATATTCTAAGTGAAGGGTTGACTAATTTGGTGATTTGGAACTGTAGAATGACTTGCTATAAAATTTTGGTAGGCTCTGATTAAGTGGTTGATCGGTTTAGTGATATATAATGTAGTCACATACAAATGGATCTTGGTGTAAAGACCATAACTTTTGATTCCACCATTGTATTTTCCTATATTTTAGATATGTTGTTGGGGGGTAAAATATGCCCAAAACCAATGGTCTAATTTAAGAACCAAGCTCTGGCTAAAAAATTATGAGTCTCCATATACAAAGTCTATACAAAAATGGTAAAGTTTAAGATTGTGTTTTCTTTCTAATCTTAGAATGGCCTGTTATGAGATTCTAGTTGGTGATGATTGTAGAGTTGATTGATTTAGTGATTTGTAACTCTATAATGACTTGTTATGAGATTTGAGCAAAAAAAATTTCAAAGATTTGTAACCTCAAAATGGTTTGTTATGAGATTATATCTAATTTAGATTGAATGCTTGATCAGTTTGGTGAACTATAGCTTAAAAATGACTTGTTATGAGATTATAGCTGAATCATAGTTAAAGTTTGATGGATTTGGATACTTCTAACTTTAGAATGATTTGTAATAATATTTACTTAATTTCAATAAAGAGTTAACTGATTCAATGATATATAATCTCAGAATGGCTTGTTATGAGATTGTATCTCATTCTAAGCAAAGGGTTCATTGATTCGGTGATCTATAGCCTAAAAATGACTTGCTATAAAATTTTGGCTAGTTGAACGCTTGACCAGTTTTGTCTAAGTGTTTAACCAATTTTGAATATGTTGGTTAGGGTAAAATGTGCCCTAAATTGATAGTCATATTTATGAACCAAGTTTTGATTCAAAAGTTATGAGTCTCCATGCACAAGTCTATACAAAAATGGTAGAGTTTTAAAATCATGTTTTCTTTCTACCCTTAGAATGGCCTTTTATAAATTTCTAGTTGGTCATGTGGGTAGAGTTGATTAATTTGGTGATTTCTAACTCTAGAATGACTTTTTATGAGATGTGAACAAATTATGAGTGAAGGGTTGAGTTTTTCGTTGATCTATAACATTAGAATAGTTTTTTATGAGATTATACTTGATTCCACTTGAACGCTTGGCATATTCAATGATCAGTAGCTTAAAAATGACTATTGACATGATTGTACCCAAAATCAATTATCACATTTAAGAACCAAATTCTAATTCAAAAGTTAAGAGTCTTAGTGTACAAGTTTTCTTTCTAACTTTAGAATGGCATGTATTAATATTCTAGTTGGTTATGAGCGTGGAGTTGACTTATTTAGTGATTTGTAACTCTAGAATGACTTGTTATTACATTTGAGAAAATTGTGAGTGAAGGGTTAAGTTGTTCGTTGATCTATAATGTCAGAATGATTTGTTATGACATTGTACGTAATTTTGATTGAACTCTTGACCAATTCATTGATCTAAAGCTCAAAAATGACTTATGATGAGATTGTAGCCTATTCATAGTCAAATTTTAACTAATTCAAATACTTCTAACCTTAGAATGGATTGTAATAACATTTTAGTTGATTCTAACTAAAGGGTTGACTGATTCGATGACATGTAACCTCAGAATAGCTTGTTATGAGATTGTACCTCATTCTAAACAAAAGGTTGATTTATTTAGTGATATGTAACCTTAGAATGAATTGCTATTAAATTTAGGCCTTCTCTGATTGAGTAGTTGATCAGACTAATGATCTATAATGGAATCGTATAAAAATGGGTCTCAGTGTAGAGAGCATAAATTATTCCACCATTAGAATTTCCTAAGTTTTGGATATGTTGTCGGGGGGAAAAATGTGCCCAAAATTGATAGTTATTACAAGCTACAGTCTCATCACAAGTCATTTTGAGATATAGATCAATGAACTAGTAAAGCATTGAATCAAAATTAGGTACAATCTTATGACAAGCCATTTTATTATAGACTTGTACACAGAGACTCATAACTTTTGAATCAGAACTTGGTTTTTTAAATCCGACCATTAATTTTGGGTACATTTTGGCCCCCAATAACATATTTAAAACTTAGAAAAATCCAATGGTAGAAACAAAATGTATGGTCACTACACGGGGACCATTTTTTTGTCACTCCATTATAGATCACTAAACTGATCAACTAGTCAATCAAGGTCAACCAAAACTTTATAGAAAGTCATTTTCAAGTTACAAATCACCAAATCAATCAACTCTTAGCTAAGAATAAGCTAAAATTTCATTAAAAGCCATTCTAAGGTTACATATCATTTAATCAGTCAATCCTTCACTCAGAATCAACAAAAATGTTATTTGAAGTCATTCTAAGGTTAAAAGTATTTATAGTCAAACTTTGACTATGAATTAGCTACAAGATCATGAAACCGGTCAAGTGTTCAATTGCAACTAGTTAAAATCTCATAACAAACCATTATGAAGTTACCAATTACTAAACAACTCAACGGTTCACTCATAATTCACTCAAATCTCATAACAAGTCATTCTAGAGTTATAAATCATTGAATTAATCAACTCTAAACTTATAACCAATGAGAATCCCATAACATGTCATTCTAAGGTTAGAAAGAAAAGACAATCTTAAACCTTGCCATTTTTTTATAGACGTACACAAAGACTCATAACTTTTGAATCAGAACTAAGTTCTCAAATCTAACTGTCAATTTTGGGCACATTTCACTCTCAACAACATATCCAAAACTTAGAAAAATCCAATGCTGAAATCAAAAGTTATGGTCTCTACACCAAGACCCATTTTTCTATGACTCCTTTATAAATTGCTGAACCAATCAACCATTGCATCAGAGTAGATCAAAATTTTGTAGCAAGTGATTCTTAGGTTATAGATTATAGAATCAATCAACCTAGGGATGGGAAAGGATATCTCTTCTTGCAAGACTCTTAGGGAGAATATAATGCTTTGGAAAAGGATGGTAAACCAACCCAATTAAGGTTGACTCTAGAAGCTAGATGGGGAAATAGAGTTATTAATTATGTGGCCTTTGAGGATAGAGAAAAAGGTTTTAAAATGGAAGGATTAGGGACATGAACATCTCGCCTAAGGAAAAAGAAGATCTAAAAAGAATCATATCAAACATAAAAGTAACTTTCAATTTTGGCAAGGAAAAATTGATGTGGATGGAAGAAAGGGAAAGGAGAAAATCTAGGAGGGATATAAATTTCTCAGGCTTTCTCTAGATGAGTACAAAGGACTCCCTTCCAAAAACATTACGTTGAAATAAAGCTTGTTCTCCTAAGGCAAGATTTTTCACTTGGTTAGTTTTAGATTGGAAGGTCCTTACCTTAGTAAGATTTAAGAAAATGGGATACCAAGGCCCAAGGAGATGTCCTTTATGCAAAAATGAGGAAGAATCCATTGACCATAATTTTTTTTATTGCCCTTATTCGAGTCAATGATGGAAGTGGCTCTAGTCACAATTGGGGAGGGTAACATTTCCAAGTACGATAATAGATAGTGCACATACTTGGCCCCATCTTTATGGATATCTACAACTTACATAATCCTATACAAATTATGGAAGGAATGCAACCAAAGAATTTGTTAGGATAAGAAGATGAATGTAGAACAACTTTTAATCAAAATTGAGACTTCTGTCATTGAACTCACGAATAATTGGCTTTTGAATAAACAAAAGAATGAGTCTATAATGTTTAATTGGGATGAAAACTGAGAGGCAAGTGGATATGTCTAAAATTATGGGAGCATGAGGGGAAACTTCAAAAAGAAAATAAGAGACGTGTTAATGGAAACCGCCCAAGGAGGGATGGTTTAAACTTAATTTTAATGAAGCTTCGAGAGGAATTATGTGAAGAGAAGGCATTGATTATAGTATCCATAACTCAATAGGCATGGAGATTGAAAATTTATCAAGATATATAGATTATAAACTAGTAATTGGACAAACCTAATGGCTTTAGTTGAAGGACTAGAATTGTGTAAAACTCTTGGTTATAAGAATGTAGAGACTAAAGGAGATTCTGCAATTATAATAAATACTATAAAGAAAGGATCCCTCATTAATTGGAGAATGGATTGCATTTTATCTAAATCCCTCTCACTATGTCAGACATTTGACAAGAATACAATCAATCATATATATCGCAAGGGAAATCAAAGAGTAGATGAACTAGATAATATAAGTATAAAAGAAGGTCAGACATAAGTATACAAATTTTCAATATAGAGACTCCATTTGAATTAGGGAAGGCTTAGATTTTGTAGAATTTCAACCATAGTTTTCATAGATTATTAACCCAAGGAAGATTCAAGGGCCTTTCTTTAACTTTTACCCACTACCTACATCTGATATACCAATATAATATGATTGGATAGAAAAATTCATTGTGGAAGATGATTTTGGAGCCTACGGAAATGAGATTGAGGTGAATTTGGGGGTTCTAAAATCTTCTAGTTTGGACTCAATGGAAAGGCAAAGTCTTGGTTATGCCACTGGAGTAACTAAACCAAAAAATACCCTTAGGTGTATCAAATCAATAATCATGATGTTTAAGATATGTTTGCGTAGCCAAAGAATGAGTACTTTTCTCTATTAGATGTGTTGGGTGGATATTTTGCAATTGACAATTTTGGGTAAAATCTAGTCACAAAATAGGATAACTAGCCACAATGGACTCAATGGATGGTTAGAATGTTGGGGAGCCTCTTTCCCCCTATTTTATGCCAGTAGAGTAACTAAGCCAAAAAAGACCCTTAGGTGTAACAAATCAGTAATCACGATGTTCAAGATATGTTTTCATAGCTGAATAATGAGTAATTTTCTCTACTAGATGTGTTGAGTGGATATTTTGCAACCAATGTTTTGGGTAAAATCCAATCACAAAATAGGATGACCAGCCACAATGTGTGAGATAGAGTCTCTCCTACCTTAAAGGGAAGGCTCCCCCTTCTCACTGTTCCTTCGATCACCTCAAGGTAAGCAAGAAGTTGAGATATTTTGTAAAGGGATGTTACCACTTTCCTCTTAACTTTCAAGAAAGAATCCACTTACTCATGGAGCAACTAATGGGCAGGGTGAAATCTCTAACTACACTTCTATCTAAAATTTGAAAATGGTGATACCGATAAACCAACACTAACTCAAAGGCTGGCTGAAAGTGCACCAATTTGGCTCTAAGTTCGGTCATAATTCTATATGAATAAGATTTACTAATAGGGCAAAAGGATTTCCAAAAGTAAAGATATCCTGATTATTTTGTGAATCAAGAAAGAGATATAAGCTATAGACAAAGCTTCTAGTCTATATATCTCTACAATTTCCCCTAGTCAAAGCTCCAGCTCCAATTGCTTCTTAACTCATTTTATACTCAATTATCAAGAACACAAGATTACATAAACCAAAGACAACATATGCAAAAATTGTAGACAAAGATTCTAACATGCACAAGTAACAATCTCACTTAATCAAAGTTAAGTCTCAATTGATTCTTTGTATTCACTTTCTTTCAAAAAGGCAGTACACAATCAAAGTTATGCTTGCACAATTTCTCTAGAGCTCTCTTGCATACAATAAAACATGATTTCACAATAAGAGGGCACTCCTTTATATAAGAAAAGGAGTTAAGAAAAAGATGGAGGAAAAAGTGGAAGAAACTCAACCAACTTTGACCAAGTCTAACTAGAAGAGAAATTATTGGGTTACATGCAACTGCACATGCAACTCACATTGCATGTAATTACATCTTTTCTGTTAGGATAAAATCACAGACAGAAATAAAAAACTACATGCAAATATAACCAATAACAAAAAAATAATAGATCACACAGAAATGAACACAAGGCAGCAAGATTTAATGTGATTCACCCAATCCCTAGGCTATGTCCACCAAACAGCAAGTTTGATCTTAATAAAATCCAGTGATTACAACTTGATTACAATTTGTAATCCCTTACAGTTCAATACTACCGCAAGAAGAAATTTCGCATCACACTATAATACAATCCCTAACCCCAAACACTTTTATACAAATATTAAACTGCTTTAGGGTTATAACATGTCGACCCGAATCTACGAATGGTGAATCTACGAAACTCGATAAAATAGGGCCCAAAAAATAATTTTCAAACCCTGCTAATTATGAAGTATGTACAGTACTTTCCTGATCAATCACCATAATCTAACATTTTCATGCAATGCATCCTCTTTGATCTACAAATAGAAATAAAAACAAAACACAAGTCTTAATGATTATACTTTAGTGCCTTGAACTTGACAATAACATCATGCACTGTAGGAAGATCATAAATCTCTGTTGTCTTTGATATTGCTTCTATTCTCACTGCATCTACATATGCTGATTTCACAACCTTAGATTTTTTTGCCAGAGAATCTCACAAGTATCTTGCCAAAGATTTATGTGAAAAAAAATTATTCATTGTGTGAGAAACCAAAATTCTCAAAATCTAAATCAACATCGACCCTGATTGTATATTCTGAAGTCATCCTTTCAACTACAATTAGACTACCATGTTCATCAAGAATGTAACATCCCATTTTCTCTAAGTCACATGTGATCCCTGTTTCTAATACTTGGCAATCTCCAAGGGCTACTTGCAACTTTATTATCAATTTTCTCAATGTTACTTCTTTGTAGCTCATAAGTCCTTGATATCTAGATAAGATTTCAAATGTTGGAAGAATGTCACATGAAACCATGACTTCTAAATAAAATTTAATAATCTCATCCCAGTCATTGAGAATCTATTTCAAATCATTTGCTTCTTGAGTCAAAGAGGAAATCAAGTCTTGCTCCATTTCATTCATATCTTTGATACGCTTAAGGATTGTAAACATATCTATAATAGCTCAAACTCCTTCATAAATGACTTCTACCCAAGAATTGATGACTTCAATCATCTTTCTTTCCTTGGATGTATGAGACACAATAAAAACACTCTAAGAAGATTGGTGTTGAATGACTTCATTTAAGCAAGAAACCTCCTACTTGAGTTGATTATTCTTTTCCCATAATTCATGATTACTTTTTGACATATTAGCTAATGCATCTTGAGAATCTTGCAAGTAACTCAATCATAATTGCATCTCAATTTCTACCTTAGTAAACTTGTAATTGGAATGGGTAAGTTCTTCAATAAGTTTGTCCACCAATGGCCCAACAGCCTCTGGAAACTTTGTTTTCTCCAAATCAACTAAGATCCTTGACATAATCTTAAGTTGGACTTAGTTTTCTTTATAAGAAGGTTATTTGGGGGTACAACAACTTTCCTTCTCTTCATTATGATCCTACTCAACCATGCAGGCAAGATGAAACTTTCATTTGTAGAAGATGGTATAGTGGAGACCATTGACATTGATCCTAATTGTATCTCCATTGCAACTGAGCAAGACTCACTCTGCATAGCTGAATTCATAGGTACATGATGAGAGAATTATGTCATGAATATCTCAAAACTTGTTAGAGATGTGTCAATTGAGAAACTTGACCCTTTGTAGGAGTCAAAAAATCTTCGAACACACTTCCCAAATGTTCATATTGTTCATTTGTTAAAATGGGAGGAGTTGCTAAAGATATAGGGAGAGTCAATGTATTGATTTTTGAAGCTAGAATGGAAGGTATGAAAATAGTTGAAAATGAATCTACATCATCATCTATCTCATCTAGAAAAAGTGCTTCCTGCATGGATGGTGCATGAGTTTGTGTAGGTCTTGGGGGAGATATCATCATAACTTCCCCTTCTTCTTCCTCATCTTTACCTGTAATTTCCAGCAGTGACTTCCTTCTAGGAGGACCACAACTTCCACAATCCAAACCCAATTTTGGATTAACTTTTTTGAGGCCTTTAATTTTCAGCCACTTATTGATATTTTCTAAAATGGATTCAAATATATCAAGGATAGATGTACCCTCCTTCTACTGCCATTGAATGCGAAAAGGGCATCTTTTATCAAAATTGATCTGATGATATTAAGGATCAAGAATATTGCCATCATCTTCGATTTGGA
The DNA here is from genome assembly GCA_028749045.1 of Cupressus sempervirens. Taxonomy (NCBI): domain Eukaryota; kingdom Viridiplantae; phylum Streptophyta; class Pinopsida; order Cupressales; family Cupressaceae; genus Cupressus; species Cupressus sempervirens. The sequence goes on along the minus strand of CM053785.1, from coordinate 561,151,081 downwards.
AATCTGATAGAATCTCAAACATGTTAAGTTCTATGAATTATTGCAAAGTTAATCTATAATAATCCATCTTTATTATATCCAATTCTATCTGCATGTCTATCCAAACATCTTCAATATGATGAATGTGTGTGAAGGGCCTCTTGATTTGAGAATTCATTTCTTTGTAATCAAAGTCAAATCTGGTTTTAAATTTCTTCAAAGTCATCAGGTGCAGTTCTTCTTCCATACTTTTTTCTTTATGTACAAAATTGATCATACAATTACTAATTAGTAGGGGTTTGGTAGAAGAAATACCAAAACTTAGCATATGCAAAACATGTTGATTAGATTGAACTTTCATTAGTTGTCTAGCTAATTCCATCATAATGACACAAGTAAGTAAAAGTTGGAAACTGGATAAAAATACAACAATATTGATTTAACTTTTTCAGAAGATTTATTAGATACCCTTTTGATGGATAACTGTCTATCAAACAGACACCAGTAATGCCAAAAGAAAGCATCTTGAACTCTTCTATAATGGAACTTACTATTAGCTAAGGTGATCTAATCATAGTAATCCTAAACTAGAATTTGAAGATGGTCTCATTTGGTTGAGAGTCCAAAGAAAGATCCCATGGAAGTAGCAATATAAACAAGATAAGAATTTATGTAGAAAGACACTGAAGTCCCTACATTGAGCAATTGTTGACAAAGTGTAGTGTTGATTAGTTCTCCCCAAAAGATATGTCCTTTATTCTCCATAATTTGGAAGATGAATTTATACATCCATGGTTCAAAATTAGTGGAATCTTTAAGACCACAAATCCTACTGAGAACAATAATGAGATCTTTGTACTCCTACTTAAAATTAGGTCTCTGAATGGTCTTAGCATGGCATCAAAATCAGCAAGATAAGCACAATTCCCATGGCATCAAAATCAACAAGTGTAAAACATCAAGCTAAAACATGCACAAAATCAGCAAGATAAGCACAAATTAATTAGCAAGAAGGAAAATGTCTAATTACATGATGATTGTGTGCCAAAAATGGAGGAAGAAGATCCAATGTTGAAATTTTTTGAAAAATACTTGGATTTCTTCAACTTTGCAAGGAGGAGTTCGAATGATCACCCAATGGGTGTTTTTCATGCCCAATAAGGAAAACATGCCCTAAAAACCCTCAAGCTTCCTACGTTTTTTGTAAAATGCAAATTTATGGGACATTTTTGGACCCAAAAATGTGGATTTCCAAGTGCGTTGGATAAGTTATTTTTCACTTTAGAATGCAAAAATGTGATTCTTAATACCTTGTATACATCATAAAATTCCAAAATGACTTCTATTGGGGCCCAAATGAGTTTGTAAAACCTTCAAATCTAGATTTTTTCATCAAAATGTGAGTCCAAAATGAGTTAAAAGAAACTGTTTTTGACATGTATAAAGATGCCAAATGCATGGGAAAGAATTCGAAAGAAAAAATGCCTCTTGAGGGAAAGATTTCAAGTCATTCCATGGAGAAATCTAGGAGAAATCACCAAAAAATAGGTTCTTGAATGCCAATGTCATGAAATTCTTAAAAAACAGGTTTTGAAAGGGAAAATGCATGTGTTTGAGAGAAAAATGCACCTTTTGGAGGTGTTTTCATATATTAAAACATGCATCCAAGACCAAAACACACCTTTTAGAGGTGTTTACATGTTTTAAAAACATGTAAAGGGCCAAGGCAAAAACACACCTTTTTACTGGATATGCATGTTTTAAAAACATGTTTTTTGCCAAAAAATGGGTTTTAGAAATGTGAATACATGTCTTTAGTGAAAAACACACCTTTTTGGTGTAATTACATGTTTTAGTTACTTACATAACCCAAGGCAAAAAATGCACCTTTTTAGTGCATATGCATATAACATATGTAACTCAACTTTTTGATGTCAGTGCATATTTAAGTTGAGTTTACATGCATTTGCATAAAAATGCACATTTTAGATGCTATTGCATATTTTTATCATTTACATATTACACACAACTTAAGTAATCACATTAAGCATATGTCAATTTAATTGGATGAAATATTACTTAAGTGGGACATAAATTATATTTACAATATAATATGTAAATATCCTTTAATAAGTAATATTTACTAGAGCATTTGATTTAAATATTAAAATTTAAATTGGACTATATAGTTAATATAGTCACTTAAGTGAAAAATCAAAAAGCAAACTCAACTTAAAAATATAACATAAAGTGCACTATAGTTTAAGTGAAATTTTTAAATGATAAAGTAACTTAAAATATAACATAAGGTGAATTTAAGTTATGTTTTTCAAAAATTGAACGTCAAATTAAAAATATAACATGATATTTTTAATTCGTGTAGTTGCATCAAAAAGGTCCATTTTTGGGGACTAAATTGGTCATATCTTTTGATTGTCAACTTGGATTAAGCCCTAAGATAGATCAAATCGAAGGGAAAACCAAAAGCAATGACTTGAGAAAAAAAAAAGGACTAAAAACTAAGAAACGCACACTTAAAATGAAAGAAAGGATGATGAAGGCCTCAAAAATCAAGCATATGCTCAACAAGAAGAAAAAATAGAAAAGACTTGACAAAAGCCTTTAGTAAATTGATTCATTATATCAATTGATATTGTTTGATTGATCAATACAAACTAATTAAATAATGAAACAAGCTTAGAGAAATGTGAAACTAGTTTGAAAAAAAATTTGTACTGGTTTACCTACATTTTGTGGTGACAAAATGTAGGACAATAAGATGTATTTTCTATAAATTTTGATGTATATTTTATTTTTGTTTAAGAAAATGCTATTATCACTTTTCATTTTGCTTCTATATCCTTTCAGTATTCATGTTTTACGACTTTTCATAACTTTATCCTTAACATAAGTGCAAGATGTAGTGCTTAGATAATATGAACAAAAGTGATAGATAGAAAATTGATAGTGGATGTTCCAATCATATGACTAGTGATAAAGACAAATTTGAAGATATAGGTTCATACAATGGTGGATGTGTTAAATTTAGTAATGGTATCCCATGTGTTATAAAAGGTAAAGGCATTATTGAACTGACTAACAAGATAATATGTGACAATGTTTACTGGTTTGAAGGGCTTAACTATAATTTTTTGGGCGATTCATAGCTGAACAAAGCAAGTTACAGAGTTGAATTTCATAATAGAAAGGCCAAGATAAATTATGGTGATGGTAAGATAATTGGAACATGCGAGCAAACTACAATACATTCAGGGTATTGTAGTCTATTCAAAATTCATCTATTCAAGGTATGGATGATGATGATGAGCTGAGTTCATCTTAACAAAAAGGTCAAGATATATGATGGTGATGGTAATGAAGAACCAGAAGACTACAGTACATTCATCTATGCGGATGATGATGCTCCCAACACTCAAAGTGAAGAGACAAGTCAAGCTACAAGTTCCCATCGAACTAGAAATGATGGAATGGAAATGTAAATTGTCAAATAGTAGAGTGTGGGTGTTGAGAAACAAACTGTAGATGTTGAGTCACAGATAGGTAATGTCGACCATCAAATAGTGAATGTCAAGCATCCAGAACCTGAACAAGGAAGAGGAAATGAGCCTGATATTATCTTTCCAAATGAACCTAAAGAAGAACCAAGAAGGAAACTACCTTTGTTAGAAAAAGATGTGAGAAGACATCATAAACCTAATCAAATCATTGGGGATGCTGAATCAAGTGCAATGACAAGAAGAAGACTCAAAGGTGACACATGTTTATTATGTGAGTTTGAGCTCAAGACAACGAAAGATTATTTAGACAATGAAGATTGGATACAAGAAATGAATGAAGAAATTGACTAGATTGAGAAGAACAATACTTGAAATTTAGTACCAAGGCCTAAAGACAAAAATGTCATTGGGATAAAGTGGCTTTTTAGGAACTAGCTCAATGAAAATGGCGAAGTAACAAGAAACAAGGCAAGACTAGTATGTAAGGGTTGTGCACAAGAAGGAGTTTACTATGGAGAAACTCTTTCTCTTGTGGCCAGACTTGAAAGAGTCAAAACTCTTTTTGCATACTCATCATACAATAATTTTAAGGTATATCAAATGGATGTCAAATCTGCATTTTTAGATGGTATACTGGAGGAAGAAGTATACATTGAATAGATTGAAAAATTTGTAGATCTAGACAAAAGGAACATGGTGTGTAAAGTAAGCACAACTCTTTATGGATTGAAGCAAGCCCCAAGAGTATGGTATGAAAGATTGCATAACTACTTAGTGAAAATTGGTTTTGAAAGAAGAATGATAATAGAAACTATATTTGAAGAATGGTAAGAAATACGAAGTACTATTATCTAAGATATTTGTTGATGATGACATATTTAGAGGAAGAGAAGCATTATGAAAATCATTTTGTTAATGAAATAAAAAAAGAATTTGAAATGCCTATGTTTGGTGAAATAAAATTCTTTGTTAGATTACAAGTATGTCAAATGAAGTTTGGTATTTTCATTTCACAATCCAAATACATCAAGGAAACATTAAAGACTTTTGGTATGGAAGATTTAAGGCCAATAGTACACCTATCTGTATAGGACATAACCTATCTAAGACTAATGATTCTACTAATGTGAACTAGACCCTATACATATTCATGAGAACAAAATTGTAATATGTTATTCACAACAAGCCAAATATTGCCTTGGTAGTTGGGATAGTTGCTATATTTTCAAAAAATCCTAAAGAGAAAATCACATGATGGATATGAAAAGGATATTGAGATATCTTAAAGGTATAGAAGTCTATGGATTTTATTACAAGAGAAGTGATACATTTGAACTAGAGGTTTTCATTGAGTCAAATTGGGCTAGAAATATTGATGATAGAAAAAGCACTAGTGGGGGTCCATTCTTTCTAGGAAAGAAATTGGTGTCATGGACAAGCATGAAGCAGAATTGTATTTCCCAATCAACAACTGAAGCTGAGTATGTGGCAACTATAGTGAATTATTCAAACATAATATGGATTACGTAATTATTGAAAGGTGTGAAAGAAAAAATTACAGATCCAGTAGTTATCTATTGTGATAACACAAGTGTTATCAATGTTTAAAAGAATCTAGTGATGCACACTAAGACAAAACACATTGCTATCAAGTATCACTACTTGAGAGGATTAATTCAAGACAAAGAAGTGAAGCTAGTGTTGGATACAATTGTTCAATTGTGTGTTGTCTTTGATGTTACACAAATGTCATATTAGTTATCAGACAGAATTTACTGAACCCAATTGGTTAGCAAAGCAAATTACAGAGTCTACCAAGTGTTCCTAAATATACTCTATGGAAATAGTTTCTACTGAGCTCACTTGGGCATCAAAGGTTTCTGTGACAAAAGTCAATTTCTACCGAGCTCACAAGATCAACGAAGGGCAGACAGTGTTTACCAAGTTCACTTAGACAAAAAAATTTGCAGAATTCATAGTGTTTATTGAGCTTTAGTTGGTTAACATTGGAAATCATTTATGAAGTAGTGTTTACCGAGTAGGGTCAGCCAATGAAAGATTTCATTGTTTTGGGAAATAAAGTATAATTGTTTTATGTAATGAATGTAGCTAACTAATATAATGATTATTGGTAATTGTAACTTGTAAATGAGCCAACTGAATAATTTGTAAAATATAAATAAAAGGTTAAGTTGTGAATTCTAAAGTATGGATGGATGAATGAGCGAGGATGCAAGTGAGTTAATTATGTGAAGAGGAAAGTGTGAGCAAATTTTTAAGAAGGATCAGATATCCTTGAGGTGCAAAGGTGTATTCGATCAGAGAGGATCTAGTGAAGTAGAATAGAGATCTGTAACAATAAAGTTCAGTTGCATCTCATTCAAGTTACTTCATTGTTACTTTTTTATCATTATTGGCACTTATCTCTCATGTGAGAAAAAATGATACATAGATCATATATAGTAGTTGTTCTCATCATATGACTTGTGACAAAACAAAGTTTGAATATTTTGAAGACTATGATGGTGGTAGTGTGAGGTTTGGTAATAATGAACCTTGTTGCATAAAAGGAAGAGGAAAAAACTCACTAACCAAAGAGCTTGTATGTGATAATGTCTATTGGGTTGAAGGTCTAAAACACAATTTGTTGAGTGTGGCATAGCTACTCAATATTGAATTCAAAGTGGAATTCAAGCATGGAAAAGCAAGAATGTTGGATAACAAAGGAAAGTTGATTGGATCATGCATACAAACAAAAGGTAACTTGTTCTATCTTGAACTTGGTGAATGTCCATGTTTTATTTCTCAAGTTGAAGAAAGTTGGTTATGGCACATAAAGTTATGTCATGTGAACTTTGATAATCTGGTAAAAATAAGCAAATTCAAGAAAGTAAGAGGCATTCCTAGTATAAAAAAACCTGAGGTTGGTCTATGCAAGAATTGTCAGATTGGTAAGATGGGAAAGACTAGCTTTAAAAGTAAGAACTGTCAGTCTAAAAAAATTTAGAAATTGTGCATACTAATTTGTGTGGACCAATTGGGATTGAGAGTTATACTGGAGAAAAGTTCTTCATTCTTTTTATTGATGATTACTCTAGAATGATGATTGTCATGTATCTAAGAGAGAAATCAGAAGCATTTGAGAAGTTCAAATGGTATTTGGCCAGAGTAGAAAAGGAAACAAGGAAAAGACTGAAATGCTTGAGGTTAGATAGAGGTGGTGAATTCATCTCCCATGAGTTTAATAATTTTTGCATTGAAAGGGGAATCAAAAGACAAGTATCAACACCTAGAACTCCTGAGCAAAATGGAATAGCTGAAAGGAGGAATAGATCTATCATGGACTAAACAAGAACTCTAATGATTGAAAAGAACATTGCTATCAAATACTAGAGCTAAAGAAGGACTCATTCAAAACCCCCTATGAGTTATGGTATGTCTATAAACCCAATGTAAGTTACCTAAAAGTATTTGGAAGTAAATGTTATATTCTGAAAGAATTTAGAAAAGGTAAATTTGATGTGAAGGGTAATGAAAAAATATTTTTGGGATATTCTTACAAGAGTAAAGCATATAGATGTTTGAATTTGTCTACTCACAAAGTCATAGAAAGGTGCACATGTAAAAGTTGATGAGTTTACAGAAAGTACTGAAGAAGAAAGCAAAAAAGAACCAAAAGATTACAGGAGATTTGTTTTCATTGAACCTGATACAGTGCCAAATACATCTGTCAATCAAGAAACTTCTACTCCCAAGTCTTCAATCACCGAGTTGCAAATAGTTCAAACTGAGCTATAGGAACCCGAGTCACATTTAGATACTACCAAACCAATGCCTACCGATTCTAAAGGACCCAAGCAACTGATAGAGTAGGTACTATGACAAGAAGTAAGCTAAAAGGTACTTCTTTACTTGCTGATTTTGAATCTAGAAACGTCAAAGATGCATTAGAAAATGAAAGTTGGATTGAGGCTATGAATGAAGAGATAGAGCAAATAGAGAAAAACAAAACATGGACTCTTGTATGTAGGCCTAAAGATAAAAATGTGATTGGAACTAAGTGGGTATTCAGGAATAAGTTGAATGAAGATGGTAAGGTGCCAAGGAACAAAACTAGACTGGTATGTAAAGGCTACTCTCAAGAAGAAGGAATAGACTATGGGGAGACTTTTGCTCCTATTGCAAGATTGGAAGATGTTAGGACCTTACTTACATATGCTACATACAAAAGATTTAAGGTATATCAAATGGATGTCAAATCTACATTTCTCAATGGTATTCTGGATGAAGAAGTATACATTGAATAGCCTGAAGATTTTGTTGATCTAGACAAGAAGGACATGGTCTACAAATTACACAAATCATTATATGGTCTGAAACAAGCCCATAGAGCATGGTATGAAAGATTGCATAACTATCTTATTCAGATTGGTTTTCAGAGAAGTAATGATAATAGTAGCTTGTATAACCCAGAAGGACCAGATAACAAGATTGTTTTGGCAGAAATATTTGTGGATGATACTTTGTTTATAGGAAATGATGATCTATGCAAAGAATTTTTAGAAAAAATGAAAAAAGAATTTGAGATGTCAATGTTTGGTGAGATTAAATTCTTTGTTGGTCATCAAATTTAGTAGAGCAAAAATACTATCTACATTACTCAATCTAAATACATCAAGGAGATACTCAAAAGGTTTGGGATGGAAGATTGTAAACCAGCTGGAACTCCTATGTGCACTGGCCTAAACCTTACCAAGGATGATGAATCAAAGGAGGTAGATCAGACATTATATAGAAGTTGCAATATGTAGTTCGTATAAGGCCAAATATTGCTCTTGCAGTTGGTATAGTTGCAAGATTTTCAACAAAACCAAAAGAAAATCACATGATGGCAATCAAAAAGATCATGAGATACTTGAAAGGCATTGAAAATTATGGATTATGGTATAAATTTGGAAGTAATCTAGATTTGAAAGTGTTTACTAAAGTTGATTAAGCGAGAAACATTGATGATAGAAAGAGTACAAGTGGAGGAGCATTCTTTCTTGGAAAGAGGTTGGTTTCTTGGACAAGCAAAAAGAAAAATTGTACATCTCAATCTATCGCAGAAGCAGAGTATGTTACAGCAGTAGTAAATTGTTCTAATATTGTTTGGTTCAAACAATTATTGGAAGGCATGAACGTAGAAATCAAAGAACCAATTGTTATGTTCTGTGGCAGTACAAGTGCAATCAACATGTCTAAGAATCTAGTAATGCATTAAAAAACAAAGCAGATTGCAATAAAGTATCACTTTGTCAGAGAATTGGTGCAGGATAAGGAGATCAGATTGGAATATGTCCATACAAAAGACAAATTGTTGACATATTCACTAAGTCGTTATCTAAGGATGCATTCTTGTATCTAAGAGGTAAGCTAGGGGTCATTCCCCTATCTAAAGCTCAATAAAATGAAGTTTTAGTGATGCATCAACAGGAACTTAGTTGAAAATCTTTTTAGTTGATGCAGTTGTCATGGAAACATTACATATGAATCAATACTTAAGGTACATTGCTATTCATTTGGTATGTGTTGTCTTTGGCATGTGCTGTCAAAGAGAGAGAGTATATTGTCATATCTTTCTGAAATTTGAATTTGTTTGTGAAGAGTTTGTTGTTTGAAAAGAAGCTATGTAATTCCTTCACAGAGGGAGATTACTATATTTGTGAAGTTTGTGGCTTAAAATCTAAGAGGGAGAAATATTCTATCAGAAAAAGACTTGTTCTCAAATTTCATTCTGCTATGACATGTGTTTCCATTAATGCCAAAGAGGTAGATTGTTGGATACAATTGTTCAATTGTGTGTTGTCTTTGATGATACACAAATGTCATATCAGTTATTAGACAGAGTCTACTAAGCTCAGCTGGTTAGCAAAGAAAATTATAGAGTCTACCAAGCATTCTTGAATATAATCTATGGAAATAGTTTCTACCGAGCTCACTCAGGCATTGAACGTTTCTGTGACAAAAGTCAGTTTCTATTGAGCTCACAAGGTCAGTGAAGGGAAGACAATGTTTACCTCGATCTACAATAGATTTTGCAGAACTCGCAGTGTTTACCGAGCTTTAGTTGGTTAACATTGAAAATCATTTATGAAGTAGTGTTTACTGAGCAAGGTCAGCCAATGAAGGATTTCATTGTTTTTGGAAATAAAGTATAATTGTTTCATATAATGAATGTAGTCGACTGATGTAATGATTATTGGTAATTATAACTTGTAAATGAGCTGACTGGATAATTTGTAAGGTATAAATAAAAGGTCAAGTTGTGAATTCTAAAGTATGGATGGATGAATGAGCAAGCATGCAAGTGAGTTAATTATGTGAAGGGGAAAGTGTGAGCAAATTTTGAAGAAGGATCAAATATCCTTGAGGAGAAGCAAAGGTGTATTCGATTAGAGAGGATCTAGTGAAGCAGAATAGAGATTTGTAACAGCAAAGTTCACTTGCATCTCATTCAAGTCACTTCATTGTTACTTTTTCATCATTGTAGCAGTGATTCCTAAATCTCTTAACAGATTTGGTTTAACAACCATTTTTGTAAATCCTCTAACAAGGTGATAGTTCTATTGAATTGTTCTAAAGTCCTCTAGCAAGGCCACTCCTAGCAAGGTGATTAAATCCTTTAACAAGGTCACACCTCACAGTGTGTTTTGTAACCTTTAATAGGGTTGGCTTCTAACAAGGCTCACTTCAGAAGAGTGAAAATCAGTAGCTAGTTACTTGGTGGTTTTTCCCATATTGGGTTTCCACATTAAATTTGGTGTCTCTTGTGTAGATATTATTTCTTTTATGCATGCATGTTTGTGAATGCTAGTAATAAGTTAACATACATCTACCGAGTTACAACATTATTTCATGTGGCTACCGAGTGACAATAGTAACTAAGTTTATAAGACATCTAAGGGATTTGTAGATTTGTTTTTGTGGTAACTAATTCACCCCCCTCCTCTCAGTTACTCCATCTGTATTTCCAACAGCTGGAATATGTGAATACAAAGGAATAGATTGCTAACAAATTCACAAAACCATTATCCAAATATGCTCTTGAATATCTTAGAGGTAAACTAGGGTTGATTCCCCTAACTAAAGCTACTTAAGAAGATAAGGTGCATTGCATCACATGTGCTAATTATAACATTCTACATAGTGGCAATAGAACTCTACTTTGGGACATGCCTAAGGTAGTATACTTCAGTACAACATAAACGAATCATTCATAGATAGATGACAAGTATCAACCAAACATGCCAAATCTATATTATTTAGATGTATGAAGAATTTGAAGATGAGACAACCACGCGTCTTTGGCATTGTTTTCAAAGAGGGAGAGATTACTAAAAAGTAAAATATAAATAGGGATAGCATTAAGGAAGAGATTATCAAGAAAAAAAAGAAGGATAAACCTTAGAGGGAGAGACTCATGAAAGCGGCACAAACTGATAGAGGGAGTTTTCATGGATGACAATCACAATGAAGTAAAATCTTTTGGATTATATGGTAACTTAGCTACTACTAGTATTCAGACATTTGAGATGATGTTTGAGATGTTGTAATCAATGCCAAAGAGGGAGATTGTTGGAAACTTACAATCGGAACAATTTTTGTTTTGTCAGTGATGTCAAATCTATGGATGAGGCATATTGCTACCCAATCTAAATGTCATATCTATTTGATTAATGAAGAGGATTTGAGAAGTTACTCATAACTACAACACCTAGAGGAAAGATTGAACTTGTGAAAAGGACGTTACAATTGGCATTCGATTGGACAGACTTTGATAAAGCCAAGTAGCGTTGAAAGTATGAATGTTGGTGATAATTATATGGGGGAGTATTGCAAAAACATTATTAGATCATTATCATGATGATATGTTACATTCATGATTGTGTTTTTCATTGATGTCAACATAGCAATTTGAAAAAAGAACAGTGGTACAAATCAAGTTGGTATAGACAGATCATTGAGTACATTCACTAGTGAGGTTAAAGGGATCATTGAGTTCTTTCACTAGAAAGGTTAAAGGAAGATTATACTAAGTGTCTAGTATATGTAGCTAACCTCAGAAGCATAAGATATTAAGTCTAGAAGTTATGCAAGTTTTTGTGAAGACTATTCTAAGATAAAGTTTACAAAAGCTTGTTCTAAAAAATTTGTTATATTTCTTAGCAGAATTGTTATTCTAAGAAGCCAAAGTTATAGATGTGAAGAAGACATTCTAAAGATGATGTAGCTAAGTTTTTCATCAAAATATTACATTTACGAAAAGTTATTTGAGTTACAAGGAGAAAGATTAATGTTATAACTAAGTGTATCATGCTCTTAATGTGGTCCTATAATAATTAATTGAGAACGTGTAACAACCGACTCAAGGAATTGTTTATGGATTTGGTATAAAGGAAGGACATTTTCTTTTATCATGTAAGGAAAAAAGAGAATGATTGTAAAAAACACAAAGAGCAGAATGTGAAGTTAAGCAGAGCAAGGTGAAGGTGAAGGAAACTTCATTGCCAAGGTTTTATTGTGTGATCCAAAGTTTGATACCTGGATTCAAGGTCCATGACCTAGTCTTTAAGGTCTGAAAGTGATTGGTCTAGTTGACAGGATTGAGGAAAGAAGTTAAAGTAAAATACATACAATTATTCTACAAGGAATAGCTGAGAGATCAGTTGGATAGTGAGTTCAATGGTCTTGCCCTAGAAGTTGTTTGGATAGTGGGTCCTTCTGTCTTCCACAACTCCTACCAAGGTTGGAATCTCCTAATAGGGATTCAAAGTATCATAATAGGGAGTCATATGTATTGAATGTATAGACTCCTAACAGGGTCCATCCTCTAATGATTCACCCCCCCTAGTTATCTTGGTGGACTATTGTTTCTAACAATTGGTATCAAAGAATTAAGTCCTTGAAGATAAAGTTTAACAACTTTGGGAGATCCATGGGAAACATATTCAGAAAGGATAGTTTGAAGTTTGATGGAACAAATTATGACAACTAGAAGGAAAAGATGAAGACACATTTGTTGTGTATGGGTCTAGGATATTGGATTTTGACAAAATCAGCAAAGGCAATCATTGTTGAAAATGATTTGGAAACTTGTACCAAGGAAGAGAGAGAACTTTTTATGTGCGACATCAGAGCTAGAGTAGCACTATTGTCTATACTTCCTAAAATTGAGTACAACCAGGTAAAATCACTTGATACTTCTCATATGATTTGGAAAGCTTTGGAAAATAGTTTTGAAGGTGATGAAGATTCTAAGAAATTGAGACTATAAAGTTGGATTTGTGCATTTCAAGATGCTAAAATGATGGAAGATGAATCTATAAGAACATATGTAGGTAGGATATCAGAAATTATTGTAGGTATTAGATCTCAAGGAGGAACCAAAGAAGATGATGAGGTGATCTAGAAGATATTGAAGAGTTTGACTCCACCATTTAAACAAGCAGTTCAAATGATATAGTTGTTGATATCTTGTACCAAAGAATTCACAAAGGAGACATTGCTTGGGAGACTTGAAGTAGTTGAAAATGAGCTTAGATAGTCTAGAGAATTGACCAAAACAGAAACAAATTTTAGTACCTTGAATATTCAACCTAGTTTATCGAGGAGCACAAGTGCTAGAGGAGACTTTGCTAGCAACAACAGATCTGATCAGGACAGAAAGATAGAAGAAGGACTATCCCTTCTAGTAAGAAGAAAAAATGATGGTAAGAAGATATTTAAATGTTGGACTTGCAATGAATTTGGTCATTTTGCATCTAAGTGTCCTAAAAGAGAGAAAAAGTATAGAGAAAATTTCAAATCTAGAAGAGATAGGGAATGTTTATATGCAAATGAGGAAGATTCCAATGAACAAGTAGTAAGTGCTAGTAATGATGAAATGGGATTTGTAGCAATTAAAGAAGAAAGTCCAAAGAAAATAGCTTTGGTATCACAGATTGAAAAGAAATTTGATTGGATAATTGATAGTGGTTGTTCACATTATATGATTGGTGATATGAGCAAGTTTGTTGACTTCAAAAGTCATGATGGAGTTATTGTCATAGTTGGAAATAATGCAACATGCCATGTTAATGGTATTGGATCGATAACTCTTGATGGTAAAACTAACGCTAAGGATGTATATTTTGTTGATGGGTTGAAACACAATCTTCTGAGTGTTGGACAACTAGTGGATAAAGGTTATCAATTGTAGTTATTAGAGAAGACATGCATGATCAGAGACAAAGATGGAAAGGTAATTAGAATAGGAACCAGATCTAGAGGTAATGTATTTTAGCTTAATCATCCTAAAATGACATGTTTGGTTGCAAAGGTAGATGATAGTTGGTTATCGAATATTTGTCATATAAACTTTGACAGCCTTGTGAAGAATAGTAATATGTTTGTAGTTAGAGATTTTCCTAAGATTATTAAGCCTCTTAACACAATTTGCAAGGAGTGTGTATTGGAAAAGCATACCAAAACTTCTTTTCCTCACAAGAAGTTTAATACTATAGAAAAATTGGAGATTGTAAATAGAGATCTTAGCAATCCTACAAAGACTAAAGGATTTTATTGTGAGAGATACTTCATGATTTTAGTTTATGATTTTTCTAGAATGATGTGGGTTACATTTCTTAAAGAAAAATTTGAGGCATTTGGCAAGCTCAAGGTATTCAAGAATAGAGTTATCAGCTCCAAGAACACCTTAATAGAATGACATAGCAAAGAGAAGGAACAGGTCAGTAATAGAAGCAACATGAGCTATATTAGCTTAGGATGATATATCAAAAATATTTTGGAGAGAAGCCATGAATATAGTAGTCTACACTATGAATAGAGTGCAAGTCGGAAAAGACACAAACAAAACCCCTTATGAATTGTTGTTTGGTCACTCACCTACAATTAAGTATTTCAAAAAATTTGGTAGCAAGTGTTATATCAAAAGAGATGATGATATTGGTAATTTTGATGCTAGAAGTGATGAAGGTATGTTTCTTGGTTATTCATTGAAAAGAGAGAATTATAGATGTTATAATCTAAGAAATAAGACTATTGTTGAGAGTGTAAATGTAAGAGTTGAAGAGAAATTTAGAATACAAGAAATAATAATTGACTACAATTCAGATGATGAGAATGTTGTTACTAAACCAAGGAATGATGAAGCATTCTTTGAGACTAACAATGATTTGTAGAATGAAGGAGAGGTAAGGTAGGAAAAAAATTTGGAACCTTCAACAGAGCTAAAAGTTGAGATAACAACTCCTACTTCTGGTAAGAATATGACAAAGATTCATCCACCCAAGCAGATCATCGGAAGCAAAGACAAAGGTGTAATGACAAGAAGCAAAATCAATGAAGAACTAGTTATGTTTGATATCTCAATTTCAACCAAAGAATGCAGATGAAACATGTAAAGATGACTATTAAAAGCAAGCTATGAAAGAAGAATCAGATTAGATAGTGAAGAATGAGACATGGAAATTGGTTCCCGAACCAGTAGACAAGAATGTGATAGGAACAAAATGGGTATTTGGGAATAAGATGAATGAACAAGGTGAAGTTGTAAGGAACAAGGAAATATTGGTATGTAAAGGTTACTCACAACAAGAAGGAATAGACTATGATGAAACCTATGCTCCTGTGGCAAGAATAGAAGAAGTAAAGTTATTCTTAGCCTATGCAGCACATAAGAAATTCAAGGTGTATCAAATGGATGTAAAGTCATTGAAGAAGAGGTATACATAGAACAACCTGAAGGTTTTCCTATAATAGACGACAAAGACATAGTATGCAAATTGAAGAAAGCATCATATGGCTTGAAGCAAGCACCCATAACTTGGTATGCAAGGTTGGACAAGCACTTGACAAAGCTTGAATATAGAAAAGGTATGGCAGACAACAATAATACTGGAAATGAATTGATGATGGAATGATGATTTTGGTAATATTTGTTGATGATATCATATTTGGAGGAAATGATGATGAAAGTGACAAGTTTCCAAAATAAATGAAGAAGGAATTTGAAATGAGCATGATAGAAGAAATGAAATATTTTCTAGGATTATAGATTGTGCAAGACAAAGAAGGAATCTTTATTTCTCAAACTAAGTATTTTAAAGATCTACTGAAAATGTTTAGTTTGAAAACATGTAAACCCATTGGAACACCTATGGTAACTGGACACAAGTTATCTACAAAGGATGAGACATCTACAGTTGAGTAAAAGAAGTACATATCTATGATTGGAGGATTGCAATATCTCACTTACACAAGGCCAAATATAGCAAATGCAATTGAATTGTTGCAAAATTTCAAGTTGATCCCAGAGAAGCACATTATGCAGTAGTCAAAAGGATATTTTGATACTTGAAAGGAACACTCAAGTTTGGATTGTGGTATGACAGATCTAAGGATTTCACCTTATATGCTTATACTGATGTTGATTGGGCAGGCAGTATGGATCACAGAAAAAGCACCAGTGATGGAGCCTTCTTTCTTGGAGGAAGCTTGGTTTCTTAGCTAAGCAAGAAGTAGGATTGTATCTCACAAAGTACAATAGAAGCAAAATATGTTGCAACAACAAACAATTGTAATCAAGTTGTTTGGATAAAGCATATTATGAAGGATATAAAGATAGAATTCAATGAACATGTTGCCATACATTGTGACAACACAAGCACAATAAATATGTCTAAAAATCTAGTGTTCCATCCTAAGACTAAGCACATTTCTATCAAGTATCACATGTTGAGAGAAAAGTTGTAGAAAAGGAAATTAGATTACAGTATTTAAGCACTGTAGAGAAGATTGTAGATATTTTCACTAAGCCTCTTCCCAAAGAGACTTTTGAGTATTTGCAAGGTATGTTAGGGGTTATGCTCCTTCCTACATCAGAATAAATGATGCAAGTATGCATCAGTCTAGTGTAATAGAGCATTATTGTTTGTTTGGACTGAATACTAGTGCTTCTTTAATGGGAGAATATCTATGATGGATAGAGTTGTCTAGGATATTTTTTGGATGTTGTTATTGAATAGTGTCTTTGGACACTTGAGCAAGTTAGAAATAGTTGTTGCAAGGATTGATGGTTGCACAAACCTTTAATACTGATGTCAATGGAGGAGAAGTACAATATGAAAAATAGTTTGGAAAAAATAATAGTTTGATATAAAGCACATTGAGGTATATCAATGAGGGAGAATGATTGATGAAGAGGATTTCAAAAGAAAGATTAACAATCTTTTGTAGTCGGTACTTTTGGAACTAGATGTTTTTCATCTATGTTGCCATCAATGCCAAACGGGAAGATTGTTGAAAGCATGAATGTTGATGATACTTCTATGGGGGAGTATTGTAGAAACATGATTAGATCATTATCATGACGATATGTTACATTCATGATTGTGTTTGTCATTGATGTCAACATAGCAGTTTTCTATGGTATCTGACAGAAGAGCAACGGTAAAAATCAAGTTGGTACAAACATATCGTTGAGTACTTTCACTAGTGAGGTTAAAGGGAGATTATATTAAGTATCTAGTATATGCAACTAAACTTAGAAGCATAAGATATTGAGTTTGGAAGAAGTTATGCAAGTTTCAGTGAAGACTATGCTGAGATAGAGTTTACAGAAGCTTGTTATGGTAAACTTGTTATATCTCTTAGCAAAATTGTTATTCTAAGAAGCCAAATTATAGATGTGAAGAAGACATTCTGAAGATGATGTAGCTAAGTTCGCTCATCATAATATTACACATATAGAAAGTTATTCAAGTTACAAGGCAAAAGATTAATGTTATTGCTAAGCGTAACATGTTCTTAATGTGGTCCTATAATAAGTAATTGAGAAGGTGTAACAGTTGACTCAAGGAATTGTTTTATGGATTCAGTATAAATGAAGGACATTCTCTTTTATCATGTAAGGAAAAAAGTGGATGATTGTAAGCAACACAAAGAGAGGAATGTGAAGTTAAGTAGAGCAAAGTGAAGGTGAAGGAAACTTCATTTCTGAGGTTTTATTATGTGATCCAAAGTTTGATACTTGGATACGAGGTTCATGACTTGGTCTACAAGGTCTGACATTGATTGGTCTAGTTGACAGGACAGAGGAAAGAAGTTAAAGTATAGTAGATAAAATTATTTTGCAAGGAATAGTTGAGAGATTAGTTAGACAATGAGTTCAGTGGTCTTGCCCTAGAAGTTGTTTGGACAGTGGGTCATTCTGTCTTCCATAACTCCTAACAGGGTTGGCACAACTCCCAACAAGGTTGGAATCTCCTAACAGGGACTCATATGTACTAAATGTTGTAATAGACTCCTAATAAGGTCCATCCTCTAACAAGGAATATTTATATTAGTACATTATCTTGCGGGCATCATTCCCACTAGGGTTTTCCCTCTGATCAAGGGTTCACTAGTTAACATATCTAGTGTAATTGTACATGTGCATCTTGTTATGGTTGCTATTTACTTTGGTTGAACGGCTAAGATTATTTAAGGTTGATGAATGTTTTATTATTGGATAATTGATTCACACCCACCCCACCCCCCCACCCCCCGCATCCTCTAAGTAATCTTGGTGGACTATTATTTCTAACAAGTAATTGTTTATGTCAAGAAAGCTAAGCTAAGCTAAGAAAAAGAGTAAAATACTAAGAGTATCCAGTAATGCTAGTGTCAACCGAGCTATAGTTGTTGTTGAGAAAATCTCGTGTTGACCGAGAAAGTTTGTTGATGCCAAGCTAGAAATTTTTACAACGATCGAGTATTTCAATATTGACTGAGAATCAAAATTTTAGAGATTGTTGAGTAACAGTAAAAGAACAAATTCAAACAAATCATAAGATCAAGCCAACTCGATTGATTTCTTGGGAGATGCAAAATGTGTTGAAGATAAGATTGATGAGTAAGATTATTAAATTCAAGGAGGTGAGTAGGTAAAGATCTAATAGACAAATTCTAGAGAAGTTTCTAGAGGATGATCAAGAAGATGGACAAATACATTGAATTGAGTTGAATATGATTGTAAACCCTAAGATCTACAATGGATGTAGAAAACGGTAAAGCAAGAATTGCTTATTTTAAGAGATACAAAACCAAATATTTGGTGTCATGTCTAGTCAAGCCTAGTCAAGCCCAACCAGTGTGTATGAGTGAGTTTGTATACAAAGAAAAGTTGATCAGAAACACACAAGAGTGTGAATGTGAAGCTAAAGGAGAAAGCTTGCAGATATGTTGTTGTTGTTGATAAGTGAATCAAAGAAGAAGGCTTAAGTTTTAATGAGAAGAGTGGACTTATTGCTTGAAGGGTGATCAAGTAGATCAAGATCAGAGATGACAATGGAAGGCTTATCAGTGAACCAACATAAGGACTAAACAGAGATTTGAACCTACAAAAGTGAGTTGTAATCACACATATCAAACCTATTGTTTTCTTTCTTATCATTGTAAATAGTTTGTATTGAAATCCTTTTAATAGAGGTTGACCTAATAGTCATTTGAAGACTTAACAGTATGTGTAAATTCTTCAACTCGGTGACATTCTAAATAGAATGATCAAAGTCCTCTTACAAGGCCACTCCTAATAGGGTGATTAAATCCTCTAACCAAGTCACATTTAATAGTGTGTATTGTAACCTTTATTAGAGTTGGCTCCTAACAAAGCTCACTTCAAAAGAGTGAAAAAAAGTGAAATGTTGGTGGTTTTTCTCAGATTGGGTTTCCACATAAAATCCTAGTGTTAAATTGTGATGAATGTTTTCATTTGGTAATGTTTTCATTATGCAATGAAAATTAAGTTTATGACAAGTTTACAGTAGAGACAGAGCAACAATAGGATAAGAACAACAAAGAAAGTGTTTAAAGTTTAATTGTTCAAGTGGTACATATAGACCTTGAGTAATTGATTCACTCCCCCTCTCAGTTATTCTAAAAATTTCTAACCAAATGAAGTTATTGTGATTCCAAATTGAGAATGTAGTAACTTAACTTATGAGCATATGATAACCTTGCAAGACCTGTTGGTAAGGAAAGCTACATAGGAAGAGTTGACAAGGCAACAACATCAGAGGTTACTATTGCATGAGATCAAGGACTTTTTTAGGACTTTTTTTTAGAAGCATTTGATGTTGAAAACCTTGATGAAAAGACTCCAATCATTGCTTAGCTAGTTCAAATTATGGAGAAGGTAAATGATACTTATGTTGATTCAAATGAGAAGTAGATGCAGTGGACAACAAAAAAATTTGAGAAGAAAGTGATAGAGAAAGTCTCCACTAAAGTTGAAATAAGGAAAGTACATTTATCAAATCTTGTAAATTATGTAGAAGTTCTCAAAAATATTCATTCTTTGTACAAGAAGTTATCTGATGCTACATTCTTTACAAAAGAAAATCAAGACCTCATAGATAAACAACAGGCAGATTTAAGGTCAACAGGACATTCTTTGAACATGGACACAAGTTCAAGTTCATTTCATTTTAATAGATCAATAATTTCCCATGCTAGGTTAGTCGAGCTGATGGCTAATGATGGAAGAATAAGGGCTAAACTTATCTCTATTCAAACAATGTTGACACCTCATCTAGAGATTATGCAAAGAGAGCTTCAATCAGCAAAGGAGGTAGTACAAAGAGATCCAAATCTCCTTGTTGCTAATAGTTTGGTGGGTCTAGTTGCTACACTAGAAATAAAGATTCAAATTTTGGAGTCTATAAAGATGGGTTGGGATCATGCTTTAGCTATGATAGTATAGATTCATAAGCCATTTTTGGAAAATTACGGCATTACCACCACCCCAGCAACAATGAGTGACAAAAGTAAGAGGGGTAGTGGACATAATCAGATGAATAAAGAATAAGACAAAGAATGAAGAAATTTTTACAGAGACAATCAAATGAATAAAGGATTAGATGAAGAATGAAGAATTTTTTGTAGAGATAAAACAAAGTTTTGAAATCTTAAATTTTTGCATGTATATACTGAGCGTAAAATTTGATCTATGTATAGTGGATATCAAGTAGAGTATGGATTATACTCTAAGGGGGAGTAAATGTATTTCATTTTTTTATTGAATAGATTTTGGTCATGACAATGTGTTTTTGCCTCTAATGTCAAAGGGGGAGAATATTAATCCCTAAGTTGTCTATTAGTGTCAAACACTTAGTCATTCACAAGGAAAGATTATTCAATCATCACTGTGACTAAGTCATCCTATATAGACCAAGTGAAGGAATGAGGACTTCTATGTAATTTAGTTGAAGTTGAGCACTTACTATTTCTGAGCAAGTCTATGGTCATTGAGTACTTCAATACATGTTGAGTCATTCAAAAGATAGTTCATGTTGAGTGTATAGATGCCAAGTCACACAATATAAGCTAAGAAGATACAGATCGAGGAACAACATGAATAATCAACCCATGCCAAGCATCATAATGTTCAAGTGTTGAGTAAACTAATTTTGATATATTTGTTTAGAATGGCACAAAAACTGAGATAGCCATTTTTACCAACTTAAATGCATGTTTTAATGATCAAGGAGTAAATCATGGAGGTGAATACACATTTGGTTAAGGATCATTAATCCCTATGCAATGTGATTAGCCAAGCAGCAAAAGAGATGGATCTAGATCATTGATTTTGATCTGAAAAATTCTACAACTAGTTATAAGAAGAGGGTTTAAAGTGTAATTTCATAATGTGTGCAAGAGAAGTTGCAAGTTTGGATGTTAGAGGCAAAGTTTGAAGGTGAACTAGATAGAGTGACTGAGCAAAGCAGTGAAGGGCATTATATATCACATTAGAGACCATATCAGAGATTGTAAAGAGGAGATATGTTATCAACATTTGAAGTGCAAAATGAAGGATCAGGTATTGATACATTCTAGCAAGTGTAATTAGGGTAAATATCTTAACATAGTGGTCCTAACAAACCTTTATAAATCCCTTAAGAGAGTGCTCACTTGGTTGTGAATTTTAAATCCTTTAATCAAGGTAGACTACATAAGTCTTGTAATCTCTTAATAGGGAAACCCCTAAAAGGGTACATCATCAGAGGTGATCAAAATTTGTAGCCCTAATAGGTGAACTTTATTAACACAATAGTGAATTTTTGTGGGTGTCATTCCCACCCCAATTTTACCTTCACCTTGGAGGGTTTTTGGGTAACCAAAATCTTTGTGTTATGTGTCGTTCATTTTCTTACATGTTTCCTAGATGTGATTAGTTGTTAGATATAATACATCATAGCAGTAAATGTTTATGTGATTTATGTTATTGTTGAGATAAGGATTAGAGGTGAAGTTATCAGATTGGATATTTGATTGAAAGGGTAAAAGTTTTATAGATCTTGATTCAGCCCCCCACCTCTCAATATATAACTTTCCCATTACACTTCCAACACATTCGACCCTATTTTTTCTTTTCTTGTGTCTATATTTTTTGGAAGACAGATACAAAAGAGGATGTGTTAGTTTGAATGTAATGGCCACTACAATATTTTATTGAGGGACTCAAAATTGCATAATTTTTATTTGATAAGTAGGAGATAATTTCCACAGCAAGTCAAATTGTGATGTGAATATCAAGATTTAACTGTGTGATTTTGAGTCAAAATCACACAGTTAAATCCTAATATTCACATCATAATTTTTATTTTTCAAGTTTTAGTTGTTTACATAAAACAAGAGCGTCTAAATTTCATATTACTAACTTGTCCCATCTTTCTATGAGAACATAGTATCCAATTCTAAGTAATCTATACAAAGGCCTTGCTCCACACATCTTTCAAAAAAGTTTAGAATGCACATTGTATTGTACCAAAATTTCCCATTTAGTACCCATCATATCATTTTCCCATTCTAAAATGCATTAAATTTCTATCGTCCCACATGCTATATGATGTCCATGCATGACCTTCTCAATTTTATCTATCTCATTGTCCTGCACACTTTTTATAGAGGTATTTGTTTGGCTCACTTCCCTTATTATTTTTGCACTATTAGCAATGATACTTTTTGAAAGCCATTCTATGTGTCTTTTTTGCGATCCCTTCCAATTTATGGAAGCATGATCAACTTTAGATGCTCCTTGCCAAGACATAACCTGGACAGGTGGATTTGTCTCTGAATTGTCACTTGAAATGGTAACAACATTGTTCGGTATATTTGTGTTTTCCATATCTAAGGGGTTTATTAACAATTAAATATTTAGGTAACTTGCATGCACTCATTGCTAGAGTTATTATGGGTATGTGTTCAAGGCTTCTTCTCGTAATGAATTTTATGATTTAAAGTGATAAAATAAGAAACTATCATAGAAATAAACAGTTGTAAAATAGAATAATGTACATAATTAAAATTGCTAAACTTTTTGAATGATTATGTTGATTATATGAGTTCTATGTGCTCTATATTATATCATAATTTGAGTTCATCTAAACAGAATTTCTTTCCTAATGCTTCGCAACGTTAATATTTGAGATAAAATTTGGGATATTTGTGATCTCAAAATAAAGTATATTATAGGAGTCATCTCCCCGAACTGTCAAATAATAAGATGTTCATTTTCTTAATCTTATCATTTTTTGCACGTTTCTCAAGGCCATTTTTTCACATTTTAGAATTAGCTATTACAAAATAATGTGTGATAGTTAACTATGAGTATTTCTCAAACAAGAGTGTAAAATTTAGGAGTTGTATATTTTTATTCATTTTAGAGGATTATATATGATAGTTTAAAGATGGTTTTGATTTTGAATAATGATGTTCAATATAGATAATTTGTTGTTATTTTTTGTGGTTTTGATTCTGGATAATGATCTTCAATATAGATAAATTGTTGCTATTTTTAAGTATTGTATGCCTAGATATTCAAATACCATACATATAAATCCCATCTTCTTTTTGCTTTCTTTCATCAGTCTTATTGCTTTCATACTTAAATACCCAACTCTATATATGTCAATCTATTTTGTTTTTGCTTAGTTTTGTTTGAATTATATCACAATGGTTATTTTAAATGTCTTTGGATTTGTATTGTTTATCTCTATGTTATTTTGGTTAAATCACTACATATGTTGTGACCCATCCAAATTACCCACAAATAGTATACATCAACGGATGCACTAGTAGACTTTTGACAAATAAATGCCCATGTGACTAAAAAATTTAGTCACATGACTAAAAGTGATCAAATTCTAGTAATGTTTTGTAATTTATAAGTACATGTGACTAAATAAATAACTAATTTGGTCATCAGATAAAACCACAAGGTTAGACAAAGATAAGTGACTAAATAAATGATCAAATAAATGACTCAAAAATTGGTCACTAATAAGTAGTCACCCAAATAAATGATTAAATGAATGATCAATGTTTTTTTTTTTTAATTGATACATTCTTTAATCATTTCTATATTTTTTATTGCTTATCAGTGGAGCTTTGTCCTATTAAAATATCATTATCAGTTAACTTCCTCAAATGTCCTTTCAACTGATATTGAACTAGGAATGAATTCAAAATCACCACAACACTCAACCACCTCAAAATCTATATATGAACTCAAATTAAGAATTTTTTTAAGTAAAGAAAATTACAAATACTTCTGAATTTTGTGCAAAATTGTATAATGTTTTACTTCATGAAGTCACATATATTTAGATGGTAGGAGTCTAATGTAGTATTTCTTAAATTTCTTTTAAATTTTTATTAATTTAAGATTTGACTTTGACATTTAAAAAGCCAATAATTCTTAAATTTATTTTAAAGTTTCAGTATCATAAGTTTTGAATTCAATAAAAAAATTATTATATCACTAACATACAACAATAAATGTAGCTTTAAAGACTTTTGGTTAACTTTGTGCAAAGCATGATATAATTACAACTATTTGTTGTCATATTTGATTCATACTTACTTTCATTTGCACAATTGTTCACAAGAACTAATTATATATTTTAGTTCACCTAATTTTTTTCTCAAAAGGGTACTTATAATATAATGTTAAAGTGATCTAACTAACTTGAAAATTTGGAGAACGACCCTTGGACCTTTAATTTTCAAATTCACTTTTAGGCATGCTTGTTTCCCTCCACTTGAAATCATGCATCAAATTGAAGTCTTAAATATTTCAATTGAACATTTTTAGTTGTAGGAGGTATACTATCTATAAGTAATTAAAAACTCTAAGATGTTAGTAGATAGGGAATAATATCTTTGGGTTTGGGACAAATTAGCATTGAGATAGAGGGATTTGACTACTTAAAAAGCCTCCTCTTAACGTTGTTAAACTCAAAAGGGCTCATTTATTAATGTGGAGTCATCCTTAATCTCATCTAATCTCCCTATTCATCTCCAAAAAAATGCAACTTCATCTACATTCTATTATGCTTTATAAAGCATTTTGAGTTTAGTATTTTATGACATAATTTATACAAACATCATTCACAAATACTAATTACACCTAAACTAATTTTAAAATAAATAAATAAATAGAATTAAAATTATATCTTATATTAATGTTTATTAAGTTATATCCTTGACAAACATTTATAATAGTACTTGTACCAAAAAGAGGTTCAATGATTATGCCCAATAGTGAGATAAACTATTGGTAATCTATCAAAATATTGTCAAACTCTTTTCATTGTAACCATTCATCTGTTGCACCCTAAAACTGAGAAAATCATCATCCTAGTCTAATAATCAGATATTTTTTATACATGCTTATAAATGAAAACTTACATATAACATCATCATTATTGTGTAACATGTATTTCTCAAAATATAACTTATGTATATTGATTTTGAATAAATAATGCATAATTTCCATATAAATCATTTTGAAATTGTCATTAATGAATATGTTATAGAACTTTGGTTGAATACTAATCATAATAAATAAAATTAGTATAATTTTTATAAAAATATATAAAAACCAAAAATACAATGAATAATATAAAAATGTAGCAATGAAATATTATTAATAAGAATATAAAAGATGATATACTAAAATTGCATACAAATTGATATACGTATTCATAAATTTGTTCTATAGTATAATTTGAATGTTAAGATAGTTTTTTCTCATTATACTTCATTTGTTATGATTTATTATGAAAGAGAGTAGTATATATTATTATATTTTGAAAGTCATTATATTATATTTTAAACACTTTTTAAAAGCACTCCATTTCCTCAAACAAATTAATTGCATTAAAGGTCAAATTCTAAAAAAAAATTATACTAAAATTAAAATAACTGAACCCTCCTCTATAAGGGAAAGACATAATTTGGGGTGATGAATACAGAAAATGTGGAAGAAAATTGTGATGGCAGAATTGTAAGGCATCTAGCTCTTCACTTTTGCCAAATTTGGAAAGACCAGACGTAGGTCATTTGATCTTACTTCATATGCATGTCACCATATTAGCAAAGCTCATCTTTTCATGTTAGTCATGTCAACAATTTTGGCTTCAACTTTGAAGATGGCTAAAATTTCAAGGCTTTATTACTAGTTTTTTTGGTGGATATAAAATTGTGAGATAAGTTGCTTCTTGCTTGTCCCAAAATGGGATCTTTTGAGCAAGGTGTGTATATTCATGAAAATATAAAAGACGGTGATTTCTTTTCAGATGTAATAGTTACAACTACATTAATAGACATTTTTACAAAATGGGAAAAATAGACAAGGCATTTGAACTATTTGACAAAATGTCTCAAAGAAATGTGGTTACATGAACTACAAAGATCTCAAAGAAATGTGGTCACATGAACTACAAAGATAGCAAGAAATACCAAAAATGGATTTTCTAAAAAGGCTTTATAAATTTTTAAGCCAATGTAATCACCAGATGTAAAGGTAAATGCCACAACCTTTTCTAGTGTCCTCCCTGCCTGTGCCAAAGTGAGAACTTTGGAACAAAGCATGTAAATCCATCAAAACTTTATTGAAATAGGGCTTTCATTTGGAACAATAGACAAGGCTCATGAACTGTTCAATAGAGTGCCTGAAAGAGATGTTATCTCATGGAATTGCATAATAGTAGGATATGTGCAAAATTGATTTATTAAAAAGGTTATTGAAAATTTCAATCTTTTCCATTATCCTCTATACCCGTGTCAAAATGAGATTTTGGGAACAAATGGAGTGGAAGGGGAATTTTAATCATATATTACACTTGTAAATACTCTCACATACATGTGCACAAAACATGGAAACATAGAAAAGGTGTGTGAATTAACTGACAAAATGCCTCAAAGAGATGTCATTTCATGGACTGCAATGATTATAGGATATGCACTAGTATTTGTTATTTTCTATAAAGACTTTAGAAACATTCAAGGAAATGGAATTGACATGTATAAAGAAAAATTGCATGACCATTGTCAATATCCGCAAGTGAATTATAGAAAAGGGTTTAAACGGCAAATCAAGATTTGTGGCTCTCTGAACTAAATTCATCTTGAAATATAGAATTTCATTAAATATCCATTTTCATGTTCACCAATAACACTTGTTACATGCTAGGTCAACTTTATATATCAGGTCAAGTATTTACAAGATACATCAAGCACCCAATTATATGTTTGTAGAAAGTAGGATCAACTAGTTTGGATTTAGTACTTGCTTCTTTTAGCTTGTGTAAGTTGGTTTCCATAGGTGTAGACATAGGTTGATAATCCCACATTCCAAATCTTTCCAAATATCAATAGTATACTTCTTTTGGTGTAGAAAGATATTCTCAAACTTGTGACATGTTTTCAATCCAAGAAAGTAATGAAGAATTCCTAAGTCCTTCATTTCAAATTCAGAAGCTAAATCTCTCTTACATTAATCAATGAGATATTATTCCCCTCTAATCAAAAGGTCATCAACATAAAGAATTGGAATTAGCATATTACCTTTGATTACCTTGATGTAAAGATTTGGATCAGCAACATTCTAGGTGAATCCAAGACTTTAGAGGTATTTGTCAATCCTTTATTACCAGGCTCGGGGGGCCTGTTTGAGTCCATATAGAGCATTCTTCAATTTAAATACATAAGACGCAACCTCGTGTGTCACAAACCCTTTTGGTTGTTCCAAGTATACTTCTTCCTCGATTTTTCCAATAAGAAAGCAATTTTTACATCCATTTGATGGATTTTCCAACCTTTGGCTATTGCAATGGCTATTACAGCTGTAACAGAGGTGTAGCTGGCAACTGGTGCAAAAGTTTCTTCAAAGGCGATTCCTTCCTTTTCAGAAAAACCTCTAGCCACAAAATGAGCTTTATGTTTTTCAATGTTGCCATCTAGTGCAAAAGTTTCTTCAAATTCAATTCCTTCCTTTTGAGAAAAACCTCTAGCCACGAAACGAGCTTTATGTTTTTCAATGATGTCATCTGAAGCATACTTAACTTTGAAGAGCCATTTTGAAGACACAACAGATTTTCCCTTAGGTCTAGGAACTATGTCCCAAACATCATTTTTTAGTATAGACCGGTATTATTCCACCATGGCATCTTTCCAAGCTTGATGTTTAAGTGCTTCAGAAGTACTTAAAGGTTCAGGTTTTAGACTCTCACACATGAAAGCATTGTATGTCAATTTTCTAGGTCTCTTGCTTTATCGGAAAGTTCATGAAGGTGTTGCAAGTCCATCTCCTTCCTGTATGATTTTCCTTGCCCAAAGTGACCTTTTAGAATGATCAAGACTCTCTTCTTGAGTCTCAGGATGGATCTCAATTTCATTTGAAGTCTCTTATGGGTACTCCCTCTGAATCTTAGAAGTGGGACATCTTCTTGAGATACATCAAATGTATCTAGTTGATCGGAAGTTTTGGCTCTTCTAAACCCAATGTCTTCCTCAAAAATTACATCTCTACTTCGTTCTATTTGTTTATGTCCAAGTATGTAAACTTTGTATCATTTGATTGTTTCACTAAAACCAATAAAGATACCCTTTCTTCCAGAAAGTTCTAACTTTTTCCTCTTCTCCTTAGGCACATGAACATACACAAGACATCCAAATATCCTTAAGTGACTGATGTCAAGTTTCTTTCCAAAAAATGCTTCTTCAGGGGTCTTATTGTCCAAATATGAGTGAGGACATCTATTCTGAATATAGATTGTTCTGTTAGATGCTTCAACCCAGAAAGACATACTCAAGTTTTGATCAAAAATCATACCATAGCAGCTTCTACAATAATGTTGTTCTTCCTTACAACAACTCCATTTTGTTGAGGATTAGAGGGGACTATGAACTCCCTCTTAATCACAGCAAGTTTGTAGAACTGTTTAAATATTTCAGAAGTGTACTATGTTCTTAGAACTTTAATGTTCTTCCTGAAGGATTTCTCAGTGATTGTTTTGAATTCTTTAAAATTGAGAGAATCTCTTCAAATTCTTTGCACTTAAGGAAGTATATCCATGTCTTCCTTGAAAAATCATCAGCAAATATCACATAGTACAAGAACCCTACTATAGATGGTAAAGACATGGGTCCACATTGATCAGAGTGTACTAGTTCCATCACATCTTTAGTTTTGCTCAAACTATGAGGAAATGACTTTTTGGTGATTTTCCCTAAGGCACAACCTTTGCATGATTCATTGTGAATATGTAATGATCCCTGCTAGATTGGATAAAAATATCGAGCTTGGACTTATGAGAATTTCATCAAACAGATGTTATGAAAAATAAGTTCTTAAGCAAAATTACTATTGTCATGTCACTGTACTAATTTCAAAGATAAATGATATGAAACAATTATGGTGGGTTACAAAATCTAGCCTTTCAACAAGTCTCGCAACTGAAGTTCATAAAAATTACAATGTTGCAATGATGTTTTATAACCGTGATAATAAACCAACATCGATTGTACAAAGTGTTGGAAGAAGATTTCTAACTTCAAATTAAAATGAACATACAATGATTAAATTGCAAACTGGGTAGCTATCATACAATCCTGCTAACAATGTGAATGGCCCTATGATATCCTACTATGATATGAATGTGCTCCTTGATGGAGCCTAAGATTCTAGAATCAATTTGTGCACATTGACTAATCTTTTTAAGTTGTGAGACGAACCATTTAGATTGGAACTCTTTTTATTTCAATAAAATATATGGATACAATCGTAGAATCGAGTACAAACAATAAAAGCCAATATAAAAGCTTGATCTTGTTGTTGGTTGTTTTGTTGAGATTAGGACGAAGCAACAAAGATTTACCATGCAGGGTTGTGTCTTTAAATATGTTGCATCCAGATCCGATTAATAAAACGGATTTGTCACACTCCTCTTGGGAGGATGATTAAGAAGTGTTTGTAAAGCTTTCCTCAAATCCATTTAACTGTCGATACCAGATCGATCACATGGAATGTTTCATAGATTGAACTAACAATAATAACTCCATATTTTACAAGAAATTATTCAATACTGATTGCTCTTGGGTGAGAATTAAGAAGGAACTCACATCTATCATTCAATATTGTTCATTTTGTCAGTAAGATGGCAAAGGCCAAAGCTTACATTCACAGTACATATATTTGAGGCTTGTTCTCTACATCATTACATATAGGGAGTTTCAAACAATGGGCTAAAAGCTAATATCTTTTATTAATTATCATCCTTAAGGAATGTGAGCAGCCTTCCACAGCAAATTTGAGCACAATAATGATGACATGATGAACAGATGCATGAAGGCTTTCAAGGCAAAGTTATGGAGACTGTTTGAGCATATAAGAGAGCCTGCAATCATATCCAATGATGGAAGAGAAGTATCCTGGGGGAGACCAGGGAAATATGACAAGCACTTAGTTCATGGTATTTCCTCAAGGAAAATTTCAAAGATATATTGATTTCACACCACCTATGTGTTTCCAGCCTTCAAGAATTTCACGTCATATTCTCCCAATCATTAACACAGATCATATTCATCAAACTTATATCTTATAAGATTATTTGCTTGCAAGCTTGGAGATAATACACGTGAGGGTGGAGATGACAAAAGATTACCACGGGTGTCCCTATTTGTGATTCAAGGATGAGACATGTATGACTATGGAGATTATCATTATTGTGACTAGGTTCATGTTCTGTCTGTGCCAAATTCGGAAGACATCTGAAGCATTCCTATGCGCACTTAGGCCCAATGATAACACTTTAGTTTCTGTGGCGAAATATCATTCCAAAAATGCATTGAACACCATAATGACTCTTACAGGCCATTCCCAATCGTGTGTTCCAAACAGGAAATATTGTTTCCTTCCAACAGTGCCAAGCATAATGGAGTATTGTTTAATTTGCTTTCAAAGAGGAAAACAGTGATTTGCGGATATGCATCATCGATTATGCGCATGAAAAGTAAAACGTCTGTTCAAAATGGAAACATGTGATGGAGCCCACAAATCTAAATAATGAAAGCCTAAGCATGAGTTTATGCTCTATTTGTTACTGCACTTTCACGAGAGGAATTGAAAACAAGTTCTAGTGTATCTAGAGATATATGCATGAGCATGGAGTTTCTATTTTCTCCAAAAGATCACGTATGGTTCTCCAAAACACCAAAGAAATTAGAACACACATATCTCATGAACCAATGGAATATGCATTCAAGCAGTGGATGCAAAGGGCATGAATTCTCACCAATGAA
Organism: Cupressus sempervirens; assembly: GCA_028749045.1. NCBI lineage: Eukaryota > Viridiplantae > Streptophyta > Pinopsida > Cupressales > Cupressaceae > Cupressus > Cupressus sempervirens. The sequence continues at coordinate 561,119,918 of CM053785.1, read as the reverse complement.
GAAATATAAGACAAGAGTAATTAAACCACAAATTATATTTGGATATAATCAAAATTATATTAAACACTTAATAATGGTTAGTTATTAGTATTGAAAAGGTGCAAGGTTTGATTAAGTAACCAATGCCTTTTGGTGCTCTATAAATATGTAATGTAAAATCAAACAAATCACCATTCATATATACAAAAACTCTCTGCATATTCTAAAGCATATATGCTAGTTAAATTCCTTCCTTGGAAAAAGATTGAAGTTTGAACCAGGCTCCTCGATATTGAATTATTGAGCATAAATTTCGATATTGTTTGAGATAAAATTATGTTGAGTGCAGCATCAACATCCAAGTGTCTTCAATACGATTTTTTCTACAATATAATCAATAAGAATTTTTATTTGCTTTAGAGTTAAAATACTATATAGTTCGTCCTTTATGATCATCTTTATTTTATATAAATAATTTGTTACAAGGATAAGTGGATCAAATTGTTCATTGCTATTTAAACCCGATAAATACAAATATCATAGAATATTGCGATTGTGTCCTTATTTGTATCTGTTTTGTCTCTATAAGGGTTAAAAAATCATAGATTGGTTCAAATACGCATGAATACAAAGTGATTTGACGCATCCTAATAATTGAATTGTTTATAGATTTCATATACATAATATCATAGAGATGTATGTGAACACATATAGTTTTGACTCTATCGCCCTTTTAAATTTTGGCACTGATCAATAACTCGCTTATAATTCTCAATCTATATGCTAGCAAGAATCTAATTTGTTATCTTTAAGGGTTTGATATCTATTTGTTTTAATAATTCACTTTTGATCTTATTTCAGCATTTACAAGTTTATTAAAGTGTATTAAAGTAATCATATTTTCGAAGATTAATACTCACTATTAGCAATCAAGAAGTTTCCTAACCTATTGCCATTTTGGGAAACTGTCTTCTCATTAAATCTTTCTACTATAAACTTCTTGGATCCAAGTTTGTCATCCAAGATCAGTTGCACCGGCCTTGGTTTTGCAAAGCCAGAAGCATAGAGGATCTAGATCAAATTGATTGATCCTCTCAAGTTGGCCACAACCGATTAGATATCCCAACATCGAGCAAGCAAGGCTCGTAGGATTCTAATCTACAATTTTGGGAACCAACACTCCCAATGTCCATGTCCAGATTTCTGATATTATACACCGTTTTTACATGTACTTGTTGATTCTGTCTACAACCACATTTACCTCCTATCTCCAAATTCACTGCTTCAAGCATATGTTGGTGTGTGACCCTGCAAGATTGATAAGAGATATCCTTCAATATCGAGTCGTTGCTTCCATATCAATGTCAAGGAGTATTCAACGTTGTTTACAGACCCTCCAATCTTTGTGTGTTCTGCTTGAAGGTATCCCGACCTGCCAATATTTAATAACCCTGTAGACCCTCCAATCTCTAAGTGTTATATCTGCTATCAAATCCGACCTACTAATCACTAGATGGGATAATCATGTGTAGACTGCATCATTGAAGAAACTTGAACGTCTTTCAGCTTCCATCATCTATTACACATCCCTTTATTGCAACTTGACGTTAAACAATATTACTAAACTTAATTGAAAAATGGAGTGGTACTTACATAAATGACTTCTCTCTTGTCATGGAGAAACTAATCTCTTCCCTTGCAGTCCAACTTCAACTGTTATTTACTGACCTATGTGTTATTAGGCTCTTGTCTACTTTTATCACTAATCTGGCATGGTGCTATAATCTCATGATATCACATATTAATCCAGTGTTTAATTCTAAAAATACAATTGTGACTGTCAAGTTTGTGTCCAATCTCACTGATTTCCTTATGGGGTTTTGTCCTTAGGAATTATCCAATCACATTAAAGCAACCTTTAGGATTTTGTGGAAATATCATATATTCATTATAACAATCCCAATGCAAATGCTTTCCTTTAACTTTGAAATGAGGAGAGACTTGAACAACTTAGCAATGTGGGATAAAAGACTACTTCATCTTTTAATCACTTAAGTAACTTTATAACCTTATAACATTAAAATATTTAAATAAATCACTTACGTCACTTGAACTTTAATATCTCTTGAAATACTTGTCTGATTACCATGTCGTCTAAAATAAGAATCTCTCCTCATAACTCCCCATGTGACCATATACACTTTCTAAAAATAGAAAGGGTCCATCTCTATTACCCTTGACTTACTAAACATAGTAAGTATGGTAAATGGAGTCCAAATGGCATCGAACAAAGGTCAAATCCATATATTGTTGAATGTTGGAGATGAGTCAATCGTCAAAAGACTCTCTTAACCATCCTCATTAGCCTACAAGGATCCAATATTAGGCTAATCCTTGAAATTATGATGCTGGCAACCAATGGAGAAATTACAGAATATGGCTTAATTTGGGCATTCTGATTACTAACTTCTCCATTGATGTTAGGGCACGAAAGTTAATATGACCTAATCTTCTATGCCATATTTCATTTGAATCTGAGGTCTCATGTACAAGTGCAAGGATTGTCTTAGTGTATAACTCATATAAAAGTCCTTGTCGTACTCATATTGTTAGAGCCTTCTTTATGGTTGAATTCTTGGGCCAAGCGAGTACTTTACCTTCCATGAATGCAATTCTATAACCATCATCTTCAACTGTAGATATAGATATTAAATTCCTCTTAATACCTAGTACATAAAGAACTCCAAAAAGTTGAATAGAACTTCCAAATTTCAATTTTATATTGCAGATCCCAATTCCTTTTATGAAATCTGCAAAATCAACACCAATTGTAACTTCATTTGTTTTTATTTGCATGCTTTCTAGGTTATCTTGATATCCAATGATGTGTCTTGAAGATCCGCTATCAACTATGCATGTATTAAATTTGGTTGAAATTTGGTTGGGCAATGCTAAATAGAAGGCATAATTCTCATATTCATGTCCTTCATTTGATTTATCAAATTTTGCAAAAGATGCTTGAGATTTAGATCGATCTAGTTTTGTTTGGATTGTCCTTTTCCATGAAAGTTTCCTTTCCTTTTGTTGTTCTTCTTATGAGAGTTTGTGTTAAGAATGTGAATGTCTTCATCTAAGGTTTTGTGTTTTCTCTTAATCATTAATCTCAATTCTTTTTTAAGACAATCTGATCTTAAACGATCTAGTTTTGGGATTTTAGACCTAGCACTTATACCTTGTACAAAAGATTCCCATTACTTTGGAAGTCCTCCTAATGATATTAAGGATAATTCTTGATTGTCAATCTCATAGCCAAATGCAGATAATTGATCTCTCAAATCTGACATTCTCATGAAGAAAGCATTTATAGTTTCTCCTTTATTCATGCTAACATTATTCATTTTCCTTTTAACAGCAAGTTTTTTTCCTGCATTATTGATTAGGAATGCATTTGCAAGAGCCCGAAACATACGATGTTGTATGTTTTGTCACAATAGGTATTATGTGGTCTCGAATAGCATCCACAATTATCTTCATGGCCTTTTCATTTTTCTCGATCCATTCTGATTTCTCAAGATCATCTTTAGGTTCCTCTTTATCCTCTCTTACAAAAGATTCCAATTTGTATTCTTTTAACAACATCATTAGACGAAGTCTCCAAGATTCGAAGTTATCAACACTTGCAAGGTGATGTTTGAATCTCAATACGTTTGTCATCTTTGTAGAGAGAATGGACTATAAATTTAAAGTGAAATTTGATCCTTATAAACTTAATGCGATCTCTCCTTAGCCTCACTCTAATACCATATAAATTTTATTATAAATTTCTATGATAGTGTTGATGAATGTATGGTTTATATTTCAAGTAGAATCTCTGCTTATAAAGGCTCTGATGTGCTCTACAATATGTATAATAACAATGCAAAGATAAGATAAAAGTTTCTTCAAACTTGATATCTGTACTACCTCTAATCTGCTTGCATTAATGAATTTTGATGCTTGCAATATCAGGCAACATACAATATATACAAAGGTGGTCAAGTATATTGGTGAATGGGCATGTATCCAAATGGAGACATGACCATCCAATCAGTAGTATGGTCACACCCGTTGATTAGTTATAACAAAACTAATGGTTCCAAGACTTAACAAAGTCTAATGCAATTGATAATGATCAAAATGAATGCGATCATTACTGAGATCAATCTCATATATAAACACAATAATTATGTGCACAGTCGGTTCTAAATACTGCGATCACCAATTATAATGCAAATTATATTCATACATATATACATATCGATATTGAAATCACACACACGAGTATACTCTCATATGATCAGAGATATTCTCTGAACCGAAGCCATATGTTTCAACAGTGTGGTTAATCGATAAACATGAAAAGGAAGGCATGTCTTCTAAGAAAAAGATTTAATAAGATATAAATAAAGGAGTATGCCCCTCCAAAGACCTTTGTAAAAAGCATAGAGGAAAATGTAAGTTATTTTATACTGCCATGGGTAAGATGAAAGAAACAAAATCAAGAAAACTAAATTGGAAGGTGGATAAAAAATATAAACTCGAAAATTAACGGGAAAAAGGGGACATATCCTCAAATAGACTAAGGAAACTGGAGTATGCCCCTTTTAATTTTGTAATTTGTACAACACCCTAGATCCTAAGCAAGACTAGAGGTGTTCTTTCTTCGTTCTTTCCTACCAATGCCTGTTTGAATGAAAAAATTGAAATCTTATTTTTAATAATATAATATATAGAACTTCAACCTTTTACCGATCGAAAGGAAAACAAAAAACAAAAACAAACTTTACAAGATAGAGGATGTACAATGTACAGTGTGTTCAAAACCCTTTGTGTTAGTGTCTTTTGTGCTTACATCCTCTTGAATGTTTAAGGTATAATTAAAAATTTGTTTTTCTAGTAGCTATAAACATAATAGAAAATGCTAGTAAAACCTACAGCCATTCAGTTTAAACATGTAAGTCATGATATAAATTAAATTCTCCCTAAGAATCCCGGGTCTTCTTGGACGCCATGATGGTTTACATATTATTGTTAATGAAGATCATGGTTAAAATGGGATTGCTAGTTCTGCTTGTTTTGCAGGTTTCCAACATAACAACTAATATCAATTTTATTCTTGATGTACTATGAAGCTCAGTTGTGGTTGAAGTGCAGGTTTGACGTGTTTAATTTGGAATGTATAAATTAAAATAACAAGTACCTTTGTGATATAACGTTGTAGATGCTTACATTAATATTTTCTCTTTTTTCCAGGTTGGTAAGGAAGAGAAGGGACTGGTCAAAGTAACTTCCATCTCATTTTGATACTGTGCCAAATGTCCAGCCTCAACAAATTACTAATGATCATAGAGTGGCAAATACAGAAGCGAATGTTGCTTGTAGCAATCTGATATTGGAAATGAAAAAGAAAGTAGTTTACCGACTGGTAATTTGGGGAGGTATGATGCAGATGCTTTATCTTCCAATGTAAAATCAGTCCCACGGTTAAGAGGCAGTGGTCTTTCAAAAGATTTTATAGCTCAATCTTTAATGCCCAAGAACGAGGAAAATATATTCCTACTCGATGAAGAGTTGAAAAAGAAAGATCAGCTATAATCTAGCAGAAGGTGGTTGTTCAACTAAAATTGTATGAATAGATTTATCATTCTCAAGATTCAGAAAGTATGTGGCTGCTATAAATGCCTTATAGCTAATCTTTGTTGAAAATTATCCAAATCAAAGCAAAAAGTTAGTGCAATGATTTTAAGCTAATGTACTCGTTTTGATTCACAATGTCTGAAAAGTTTACAATATACTCTCCCCTGCCTAACTTTTATGTTTTTGGATGTTTCAGTTGAATAAAAGATAAAGAAGATGACCCAGACGTAAATGATCAAGACGTACAGTGATTGATTATTGTGACACAGGAATGGTCTTGTTCCTTGCCCATTCTATTGTACAATATTAATAATGCTCAACTGGAACATCTATTCTGAAAGGACATGCTCAATGTATTTATATATAATAACATAATTATTTCCCCTTCTTTGTGCAAATCTCTGTCTTGGCAAAGATGGTTGATTTCATGAAATTGTGTACGTATCTGGTTTTTCCATTTTCAGGTTATTTAAAGCAACATTTTGTTTAGCAATAAAGATAACTAGTTTTACTTATGCCTGAATTTCTGACATAATTTGACCCATCTAAAAAATGACATCCTAAAATTAAGAAACTTTTAGAATTCTATCTCCTGCCTATCTCATAAAATTAATGTTTGAAAAATTTTGATAATTTGTTTGACTTCCAGTTTTATGTAAACTCTCAATTTAAATTATTTAATACAAAAGTTATATATTAGGATTCTGTAATATATATATTTAAATAACTGTCCTGATTGGCATCCCTTGCCATCCCTTCCTATCCCCATTTTGGAAACCTGGGGTAACATTTATTTATCAATAGAATACATGTTAAAATAAATAGTATTCTTCATATTCAAATAGGAGCCTGTCCCTATTTGCATTTCTTACAGAAATAGTCGGTTACATTTACTAAAACTGAGTCCTAACTTAACAAGCACTACATCATAACAGATAATGTTAAGTCTATGACAGTGTTCACGCTAAACCTTGATTTTTGCTATCTTATGATATAACATGGATTCAACCTAAGAATCATTAATAAGTGTATTTCAGATTGAAAGCATTCATCATGATCGCTGTACCCAAAATCTGCATCTGTTTTGGCAACAAATCAAATGAATTCCTTGAATTGCTTTTGTAGTCTTTATGCTATCCTACGTCTACAAGAAAAGAAATATTTTAATAAAGTGAAATGGAATTTAAATTTGTGAAGTGTTCATCAGAGATTTGATACACTCCACCAGACTAAACTCCCAAATTGTCTTTCATTATCCTTATATAAGCAGAAATTTGAAACTGTTTAAGAGAACCACAAGGTGTATTCATGTATCAAAAATATACCAATGTGTGACCAAGCTTGTAAGCCAATTAATAGTGAGCTAGAATCAACTTTGAATAGTCTTGTGCACTAACGTTGCTCCATTTCCCTCCCTAGGATTATAACCTGACCAGAAATTTCACTTGACCAAGATTCTGGTTCCAATCTCTATAACCTGAGCAGAAAGAGTCAGATTATAACCTGACCTAATCAGCATTCCCTTCTTGTTTATATCATTTACACATTGGACCAAGAGTCCGGTTCCTTCACTTCACAATGAAACCATTTACTATATTTCAACACTATGGAGGGCGGTCTGAGAAAGATATACAATTCAAACCATAGTTACAAGAATCAGATTCAGCAGCCTGACTTTGTATTCAAATTTCAATTTGCAAATTAGAAAAAAACATTAAACAGAGATTTTTTTGAAGGATTAAAAAACTTTTCTAAGCATTCTTCACTAAACTAATCAATTAAAACCTACTTTGACCACATACACAATCATATATTGACCAAAAGAATACAAAGGAGGATTTGAGCTGACTGGGACATCATCATTTAGATATATAAACATTCACAAATGCAATAGGTGCACAAAATTCAGGGATTATGATCCATGTCATCGTAAACAAAATCAGAATGAGATTTGTGGCTAAGATGAGTCTGCAACAGAGTAAGGCCTCTTCTTAATAGTGGGAGTGGAATTTTGTAAGGGTTATGAGCAAAGGAGTAGACAGAACAAAAAATTGTGGACATCCAAGATATGTAATGTAAATTTACGATATTTTCTCTTTCAAAATATAAGCAGTTGAACATGAAGGATTCTGGACCTGCGGAAGTTAAATCCGACAGACTGGATGGAAGATGAAAATTAATTGACTGAAGCTTGGAAACTCCAGAAAACTGTGTCAGAGGGCAGATTAACAAGATTAGTGTTTCAGAATATAAGCAGTTGAACAAAAGGAATCTGGATCTGCAGAAGTGAATCTGATAGACTGGATGGAAAATGCAGATTGATTGACTGTGACTTCGAAACTCAAGAAAACTGCAGCAGATTAACAAGAGAAGTGACAGAGATTAATAAACAAGTCACAAAAAATAATGTGGGTATTTGATATTAGCTCCAGTTAAGTCCCAGCAACATGGATGAAGAGAATACCAGAAATGATGGCATAGCCAATAAGTATAAATGCCAGTGCAAGAAACTAATGTTTTTGCTGGCCAAGTCTGGAGCTTGGGACATACAAGTTTGGCAAGCCTGGCAGACACGTTCTATCACTCACCCCTAAGTTCCCAGGCCTCGGAAGCCTAGACTTGGCCCAGGATTTGGCTAGTTTGCATACTCTGAGAAAAACAACAAAGGAAGAGGATGACATCATTTATCATATAATTGTATGACATTATCACATTTACTAATGCAATATTAAACTTTGATAACATCATCCAGTCAAAATTAGTCAACTAGGATTAATGTACCTTTCTCTGTTTGCTGATCCACATGCATTCAGTTCCCCACTCTTTTAAGTATTAATTTGGTTTTACTGCGTCAATCTACATAATGATAATAAATATGACTTGTATTAATTTACGTATTTGGGTGATCTGAAAATCTAGTTAAACCTTCATTTAATCCATATGCTTTTCTTCAACTTCCCAAGATATTTACCAAGGTATAGAGAAAAGACTGGAGAGAACTTTAACTATTCTCTAGTGTCAACCTTGGTGTTGACAAATGTGCTCTAATTGGGGTGTTTGTCCATTACAGTTGCTGTCCATATGTTCCACTGATTCCAAGTGAAGATTGACTGCTATTTTGACCTTCTTCAGCAGTGTTGACAACAACATAAACGTTTGTGTATCAGAATTGACTTCTTTGTAAACTATTTGATTGGAGTACAGATTCTGTTTTCATCTTTCAATGGAGTCTGAAGCTACTTTGATTGATTTTAGTTCATGCTGAAGGTCTGGACCCATTGATTCCAACTTGCATTTTTTTATTCGTTTATTAAATTATTTATGAAAATGTGGAACCATAATAGTAGTTTCTGGATTAAATTGTGTTTTAGCTTTTTTGCATCTACTTTTCGGATCACACTCCTTGATCCATCATTTTGTTTCCTTTGGCTCTCTTCATCCTGATGATGGATCACAGAGTGTGATCCTGATAGGGACATCTTTCAATTAAGCCCTGATCTCTTCTAGGACTCCTTAAGGCTCTTTTCCTGGCCTTCCTAGGGTTCTCCTAACACCCTACTCTAGAGGAATCTCTTTCCTAACTCCTCCCTCTCCAAAATCTCTCTACCAATTTGACACTTCACTCTACTCACTTCCTTGCTTCTTGGACCAACACACCAAGTCCACTACTTAATACACCATGGCCTTGCACAACTCCAAATTGGATGGAAGGGCTTCCCCTATACTGATTTCAACTATACTTGATGGCATTTTGTCCACAACTCCCATGGCTTTGTTACCGATTTCATCAAACCCTTGTGATAAGGCTACTAGCCTTTTAAGCCCTAATTAGGTCTCCTAATAGGTTTTTAGTCAATATGTTCAAAACTTCCTTAACAAGGCTAGCAACTAGTCACCATTCTGGATACCCTTTTCAGAGAACTCAAAGATTTTCAGTGTTCTAGGGTTCCAAACTGTTTGTAAACCTGCTTCCTAGAATTAGGCCTAATATTAACATTTCTAGCTTGTTTGCGTTGTTTGCCTTTCAAGGGCTTAAAACACCCCACAAATGCATTCACAAAGTACCTTCTACTCTTGCATACAAGACCTTTATACACTCCTCTTCACCTTCAACAACTTGGATTGATTATATCAATCCAGTAAGCCTTCCATCCTTTCTCTGCAACTTCCAAGTCATCTAGCTCGGTACACTCTCTCTCGCCCAGAGCTTGGTGTTTAAATTAACAAACCAGCAAACCACGACTGCAAACTCCATATGTACAATGTATTTACAGTGACCTAACATATTCCAAATGGCCATACAGTTCCCACCATTGGATTTTATGCTAGGGCCATTTTGAGTCTTCCAACTCTGTATTGACCAATGAACAGGTCACAAAAGAAAGATTTTAATTTCGCCTATCAAAACAAAAGCTCTAAGCCTGCAATTGCACACCAAGAACCTAGATTCAATGCCCTATATAATCATGAAAAGAAACATCTCAAGTCAATCCATTATCATGTGGATGCTCGAGTTGCGAACTGACAATACAGGAAGAATGCGAGAAAATTGATTGTTTGATTAAGAAAACTGCATTTACAAGTTGCCAACCCTGCTCTGAGACCTCATATGGTCCTAAACAAATGAGTGGCTTGTGCCTCAACTGTCCAAACCAACCCAAAACCGCTTCTTGCCTTTATTGCTCAATCTCGTCAATTGTTGTCATTGACAACTTTTGCAAGTTTTGCATTTTTACTACTTTGCACCTCATATTCCATTCAAATGAGTGCTGATTGACTTGATTGGCATATCAAAAGCCTTCTAACGCATTCCTACCTCGTTTCACCCATTTTGGACCTATTCCACCCATTGACCCAAATTGACTCCTAGTTGACAATTTTTTAACACACCTTGACAACTTGGACTCACATTGAAAATGACTTCACAAACACTCCACCAAACCCAAGGACTCATTCTTACTCCTTATTCTTTAGTGGTTTGGATAAAACCACTTACAAGCCAAAACTTGGTTAGGGTCTAGCCTAAAACCGGTGCCCTTGCATCATTCTCCCCCTGCAGTAAAGATATCAAGATACTCCTAGAGCTGAAGTTCCATGCTGATGCAAAACTTCTTGAAGTCACTCTCTGTTATCCATGTAGCCTCTGATTCTGGTCGATGCCTCCATTTGATTAGATGCTCCATATAGATGCCATGTCTTATCTTTTTCTTGACCCTTGAATGTCAGATTCCTCCCGCTTGTGGCCTTATTTGAACAGGCACCCTGAGTCCCTTCACATCAGAACCAATCTCTGCATTTTGCTTGTCCTCTGTTACTTCGGGTCCTTTGTACTTGACTAGATCTTGCACAATGAATATGGGGGAAATTGCCAGATCCTTAGCTAGATCAATCTTATATGCATTTTGCCCATATTTGGCTTGGACTTTATATGGTCCCGCTCTCCTCATTTGTAACTTACTCGGGATGCCTTTCTAAAGTCTGGCTTTATTGAGATGTACCATCACCCATCTCCTACTTCAAACTGCAAATCCTTTCTTCTTTCATCCACCTTAGACTTGAGCTTTTGGTTTGGTTCCATCAAAGCCTTCCTTACTTGTTCATGAACTTCTTTCACGGAATGGGAAAAGTCATCTGCGTGACCACTAATTCCTTCATGATTCCTTAACTCTCTAAGTTCACAAACTCCTCTTGGATGGATGCCATACACAACTTCAAATGGACTTTTGCTAGTAGATCTGAGGAAGCACTTGGTCCCACATCTGACCATACTCTTTTGTTAAACACCTTAGAAGGTTTCGAAGCACTTTGTTTATCACTTCAGTCTGACCATCTATTTGTGGATGGTAGGCTAAACCAAATGGCAAATTAGTATCTAGTTTTTTCAATGAAGTTTTCTAAAAATGCCCCATGAATTTCACATCCCTGTCTGACACTATACTTATTGGTAAGCCATGAATCCTTACTACTTCTTTGAAAAAGAGATGGGCAATGTAACTAGCATCATGAATTGTCTTGTAAGGTATAAAATGACTCATCTTACTAAATTGTCTACCACTACAAACACACTGTCAAAACCAGCGGTTGTCCTTGTTAATCCCACCATAAAATCCATACTAAGACACTCCCATGGTCTATTAAGAGTTAGCAAAGGCTGATACATTCCTACATTAGAAGATGTTCATTTGGCTTTTGACAAACCGCACTGTTCTACATACCTCCTAACATCTTTTTGCATTTTTGGCCAATAATAGAACCTTTGAACTAGGTCTAATGTCTTGTTTAAACCAAAATGGCCACTGAGACTTCCATTATGCTTCCTCTTGAATGAGGTTTTTCCTCATAATCCCCTTGGGCACATATAACTGGTTACCTTTAAACAACAATCCACTCTGCAAGGTATAATTAGCAAAATTGCTATGAAAATGATTATTAAAATCAACGCATACCTTGTAGGCTTTTGAGAAATCTTCATCTCCTTCATATAGGTCCTTAAATCCTTCAATCCCTATGCTTGTAGCTAGATCTCTTGGACAGTGAGTAGTCTCCTACTAAGTGCATCTGCTACCTTGTTGCTCTACCCCTTTTTATGCTTAATAGTAAATGTGTAGGCTTGAAGAAACTCCATCCATTTTATATGTTTGAGGCTCAACTTCTCTTGTGTATTTGTGAAGCTTAGAGCTTAATTATTTGTATAGACTACAAACTCCTTGGGCAAGAGATAATGCCACCACTTCCTAAGGGCTTGGACCGATGCATAGTGCTCTAGGCCATAGGATGAGTACCTTGACTTGGCTTCATTCAACCTCTTGCTGTAAAATGCTAATGGTCTTCCCTCTTGACTTAGGATTGCCCCAACAGCTATGTTTCTTGCATCACATTCCACAATGAACCATTTGTCAAAACTTGGCAACACTAGGATAGGTTGAGTGGCCACTTCTTGTTTCAGCTTCTCAAACCCTTCATTAGCCTCCTTTGTCCACTTAAACTTAATCTTGAGACCACCTTTGACAATGTCCAAGATGTGTGCACATATCTCACTGAACCTCATAACAGATTTCTTATAAAACTAAGCCAATCCATGAAAGATTCTCACTTCAATCCCTGTTTTTGATGTGGGCCAGTTCAATATGTTTTCTAACTTGCTTGGGTCCATTTTTAAGTCATCTTGGGATATTAGTAAACCTAAGTATACAAGCTCTTGTTTCAAAAACTCGCTCTTCTCTAGGTTAATAGCCAATTTCTCCTCATGCAATTTCCTCAACACAATTTCTAATTGTTTCATGTGTTCTTCCTTTGTTTTGTTAAAAATGAGCATGTCATCAAGATAGACTACCACAAATCTACCTATGTAATCATTCAACACTTCATTCATTAGCCTCATGAATGTACTAGGTGCATTTGTGAGGCCAAATGGCATAACTAACCACTCATAAAGACCCTCTGTAGTTTTAAAAGTTGTCTTCCATTCATACCCCTCTTTCATCCTAATTTGGTGGTAGTCACTCTTAGGTCTATTTTAGAGAAATATTTAGCACCCCCAAGACAATCCATTAAGTCTTCTATTCTAGAAATAGGAATCTATATCTAATTCTTATCCAATTTATTGCCCTAGAATCATAACACATTCTCCACTTACCTCCTTTCTTTGGTGCCAACACAACTGGAACTGCACATGGGTTGATGCTCTTCGTAATTAGACCTCGGTCAAGTAGTTCTTGTACTTGTCTTGCAATCTCCTTGCTTCGATCTGGTGTCATCTTGTATGCAACTTTGTTAGGCAATGATGCCCTCGGTATAAAATCAATCTGATGCCTAATAGCTCTTTGGGGAGGTAAAGTGGCTGGTGCTCCATCACATATGATATCACTGAACTGATCCAATAGTATTTTCATCTCTACAAGTAATGTTGGCTTTGGTTTGTCCTCCTCTTTGAGCTTTACTACAATTGCAACCTCAATTCCTTCTTCCTTTTTGAGACATTGCAAGAATTCCTTCCCACTCAATAAGAGTACATTAGAATATGATCCCCCTTCAACAAGTGATTGAATTTTGTAAGTAACTCCATTCATTTTAAAGGTGTCCATGTTCTTTCTATGGTGGACTACATCTCTATCATATTGCCATGGTCTACCCAACAGTAGATGGAAAGCATCCATGAGCAAGACATCACAAAGTATCATGTCTTCGTATTCTCCTATAGCAAACTAAACCCACACTTGTTCATTCACAAGAACATTCTTCCCTCTGTTCAACCAAATAAACTTGTAGGGATGTGTATGAGGTATCTTGGTGAGCTTCAACTTTTGAACTACCTTCTCTGAGATAATATTATCTATTGAACCTAAGTCTACGATGACCCTACACACCTTGCCAAGGATCTTGCACTTGACTCTGAACAGTGCCCTTCTTTATTTGTGTTCTTCCTTGCTAGGTTCTTCAATCAATACCCTTCTGAACATGAGGTTTTTACCACTCTCTGAATCAATATTCGCTTCAAGGAATTTAACACTACTAGCTTCCTCTTGTGCATAAGCAACTTTATTTTCCCCTTGTGAAGATGGTGCTTTGTTAGGACATTTGTAGGCACAATGGCCTAATTGACCACAATTGTAGCACTTCATGTTTGCAAAATGTGAACCCCTACCAAAACCTCAAATCTACCTCTTCCACCACTATTAAAACATCTACCTCTGTTATAGCTACCTCTTCCACCACTATTAAAACATCTACCTCAAATCTACCTCTTCCACCTGATTCATTGCACTATTCAAGTAATTTAAACTCTCCTTGGTTCTTGTTTTCATTGCTTCTGCCGCCAAATCCTCCTCTATGACTCCCTCTTGAATCTCTTCATCTACCTCCACCCCTTGAGCTTGTATCCTACTTCTTCCTACACTTCTCTTCCACCTTAAGGGCTAATTGATAGCGCTTATGGACAATAGTAGGGGTTAAGAGACTAATTTCTTCTTGTATGCTCCATCTAAGACAACTCAAATACCTTGCCACTTTGATACTCTCTTCTTCTTGGACTTTGGATCTAAGACACAATTTCTGAAACTCTTCTACATAGGCAACGACATCCATGTCTCTTTGCTTGAGGTTTTGTTTTCTCTTGTGAAGTTGGATCTCATAATCATCTGGTAAGTAATTCTCCCTTATCTTGGCCACCATAGCCTTCCAATTGGCTACTAGATTCTTTCCCTCTATTTCTCTTTCTTCTTGAAGAAACTTCCACCAAGTCAGGGCTAGTCCCCTCAATCTAGACTTGGCCACTTTCACCTTCTAAGCCTCAATAACTCCTTCACATTCAAAATTGTTCTCCATTACCTCTATCCATTCCATCACCAACTCAGGGTCCATCTTTCCATTAAACAAGGGTATCCCTTCAAGAGCTTTTCAACCCAATGCCTTGGTAGCCTTAAGGAATGGTTCCTCGTGTAGGGGTGGGTCAGGTTCAAGGATTACATCCACTGCCTTACCCTTATCTTCACTATCCTTCAAATTTTCTTGGACTTTGTTAATTACCTCTACAACCTCATCTAACTTTTTTTATAGCCTCTAGGACTTCCTTCAGGAGTCTATTCTCCTACTTTTGCTCCATCATTTCTTTTGCTAACTCTACATTAGTTACCATGGTTGCCTCACCCACTAATTCACTATCAAACTCTAACATACACCTAGCCCAAATCTTCAAGCTCTACTACCAATTTGATAGGGAGATCTTTCAACTGAGACTTGATCTCTTCTCAGGCTCTTGAAGGCTCTTCTCTTAGCCTTCCTAGGGTTCTCCTAACACCCTACTCTAGAGTAATCTCTTTCCTAGCTCCTCCCTCTCCAAAGTGATCTCTACTAATTTGACACTTCACTCTACTCACTTCCTTTCTTCTTGGACCAACACATCAAGTTCACTACTCAATACACCATGGCCTTACACAACTCCAAATTGGATCGAAGGGCTTCCCCTCTACTGATTTCAACTATACTTGATGGCATTTTGTCCACAACTCCCATGGTTTTGTAACCGATTTCATCAAAGCCTTTCAATAAGGCTAGTAGCCTTTTGAGCCCCAATTAGGCCTCCTAATAGGGTCTTCAGTCAATATCTCCAAAACTTCCTTAACTTGCAAGGGCTTCAAATACCCTTTTCAGAGAACTCAAAGATTTGTAGGGTTCTAGGGTTTAAAACTGTTCATACACTTCCTTCCTAGAATTAGGCCTAATATTAAGGATTTCTAGGTTGTTTGTGTTGTCCGATTTGCAAAGGCTTCAAACACCCCACAAATGGATTCACTCTACCTTCTAATCTTACATTCGGGAGCTTGATACACTCCTCTTCACCTTGAACAACTTGGATTGATTATATCAATCCACTAAACCTTTTATCCTTGCTCTGCAACTTCCAAGTCACCTAGCAAGGTACACTCTCTCTCGCCTAGGGCTTGGTGTTTAAATTAGCAAACCTGCAAACCATGACCCCAAACTCCATATGTACAATGTATTTACAGTGCCCTAACATATTCCAAGTGGTCCTACAGTTCCCACCATTGGATTTTATGCTAGGGCCATTTTGAGTCTTCCAAGTCTATATTGACCAGTCAACAAGTCATAGAGGAAAGATTTTTATTTCACCTATCAAAACAAAAGATCTAAGCCTACAATTGCACACTAATAAACTGGATTCAATGCCCTATATAGTCATGAAAAGAAAGATCTGAAGTCAATCCATTATCATGTGGATGCTCGAGTTGCAAACTGACTGTACAAGAAAAATGCAGGAAAATGGATTGTTTGATTAAGTAAAAAGCATTTACAAGTTGCCAACCCTTGCTTTGAGACCTCAAATGGTCTTAAATAACTCAATGGCTTGCGCCTCAACTATTTGAACCAACCCACAACCACTGCTTGCCTTCCTTGCTCAGTCTTGTTAATTGTTGTCATGACAACATTGCAAAGTGCAAAGTTGCAATGTTGTCATTGACAACTTTTGCAAGTTTTGCATTTTTACTACTTTACACCTCATATTCCATTCAAATGAGTGCAAATTGACTTGGTTGGCATATCTAAAGCCTTCTAACAAATTCCTACCTCATTTCACCCATTTTGGGCCTATTCGACCCATTGACCCAAATTGACTACTAGTTGAAAACTTTTTAAAACACCTTGACAGCTTGGACTCACAGATTGAAAATGACTTCACAGACACTCTACCATCCCCTAGGACTCATTTCTAGTCCATATTCTTTAGTGGTTTGGCTAAAACCACTTACAAGCCAAAATTTGGTCAGGGTTTAGCTTAAAACCCTAAGTGCTACTGCACCAAATCCAAAATGTTGATTTAAAAAAGATCACATACAATTCAATCCAGAAATTGATATCATGATATTATGATTTGTGGAAATTTCTTATCACTAAAATGTGCAATCTTTTACTGTGGGGGTTGACTTGACTATAAGTTCTATTGTTGATTTTTCAAGTTAATGGTCTTGTGAGGGATGGTAGTTGCTATGAGAATGTCTTGCCGATGATGCCATGGGCAATGGTGGTTTAAATAGTTGAAATGTGAAATACAAGAGCAAATAATTCCACATACTGGTAATAGAAAAAGATACAACGGGTGTATGGAGAAGGCATTCTTCTCCCCAAGTGCATTATTCAAGTCTTCCACATTCCCATTGGAAGGTATTCTTCATTCGGATCAATGCTTTCTGTGCCACTATCTCAAAATTGGAAAATTTCTCTAAAATGTGTGAGAGCTCTCTTTCCCACCAAAGCCAATGGAGCAACCATCAAGTCATATTACATGGAATTGAGGATTTAACCTCTCCTTTCATGGCTTACATAAGAAGGTGGGAGTTCCAAAAGAAGTAAGGTTGTCTTTTTGCACAGTTGTCAATCGGCACTTTTCATAGTACTTTTAAGTAAACCTTAGTTTCAATAAAAGGGGTCTCCTCTAAGTATCCTGGAATTTGAGATACTATTTATCACCAATGTTTCTATCTTAAGTGCTATTAAGTCAAATAATAATCCTGCAACACTTTTCCTTATGACATCCAACTTGCAACACCCTCAAATGCATGAAACCCCGACATTTTGATCCCAGGAACAATCCCTCTGACTAGACCTTATTGTAATTACCTGCTAAATAATATCAGTGACACTGTAATTGATGGAACTCAGTAACAGCATCGGTAATTTACTTAATTATTTAGGGATCATGTGATGACATCCTATTTGAGTTAGCAACATTGTTGTATTTATTTTATATTTCAAATTGGTGTCGATTCCATGATGTAAGGATCATGTGCTAGTTAAATTCATGCATGCAATTGATTTGGCAAGTGAGACTCGGGCTACGCAAAAACATGGTTAAAAAAAGAAAAACAAACATAATTACATACACAAAAAGAATTAATGCGTTTAGAGAATACATAGGCCTAATTTGATTATCAATTTGTTATAATTTAAACAACGCATATGTCACATAAAATGATAAATGTATAGCAACACTACAACTGTTTACATAGGATGATATGTTAGAAAACAGCCAAACCAATCAGAAATTTAAAACAGATAAGAATATGAAAGTGCACAAACAACAAACACCATAACACCAAAATTAATGTGGAAATCCAAGATGGGAAAACCACACAGAAGCTCATTGTCATGAATATAACACCGGTTCAGGTGATTTCTACAAGGGCTCACTGCTGGTTTGGTCACTGCAGGTTGGGCTAACTGCCCTAATACAAAATGACTACTTACAATAAAACTCGTAGAAAAAAATGTGCATTGATAATGTTGCATCTGCATATGCTTGAAACTGTTCCAGTTAATAGCACAACAATAACTATCCGCAGCAGATCCAGTAAGATCATCTGCTAGCCTTTACCAACCCTCTACAAAACTTAATACACCTTTCTATTACTATCACCTTCCTTAACTATTGTCCTTCACACTTCTTATTCAGCTCACACACTTCACCACTGAATATGTATTTGCGTTACCATATGGCATCATCTCACCTTTCGGCATAAACTTACAACCCTTCAGATCTGAATAGATATTGTGTATATGCACATATCCATTGAACTACATACATATGTCAGCCTAGCAAAAAGACATGTTGGCTTGATTACAAAGAGATATTTCAATACAGTTCAACACGCTAGCATTAGACCTAAAAGATAGGTCACACATATGAGGACTTCATACCACACTAGTACATGACCCAAAGATAGGTACTGCATAAGATAAGCATGTTAGATAGCGCAATCACCAAAAGACAAATATTCTAGGGCCAATGGGAATGCCACAACCAAGAGCATGTCTTGATCTTGAAAAACTCTGCACTTAAGGATAGCACAAGATAACGCCTGTCCAAAATCAAATATAACTGTCTTACCAAAAAAACTTGATATACTGCATGAATGTCCAGATAATAGAGATACCCAGAATGAGCTCTTTACACAACAGTAAATGATAATCATCCACTCTTCACATATTTTGCATTCACCAAATACCGTAGATGCACCAAAAAAGGATATATCGCTATTACTGAAGTAGGGACATCCATCCACATAATCCATTGCAATAATATACTGCATAGAATAAATAAATTATGTATATCACAGGGAGCACAACCATCCAGTGCAAGGTTTTGACATTAATGACAACAATTCCACCAGCGTCATCTCAACAATGTCCCCCTTTGACACTGATGACAAAACAACAAAAAACAGAAAAACTCCAAAACTTCCAAAAAGCGAAAACATCAAAAGCTCCCCGAGTTAGATAATCCCATTCACAGTTTTTCTCTCCATTTCTCTTCCTTTTTTTCCCAACAATGGCAAGGGGCCAAATAACATAATTCAGAAATTCAGATTAAAACAACAGGTTTTACAAGAAATTTTTTCTTGTACCTTTCCTTTATAATTGGAACTCTTCTTCCACTCATCCACTACCAAACCCATCCAAGCACACAAACTGTCATGAAGAACCAACATATCAAAAGATGGTCCAGTCTGGAGACCACTATCAATGTTCATTGTCCTCTGCATCAAATAGAATTGCAGAAAGATTTTTAACCGAACCTTGATCAACTCATTTACCAGCTAGAAGGTTTTGACCGTATCCTCTGTGTCTCTGAACAAACAATAGCTCAGCCTGCAACTCACCAATTACGATCCTCTGTTTTTCGCTTTTATCCTTGAAGAATTGTTTATTTTACCAAACTCATCTAACTTAGACTCACTAGCTTCAATCTTGCCATGAAAGTTATCTACAGTAGGACGCCACCAGAGACACTACCAATAAATATTAGACATTTCCTTTATGCATTCTCTTGTCTCACCAATCTGTTTAGATGATTTCTCTTCTGCACTAGCAAATTTTTCTTAATTTCATCTTTGAATTTTCATCCTTTTGAAACATGCTACAACAACCTTCCCTCAACAATTTTTACCACATCATCTGGTAGCATACCAAAAACATCAGAAACAACAATATATTTACTGAGCAAATGATCAACGAAAGCAATCTCAATTTCAATTTCAATCTCTTACTACTCGGACAGTAGGCAGACTACATGTCACTAATCCTGTCAAATTCACCTTCATTCACCATTGACAGAACCACATCCAAATCAACAGACCCTGATTTAGATAGAGAAACATCATCTTTTTCCTTCTCCTCTTCTCCTCCTTTTCTTTTTTTGATACATTGACGATCTCTTTTTGTGTTGCACCAGTCTTTCTTTTCTTAGGTTCCAGAGGGAAACTGCCAATGGCAATATCCAACTCTTTCTTACCAAAGGAGGATTCCTCCTCAATAGGCACAACCGTACTGGAGCACAAATTCATCTGTAAAGATAAGTTTTACAAGCATCCATTTTGTCTTCCAAATATTCCAAGTACCTGTAAATCTGCTTTTTTGACAAGGATACTAACGTCCATTTCATATTTTTCTCTACTTGGTTACAGTCTCAGAAAATAGAAAAACAAACACATAACCAGAGATCCAAACTGGAAGGCATAACCTTCCACCAATGACATTCTGATATTTTCAAATAAATTCTCCAACAACAAACTACATAAATCAAATTGCAGGCTCACCTTAACCATCTTATGAGCCAAATACACAACTACAACAGACATTACATCTTCTTGATTGTGGAAATAGATTTTATGTGTAATTCCATATGCAACATACCTCAGAACCAGATCAACAAGGGTTTTATCTAAGTTGTCGATTTGGGTTCGGGGACGAATTCGGGTTCAAGAATCTGACGTGTGGATTTGTGATTTTTTTCCCATTATGATTCGTAAGGATTCGTGTGTGTGTGTGTGTGCACATTATATATTTTTTAAAAACAGAGAACTAGACATAATTGTAAAACTAAATTATTTCATCGTATGAATCTACGATGCTCGATCATTGATCACCAAATGTCAACAATAAACATTATCATTATGATATTAAAAAAAATCATCACATTGAACTACTGAATTAAATTAAAAAATAATTAAAGAGTTGGTTTTTCCAACTTTTGGGCCCACATCTTATGTTTTGCCCTATGGGTCCATGCATAGACCCACACCGGATTACCCTGGGTCCATGGGGATTCTTGATTGGTCCAGACTAGATCTGTGCAAGGTCTGAATTTGACCTTGGGGATGCGCCCAATTTCATGGTCCACGGGTCCGGACAGACCCACAAAGTCATAACACTTTGAACATACCCAAGATGTACCAATTCGCAAATCCAAATCCGATCTAGACTCAAACACACGAATCCAATAACGTAAGTATTTATCAATATAAAATGGGGGTCTTTGTCAATGCCACTTAGTTGTTGCACAAACCTTATACTTCATTGTCCTCTTCCTGGAGGATCTCCAACATTGCATAGAGCGATAATATCCTCAATTGTTTCCTTTGTAATTGCATAGGGTTTGTCCAATATCAATTTTTCATTCTTGAACCAACTCAACAAGAATAAAATTGACTCCTTTGCAAATCAAGCGAGTTCTCCCCATATGTCCATACCCAATATTTAGATTCTCTACAATTAATCACAGCCTATAACTCTACTTCTATTTGTCTTATCTTCTCATGATCAGAATAGACACAATAGAAAGGGGGAATTATATTAACTGAGAAAATAAGCTAGTACAAACAGTGCAGAGAAAATTAACTTCAAAACATGCCCTACGGGCTTACAATAGCATAAATCTGGAGAATATTTCTCCTTTTAGCACCCCCTCTCAAGCTCCAATCCGAACTGCCTTTTACAATGCCAAAAGTCTCCTTAAATAGACCCCGGAGGGTTAAGGACTAGGAGTATATTCTAGAAAGTGCTAGTAGGCATCCACCGACAAAATAGAAGGTTCCAGAAGCCGCGTTAGAAGTCGGTGCAAATCTAGAAGAATCCAGAAACAGTAGCCGAACTTCCGGGAGGCATAACTTTTGAACCGTAGCTCCGATTGACGAACCGTTTACATTTTCGGAAAGCTCTCGAAGCGCTCTATAGCCCTATGGACCAGCTTCGCTCGTCCCCCATTTTTCGACCCTTTTCGAGGTCATTTAATGCCCCAAACCTGACTTTGAAGCATTCTTAGGAGGTCTCCAAAACCCGAAAAACTGCAATAACTTTCAAACCGTGGGGCATTTTGACCTGATTCTTTTTTTGGAATGCTCTAAATCTCAATTACATTCATCTGGCCAAGTCACACCTTCTAGGTCACCAAAATGATGGCCAAATTGCATGCTCCTATTTTTTCGGGATTTTCAAATGCACTGATAGTTGAACTATGAGAGTTGGAACCTTTATTTGAGCCAAATGGGTATCCAAAAATGTAAAGACATGAAACAGAAACTAAGTCTAAGTACATTTTTTTGGGTGACACAGGATTGCCCTTATACCTCTGGATGCTCCTGCATCAGACTATCATGAAGAAAATTATAGAATCAAATCAAATAACTTGGCACAACACATTGTTCGATGCTTTGTGGGCTAACAAGATTACTCCAAAGCGAGCAATTCGAATGTCACCTTTTCAATTGCTATATGGGATTAATGCTGAAATTCCAATTCCAATAACTTTAGAGCTTCCTGCTCTTAAGTTGTTACGAGCCAATAAAGATGAAACTTATTCAAATTCCCTGGATAAGAGAATTATGTTTCTTCATCAATTGGAGGAGCAAAGAAAAGTAGTGGATAATCTTGCTACTCACCAGCAACGAGTAAAATTCTATTTAACAAAAAATCCAAATACAAAGAATTCCAAATTGGCGATCTTGTTCTACTTTGGGACAAAAGGCGAGAAACAAAACGAATGCATGGAAAATTTGATTCTCTTTAGCAAGGACCCTTCACAATTCACTAGATTGTATGCGATAACAGTTTCTGGCTTGCATGTCGAGATGGAACACCAATGTCACTGCCTTATAGTGGACAATATCTAAAACATCACTTTCAGTGATCATCAGATAAGTACCCCTTGTACATAGTTTTATGTTTTTTCGAGTCATAGGGTCTTTATTTTTATTTTTGCTTTTGGTAGTCGCTTGACTCTATAACCCAATGCAGTAGATGAAGGCACTTAGAGAACTGGATTCTATGTCACTCTTTGTTTTCAAGAACAAACGAGTAACATTCCCCAGACAAAGTCAGTTATTGTCCTGCATTTTGTCACCACAAAATGTAGGTAACAGTACAAAACTCTTCAACTTAGTTTTGTAATTCTCTAAGACAGTTCATGATTTAATTGGCTAACATCGACCAATCAATCGACCCCAACTCATATAATGAATCCTTTTACTAAAGGCTTTTGTCAAGTCTTTTTCATTTTTTATTTTATTAAGCTTTTGCTTGATTTATGAAGCCTTCAATGTCTTTTTTCGCATTTTCGAGTGTGTATCTAAATGCTTTTGGTCTTTTGGTTTTGTTCAAACCCTTGCTTTTAGTTTTCCCTTCAATTTTTTATATCTTAGGTCTTGATCATGCTTGGCAGTCAAAAGACATGACAATTTAGGTGCCCAAAAAGTGCAGCCTCCAAATGCAATTGCATATTTTAAAATATCATGTTATATTTTAATTTTGACATTCACTTTTTGAGAAGTATAACATAAATTGACTTTATGTTATGTTTTCGAGTTACTTTATCACTTAAATTTATCATTTAAGTGACTATAGAGCACTTCGTGTTATATTTTCATGTTGAATTGTTTTTAAATTTTTCACTTAAATAACTTTATTAACTATAAGGTTTGATTTATTTTTTGAGTTACTTTCAAAACATTTAAGTTAACAATATATTCAGAACTCAACATAGGCAGATGTATTAAAAAACACAATAGAAACCAATAGATTTATCAATAGATATTTATCCTGTTCGTTCTTAAAATAAGATTCAGTATTCAAGCATGTGGAATATGCGTTACAAACCAACAAAATGAAACCAGTAAACTCTCATAAAACTCCTAAAAACAACGTTATTGTATTATATAACAGCAATACAATAACCAGCATTCAGAATCCAATCTTAAACACAGAATTTACAGCCAGATTGGAACACTAAGATAAGAACCTGTAAGCGCATACGAGACCCTTGAAGTGACGTCTCCACAGACAATGGGTTTGCGTCCAATGTCTGCCGGCACAAGGGGCTATGTCCTCACACTGGCTGAAAGCTAAAGCTTTCCAAAAACTCTCACAAGAGAGAAATTGAAATCTGAATAATAAATCAAAACATATCCAAATGAAAGAGTCTCTTCTCCTTTTATTCTCACAACTGTGACTCTTCGACTTCCCTCCTGGCTTTTCATCTTACCTCTCCTTGTCATCTTTAGTCTACTTTGAATATTAAATTGACCTTTTATAATTAGAGCCCACACTTTCATAGTCAATTTTAATATCATATAAATGTGTTCTTTAATATTTCTAATGTCCCAAAAAGGGGACATACACCTTATCATATGACTGTCAAGTGTGTTCATTGTGAGCTAATATTACTCATGCTAGACCTGTCTAATTCTCATTGTGATAGCCATATCACTTGCCTCTACTCATCATTATGTTGGTTCTTTATCCTGAGCTGTCACATACTGACTGTTCACTTTGTACCCTGCACTTCTATCATGCTCTTATGACTTTCCTTTAGAGTTCAGAGTATCAGCCCATGAACCTTAAACGTATGATAAAGGTTTCCTTAAAATGGCAAACAAAACTTGCAAATATTTTCAATGGCTTTCAAAGATTGTGCTATTTACTAAAGTGGACTGTCATCCTTCTGTTGCGATTGTGTCCTGCTATATATATTTAGTCCATTGTTCATCATTCAAAACCCAGAACCCTGTCACTGGCACTTCACATGGTACCTTACTATCCTTTTCTTGTGTGTAGACTGTCCTCTTTATCAAAAGTTTGTTCATTTTTTATGCTTCTTTGATATTCAAACATTCTCACATGAATGGCCTTGACTGCACTTTATGCTCTTCTTTGTATGTCTCTCTTGGAATCTTCCGGCTACTTAGTCTCTGTTGTCACTATTTTATCATCCCAAAAAATAACTATAACTGCGCTTTGACAAATGTCTACTCATTGCACCTTATGGCTGCTATTTTCATCTGTTCCTTTCTAGACTCTTGGATGAGCAAAGGTATCCTTGCGACTGCTCTTGAAGACTGTATATTTTTATTGTGTGACTGTTTCATACATCTTTGCAAGCATTTTCATAATAAACATGAATTTATTTCACTTCTCTTTCATGTGCTTTAATCCTCATCCTTGGCTACTACCCTGTGGGATTATCGTATCATCCTGTCGTGTTGCTTGCCAACCTCAACGATTCCCTCTTTCATGTTCATCATTGCCTAAAGACCAAGCTATTTACCATTCCTTCTACGGTACTCATGGACTGCCATTTTTATTTTTTTTATTATCACCTTTTGTCATTCATGGCTCAATGGCACACTATGTGCTTCCTTCTCAGATTATGTATGATGTCCTTTGGTCATTGATTTCCATGACAATCCTATTGAGCACTTGTTTCCATGATCAACCTCTCATTACTTTGATGCACAGTCACTACATGCCCTTCTTCTTGTAATCTGTCTTCTAAATTTCATTCCTTCATTATCTCGGCTTCTTCTTATAACAATGTATTAATCAACACTTGTCTTTTGGATATGCCTTGATTGTCATGTAGATGTGTCATGGCCTCCTTTCCTCAATGTGTTTGCACATAACTTAAATCCATTGATGTAGCCTTTGTGTTACTTACAGACTAAATTGCCTTATGACATAGATATTATCACACACAACTTAGTCATAGCTGACAATATTGGCATATTATGTTTATTGATTTTCCTTAATAGTATATTGCACTAGGAGAAACTTGCTGTCCTCTCATATAAACATACAACCATTTCTTAACAATATTGTGTCATTCCACGGTCCTTTGACAACATTCTATTCTCTTTGCATACCTATGTCACTGATTTTGCTCTTAATTTGTGACTGTTGTCCTCAGATCCTTGAAATTGTTGTTATTTCCTTTCTTGATATGCTGTTCCATGACAATCAATATGACTGTAAGCTGCCTTCTTGTAATCTTCTTGTTCTCCATTTTCTTATGATCAAATGAACACAATAGGTCGGTTTGCCTTGTGTTGATGAGATAATTTATTATCAAACACTGATTTGTTTTAAGATTTGAAGCTCAGCTTCCCTTAAACTTGACTGATTCTTTCAGGCTGTCACTGTGCCACAGATTTCCCTTTTCATGATGCTGTCCACTGCCCTTCTACTCATTGTAGCACATGGCTTTAGCCTGATTATAACTGATTCTGAGGCTTAAATCCTTACTATGCTTGCACTGTCCTATGATTAGCAAACTAAATCACTTTTTCCCATTGCATTGTTATGAGACTGTCTTTCTATGAGAGTTTCTTCATACTGGTAACCTGGAAACTTCTCCACTTTACAGTTCAAGTGATCCATCTTCTCATCATTTTCCGCACAAGGTGAATGCCTAATCATGGACTCCGCTTTGTTCTTTCACTGATTTACTCGTTAAACACTATTAAATAAAGATCAAACAGCAAAAACATGTGGATAATACATTCATCATAATGGGCCAACAAGATTGTCATCTTTCAATAATCATTGAGAGTTTGGTCTGAAAAGGAAAACATGCCTAGCATCTCCTTTCTGCCACATTCAAGATAATGAAT
This sequence comes from Cupressus sempervirens, assembly GCA_028749045.1. Taxonomy (NCBI): domain Eukaryota; kingdom Viridiplantae; phylum Streptophyta; class Pinopsida; order Cupressales; family Cupressaceae; genus Cupressus; species Cupressus sempervirens. The sequence goes on along the minus strand of CM053785.1, from coordinate 561,093,030 downwards.
AGATTGACAATGTGCACTATTGAGACTCCTCCAACTTCTTCCATGCAATACTTAAGTTGTTCAAACATTTATCCAACTATTGGCCGCCATTGTAGAAGGATAAGTCTGCAACATGACATGTTTTCTATCTTCTGTTTTGCAGCGTGGAAAATCATGCATGAACTTTGAAAAACCCTAAGCCCCCTTGCAATGTGGGCAACCAATGAAGTAAACAGCTTACGCTATCAAGTCATGCTCTTCTATTTGCACTTGCACCATGACTCTTAAGCCCTGCTGTGTGCCCTATTTCATCTCTTTAATCTCTACAATGTGTCCTTTCTTTCTGCGATGTGGTTTGAAGCAGTCTTCCATTTGCTATTCCTGCACCATGAAAGAGGCTGCCTACAACAAGGAAACCCTACCTTTCTCTTTCTGTGTGGATATGAACTAGTCAAAAAAAGATAAAATATAACTTTTGTTCCTCATAGCATAGACTTCAAATGAAATTTGCATTAGCCCAAACCTTGCTTCTTTTCTTTTTGTATTTGATTAAAAATTAATAAACAATGTGATGACATGATTCAAGATAATAAAGTTGCTTATTATAACAATTGCAGTGTCGCTCTTAATGACTATCCACACTTATCAAAAAGCACAAAAACATCAGTATCTTTTAAATGAGGTGTCCTAAAATACAAAAGAGAGCGAAAAAAAAGATAGTCTGATAGTTGGGCATTATGTTGTTTCTTCAGTGCTCCCATGTGGCATCGCATGGTTTGTTTCTTTCTGGATGTGACTTGTTGTATCGAGTCCATTTCATTCAATTGTCAGTAGTAATAGTCTACAAAGTCTACACTAAGTACTTTGAAGCTATAACTAAAAGTGATATGGAGCTATAACTAAAAGTGATATGGTATTAAAATACATGGTCTTTTAATGTCTCAATGCAATCACAATTATTGACCCTACTCAATTACTGGGTGCTTTTTCCTACAGCAACTCCAAATAAATAATTACATGATCCCACTTGTCACAGAAAAGAGATTACATTTTTTGAAATGCAAAAGTGGCATATGTGCACTTAAAAAGTAATACATGTAATGATAGTGAAGAGTGGTCTCAAAGTAATTGAAGAAGAAAAAAGATTTATCAATCCTTACTTGCAGCTGCTGGAGAGAAAAAATTGAATAGGGAGAGTGAAATTAGCTATGAGGGCAGCCATAGCTGAATCTCAAGGAGCTCCTTTTGATATGCAACAAGAAGCACTTGAGAACATACCGGATCTCTTCGTGGCCCACAGATTCATAAACAAAATGTCTCTTTTGCCAATTCCACTTCTTCTACATTTCCTAGTTCATCACCATCTTCATTAAGTATGGGGAGTTATTTTATGTCCAGGAACACAATTGGATCACAACCATCATTAGAGGGCACTGGATGGTACAAGAAGGTGCATGAGCAAACTGATATTGCAACAATTGATTTTCGGTTTTTCAACAATATCTCAATGTATGTGGCTGATAGTCCCTATTGGTTGATTTGGTGAATGTAATTTCAATATCGTGCAAAGGGTACAAGCCGCCTTCGCGCAAGGATTTGAATAGAAGGTTAGGATTTTACTATTTAGTAATTGTAAATAATTATGATTCACTTCGGTTCATTGTTATATTTTAAATCTTAATTGTTATTTCTTAATTTTTATTAACACTTTATTACACCTAAATTTTGTAGGTTGCTTGACGATGTGGTTGATAGGGCAAGAGTATTGATAGAATATCAAAAGAAAGAGTGGAAGAAATATGGCTGCACCATTTTATCTGATGGGTGGACAGATGGAAGAAGTAGAACCATTATTAATTTCTTGGTTGCTTGCAAAGATGATGTGGTCTTTTGAAAATCTGTTGCCGCCTCCAACAAAGTGACAAATGCACACACATTGACTTTAATGTTGGAGAATGTTGTCATGGAGGTGGGAGTAGAGAATGTGGTGCAAATCATCACAGATAATGCAGCAACATATGTGGCAGCAGGTAAATTTAATTTTTTATGTTCAATATGAAGCATGAATGTAAAGCTATGGTATCATTCAATTTAGATTTGATGTAAATACGGAAAGTTTGTAACAAATTATTGATTTTTTACTAATCTTTAAGGTAGAATCCTAGAAGAGAGGTATCCCACACTTTTTTGGTCACCTTGTGCTGCACATGTCCTTCACCTTCTTTTGGAGGACATGGGAAAACTTGATTGGGTGAGTCAAATTGTGGAAGATGATAGGCGAGTCACCAAATATTTCGGTAATCACCCATTGGTTCTCAATTTGATGAGACAGACCACTAAAGGTAAAGATTTGGTGACACCCGCTATGACAAGGTTCGCAACGGTGTTCTTAATGTTGCAAAGTATTCTCAACCACATATTGGCTCTGAACAAATGTCTGTGTGTGCTGATTGGGTTGCTTCACCTTACTCAAAGAAGCTTGAAGGAGAGGTTGTGGCACGAATAGTCTTTGATGATAGTTTTTTTGCAAAGGCTACAAAGTTTGTCGAGGTAACTTCAAGAATCAAAACATTATACTTTTAGTTAATTCAAGTTTCATTATTAATTCATAACTTACTATGTTATTAATTAGTTTGTATTTTTCAAATTTCAAATGTAGATGTCTATTCCCCTGATTAGAGTCTTGCGCATATGTGGCCATGGATAAGGCCGAAGAGGCTGTTTGAAATTACTATTATGCAGACAAACTCAGATTTGACCCCATTTGGGAAATAATTTATAGGAGGTGGAACAATATGCTCCACCAACCCATTCATGCAACAAGCTACTTCCTCAACCCCAAATTCAAGTACTATGATTATCCTTGAGATTTTACTAAGACTTCATTTTACTTTACTTTTTAAGGTTGTGTAGTAAGACTTGATATCATTTTCTATGTGTTTTAGGGTTGATGATTCGTACTCAGATCCTAACGGAGAGGTCATGGAAGGCCTCTCTAAATGCATTGAGATATGAAGTGGAGAGAGACATCGTTGTGACTGAACAACAAGATTATGTGGAATAGAGGGGTATTTTTTCTCTTCTATGCTAGCAAAAAGAGCAAGAGCTACTCAAGCACTAGGTAAAGCATCGAATTTTGAATCTTTTGCAAATTGATAAATTGTGTTTACTGATTATCTTTTTTCATTGCTATATAACTTCTTCTTTTTTTGAAGATGGTTGGTGGGAAGTTGGGGTGGCAATACCCCCAATTTAAAGAATTTTGCTCTCAAAGTCATATGCCAACCTTGTAGCTCATCCCATTGTGAGCGCAATCGGAGCTTATTTGAGTCCATCCACACAAAAAAAAAGAAACAAAATGACTCAAAGACGGCTTAATGACCTTGTTTATGTGCACTATAATCTTAAGTTGTGCATAAAATGGGCACAAAGTTCAACACTACCTAGTCCACTTGATCTAGAAGAGATAGATTCTTATTCTGATTGGACGGCACAAGAGCTAGGTCCATTGTTTTCACCGGATGAGATCGCAGATTTGGAGAGGCAGGCCATAGAGGGGGGTGCTAGAACAGATTTTTATTTCACAATGGATGTCATTGAGGACAGGGACAATGATGATTCAAGCTCAGAGGAGGAGGCATTACTAGTGTCACATATAGGAGGAGATATATCCTCTTCCAGGACGTCAAGCCAGTCAGTAGGAATGTCGAGCAAGGAGGCACAACCACAGACTTCACAATCACGCAGCTCACGCCCAATCCCAATGCGGGGCACTTCTTTGAGGACTAGACCCCCTCGCTTTCTTGCTAGTGCAGCTTGAAAGAGGAAAATGTGATTGTATTGATGTATTTAGTATTTACTTCTAGACAGATTGAAACTATTACTATTTTGCTTCCCGCCATCAGCATTCCACATGAGAATGTGATTTTGTACCTCCTATGCATTTATATATATCTAAACTTTGCTTGTTTCTTTTGTGTTTTCTTTAATTAACTTACTAGATACATCTTCTTGTTAAATTTTGCAAAAAAATGTATTTTTAATTAAATTTCAGCAAGTTTTTTAGGTTCTCGAGTTTTCCCCAATTTTTTTTTAAATTACCGAGTTTTTCCCAATTAAACTTTTGGGGGGCTTGGCGAGTTGTTGTCGAGTCTAAGTTTTCCAACTATGTTGTAAACTATATTGCAATAACAGTAAAACCTCATTCCTTTTCCATATGAATCGAAATAGCCAAATTACAAGAATTTTGAATTTAAATTTGAATTAAAAGGAAGAAAGGGTTAAAAAGGATAAATAAAGCATATGTCAAGCTCTCATTGCTTGTGACTTCGATGGCCAAAATCAAGAAAATTAAAATGAGATGGAAACAAAGAAAAACGGAGAAATCAACAGTAATAACTTATCAACTCGAAAGGAGTTTACCACTTAGTGTATTGATTAAGTGGTGGTGGTGGTGTTCTCCTTGTTGGTAATCTAGCTAGGTTACACAGTATGATGTTGTCATTTATGGCAACATATAGTCAAGATTAAGTCAGCAGATCTTGGAGATAAAAATCTTGTAATAGACACTTAGAAAATTGTCTAAGAACAACAGAGTTATCTATCAGCAAAAGAACTAGTTTGGTCAGCGCAGTTTGCAGAAGCATTTCTGGCACATGCACACTTACTTGGAGGAAGTACAATATGTCAAGATGATGTATGCATGAGCGCAGAACAGTACAGTCAATATGGACAGAGATATTCCAATTTTACAGTGATAGTGTTGTAAAGATGGAACAGAGCTGACTTAAGGAAATGAGTATTTGGGTTTAAGGAATTTTTTTTTTTATCAAAATAATTGCTTAACTAATTAGGGACGACATCCTAGATGTTAACAATAACTGAGCAAGAATTAATTTTGTAATTTGGCAAGTGTATGAAGTAATGAAGGCCAACAAAATAAAGAAATAAGGTATAAAGAAAAAGTTTTGAATGCGAAGTTAAGTGTGGTTTATGGGATAGGCATGTGATATATTTAAGATGAGAATTTTGATATAAGATCAGAGCAGTGCGAATTTAGGATCGAGTTTTGTGAAGAGCAGCGAAAGGCAAAATCAAATATTGAAGATATCAACAGCAATAAGAGCTTTTTGTACCTATCTCTTGTATCGAAGAATAGTTGGCTCATCTTACATACTCTATGTAATTGTAATAACTTCTAACATGGTTGAAGCTTCTAACAAGGACCACGACACTATATGGATGTAATAGACTCCTAATAGGGTCATCACAAGATACTTTTGATTAGTGGATCGTTTTGTGGGTACTAGTGAAGCCCAAATTTTTGGGCCTCCATTTGAGCATTTTCTCATTTCTTTTACTTATAAGTTAATGTCTTCATAGTTTTGCTTTCATCAGTCTACTATAAAGGTGGAACTAACAAGCACTCCAGATTTTCAATGGGATGAAAAAATTCATGTATATGTTGAGCCTTTCTAGATTATAAGGGAAGACGGCGAATTTATACCCCATCATGTGGAGGATGATCATAACCTTGGCTTCATTGTCCCACTACATGAAACTCTCCCACCCCAATACTTCATGTGTGTTGTCTTATACAAATGGTTAGGATCACAAACTGTTTTACCAGTTTCATTTCGACATCTTATTCTGCCAAAGAAATATCCACCTCCAACTGAATCACTAGATTTGCAACCACTTCCTCTATCTGCATTAAGAGATCCTTCATATGAAGCTCTGTATCAGCAATTAAAGCATTTCAATCCTATTCAAACATAGGTGGAGAGAGAGTACATCTTGATCTGTTTACATTGCACCTGTAGCAGCACTTGCAAAGGAAAGATGTTGTGAACGGAAAAGGTCATTGATATCAATGAAACACAGTATTGACTTTAAAATACAGTCACACATATACCTGATGCACAGGAGAACTCTGTCAAGTTCCCAAACTTCATAATCCTTCTCAGGAGATATTGTACAGTTGCAGACATGTATGATTAAAACTAATGATTCGTACGCAGGTTTAAGTCCAAGAGTAGCTTTCTCAGGCATGCTGAAAACTATAGGAACAAATAAGAAATCAAATGAAGGATCCAACCTTGAGACAATGCCATTTATTTATATTCATAGGTGATATTCAACATAGAGATGAAAGCCACGATGGAGATGGTTGTGTGTAGCAGCAGAGTACAATTTTCCAAGTCTTCAATCAATGTCATTGGATTAAGGTTAGAAGTGGCGGCTTTGCACTTCATAATGTGAGAAACAAAATAGACATCCTCTCACTTCAGAAACAGCAATATAAAAGACACAATTATTTCCAATGACAGGCGCCCAAAATCCGACACATAATTTCTTCTTCACGTCAAAGTAAAGCATAGAATTATGATAGATAAATTTGAACCAAATCATCACCTACGGATCATAATCTTGTATTTTCAAAGACGGCCATATAAAGATTATTGCAATTCTCACTCGACAAGACTGGAAGCTCTCCAAACAAGTTGGAGGGATGATCACACACATGGTTGCAATAAGAGTCGAAGTACTTCGGCAATATTAAACACATTATATCCAGGCGTCAAATATTTGGCAGTTGAAATCTTCACCAAAGTACCATTCATTCCGTTAACAGAAGAAATTTATTAATACATATTAAAAAAATTCCTACACCAATAATCCTGCAGTCAAAATCCAAAATGTGATCAAATAAACCCCTACTTATTTGATTGGTCCTCTATGAAGTGAGAAGTATTGATGAAGAAAGGAGTTTCATCGCAGGAGTTGAAGAATTATAAAATGACTGCCGATAAAAATTAGTAATATTTTCTCCAGATATAAGTTAATTACAAATTAACCAAAAGAAGAGGTGCGATCACTAAAGATTTATTTAACTAAAACTTTGTTGTTTATGTAAAGTTTTTATATATCTTCTCTTTGGTGTAAATCTCAATTTCTATATATAATGATTTGAAAGACTTTAGATTCTTAAGGTAGATATGACCATACTATAATATCTTAATATTAATATTTGAATTGTTCAAGTAATTAATACAAGAAAATTATATATGATAATATCTTGTTTACAAGTGTATTGAAAATATATTATAATTGATATGTGATAGGGAATAGATTTTGATTGCCTTTGTTATTAATCGTAGTCTATCCCATCGCATTTATATATGTTAGTTACGGCTCATGAAAGAGGACACGTCCCATTGAAAGGACTGTCTAGTCGATAAGTATACCAATGATAACAGTGAGAACACTGCTTGCGGGGCCGACAAACCTAGACAAAAGGATTAACGCCCATTACAAATAATTAGCATAAAACTCGATGCTAAGAGGTAATGATAAATAACAAGAAGTTATTACAAGGTATTATAAAATGCTCAACTTATATTAGTAATATATATACATGTATAATATTATATATATATGTATGATAATATATATAATATATATGTATATATATATGTATATATATATTATATATATGTATATGATATATATATAATCAATGAGCAATTATATAATAATGTAATAACATATAGATACACATGATAGATCTAAAGGCACAAATTATTTAATTCCAATTTCTCACAAGGCTAACATATTTAACACTCCCTCTTTAGCAAGAGGGAAACTGAAAGAAAATAAAACAACTTGCACAATAAAGTGTTATCATCATAGTGTTTGGTAAGGTTTAACCGAAGAATCAAAACATAATGGATTTTCATGGTGTCCGGCAAAATCTGGCCCGAAGAACCATGAAGGTTATCAATGTGTCGGACAAGATCCGGCCCGAAAAACAAGGATAACCCTAAATGTTTGTAGACAAATCAACTATAAATAAAGTTGTCACTTTATAATAGGATCAAAACACGAGAAAGGTCATCACCTTTCACAACACAAGCTTGCAAGAAAATTTTATATTCGTGAATATGATAGTTTAATAAATGCATTTACAACAATGTCATACCAAGTTTACTTCTAAAGTACACAATTTTCAACTTCGCAAGAGGCTTGGTAAAAATATCAACATTTTGCTCATTTGTACTGATATAACTTAATTTAATAACATCTCTGCCAACCATGTCTCTTACATAGTGATAAGGAGTCACGATATGCTTTGATCGAAAGTGGAAAATTGGATTTGCAAAAAGTTTGATAAAACTTTGATTATCGCAATGAATCATTGTAGGATTTAGAGGTTTTCCAAATAACCCAAATAAGAGTTTCCTTAGCCAAACTACTTCACATGCTCCTATGGAGGCAGCTACATACTCAGCTTCAATAGAACTTAAGGTGACAACTGGATGTTTTCTACTAAACCAAGTTATCATTGCTGACCCAAGACTGAAACAACAACCTATAGTGCCTTTACGATTTGAGGAGCAACCTGCCCAATCTAAGTCAGTATACCCTTCAAGATTTATCTCAACATTTTTATACTTTAAACCAAAACCAATAGTTCCTCGTAAGTATCTCAAGATGTGTTTGGCAATCATTAAGTGAATCTTCTTTGGTTTACACATGAAATGACTTAGGACATTGGTAGCATAGCATATCTCTGGTCTGGTATTTACAAAATACATAAGTGATCCAATGATTTGTCTGAAGAGAGTAGGATCGATGTCCTCAGAGTTTATAGCTTCTTCTTTTAGATTGTGCAAGTTTGTTTCCATCGTAGTAGATAAGGGCTTACTATCCATCATTCTGAATCTAGTCAAAATATCTTGAGTATACTTTCCTTGATGTAAGAAGATGTAGTCATTTTTCTGACTAACTTCTAGTCCCAAGAAGTAGTGTAATAACCCTAGATCTTTCATCTCAAATTCAGCTATGAGGTCTTGTTTGCATTTTTCAATCAATTTATCATCTCCTCTTATTAGTAAATCATCAACATATAGAACAAGTATTAACATCTCATCCTTTGAGGTTTTGAAGTATATGTTTGAGTCAGCTTCATTCTTTGAGTATCCAAGTTTGGAACTTTGGATAGATAGTTGTCTATCCTTTCATACCAAGCTCTAGGGGCTTGTTTGAGACTGTAGAGTGCTTTCTTGAGTTTACATACATACAACATTTTATCTTTCACAGTGAACCCTTCAGGTTGTTCTATGTAGACTTCTTCACTAATGATCCCATTTAGGAATGTAGTTTTTACATCCATCCGATGAATCTTCCATCCTTTGGATGCTGCAATTGCAATGATTGTTCTTACAGAAGTGTAACAGGCTACTGGAGCAAAAGTTTCTTCATAGTCAATGCCAGCTTTTTGAGAAAACCCTCGAGCAACAAATCTAGCTTTGTGTTTTTCAATACTTCCATCTGCGGCGTTTTTGATTTTATATAACCATTTTAAAGATACAATTGATTTGTCTTTAGGTCTAGGTACAATATCCCAGACATCGTTTTGAAGTATGGAATTGTATTCTTCCACCATGGCATTTTTCCACTTTTGTGAATTTAGAGCTTCTTCAGTTGTTGATGGTTTGGATTTATTTAGCTTAGTTATCAAAGTAGTGTAACATGATTGCTTTCGAGTTCTCTTGCTTTCTTTTGAAATCTCCTTTGGTTCTACATTGTTTTCTTCAATCATCTTCCTTGCCCATAATGGTTTTTTCTTCCCATTAGTAATTACCTCATTAGCTATATCTGATTCTCTTCCTTCAGATGTGTTCTCCCTCTGAGTCTCGGTTTGTTTAGATTCTTCATCATCTGAGTTTGGTTCATCTTCTATGCCGGTTGAAAGTTTTAATGCGGAGTGTTTTTCAAAAATTACATCTTTACTTATTTCAACTGATCTTTGTCGGGGAATGTAAATTCTATAACCCTTTGAATTTTCACTGTATCCTATAAATATACCTCGCTTTCCAAAAGGTTTGAGTTTTAGTCCTTTTTTCTTTGGGTATGTGCATGTAGACTAGACATCCAAATATTCTGAGATGACTTATATCTGGTTTAAACCAGAAGAAAACTTCTTCTACTGTGGTATTTTTTAGAATTGAATGTGGACATCTGTTTTGAATGTATACTGCAATCTTAGAGGCTTCTGCCCAAAATGAAGTGTGCATATTTTGGTCATGTAACATAGCTTTTGTGGCTTCAATGATGGTTCTATTTTTTCTTTCTACGACTCCATTTTGTTGAGGATTATAAAATACTGTATACTCCCTCTTAATCCCAACAGAATTGCAAAAACTTTTGAAGATTTCAGATGTATATTCACCTCCATTCTCTAATCTTAATGTTTTAATCCTTTTACCAGTCTGAATTTCCATTAAGTCTCTTTAACTTTCAAAAAATCGATCCAAGTCTTCCTAGAGAAGTCATCAATGAAAGATATATAATAAAGGAATCCCCCTAGAGATGGTGTGGGCATGGGTCCACATATGTCTGAGTGGACTAGTTCAAGGACTGATTTTGACTTGTGTTCACTAGAGGGGAATGGTCTTTTTATGATTTTCCATAGAGCACACCCTTTGCAAGTTCCTATATGGTTGAGTCTAGTTTAGTGGTTTCAAAAGTGATCTTTTCTAAATTTGGAAGTGAGCTGAACCTAATATGCCCAAGTCGTCTATGCCATAATTCATTAACATTTGATGTTTCATAACTAACGGCTTGCTTTTGAATATTGCTTAATCTATATAATGTTCCAAATCTGGACCCTATGATAATAGCTCTTTTTAGATTTGAGTTATTAGGCCAGCATAGTACTTTGTCTTTGTTGAAGGTGACTTGGTATCCATCATCGGTTAGACTTGAGATTGAAACTAGATTTCTCTTTATATCTAGTACAAATAAGACATCTTTGAGATTAAGTATAGCTCCATCTTTCAATTTGATGGAACAAGTCCCAATACCTTGGACAGGATAGGTGGAGTTGTCTCCAATTGTGACTTCTTCAGTAATATAAGTTCCAAATGTATCAAACATATCTCTGAATCCAGAGATGTGACGAGATGCACCACTATCTACGATCCAAGCTTCCTTATTTGAATTTACTTCACTTGAAAGTGCAGAATAGTATAGTTGATTTTCATCTTCCTTTGTTTCAGCTAGGGAGGCTAGTATTTTTTCTCTCTCTGGACAATTTTTGAAGGTGTGTCCCATCTTCTCACACTTGTAACACTTAACGTTGGAGTAATCATTACTTCTAAAATTCTTTTTCTTATTATTGAATTTCCTTCTATTGAATTTTCTCTTTGGTTTATTTGAGACAGTGTGAAGAGCTTGATTTTCTCCCTCTTGATTTGATGTGATTCCTCTGGAGATTAACCTTGACTCTTCTGATATGAATTCATTTTTTAGCTGATCAAAAGTAGGAATTGAAGGTCTACTTTCCACTTGAATGAATGTATCCCAAGACATTGGTAGTCCTCTAAGAGCTATTAATGAAAGCTCTTGATCTTCTATTTTGTTCCCAATAAACGGTAAGTGTTTCTTGATTTCAAAAAATTTCTCGAAATAAGATTGAACAGAATCTCCTTTTTCCATTTTAGTATTCAGTAGTTGACTTTTTAAGGTAATCAGTCTACTTGAGTTATTTATCTCAAATGTATTTTTTATGGTCTTAAATACCTCATATGCACTTTTGATATCTGATATAGAAGGAAGAATGTGATAATTTACTGAATCGACAATAATTTTCCTTGCTTTATTGTTCTGCCTTCTGATTCACTTTGAGGTATTGTAATATCTTTTTCAATGAAGGTTTCTAGTTCCAATTCTTCAAGAATCATAATAATACGAGTTTTCCAAGAGAAAAAGTTTGATGCACCTTCAAGTCTATCTTCCACTCTGACATTGTTTGTCATTATGTCTTCACTTTTTTTATTGAAATGAAATTCGAGATTTCACTACCAATTTGGCTCTGATACCATGTAAAGTTTTATATATCTTCTCTTTAGTGTAAATCTCAATTTCTATATATAATGATTTGAAAGACTTTAGATTCTTAAGGTAGCTATGACCATACTATAATGTCTTAATATTAATATTTGAATTGTTCAAGCAATTAATATAAGAAAATTATATATGATAATATCTGGTTTACAAGTGTATTGAAAATATATTATAATTGATATGCAATAGGGAATAGATTTCGATTGCCTTTGTTATTGATCGTAGTCTATCCCATCGCATTTATATATGTTAGTTTCGAGTCATGAAAGAGGACGCGTCCCATTGAAAAGACTATCTAGTCAATAAGTATAACGGGGATAACAGTGAGAAGACTGCTTGCAGGGCCAACAGACCCAGTCAAAAGGATTAACGCCGATTACAAATAATTAGCATAAAACTCGATGCTAAGAGGTAATGATAAATAACAAGAAGTTATTACAAGGTATTATAAAATGCTCAACTTATATTAGTAATATATATATATATATATATATATATATATACAATCAATGAGCAATTATATAATAATATAATAACATATAGATGCACATGATAGATCTATAGACACAAATTATTTAATTTCAATTTCTCACAAGGCTAACATATTTAACAATTTAGAGGAAAAGTCGTATCCTTTTATGAAAGGACGCCTTACCTCTATTTCTAATATATAAATATGAAAATCTATCCAACAAGACATATTTCGAAAAACATTCATATTCAGGAGAAATTATTTTATATTACTTGTGTGGAGGGATAAGGAGTTTCATATGATTTTGTAATATAAATTCTATTATTTTATTTTAATAATAAAATAAAATGTGTTTTGTTTATTTTTAAAGGTATGGAGATTTAAACTACAAATGAATCGTCCTTTGTAATTATTATTTGGAATTTTGTATACAATTTAAATGTCGGATAAGTGGGCAAGGTCATTTAGCATTTAAATTAAATCATCACAAATAGTGTGAAATATTAAATTGTTTTCGTATCTGTTTCCAGTTTGTCTCCCTGTCAGAAGAGTTAAAATTCAATTTGGACTAATTTAAAATTGCATAAATATTTGATCTGTGGCATCTTGATTATTTAATTGTTGGCAGTAAAGTGTATAAGAACATTATAAAGTTGTACGTGAAAATTCACTGAAGTTGACTCTTTTGCCTGGATGAGCAGAGGCACTGGTCTTTTTATTATTGAAGTCAGAAAATCTATAACTTCCTTGCTACAAGCATCAAATTAATTATTATTCAATTATACAAAACATTCAACCATTATCCAACATCCAGTTTTCATTTTAATTGAGTTCGAGGACCTTGCTAGCTGGAGAACTCCAGAAGTTTAAATTCACTATAGAAAAGCCTTGAACCAAACAGTTAGTGTTCGATGTGAAGGTTAACCCACCTGGGTGCAGCGGAGCCTGAAGTGCAGGGGAATCGAAAAGTATTCCTGTTCATTGGCCAAAACTGATTGAGAAGTCCTATCGGAGAAGTGGCAGGCTCTTGGATTTCCAATCTGCGGTTTTGGGAACCAATAGGTATTATCCCCACTAGGGTTTTGCCTTGGCTAGGGTTACCTTAGCTAACAAAAAATGGTGTTATGTGTTGCATTAATTTATGATTGTTTTTATTGTTCAGCATAATCAGTTTACTTTCATATGCAAGTTATAAGTTTGTTAATGATATCCATAATTGGGCAAAAGTTTGTGACATATTGATTTACAACCCCCCCCCCCAGTATTTGCTATTTCTAACAATTGGTATCAGAGCATAGTTTCTCATAGAAGGCCTAATAGGTTGACTTAGATCTTAATGGATATGTATCAGTTGCAGAAAAATCATGAAGAAGCTCTTGAGCAAATTGATATTCTTATTGACGGAAGAGATACTCAAAAAGACAAGTATGAAGATGTGAAAGACTACATTGGGAAACTAAAAAATAAGATAGATTATCTTAAGTCTAAGAAAGAGCCTAAAGATCAGACCAAGGATAGTGATGAAGTTTCAAGGCTGAAGAAAGAGCATGAGATCCTAAAGCATGAACTAAAGATTACAAATCTAAAGTTGAGCTTGAAGGATGATGAATATAAAATTGAGTCAGATTTGAAATCTGAGAATGTAGATCTGAGATCTAACCTTACCAAAGTGACATCTGAGCTTGAGACTACAAAGTTGCAGTATGCAAAACTTGTGAAGTACAATACAATTGTGAAAGGAGAATTAACTCAGTCTAAGCTACATCTTAAGAAGTTGTATTACAACAGTGAAAAGCTTGATGAACAGATCTTTATATAGAGACCCTCCTATGATATGACAAATCAAATCTTTATATAGAGACCCTCCTATGATACGACAAATCTTGGATACCTTGGCGAAAAGGAGAAAAGTCGTCCAAGAAGTCTAGAGAATCTAAAGAACCAAAAATTGTGATCCAACGGTCTAAGAACCAAGAAGAAAATCAGAACAAAGTTGAGTCTAGTCAATTTGGAGATGTACCAAATCACCCTGAGCAAATTGAATCACCTATAGAAGTGAGGAACGAATTCAAAGGTAGATGTTATAAATGCAATTAATTTGGTCATGTGAAAAGGGACTATACAAGTCATTGAAACCCCTTTATGGTTATTGTTATAATTGTCATGGTTTTGGTCATCGAGCTATTGAAGAATGTTTACAACTGTTAACTCTGCAGCAAATAGACCTATTGGAGGAACCAATGTTATAAGATATGGCATTATGTGTTATAAGTGCAACAATTTTGGGCATATAGTTGAAGATTGCAAAGCACAGATTGGTCAGTTAGCAACTAAATATGAAAACAAATGTCATAGTCTATCAAATTTGTAACAACATGGGACACACAGCAAGATATTGTAGGATGAATAGAATGAGGATGCCTAACAACGTGAGGAATAACATGAGAAACCCAAATCCTAGAAGGAAAATGAACAACAATAGAAGGAATGAAAATAACAGTAACAGTCAAAGAGAAAATGTGAAAGATCTTGTAGGAAACCTTGACAAATCATTTGTCAAAGCTAAGGAACCAGCAAGTCCATATGTTGTGTAGGAAACTCAGTCAAGTGAAACATCTAAGAACAAATTGAAGTCAGTTAAAGTCTCCAACCAATCACAATCTGATTAAGTATATATCATTTCATCAATTAATATGAATGAGTCAACATCAGATTAGTATAGAAAACTTTAGGATAGGAACTGTGACTTGAGAAGTTAGTATGATGTAGACCAAGATGAATGGAACTTGAGGTTAAGTGTGCATATGTTTCTAAGTCAATATGCGAGTGCACGAAGTAAGGCAAGGTCGGGTAAAATAAGAACAGCTTTTTCAATTGCAAGTACTTACGCAATTAATGTAGAAGTAAAGTGGATACGATTTAAAGGGTGAAAACGAGTTTTTGAGTACCATTTGATCATGCAAGAATTGAAGGAGTCCTTCGAGCAAATTGGAGTCCTTCGAGCGAATTAAAAGGTGAAATTGGAGTGTTTTAAGCAGGGAATTCAGCAAGCCCTAGTTTTACGAATTTAGGTATTTATTGCTTGCGCAATCGTAATTTGAAGTTTGAATCTGTAAGAAATGGCAACTCCAATTGTATGTGATGTTAGTGAGAGACCTGGTACAAATTTAAGAAACATCCCTACATTTCATTAGAAGATGACCCATTAGGAACATTCTCACAAGAACCCAACAATGTTTTACATGTAGAGGATATTAGTGCATATATTCAAGCAAGTTTGAGAGTATAGATGACAATGACATCCACAATGACATGGACTTGGTTTGCAATAATGACCTATTATTTAAACAAGGGTTTGAGCACTTGAAAGACCTAAACATCACAAGGCATAAGGAGTTTGACAATCACGAGTGGACACCGCATACATGAGGGCATGTTCTAGGTAGGAGATATACCTGTCATGATAGATAATAACATGATTCACAAACTCACCAATTTGAGCAATGAGGGTAGTAACAATATTAATGTCAAGAATGTCAAGAAATTGGTGGAAACAAATCTGAAGATGGTATCAGATGGCGGAGACATGAAATTAGATATGATCAAGGAAATTGATGTTAGATTGGTATGCAATGTAATTGGGTATAAGATGAACTACAGTTCAAGATTGAACCTCTACCTGCTAAATTTATCCATGCAACTTACCTAATGACAATTAAGAAAGAAAGAGTTAATATGTGAGATCTTGAAGCAACAAATACTAGACAACATCGACAAGATCAAGAAGGCAAAGAATGCAGTGTTTAGATTTGAATTTTTTATTACACATTTGTTCTTTCAGGTAATAAGGAAATTCCTTGGAATGCTAGACCATGAATGGAACACAAATAGATGCACAATGAATTTGATCACTCATTACTATAGAAAACATTCAGAGGATAGAATGATAGAAGACATAACTAGAATAATGAAAAGCTTTCAAGCAGAAACGAAACAGAGATATAGCATCCCTCCATCATTAGTTGAGAAGTTCAAAGATAATATCTATTTTATGGTTGAAACTAATGCAACTTGCACGGAAGCAATTAAACCAAGGGTAAAGTGCATTAACCCTATAGGGTATGAGATGTCAAAAGAGCTAATAAAAGGTTATGCGAAGATCATCCTAGAGTCAAAAAGAGAAAAAGAGTGTCCTGGATGGGGCACTTATGAAGAAATAGTCAAAGAAGTAGATATTCAGTTACATAGCAAGGAGATCAAGAAGAGAGTTGACAATAAGATAGATAGTATACTAAAGGAATCAGGAATGAGCAGAGAAGAGTTTAAAGAAGCCATGGGAGTAGCAGTGGAGATGAAGGCAAGTAGTCAGTCAGAAATATTGATTGCTAAGCCTTTAGCTATTGGGAGTACTGCAAAAAGAGTAAAGTAGTAGGACCATCCGCGCAGGTACCTAGTGTACCCTATGCAGCAGTATCATGAGTACAACCCCAATTCATCCCACCTATTCAGAGAAAGCAAGAAGAAGATGCCAGCATCATTAAAGTTCAGTCAGCCACCTCTCCTAGCACCAGAAGGTCTGTGAGGTTAATTGAAGTCAAACAGGAGCCACTTGAACCTCATAGACACAAGAGAGTCAAAAAAATGGATAGTGGGCCAGAAAAGAAAAGGAAGACACTTCTTACATATAAAGGTACACTGAGAAGAAGAACACAAACTTTTGAATCAGGATCAGAGAAATCTGAAAAAGAAGATACAGAAGTAAAGAAAACAGATAAGGTAAAAGAAAAGGAAAAAGTAGAATCAAAAGTTCTTACTTAAGGAAAAAACCATGGAAACCCAAGATAGAACATTGAACCATGCAATCATAAACGAAGGAAACTTTATGCAACTGAACAAGTTCTATGATTTATACAGTAACTTTCAGAAGTTTGAGCTAGAGAACGCAATGATAAGGCACCTAATACTAAATGGCAAGAAATTTGCAAACGTACAAAGTCTTATTCCCAAAGGCTTATATGAAATACTTGTTAACAAAAAGAAGAGAGTAGCAGAAGAAGATCAGAAAATAAGAGAAAATCAAGTAAGAAAGTTTTGCGAAGTTACTAAAGAAGAGCACTTGTAGAGTTAATTGCGTAGTCTTGGACCTTATCTTAGGAACAAGACAAGACCTATACTGATCATGGGAGGAAATTATGAAGAAGTTAACAAGGAGAAAGAGGTAGCAATAATAAAGATGATGGCAGAATTCAAGCCATCTAGCCCATAGAAATCTACGGTAAAGACACCTGCACAAGAAAAGGAAAGCATTGTGATAGGGGGAGCAATCCTTACAACTAAACAACAAGCAGAGGTGAAGGATAGAGAAGCAGCAGCAGCAATTGCAGCTGCAAAAGATTCAAAGATGAAAGAGGCGGCAGAATCATCAAAGGTGCCACAAGTAACAATTGGCACCAATACCATGCAAATAGATAGCGCAAGCATCACTTTGGATACTGCAGAAGATCCTTTTAAGGATTTTGGCCCTTCCACTGTTGACAATTTGGTAGATTAAACAAGCTCTGAAGATGAAGAAGAAAAGAGGAAGAGAGAAGAAGAAAGAAGCATAAATGAAATAGAAAATAGAAGAAGGAAAGAAAAGAAAGAAGAAGAGAAAAAGAAGAAAAGAAGGAAGAAGAGAAATTGAACAAAGCAGAAGAAAAAAGATAAAGAACAAAGAGAAAAGAAAGAGGAAGAGCAGAAGGATGAAGAAGAGGAAGAGAAAACAGAAGAAGAAAAGCAAGAGGAGAATATCAAGAACAATTGGAAACTAATCATGCAAGAATCAGCATTTTTGCCACAGTTAAAGCATACAAAGACTATGATCGATAAAGTCATCTTTCAGCATGAGGCAGACATTCTATTAGAAACCCCAGTCAAATCCAAGTCACCATTGGAATCAGCTTTGTCCAGTTTGTCTGGTGATGATAATGATCAAATTGGATTGATATCATCTTTAAGTAATTGTTTGAAAAGAACAAGAAAGTGAAAAGTCTTCAGGTAACATTAGAGAAAGTTTCTGAGAAACTACAAAGTATTTTATCTACAAAGTAACAAAGGCAGATCCTCAAGTGAGAGCAAAGGATTGATTGAGGCTTTTGATAATAAGTTTACTCGGTTATCTGAAGTAGCAACTACACAAGCACAAGTTAAACATGATGCGCAGTTATTTGACACAATGTGCAAAAACATCAGAAATGACTTAGCAAGACTTGACTATTGTATAAAAGAGTTAAGGAGATGTGCAATAGAAGGAAGAACATTGTATGGACAGTGTACTTTGTCATACAATTTCATCAGAGATGTAAATGAGGAGCTAAGTGAGAAGTAAAAAGAATTACAGAACTCTGCTAATGAGCTTCAACAGCCTGATAAGAAGATTGAAAATTTGGAAACAAGAATTGAGAAGATATATGATGATATAAGCCTAATTGCATTGAAAAGAGAAAGAATCATCAAAAGATTTTCATTAAGAGAACATTTGATGCTGAAAATCAGCAATGTACAGAAGCAGCTAGAGGAATAACTTAAGGCTAAGACATCATATGAAAAGTCTGTATATTCAAATCTAAATGCAGTAGAGGTAGCATCCTATGGATTGTGCGCCCTGATCAATGTATCTGAAACAATCAAAGTGTTAAAACTAGAGTCCAAAAATCAATGGTGATAAACAGCAATAAGAAGGAGCCAAAACTGAACCAATAAACACCAGAAATATCCTGGGAAAACCCTTCAAGAATGAAGGGAAAAACCCAGCCACACAACAAATATATCATTTTATTGATAATGAAATATTCAAGTGTACAATATACTTTGCTTGATGCGAATATATAACAATAGGAGAGACTCTTCACATTATAACCGAAGGTATCTTGAGATTCTCATAACTCCTATAATTAATTACGACTCTTCGAATATTCATGCCTGAATTCATGTGAATATCACATGTTATTTACATTTAATATTACAAATTAAGCTTAAGTGTCCTTTGAAGCTGAAAATCAGCGTATTCTTTAATAAACCCCCCTCCAAAAAAAGATATAAATTATTGGCGAATCTTTCATCATTTTAAAAATATATATTATTTCTATTCACGAATCTTTCAAATTTTTTATTTTAAATATTATTTATTTTGGTGATTATTTTGGAATCATAATTTTTGTATAGAAAATATTGGTGAATCTCAATAATAATAGAAATTTCATTAATCACCATACACTATTACAAATGAAAATTGAAAATTTTTTAACTCATGGATTATTATGAGGATCATTACATTATATTTTAAATCAAAGTGAAAACTAAATATTGGTGATATATCCCTTAAGTAACTAATAATTATGATAATTATTGGTGAATTAATTTTAATTTCTCCAATAATATATAATATTTCGGTGAATCAAATCCAATTGTATATCAAATATTATGGTGAATCTTTGAACATTATTTTTTAATAAAATAAATTATTGAGCGATTTTAAATATTTTAAAGCTAAAATTTATAAAAATATGGCGATTTAGGTTGCATTAAATCTTAAATTGTTAGCCATATTTACCAGCCAATTTACAAATATTAGCCACTAAAAAATACCTTGCTGAAAATGACAATAACAGTAATAACGTCTAAATTTCGAGAGATAAAGATCACTATCACAACTACAAACTTTAACACTCCTTAGCAAGAGAGAGATCTTTAGTTGAACAGTCACAAAACTGCAACCAAAAAAAAATGTCAATGATAAATTCTGATCATATGAATTCAAAACATAATTTATGGAATGACTCAACATGAAAACCTGTAACAATGAGTCATATTCATGGAATCACTCAACATGTAAACCTATAACAATTACTCATATTCATGGAATCACTCAACATGAAAAGATTTTGTAAGACTCACAGCTAAGCCTTTATTCACACTCTCTCAATGTGAACTGCCATGGTATCTCTCAACATGACATCCAACTCCCATCATAAAATCTCTCAACATGATGACATCATGGACTCTCTCAACGTAATGTTCACTATCGCATAGTTGAAGAGTTATCATAGCTGATCTGACAATCTCATTTATTCACCCAAGAATAAAATAGGCAATAACAAACGAAGAATTGATTCCATTTAAGTCTCAAATTTTATAAATACCACAAGCATCACAAACATCTATGAGAGTGATGGGGATTTCATAAGTACTCCCTTTTAATAATGAAACCTCCCTCTTAATCATTGCTTTTCTGCTGTAACGAAAGTAGATATTAATGACAATTCTGATAGAATCAATATTAGAATATTCACTATTCCTAGTGAAATGACAACTCAAAAAATAAGTTGCAAGAAGACACCATGCATGTCATCAACAGATATTTATCTTCTTGAATAAATTTCTTCAGCAAACTCCATTATAATCCTAAAAGAATAATCTGAGTGATTCTTCTTTCAGCTAGGACAGTCCTCTCATTGCCAAAAATGGCTTCCACAAGTATCCATCCTCAAAAGATCAAAATCAGAGGTCACAAAACTCAAAGCTTTACACAAAAATACTCATAAACTACTCCTCAATATTTGATCATTTTAAAATCTAAAGACTGTAAGCAAATATCACAAAAAAATATGCAGGAAACTTCCCTTTGAATGTGACTGTGAATAAGCATTCTCAAAAATCCTATTGCATTCATTTGCAATCAAGAGAGATTAGTAAAATAATATTGTCATATATTTTCCAAATATAATCATTCACAATCATTTAATATATGACAATATAGTAGACGACTTCAAATAACATAGAAAATACTTAGCTTCCTTTTACGTTGAAAGTTACACAAATCTTTCCATATGTAGTACTGCGTACAAGTAACGTATGCACACTTCTCGGGCATGTATGTCGCCCTCACTATGTCTTTCACAGAAATTCCAAAGCCTTTCCTTTGTTGCTATCATTGATGAGCAGCAATTAATCCTTGGCCTATTCTCTAGCAATCTGTTATATCTGAAGCAGAGTTGGTCTCATCATGCATGACCTATTTCCAATAGAATCGATCCATGCTAATGACCTTAGTCCCGAATGGAATAAAACTAATGTTCTGATTGAATTTGGTGATATCCTCTACACAACATATATTTTAGCCCTCTTGAAATTATGTCACCTATATTTGAGGCTCAACATACACTTGAAAGAGATATTTGATAATCCTCATCCATTCGCAAAGAAACTTGGCTATGGAGAAGAAAAAATGGTCAAAAAATAGAATACTTGTCTAGGCGTTACAACAACGGAAAGTTGTAATCCAACAACCTGACACTCCATCGCAGAGTTTCTTTTCAATATTTATCAACCCATGAAAAATGATAATGAATTGGAAATGCTCTCCGTACACATCAAGATCGCAAACTAAAGTTTTGACGTTACAAAGAAGACTCCCAAGTCATACTGAGCGGCAATCAAGTCTCGTTCAACCTTCCCAACTACAATCTCAAAGATCGCCTTGATCTCACAACAACATGCCTCTAGCGGAACCAAAGACTATTCGATGTGCTCAAGTCCCGCACTAGATTTCTCTCCATCGACTCATAAGAAGAAATCAAGATGCCTTGGGATAAGACCATTATCTGATGTAACATCATCTTCCATCCCATAATACCTTCTCAATGGAGGGAAAAGAAATACACTCTTACTTGTCTTCTTAAAATGTTTGAGAGATCATCACTTCATCATCAAAAATGTCATAACGAGCACCAAACATGATAAAAGGCACACTGTGAAATCGACAACATATAAAAATAGGCATGTAAAAAATGATAAAACAAAAGTTTGAGAATTTTTAAACATAAGGAAGATAACCAAAGCCGACAAGCACAAAGAATTCCATCGAATAGAAGCCTCCAATAAAATCTGATGGTTTCGATCATGACAAAAGTGATCTCTGATCTCAAACAAACATGACGCTCAAAAACGAAGTCCATTAATGCCTGTATTGCACAGAACTACCATTTCCAGCCTTTGCAAGCCATGCTCTAAACCAATATGATATAGGAAATATATCTCAATATGGGTATTATTCACAACGGAGCATGAATAGATAGAAAACAATTTAAATCTATCAAGATAAACAACATATTGAGATACAAACTAAAATTTAATCATCACTTGAACTCAAGGAGAGTTAAACAAAATGACTTCTGATGAAAACCCTATATCTGACAAAGGTAGCAACACAAAGAATCAAGATGAAAGATCATTTGCCATTACACACATGCGATAATGCAAGAAGGAGCCAACCAACAAATTTATTAACTAAACAATATCACGGTAATTTTTTTTTAAAAAAGATAGCTCCAAAACAACAGTTCCATAACAAATAAAAACGGCAAAGACAAAATTGACGATAAAAATAATCTCTTTCATTTGCTTCTATCAAAAAAATTGGCTCTGATACCATGTTAAATCTAGAGCCCAAAAATCAATGGTGATAAACAGCAATAAGGAGCCAAAACTGAACCAATAAACACCTGAAATATCCTGGGAAAACCTTTCAAAAATGAAGGGAAAAACTCAGCCACACAACAAAAATATCATTATATTGATAATGAAATGTTCAAGTATACAATATCCTTTGCTTGATGCGAATATATAACAATAGGAGAGACTCTTCACATTATAACTGAATGTCTCTTGCGATTCTCATAACTCTTATAATTAATTATGACTCTTTGAATATTCATGCCTCAATGCATGTGAATGACACGTGTCATTTACATTTAATATTACAAATTAAGCTTAAGTATCATTTTCAGATGAAGATGACAATAATGGTAGTAACATCCATATTTCGAGAGATAAAGAACTCTATTGCAGCTACAAACTTTAACACAAAGATACATATGAAAGAGAATTTGAGAATCTGAAAGCAAGCTTTGTTGATTGTTTTACCAAAATATCAACCTTTGCATGAAGGAGAAAGTAACACAATTTTGACATGTATATAAATTTTGTCACTACCTTTGTCATTGATGTCAAAGGGGGAGTGGATAAGGAAAACTATATGTAAAGATATGTAGAAGATAAAGTATAGTCAAAGGGAGAGCATCCCTATGTATGTAAAGATGGTATATATGATGATCCATAGGTTTTGTAAACTTTGTAATGGCCATGTAACAATAGTTACAAGTTTTTGAAGTTTTGGTTTTGGGACCTAACCAATTTTCTCATATATTGCAATCAATACCAAAGGGGGAGATTGTTAGCAATTTGGCTAGGTTACACAGTATGATGTTGTCATTTATGGCAACATATAGTCAAGATTAAGTCAGCAAATCTTGGAGATAAAGTTTTGTGATAGAGACTTAGAAAATTATCTAAGAACAACAGAGTTATCTGTTAGCACAGGAACTAATTTGGTCAACGCAGTTTGCAGAAGCATTTATGCCACGTGCTCACTTATCTAGAGAAAGTATAATATGCTAGGATGACATATGCATGAGTGCATGACAGTACGGACAGAAATATTCCAATTTTACAGTGACAGTGTTGTGAAGAGAACAAAGAAGAATTAAGGAAATGAGTTTTTTGGATTGAGGAATTATTTTGTTTATTAAAATAATTACTTAACTAATTAGGGACGACATCCTAGATGTTAACCCTAAGTGACCAAGAGTTAATTTTGTAATTTGGCAAGTGTGTGAAGTAATGAAGGCCGACAAATTAAAGAAATAAGGTATAAAGGAAAAGTTTTGAATACGAAGTAAAGTGTGGTTTTTGTGATATGTATGTGATATGTTTAAGATGTGAATTCTGATATAAGATCAAAGCAATGTGAATTTGTGATCAAGTTTTGTGAAGAGCAGCGAAAGGCAAAATCACATATTAAAGATATCAGTAGCAATAAGAGGTTTTTCAACCTATCTCTTGTATACAAGAATATTATTGTATATTGCATATTTGGGCAATGGGCTCATCTTGCTACTTTGTGTAATTGTAATAACAACTCCTAACAGGGTTGAGGCTTCTAACAAGGACCGAGACACTATACGGATATAATAGACTCTTAACAAGGTCAATATCTTTCACAAGATACTTTTGATTAGTGGATCATTTTGTCGGTACCATCCCCACTGGGGTTTTCCCTTGGCCAGGGTTTCCCTAATTAACAAAATATGGTGTTATGTGTTGCATTACTTTATGGTTGTGTTTATTGTTCAATATAAGTTTACTTTCAAATGCAAGTTATAAGTTTGTTAATGATATCCATAATTGAGCAAAAGTTTGTGAAACACTGCTTCACCCCCCATGCCCCCTCCCACTCAGTCTTTCCTATTTCTAACACTCCCCACCAAGGTTCAAACCTCCGCTAAGCCATTGTGATCGTGAGCTTCTGCTTACAATGATCCAATGTTCTCACAAGTTTGGGCCTCAGCTCTATTAACTGTGGCCTCGCTGGTTCGTAACTCCGAGTCAAAAAGCGGTTCAAGTGGGCCCAGAGTGCATCCTGCCAGCATCACCAGTCATGTTCAAAATTTTAATAGGCATTTTTAAAAAAATAAAAATTGACAGTTAACAAAAATCATCAAGCCTAAAGTATTTATACATCAGCTGCGAATATTTCTAGATGTCACAAAAAATTGGAAGTGTTTCTAGTATGAATTAACAATTTGTTCTAAAAGTCTGGTTGCAAAGTTATTGCCAACTTGAAAGAGAAAACACTTTCTAGAATGAGTTGGTTGTCAATCCTGACGCAAACCCTCATACAAGTCCAAAGCAGAAAGGCCTGGTATAAGAAATGAGCATATGGAAATGATGCCAAGAGGAGAGGTACAAAATTTGGGAAGGTAATAAACAATGTCAAGAAAACAATAATAGGGTTTTGAGGTTCTTTGAATTCTGTCAGAAACCGGGGGTAGATATAGCAGCATATATTGGAAAATATATTATATGTGAGGGAAGTAGAGTTTATATCTATCATAAGCATTTTAGTTTTTGAAACCAATTAAAGCACCCAACCCCCATTCAATCTCAGAAAGCAAACTTGTCAAAGAAGGAAGATCAAGCCAAGGAAAATACATACTTTTGGTGATATAATTGATGAGCGTAGACAATTAAGAATCAGATAATGGTCAATTTGTGTCTATTGGAACCAAATGAAATATATCAACTAGGCTAGTATATGATGATAAGAAAGACTCCACTTCTTTCATAGGACAATCGACGATATATCCATTTTAGTCAGGTCATCCAACCCTGCTCCTCCAATCTGGAACCGACAATGTATTTGCCCACTCCATACATTCATGTCAGGGATCCACACATGGTTTTCATGAATATCTTGGTGATCGTTCATAAATATCATAAATTGGAACCAACAAAAATGGAATAGAATAGATCGCAGCATTTGTAGGGAGCTAGAATTCACATTTATGCAAGTATGGGTTTTATGGTATGTAAATAAAGGAAGCAGATCTCAACACTATGGTTCAAGTTAATTTAGGCTACATGAGGCAAACAATGTGTAGGGAATAGAAAAATATTCAAGAAGTTTTGCTGAGAGCATTAGAAGCCACTTGAGCCAAGTTAAGCATCAAAAAGTAATAACCTAAGCATTAGAGTTCAAATAGGTCTTGTAAAGTCTATGAAGAGATAAATAGAAAAACTGCAAAGCAAACAAAAGCAAGGGGAAAAAGGTTTCAGATTTTAAAAGAGAATATGATCATAGGACCTAAATTAATTTAAAACAAGATACAAAATTTGTAGATAATTTGAAATGTAAAATATTCAACGTAACCCTATAAGGACAAAGTTTGTTGTAGCGAAAGTGAAATCCCCTGCTACTCTTTGACAGAATCATTTGAAAAATGAGACGGAGAAAACAAAGATAATACTATAGTTTAAAATTGCAATATGTTTGAGATATATTTGGTGCCTTTTGATAACCAGCAGAATTTCTATAGTGAATTCCAAAAATTGACACAAAAATAATGGTTAATGTAGAAATTCACAGAGCAATCTATGAGATTCCAAATTAAGACCAATTTACAAGAAGACAAAAAGCAGGCAGCAGCTAGGTGTTTTAAACAGATGTCGTTTTAACTATGGTTTGAGATGTCTTTTCTGAAGTTGCAGTTAGTAAATGAGATTACTTACAAAGATAAGAAGCTGAGATTCACATGCAGGGGACGTTAATGAATGTATGCAATAATTAAGATGATTGACAGTACTTTTAAGGCAGATGCACAATCTCTAGAGGTGCTACACTTAAAATTTGTCCATTGACCTAAAGCTTCAACACAGATTTAAATTCCTTAATAGAACTCCAGTCTTGATAAGACATACTGACCCTCAGTCAAAACTCTGGAAGGATGTGTACAAGTGAATTTTCTTTTGTGTTGCAGCAGCTATTAAGGAGAACCCTGGCAATTTATAGAAGAATGCGTCAAACTGGAGTATCTTGAACCTGAGAGGGAAGCATCTCCATTATTAGAAAAGGCCAATTCCATGGTTTGGCGCTCTAAAAGCAAAACTGTAGAAAAGTAGATGGTATGGTAAGATTGTTGATACATTAGCCTTTAGGCCAATCAAGGGAACTAATTACAGTGTAGAATCAAAAAAACTTCCTTGGGTTTCCTTTGCCACTAAAAATAATTGAATGGTTGTTTTGCTCCAAAAATACATAATAAATCTTAATCTAGTCGACATTACTGTGTATACATGAAATTCCTCAATTCTAAATCCAGAGATGTGGATTCATCTGCAAAATTTCTTGAGTACATTAGGGGACAATGCAACGACTCAGGATTTTAACTCCAGCTTAAACAAAATGAAATGATGAATGGTATCTCTAAATAAAATCAGTTGAAACTAAACTTTAAGCAACTAGTAGAAATCATAGGAGGTCAAGTCCAAGTCAGATAAGTTTGACTTGAACAACATCAGGAAAGATTTTTCCACCACTGGAGTGAGAGTAGAGGAGTTCTTACTGTCAATAAAACAGATAGAAAAGGTAGCACGCACTAGGTAAAACATTCTAAAGGAATATAACAAAGCATGGCTCTATTTCACTCCACATCAATAATCCCAACAAAACTCCCCTAGAAGTCCTCTTGAAGTTTGAACTGATGTGTCTCCATGATGATTCTAATAATGTTAAGTTGTTAACAGTCATAAAAAGATAATCAAAGTATTGGAAGAATGCCCTCCTTTGGAAACATTTTCAAGAAAGAGGTCCACTAAAACTTCAGATGGTAGAAATCAATAGGATTTTTTGCAAATGAAATTGACATAAGGAGCAAACATGAGTTTATTGTGACAAGAAAAAGTTTGGCACCAAAAACCGTCCCCACACTTGGCATGAGAGGATTGATCATTATCTTTATAGCTTGGACTTCCTAAAGAATGATGTTGATCCAAATTTATATTTCAAGGTATGTGATGACAAAGTACTGGCCTTAGTGCTTTATGTTGATGATTTGTTTCTCACTAGTAATGTGATGATCTCATTGTTAAATGTAAGGAGCTAGAAGATCTTGATTTATTGCACTATTTCCTTGGGCTTGAGGTATGGCAAAGGCCGAATGAAATCATATTGAGTCAAAGAAGATAAATAATTGATATTTTGAAGAGATTTGGTATGTTAGAGTGTAAGTGTATGGTGACTCCTATGGAAGCAAATCTGAAAAAGGTACATGAGGTTGCAACCACTTTAGACTTAGTTGATCCTACTATGTATGGGCAATTAATTGGTTCTTTAAAACATTTGGTTAGCACAAGGTCTGACATATGTCATGTTGTTAGTACTTTGAGTCAATTCATGTGTGAACCAAGACAAATTCCCCTTGTGGCAGCCAAACACATATTGAGATATGTCCATGTGTAGAGTACTTCAGGATGTTGTTTCAACCTAGGTTATACTATAATTTCCTAGTGCAGCAGGAAACAATCTTGTTGCATAGAGTACAATTGAAACAGAATATGTTGCAGCTTGTGTGGCTGCAAGAGAAGTTGTGTGGCTTAAAAAATTGTATGCAGGTTTGTTTGAGCAGCCTTTGGAACCTACAATGATTCTTTGTGATAACCAAAGTTGTGTGAAGCTTTCTGTTAATCCAGTTTTTCATGATAAAACCAAACATGTGGAAATAAAAAATCATTACTTAAGAGCTATGATTCAAAGGAAAGCAGTTGAGCTCGAGTAAATTTATACGAAGGAGTAGATTGCAGACATTCTCACCAAGCCACTTCTAAGAGTGAAGTTTTGTTACTTTTGAGATAAGCTTAATATCATGGAGAATGATGCTCGTGTTGAGAGAGAATCTCGGTTTCAGTGATTCTTTGCATATAATTAATGAGTTCTTCACTCTGTAAGGGAGAAGTTCGAGGTGCAACCCCTTGTTAATGAGTTCTTCTTTGTGAGAGAAGTTCGAGGTGCAATCCCTTGTTAATGAGTTCTTCTTTACAAGTGAAGTTTGAGATGAAATCCCTTGTTAATGAGTTCTCTGCGAGAGAAGTTCGAGGTGAAGCCCCTTGTTAATGAGATCTTCTCTGCATGAGAAGTTTGAGGTGAAATCCCTTGTTCCACCCTTTGGGAGTAGCCTAGGTGGAACTCGTGTATATGACTCCACAACTTAATTTTATATTTTTTTATTCACCCCCTATGATTAGCTATGCTAAATGTTGTTATGCTGAGATAACAACTTTTAATTGAGAAAAATCTATGATGAGATTTTTGTTGACATTCTTTTTTGTTGCAATTGCATGCACTTGTCATGAGATGACAAACTGAAGATCTCTCTCTTGCTAAGAGGGAGTGTTGAAAATTGTAGCAGCGATAAAGATCATTTACCTCTGATGATGTGTGGTTTATATTTAGCAATAACTCATTTTTGGTTCCTATTATTTGTCTAAGGAGACTATGATGGTTTCCATTGTTCCTCTTAATCGTGTGCCTTATATTTTGTTGTGCAATTTCTCAACTTTGCTCTACTTCTGTGTGTTCACATATTGTCTCATGGAAGAGTTCATTTATGTTGGAATCTTGTGCATATCCTCCGATTTTGATCTTGTGATTAATTCTTGACATCGGGCTCATTGTTTATGTTGCTTTTCCTACTTGGCCTCATGATTGCTAACAGTGATTATATTAAATCGACCTCTTTTATTTTGGTGGTTTATTTGTGTTGCCATTGCTTCACTTCCTTACATCGACAATGAGCGTTTTGTTGTTCATGGACACTTATTGTATATGTTATTTCACATTGGAGGATGCCATGCAATTGTTGTAATGCACATCAATTGCTCTTCTTCACTCCCTCCTTGAGTCGATTGAGAATTTCAGAGTAACCAGCTGAGACCTGTTGTGGGAGACAATGTTGTCATGTGTATGTTGTGACTCTTGATATGCATCCTCATTCTCATGAAGATTTTTGTGCTCTCTCCTGAGTCTTTGACATTGTTCTGAGCAGCAAGTATTTGTGAGAGTATTCATGCAGCAGATTTTTTCTTCAATCAATTTATCTGATGCTCTGTATGTGAGAAGAGTTTATAAGATTCTTTGCGTGAAATTTTGTATGCATGCATATTATATATCTACATATCATGATTAATCACAGTTAATCTCTGTTGTTTGTTATATATGATCACTGAGCACTTTGGTGACTAGGTTGTTTTAAAGACTTATTGATAGGGTCACCCTAGGATTCTATCATGCACATACCCTAATAGGACTTCAACTAAGTTTCATTTAGTCCCCAATTCCTCAATCATCTAACTCTCTCAATGCTGACAAGTTTCTTTTATCAACTCCCCACCTAGGGTGCTCTACCAAGTTCAAAGATTGCTGATTCTTACCCTCAAGGCCTTCTATCTCACCCATTGATTCAAACCCCCAAGCCTTGTAAACCATCTTGCAAGAGTGTGGAGGTGATCAAATTCAATCAGAAATGTTGGACAAATTTCAAAAAGTCAAGCTTTCAGCTTCTTTTCCTTACCGGTCTCTTACACTCCTCTAGTTGGCCTAGTTGGCCTAGTAGCCTATTAGCCCTCAATTAGGTCATGGATTGTAGTTTTTAGGTCTTGATTCAAATTTTCTCCAAATGACTTGTCAAACTAATGCCCAATCCTAATATGCTTTTGGGAGCACTGTGAGGTCTCACTGTCCCATGCATCTCTACAAGGCCAAACCCTAGTTTAAGCTTTCTTAGGCTTACACAAGCTTGAAAAGTTTCAAAGCTTTCAAACACCAATCAAATGGATTCAACTATGAGTGAAATTGCATCCACCACTTGCCTAGACTCCATACCACATCTTGATGGAGTTGGATCACATTTTTCAATCCAATACTGCGAGATTCAACACTCTATTACTTCTCTGCACCTAGTCAGGTTATCACTGAACTCGCCTAGGGCAAGACATTAAAATTCATAGATTGACATTTTTGGGCTGAAACCAAAGCCAAAAGAATGTACACAGCCTCCTCTCAAAGACCTCCAATGGTCATTATAAACCAACAATGGAGTTTTAAGATGGAGGCATTCTAAGAGCAAAACCCTTGCCCACTCCAACGAATTGCACAATTTGGTTTTGAATTTATTTGAACAACAAAAGTTGTACATAAAACCACACCAAAACACCAAATGAAAGAAGATACACTAATCTAACTATAGATAGCCATTTTCAATCACTATGACCCAAGATGCTCATATTGCAAAATGACTGCAAGAAAAATCAGAAACTGTCAATGCTTTTTCATTCAAATTTGCATCAAAAATGGCAACCAACCTTGTTACAACAATTCAGGAGAGTTTAATAGACTGTTTCCACCTATTCTAACTGTTTTTGTGCGCCCACAACTAACTGGACACAAGTTGCACCCTAGTGCAGGGCACCCTTGTGTCAAGGGGTCATCAAAATAAAATTTATTGCTTAATTGGTCATTAAGCTAAGTTTAGGTCATATTTGGTCATTTTGGTCCAATTGTAAAGGTGTTAGGCCACTTGGTGTTTTATAAACCAATGGTCTTTCACCTATAGGACCCTTAGGCTTAGGTTCATGCCAAGTGGCATCTAGGCCTTAGGTTTTACACATTTACATTCTAGGAGTGTAGGCTAGGAGTTAGTCTTAATTTTGGTCAAATAAAGCACTTTTCTTAAATAAGTTGCTTAACCATGCATTCTTGTTGCAAATTTTTGTAATGCAACATTTGTCAACTTTACAAAAAGTTGTTCATTGTTGCAAAATGGCAACCAGTCGGGTAGTTCAATTGATTCCTGCGATCCAAGGCAGTTGGATCAGGCAGGAAGTCTTTAAAATGCATCTATGTACCTGTCACAAGGCAGAGATCTATCATTCTGTACGGGTTTTGTTTTCAAGATTAATAAAAATTCTCTGGTTTCTCTCTATTTTCCTGTTTCAGACTGATGTTCCGTATCTGTACGGATTGGCACGGCCCCAAAAAGCACATGAACAGATAGAGGTCCGAATCCCCTTTCAAATGCTTCAAGTCTGAAGAAATTTGGTGCTGGTTGGAGCGAGTGATTAACATCTTTCTCTGACCGGGTCTAAAACCCTCCTTCTCCAGGATTTCGAACAAATGGACATTTTTCTACCAAACTAACCGGCCAATCTGCTCAAAAATCTGGAGTTGTATTGTATGATGAGTCCTTTTTATGTTTCTAAAAGGAGAGACTCGGGAGAAGCGTTTTACCATGATTAAATCCGTGCCCTAGGGCAAACAGTCAGGTTGTTTGGCCTAGGAATGGTCTAAAATGAGCTTGCAGACTGAAATGTATGCAATGTCTCAATCAAATCAGGCAGAGCAGAGCATGAGACGACTGTAAGGTACTCCAACATCTTCATTTTGCTTATGTACCCATCTTTGTTAATGTTTCTTTACAATCAAGCCTAGATAGGCCTGCTAGGACTGCATATGTATTGGACATTCTCATCATGCTGGAGTAAGCATTTAATGTTGATACTGGAAGATTGGCAAGTATTCAAAGAAACCATTGTATCTTCATTTGCTGTCTGGTCAAATTAATAGTCTTTAATTGTTGGGACTGTCAACATAATACTGCCTGTTAGATGACAGTAAGAAGGATGATACTGTCTGTGAGTTCATAGTCAGATCGGGATAATGTTTTGAAGATCAATAAGCATTTCCTCATGTTTGATCAATGCCCTGGAATGTTCCAAAGTGCTAATAAAACAGTGAAGCATAGTTAATGACTGTCACAGTCAACAGTGGCTGTTTGGTTCAAGGGTGGACAGCAAGAAGTTTGGATTTATGTTTGAGATTCCAAGGAATCAACAAAAGTAAGTCTTAAACAGTGTGAAGTTGGTTAGTGATTTGGGATCTTCAAAGATTGTGTCAACCTTTGGGAATGCAGTTGTGATAAGTATGCCATAGTGGATGCTATAAGAGAGTTGTAGTCAAGTGTACCTTGTCATTTGTGAGTCTATTTCCCTTTGGGCAGAATTAATGGTTGTAGAGGTTTGTTAAAATGTGATATCTAGAATCCTTCGGGGATCTTGGAACATCAGAGTATAGTACATTAAGAATAGCATCTTAAAGAATAAGAGTTCTTTGTGACAGCATTTTCCAGCAAGTATAAAAGTATTGATTTCTTATAGGTTTCTTGAAAGACTTAAGGACTACAAGTTGAGACAAGGACTATTGCTTGGAGACAGATACAAGAGGCATTTAAGTTGCTTTCCTGCCGCTCTGCATCACACCCTCCTGCCAAAAAGTTGTCAAGCAACTTGACAAAGTTGCAATTCGCAACTTTTGACATCTTTATACAATTCATGCTTCCATGCAATCAATATGTGTAGAATGATGTTTTTAGACATTCCCAGCATATCTAACCCCTTAACAAACCCCCCTAACTATTACATCATGACTTTGCACATTTTGCCCAATTTGGCACAATTGACAAGTTTTTGCCCAAATGAGCAACATCTTGCCAAACTTGGCACAACTCTAAATTGAACTCACTAATCCAAACCAAAGCACAAATTGGGCTTCTCAAATAGCCCTTATTCACCATGACCTACCTGAGGTCTTACAAGCCAAAACGGTAAGGGTTTCTCACCTAATCCTTAGGTGCTCCTGCACCACTTAGTGACTGTCAGGTTGAGACATCAATAAGGAGAAAGATTTTGTAATTGTTATTGAACCTGAATAAAGGCATCATCAATTTTGTGGGCTAGGTTGTTTCCCTCGGAGAAGAGGGCTTTTCCCAGGATATTTCTTTGTGTTATCTGTTATTTGAGTTATTGTAGTTCATATGTTCCATTCATATATTTCTGGTTCATGAATTTAACATTCGTTGGGGAGCAGTTTGTGCCTTTTTTTCAAGGCTGGTCCAGCCTTCGTCTTGTGCCTCTTCTCTAGCTTCTTGACACTGACAAGGAGATCATTGTAAAAATACAGTTTCTTCTATAAGCACAAAGATCTCACCAACTTTCACTAACTCAGCAAAAATTAACTATAATGATTTCTAAATTAGAGGTTCTTTAAGTGTTATATAGATAATAGATGTATTTGAGGGAAAAAGGATTTATGCTATTTCTAATCCACTCACAATTTGAAATGCTGGTTTAAGATGATGCTCTTGAATGTGCTTAATTACACTATACCATTGTGAAACACGCGTCAATGATACTTGTGCAGAAACATAAATGTACTTTTCAATGGTACAGCATTTCACAATTCGCAGCTTAGAAAGAACAATCCTACTTAAAATACACTGAGGACTCGGGAGATTAGAAATTACAATGAAAGTTTGGACACCTCAAACAGCATTCAGTTTCTGTGCATGGTCATTGCCCTGTTTTACAATCACATGATATACATTTTCATAGAGCAATCAATTATTCAAAAGTTAATGCTGTAACAGACCTTTGCGGAAGCGGGCCAGTAAATGACATTTCTAATTCGGTCTTTTTTGAGACCATTTCAACGATAGAGATACTTTGACAAGGGAAAATTGACACTCCGTGCAACCTATCAATCAAAAGCAAAATAAGTAAACTTTAAAACATATAACACTCTCATTTCTCAGGACAAAGTACTAATACAAAACCCTGCATAGAATTTCCTAGATCTAATAGATTCCAACAAAAACATAATGATATTACTGTTCATAATGCAGCACGCTGGCACCAGATATTTAACAAATTGCAATAAAAATCCTACCTTTAATGCAAGTTCCTGGTCAATATTGCACCGGTATCTAGCAGCACCTTCTAAAGGGCAACTTGATCCTTTGTACAAAAGGTTGATATTGCAAAGTGTAGATAGCTGCATGAGAGCATCAGACATAAGATCTGTATTTCCTTCATCATTTGGAGATGTGTCAGTATATTGCTCACTTTCCAGATCTTCACCTGTTGCTGCCGTGATGCATTGAAAAATTGCAAGAAGCCTCTCTAATGGGAAAGAGCCAGGACCTTTGAGGACCTTCTCTTGCTCCTCGTACTCCTTTTTCTGCGTAGCTGATGCAGAACTCCTACTTGCAAAGAACTCAAATTGAGCTAGAATCAATTAATTGACAAAATCATTCATTTTTATGGCATCAGATGATTGGACTCTGGATACATGACAAGGACAAATGGCAAAGCATTAGAGGAATTAAAAGCACTTACTTTCTCTTTCGTTTACGGCTCTCTAATCCTCCAGTGGAATCAAACAAGGTTGCATCAAGAGTAGCAGGGTTCCGTGATGCAATGAAGGCAGATAAGAGAAGGTATTTACCACAAACAGTAAGATAAAAGTCCAGATCCTCTCCAGCTTCATAAACACCAGGTCTTTTTGGTATAAATTTTCTCCTAGCCTTATCAGCGCCAGATTTAGACAGCCCAGAATAAGTGGGGACATTAAATATTTGGTTCAAGGCAGGGGCGATGTGGGGCTCAAGAAGAGCAAACAACCTTCGCTTCCCTTCATTAGGATTCTCTGCTTCTTTGTTGATGGGCTCGCAGTACTTTTCGAACAATGGTTCCAATGCTGCAGAGAGTTCTGTAACTCGCCTGCTAGCTCTGCTAAAGGGCTTCAAAATAGCACTGTTCACGAATGTGAGCAAAAATTAAATAAGAAAAAAATTGCACCACAGGTATATATATAACCTATACAATGCCACTTATTATAATTACCAGGTGAAATGTGGTACATTAAGCCATGAGATCATACAATGCCACTTGTTATGCCCTAGATTTTATATTGAGTTAGAAATCGCTTTGGGTTTTCAGCATTCTTTAAACACGTGAAGCGGAACTCACAAAACTCTAGACTTAACAGCACTCAGAGGACAGCACGCTCTATTTGGCTTAAAATCGGTGGACATATACTTACTTTAGAAAGGAAGCATAGAGCTCCGAATTAGGCTGCCCTTTGAGCAGAATTTGGTGCAACTCCTCATCGGTATAATCCCTAAAGTAGAGTGTGAGCGGTTCCAAAGTCCCCGTCTGCGCATAAAAAGAATCCGGTGTAAAGTTGCTTATAAAAATCAAACCCAAACTAGGCATCCTCGTCAAATCTGCCAGCTTAAACAATGCAGAAATTAAACCAAAACCATTGGTCCATTCGTGTAAAAGCTCTATATTGTCAAATATCAAGTAAACCACCCCACAAGAATCCAATCCTTTGACTTCATTGTTATTAGGATCATCGCACAGATTTTCTTTGTTCTTCTGCATAGAAACCTCGATGTTAGAATCCCTACCAGTAATTCTCGCATTTTTCTTAGGGGAGCGCTTAAAACCTAAATCCAGAGGGCCTTTCTCCAAACGCTTTTTGACATCTTTGTGGGGGGAGGACTTAAGCCCCGAGTCCTTAACGTTGTGGATATCCCTTGATGGAGAGCCCATCAAACCGTTGCGGGATTCCTTAATCCCCGTTTCATGGAATTCCTTGTGCCTTTGACCTACTTTTTTCAGAGAAATTTTCTGCATGATCTCATTACAGGCCTCTTTCAAATACTGAACAAAATCTGTAATTTTATCACAGCGCTTAGCACTGGCATAGTTGTTAAGCTTGGTTCTTTTGTGGCTATATAACTTGTTGAGAAGGGATTCGAAGAGCAGACGTGGGTTGTGACAGGACCTGCAGCTGGCATAGGCATAAGGGCGACCGAGATACTTGAATGTCTCCAAAACTACACTGGTTTTACCACAGGAAGGACCCCCATATATGAGCAAGGGTGTCATGAAATCCTGAGGACCTCCAATAAGGTTCAGAAGCTCTTTGATCTGTGTGTGGCGCCCGGGAAAAGTATCAACCAGATGTCTCTGCAGCTCTTCTTTGTTTTT
The DNA here is from genome assembly GCA_028749045.1 of Cupressus sempervirens. Lineage (NCBI taxonomy): Eukaryota > Viridiplantae > Streptophyta > Pinopsida > Cupressales > Cupressaceae > Cupressus > Cupressus sempervirens. The sequence continues at coordinate 561,056,348 of CM053785.1, read as the reverse complement.
AACAATGTGCGTTACTTCATCAGCTTGAATGCATTGAAATGAAGATGAAGTGGTATCTTGAGTCTTGTTTGTTTGCCTCGCTGCAAGGGAATCTTCCGCATTATGAGCGTTGGTTCTTCTTGTGATCCGCCTGGACGGTGTAGAGGCATTTGTTTTGGCTTCTGAATCGTCGGATTTCTGGTTGTTTGTTTCCATGTTGAATCAAATTAATGATTTTGAAATAGACTTATCTGCACCAGTGAATGTGAGGATAAAGCAAGCTGTAGGACCGGACGATTTTGCCCCGCGCCTCTTCTGTGCGTCATGCGCGGGAAAACAAGCAACGGGTAACAATTTTTACGATTAATTTGTTGCAGAAGTTGAAAGTAGTCAAGTATTGCAATTTATTTTAGTTTTTGAATTATTAAAAACAATGTTAAAAGACTAAATGTAGCAATGGGTATGAGAAGCAATAAGATTTTATTGTGATGCTAGTGGTGATTACCAAAAAAACTTACTATTTGAGGATTACAAGATTAGGAATGTAATGTTTTAATTAAATGAATGTTGGAATAAAAGTTGTTACATGTTGTTAAAGTTTGACTATATGTTAAAAACTAGAATACATAAGTTTAATGTATATAAAGTACTCTAGATATTTAATGTTTAATGTTTAACATATATGACATTACTATTATATTATATTTTCTAATTAAAATAATAATATTTTTTATATAATTATTAAGTCAAAGTGGAAGTAAATTTGGTTGTAAATATTTTTGGCATTTTGAATAAATTTGGTGTCTAATTTTTAGTACAAATTAACTTTATTTTTAGAATTTATTTCATATTTAATTGCCACAACAAGAATACGAAATGCCGACTTAAAGAACATTTTAAGACATGCAATTTTAATTGCATACAAATCTAGGTCTTTAATTGTTGCAAGAAAGTGGGGATTATGTGGAAGTTGCAATAGTTAGCAAGGCAACGTTTACATAGAATACAAGGTGACATTTCTAATAACCAATTACTTGATGATGGCATAGAACATATGTTGTTCTTGCCCTAGATCAATCATAAAATTGAAACATTATCATGCTTAATGGAACACTAGGAGGCTTCTTCTAAACTTTTAATGAGGCTTTGATTTTATTTTGGGTATTGCGTTTAGCTAGCCCTATCCAAAAAAAAAGCATTCATAAATTTCATAGTAATGTGGAAAAGCAAAGATGTTTATATTTGAAGAATAGATTATGTTTTGAATACTCATAGATTTGTAATAAGCTCACTATGTTCACCTTGTTTTTTGCGTCCTTATTTTCTTGTTTAAAAATAAATTGGTGTGTGAACACAATAAATGTGTTGTTGTTACATTCCTCAATATTGTAGGATGTCCAGCACGTTCACATGATCTTTAATCTCATTATGCAACGAGCAAACAATTTTTTACAATCATTGTTTTTGTGGTTGTAAGTGTGTTTTTTTATCTTTTATTCATTACTTTTATTATTCAGGTAATTGTCTAGCAACAACAATACAACCCCATGAGTGTGGCGAGTTTCACTCTAGTTGTTAATACTAGTTGTAGTTTTCATAATTCTTGGTGTATTTGGTATGAATACATTTCACTACTTATCTGTGTAAACTATTTTGATGTAATATAATGCCAAGATCACATTTCACTGGACAACCAATTACATGATATCATAACAAATAAATGAACTTAGTGGGCTACAAACTAAGCTTACCAATGTTACAACTAGAATTCAAACTAGACAAAAGCCTCTTCATTGGTCCCTATGTTCTTTGATGTCCATTTAAGTGTTTTCTTGGTATTTTATTACATTGAAATAATTTACACAAATGAAGCTTTGAAATGAATCGACATTAGATATACCAAGAAATATAAAAACTAGACCCAATATCAATAGCTATAGTGGAACAAACCACACTCATGGAAGTTGTATTGTTGATTCTATAATTGCCTAAATGAAAAAAGCAAATAATAGAAGAGAAAAATCGAAAGGAAAAAAAAAACACTTGCACATACAAAAATAACGATTATCAGATATTATTTTCTTATTGTGAAGCAAGCTTGAAGATTATGGGATTGTGTTTAACATCCTACAATGTTGTGGAATACAACAACATGTTCATCTTGTTTCAATGGAGTTTTATTTGTAAATGGTAGAAAGACTCTAAGAAAAAGTTGAACATAGTCAACTTATGATAAAACTACAAGTACTCCAAACATCATACATTCTTCAATTGCAAACATCCATGATTTTTCACACTATTGTGAAACTTGGGAATGCTTTTTCAACAGGTCTTAGCTAAATGTAGTACCCAAAATAAAATAAAAGGCTTATTGAAAGTTAAGAAGAATTATGGTAATGTTTCATTTTTATAATCGAATTTGGGGAAATAATAACAAGTGTTCCATGTCATCATCAAGTCACCAATTATTAGAAATGATGCCTTGTATTCTTTGTAACCATTGTCCTGCTAACTATTTTAACTTCCATGTAACCCCACTCTCCCATAACCATTAAAGAGTCATGTAAATAGGTTGCGCTAATAAATGGTGCAACCAAGGTTCAAATCCTTGTCCAGCCTATCACAAGTGTTAATGTTGATGTTGGCTAACCTTGATGATGTGTAGGAGATTAATTAGTGGTGATCAAGTAAGGAAGGTGTTATAGAGGAGCTACAAGAATGACAAGGATAAACCCTTAGTGGGATAGATTGCTCACATACCCTAAGACCCATGTGAGTTGTATGTCACTTGCATATTCAAATTCTCCTTGAAGGTGTTGCTTGCAGAATCTATACTAGACCTATTGTCAAAACCCTCTATTTTGAATCCTTAACATATATGACATTACTATATATTATATTTTTTAATTAAATAATAATAATATTTATATAATTATTAAGTCAAAGTGGAAGCAAATTTGGTTGTAAATATTTTTGGCGTTTGAATAAATTTGGTGTCTATTTTTTAGTACAAATCAATTTTATTTTTAAAATTTATTTCATATTTAATTTCCACAACAAGAATACAAAATACCAACTTAAAGAACAATTTAAGAAATGCAATTTTAATTGCATTACATAATGGTTACAAGAAAGTGGGATTATGTGGAAGTTGGAATAGTTAGCAAGGCAACAATTACATAGAATACAAGGTGACATTTCTAATAACCAATTGCTTGATGATAACATAGAACATATGTTGTTCTTGCCCTAGATCAATTATAAAATAATGAAACATTACCATGCTTAATGGAACACTACAAGGCTTCTTTTCAACTTTCAATGAGGCTTTGATTTTATTTTGGGTACTGCATTTAGCTAGCTCTGTCCAAAAAAAGCATTCATAAATTTCATAATGGTGTGGAAAAGAAAATATGTTTATATTTGAAGAATAGATTATGTTTCGAATACTCGTAGATTTGTAATAAGCTCACTACGGTCACCTTTTTTTTGAGTCCTTATTTTTATTGTTTAAAAAATAAATTGGTGTGTGAACACAATAAATGTGGTGTTGTTGCATTCCTTAATACTGTAGGATGTCCAACACATTCACATAATCTTCAATCTCGTTATGCAACTAGCAAACAATCTTTTACAATCATTGTTTTTGTGGTTGTAAGTGTGCTTTTTTTTCTTGTATTCATTACTTTTATTAGTCAAGTAATTGTCTAGCAACAACAATACAACTCCATGAGTGTGGTGAGTTTCACTCTAGTTATTTTGATTAAGTAAAAATAGGTTTTAAAGGACCTAAAACCTTTTACAGAGTAGCAGAGAAAATAAAACTAAGAAATCCAGAAGAATTGTGCATCAGCACCAAGAGCAGTACAAGCTAAAACAAGTAGCTAAAAACAATGAGTTGGAAAAGATAGCAAAAAGACACCACAAAGCCATCTACAGGGTCTTCAGTAGATCTGTTGCCTGATCTGCAAGGATATTCATGTTTTCTGTAGAGGCCTTTAGATCATCCATGTTTCTTTGGCTTCAACACCATCTATCTTCTTTGAGTTGACCCTAGTGCACTTGCTAGGTCCTTGATCATCTTTCACTTCCTTGGAACCTTGACCTTTCCCTTGTTCAAATTTATTCAGGAGAGTGTTAATGTTGCCAGCCACTGTCTTCATAATAGAGCAATTCTAATTAGCCAATTTCTTAATCATCTTCTCCATATTAACCACTATGTTATCCAGACCATCTATCTTTTTTCTATAAATCTTTTATTAGCTGATCCAGAGCTCTGTTTTTGGCTTCGAGGGGTGGAACACGTTCCATTAAATTCTTAACCTTTTTAGCATTACCTACCACCTCAGAGAGTTTATCAACATGTTGCCCCAGAGTGCTCTCCCTTCTAGTTGTTTTGTTGAGCAGGTATTCCCTTTAGCATCCATCTTCGATTGGCGAAGAGCATTTTTCCCTTTTCGCTCCATCCTCTTAATCAGAGGTTCATCATCAAAAGGTATGCTTGGGGCCCTGTCCACTTTCTTCCTCTTGTTTTTAGAGACGTTACCAGCAATACCACTTTTCCCTTTCCCCTCTTGCAACTCCTTTTTAGAATTTGTTTCCACATTTGAATCAGTCTCCTTAATCTTTCTAATTTTCTTCCCATACAAGCTACCAAGCTCTAGCTTTTTCCTCTTCTTAACCTCAATCTCCTCAAACTCATCCTCTGTGTCTTCATCAGAGCCCTCATCTTGTTCACTCTCCTTTGTCTCACATTCCATGGTTTTCTTACTAAACTGGGGTTTATCCACTTCTTTTTATTTAAGGAGGTTCATAACTAGCACCATTAAACCCTCGTGACAAGCATGGTCACCCTTAGGATCATTTTGAATAGCTAAAATTGTAGTACCCAACGATTGCCTGAGGTAGAAGGGTAGATTATGCCTAAAATGGTTCACTGGCATAAAGTAATACCCAAATATCTTAGTAAAATGACCATCCAAAGTTAAGTATTATATAACAACGAACATGACAAACCTCCAAGGGTGAGATATAGAACCAAGGCTAAAAACAAGAATTACCAATTTTCACCTGTCTGTTCCATTCCTTTGTTGTTTCCACCAATTCCTCCACTGCCCGGTCTGGAAGCTACTTGTCTCTGTAAAAATTGATCCCCTTTGTATTAAGGCACATAGCTTCTGCTAAGATGTCCTCAGTAACCTCCATTATTTAATTACCCACCAGAATGCTCCCATCCTTCCATGTTTTAATAAATTGGCGTATAATAGAAGGGTTATTGCATTTAAGCTTCTCCATAAAACCCATAAACTTCCCTTGTTCCAAAATATCCCAAATCTCCTTCTTTTTTCCAGTCCTTACAACTAGTTGGTTCGACCCTCTTTCTCCTTCCTTCCATTTCCTTCAAATTGTTGCAAATTTTCACAATCTTAGAGTACACTTTCAGAAAGAAAAGCCCTTTGCTGATATTAAAGCAGAGGGAATTGATACATAAATGTGCCCCCAATCCATGTGGCAATGAATAAAAAGTCTTTGCCAAACTAATCATAATCTGTGCCTCCCCAAATATGCCGAAGTAATAATTATTTCTTATAGTATTATTCATCATTAATAAACCCTTTTTGCCTACTTCTCACCTTATCATACTCAATGAAGGATACTCCCTCGAAAGGGATACCATCAACTTGATTCCAAATCAGCTTCTCATCACTTTTGCAAGCCATATTTGCAGCCCAATTAGCAACATGAATAGTTTCTCTATAGTTATGAGTGATTATACAAGTCTAAAAATAATTAATTAAACAAATGACCTTACAAATAATATTATGAATTGTCCAAGGAGGATTGTTAACTTTATTGAGACCATTAATAATATTGAGAGAGTCTCCCTCTAGTCAAATCTTGTCCAAATTCATACTCTTGGCATAACTAAGAGCATAGAGAGCAGCACTGGCTTCCACCACATGATTTGTTTGTGCATCTTTGTATGGTTGTTGTTTACTTTGGTTGAATGGTTAAGTTTGTTTAAAGAAGATAAAATGTTATAATTGTCCTCTCAGTTATCTTGGGGGACTATTGTTTCTAACAATAGACAAAATCTAATAGTGAAGAACAAAGAAACATTGTGAATGAACTTTGAGAAGAACTTAATGAAGCATTCATGAAAGGAATATACATCTCAAAAGAAAAGTTAGATGATGATGAGACAGAAAGATCAAAGGCAATTGTTGAGTTTGATTCAATTAAGTTGAATTAAGCTTGTTCACAACATCAAAATTTGAGAACTTCATTCAGAGATTGAATTAAAGGTAGCGAAGTTGGGAAAAGGTGTATCTAGTTATGTTTAGATGGTACCTAAGCTCGCTTGTGATTTGGAGCTCATCTAAACAAGTTATGATGAAATTCGGAGTTACTAGTATTGCAATAGAGAATTTTGTGATGCGAAGTCTTGAGGATGTTTGTCATGATGGAAGGAGGATATAGTAAACCTTGGATTACATTTGAAGATTAGATAGATGAGTTTGAGCAGTTATGTAATTGCAGAACATAATTAACAACTCTTTCATATTTGTGAAGTATGCAATAAATGCAAGTTCAAGTTGATGCATAAATGGAGTACATAATTGATTTTGCTTCTTTGTGAACACATTCGAAGCAAAGAGCATTTAGAAGTGACTTGTTAATGCAATTTTGAAGCAAACCCTATTTCCAGAAAGGTATTTTATCATTTTTTTGCAAATTTGTTCGGTAAAAGATATTGTTTGATAAAGATCATGGATAGGTCAGTTGTTCACTGTGTTGCGAATGAGGATAGACCTAAGTTTAAGGTAGTTTTTGTGAAACCTAATGAAGGAAACCCTAACTTTGTGTTGTGTCTCACTCCAAACAACTTAGTTTACCTTGAAGACGTAGAAAATTATTTGAAATGCAAGTTTGAGTCGATTAGAAGTGAATATATGAACAAAGATATGGAACAAGTCTTTAACCACGACATGACTATGAAGCCTGTATTTGAACACTTAAAGGAATTAGACTTGTTTAAGTATCATTTCTACCATTAGCTAGATACAGATGAATGGACACAAATTATACTAAGTAGGATAAATGATAGTAAATTGTGGATGCAAGATAGTGGACTTTTTTTTCAACCTTATACATGAGGTAACTAGTCTTAGCAAACAAGGTAGTGTACCCATAGGTGAAAAGACGGTTAAGAAGAAAGTAGAAAGTTACACTAAGGCAATATACAATGGGAAGGCTATGGTAATCAACTCCATCAAGCGGGATGATGTGAGATTTCTTAGCAGAATTATTGCTTATTCAGTTTGTGCGAGTTCTAAGATAGATGAACTTTCAGCAGGATTTATTTATGGAGCTCACAAGATATGTGTTGAGAAAGAGCAAGTTAATTTGAGTGAAATATTGAGAATGTAGCTCTTGGAAAACCTTGCAAAGATTAAGAGAACAAAGAATGGTGTGTTTAGATTCCAATCATTGATAAATCACATATTATTTCATGTGCTTAAGAGATTTCCTTACTTATCAGTAACAGATATAATGAGTAGTGAGAGATTCACTATGGAAAAAATTACAAAGGTATGCAAAAGGCACCCTGTAGACAAAGTATTGGACAATGGAAACCTAATTATGAGAACTTTTCAAAATGAGATGAAATAGAGATTTAGGATTTCACTAGCAATTGTGGATAGATTCAAGGAGGATATATGTATTCTAATTGATACAGATCTTACTTACATTCAAGCAGTGGAACCTCGGGAAACATTTTTGGATCCTTTGAACTATGAGTTGAATGATGATGTTGCAATTGGCTACTGTTGTGGTTCCACAACACATGCCCCATTCCCTATTAGGAATGGGGACCCCCTACTTTTTTCGAGTCCCCAAACTCACAATTCGAGGATCCGAATAAATGTTAAAGAGTCCAAAAATTGAAAAAAATCAAAAACTTTTTGCGCACCCGTGCACTTAATGTGGTGCACAAGGAGGGCGCACCACCCTTGGTGGTGTGCGGTGCGCACCTATGCATTTTTGTAGGGGCACACCACCCCAAGGGTGGGAGGGATTATATAAACCCCCGCCCCCTCCAAACTTTTCACTTTATTTTTCTTGTTTCCTTCTCATGGTTTATATTTCATCATTCTAAGTCTGCACCTTTGACTGCGCACCTAAACAAGGTGCGCCCCTCCTCCCCACTTCATGCACCCCACGTGTCATGCACCACCATATAACATGTTGCACGCACTACCATTGTACATCATGTGCCACACAAACACTTGCGCAGGTGCTCTCTACATTGTGTGTGCACTTCAAACCCGTGCTCACCATCGCACAAACACTCGCACGGGCTCTCTCCACACCGCACACGCTTCAAACCTGTGCTCGCCACTGCATAAACACTCACGTGGGTGCTCTTCATGACATGTACGCTTCAAACCCGCACTCTCCATGTGTGCAACTCCACACATGCCACACACTCGCACTAGCGCCACTACTCCGCTCACATGGCCGCACATCCACTCTTCTACGCTCACTCTGTCACACCTCCACTTCACCCCATGCGTAGCCCACGTCACACTCCCCATGAAACTCTAACTCCACCTCTACTTCGCTCTGCTGCACAACTTCCTCGTCCACCATCATGCGTCGTGCACTCATCCGTGCCTTCACCCAAATAACCAAATTTAAAAAATAATAATAATAAAAATATAAAATAAAAGCACCAAAATTGTGCATCTTATTTTTGCTTTTATTTTTATTCGTTAATAAATAATTGAATGCTCTTGCATTTAAATTTCTAAGTTTACAATATTTTGAACTAATAAACATCATTCTTGTGTCGTGCAGAAATAATGGCATCCACATCTAGAGAGGAAATGACACCTAAGCCCATTGTGTTTAAGTTCCAAGGCATGCCATCAAAGCCGAGGTTCCAAGATGATTATGCAAAAATCAAAGACATTGATTTGGGGCATACTGATTTGGGAGAGTTCCTCAGGATCTATAACAAACATATGGAGAGATCTACTCTGGTATCCACCTTAATTCGGTCAGGGTTGGTGAGCACAACTTTGCATCCAGTATCAATACAATCAGCAGAGTTGATCATGACATTAGGTAAACAATTTGTTCCTGAGGAGAAAGTGGTTAAGAGTGTAACTGGAGAAGTTGTACTGGATGTACGACTCAACAAATATTGAAAGGGTCTTCCATCTCTTGAAGGCAAATCAATTCATAAGACTCTCCTATGAAGTAGCAAAGAGGTGATATAGGGAGCACCCAAAAGAAGAATAAAAAATCATCCAATCCTCCTATCTCATTGAGAAGACTCCTCTAGGCAGGGTCACAAGAAAGGTGGACATGACTAGGGGATATATGAAGGAGGATATTGGCTATTCCATCATTCTTTTGAGCAAAGTCATTGGTCTACTAGCAGCTGGTCACCTTAGTGCTTTCATGGTCAACTTTATTGAGACAATCAGGACGGCGAAGATGCCACTGGACTGGGCCACCACATTAAGTGAAAACTTGTGTGAGCAATTGAGCGTAGTAAAAGACAAGAAGAAGTTCTATATGACTTCTTATATGGTATATCTGCTAGCAGTAAGGGTGACAAACTACCCCAGTTTGTACAAAAGAGGCAATATGCAGATTTCCAATGCTTGGCCCTACATTGTCTACCCTCAGCTGGTGAGGAAGAAGCTCTTAGAATAGAGCAAGGAATATAGAATCGTGAATGACACATTCATTTTCACGATCATCTGATTCATAGAAGGCGATTATGCAAAGAGGTTATCTGATGAGGCAATAGCACAGATAATAGCTCTCGAGGCCTACTACATCCAATTTAAGACATTTACATATTTGTGGGTAGTTGGTGCCTTTATCAACCCTAGGAAGCTCCCTAGATATCCAAGTGACAAACTGGTGTTATTGGAGATTGCATGATAGATTGAATCTGTGTATGAGAGGTTGAAGAGACAATGAAGACCTTGTTGGACATGGCCCCTGGTCATAGGACCATACTAGGTGAAATGGAAGCAAGATATTCTATCCTTGAGTGGGAGTGGGAGAATTATCCCCTCAAGGAGTACAATTCCCCTAGGCTCTATTTTGATAATATTGGGAAAGTGGAGAGTCTGGCTGGTAGGGAGTTCCACCATGAAGATGTCATTGAAGACCATTGGATGAATGCAACAAATGACTATGGTGTCCGTATAAGAGACTATTGTAGTATGACTTTGTATTTGGTAGAGAAGGCTCTCAAACTGAACATCCCGGAGGAAATAAGGCAACAAGATTCATGGGAGCTATTGGACCCCCAGTTCAACTTAGACAAAATAGGAGAGAGACCCATCATGAATGTCGAGGTTGACAGGGAGGACGGTGATGATATTAATCATCGGGTGAGGCATGTCGTCAAAATGACAAAGGATTGGATTAGGAAGCCTTTTCAACTTGATGCAATTCCTAACATCGTGATCTTTCACGCTCAAGCCTGCCTAGAGAAAGGTAAAGGGAAGAAAGTTACAATTCCTACCTTTGTGGCCCAGCCTCCTATTAGGCCAGAGATAGTATACCAACTTGATTGCTTAGTTGGATACTACCATCCTCCATAGAGGAAAGGAAAGAACAAAAGGAAGAGGACCTCCCCTCAAAGGATTGAAACAGAACAGGGTGAAGTGCAAGCACCTTCCTAGTAACAGGAAGAAGATGTATAACAATCTAAGGATACTGGAGCTACTAAAGTCCAAGATGACCCTCCATTGCCTCCCTTTATGCCCAACCAATCAGAAGAGGGAGAGAGTCGGTAGGTTTCTATTCCTCTTTCACAAGAAGAGCCAATATCCCTTTCTGCCTCTATGAAACAAAAGAGGATTAAGATCTGAATGAAGAAGAGGCAAAGGGTGACTAAGAGGATGGTGCCTTTTTAGTCTATTCCTGAGACCATTCTAGAAGGAGAAGAGGAGACAAATGAAGAGGAACAAGTGCCCTGCAAAGAAGAACCTGGCTAGCTAGAGCCATAGAGCAAGAAAGGAGAAGGAGTACCACAGGCACATTGCCATCCACCCTAGTAGGACCCTTGGAAGTCTCTTCTTCAGAAGATGAAGTACAACAGTGGGTGGATGAGCAGAGTGAAGAGGGTGATGACATTTTCAAGATGTCAAATTTTGATTTTATGCTTGTCAGAACAAAGCTAGTTGGGGATAAGATCAAGGATACCCCTACAGGTGAACCTTAATAAGAAGACTATACATGGATGCTGCCAGATTCACAAGGTCTCGATCTTACTCTATCATCTCCATCACAAGTCATGATGGTAGATAAAGGCTTGGTTACTCCTCTGCACCAAAGTTCAGAAGAGGAATAGGTTCAGAAGGAACCATCACAAGAGGAGGAACCAAAACAAATGGTGACTGATGAAGTGTCAAAGGAGGGACAAATGGTACAATATTCTCAACCACCTTCCCAAGAGATTGAGGTGCAAGCTGTAGGGTTTACTGAAATAGAGGTAGTAGAAGAAGAGCCCTCATAGAGGGAAAGTACTCTGAGGAGTGATAAGGGAAAGGAGATAGCCAAACATACTCCTTCGTCCTCAAGAGACAAGTCCTCCAAGGAATGAGTCTCAAGGTGGCTCAGAAAAGAAATGATAAGGAGCACAAAGCCTCAATTTTGTGCTAGTGAGGAGGATCTGATTGAATTGGAAGAGGTCCTAAATAACCTGAGTCCTCAACACATGAAGCCGGACTGTTGGCATTTGTCAGCAATACACGGGACCAGGATTTGTTCGTACAAGTGGTCGTTCCTCCTGATAATACAGATACAGAAAGCCTTGATGCACAAGATTAGCAGATCAAAGAGGTCTTGCTTAGGAGACCCACATGGGATACAACCTGATTGATGGTGACCATGGGAATCAATAAAGTATTCAAGAGAATGGAGTAGGAAGAGGTCAAACTTCAAACACTTCGAAGGCAGATCGAAATCCTAAGGGAATATTTGGCCGAAGTGGTTAGTCCTCTAGATCTTGAGCGCCCTGAGGCGACATTGAATACCATACTCAAAGAAGGGGGAAGTGTACAATCAGACCCATTTTTGAAAGCTTGTTAATAGTGGTGGGAAAGTTTTGAAGAGAAGGGAATTTTGATTATTTAGAGGAACCCAAAGTTACTGCATGCTACATAGGAGAATGTAAATAAAATGGTAGCGATTTTGAAGCAGGACTTTAGCATTATGGATGAAGTAAGGGCCTGGAGTAAGGACTTACAAATTTTGCAAGCCATAAAGGGGCAAAGGTATAGAGTTTTGATAGATGTATATATAGGGGAGGAGTTAGATATAATTGATGATTGGATAGAGAAAATTACAGATAGTAATAAAGTAATGGAAACATTACACATAGAGATTCATCTGCATAAGGCCCAACCCCAAAAGAAAATTTGAGAAGCATTACAACGATGCTTGTTTGGATATTTTTGAAGATGAGGAGTGGGAGAAGTTGTTGCCCATAAAGGAAGTGATAGAGAATTTTAAGAGGATTTTTGTGGAAGCTGCTGATGACGAAGATATCAGGCAAGCTTTCAGAATGGAAGAAGCCTTGTTAGAATTGGATACCAAACTCGAGGATTTTGTTGACACCTGAATTGAGGTAAAAAATTATAGGCAAAAGGTCAAGGAAAAATATGATGCTTTAAATTTACTAGATGCGGCTAAAATTACATAGATTATTAAGAAATTCAAGGGCAAACATCCAAACATAGCTTTGGGATGAAGAAGAACAAAACCCAGATGCCAGAATTTTAATTTTGACACTTAATAATTTTTTGAGATTTTGGACCATTTTGAGTTCCACAGGTCTGCAGGTACACAGGTGCACAGGTTTGCAGCTCCATAGGTGTGCATTTTTAAAAGCTCCATGATAGTTAACTACCAATTTCAAAAATAGAGCTTTCCATGCATCGAAAACACATTTTGACAGTAGTTTAAATCTGACAAACATCCAGTGCAGGATTGGCTTCCATTTTTAATACTTCCACTTTGACTGAAGGCTTCCTCATTCTTTTTTCTCTCATAATTCTTTTTTTTTAACATGTAAAGGCTAATGCATCCAATTAATGAATAAAATATGGATGGAGTCCTGCTTAGCACCAATTAGATGGTTAGTTTGTATAATTAGTTTGCTTTATTAAATTAAAATTATTTTATTGCATGAAGATATCTCTCACTCTCAACACAAATTGAGGAGATGATTTCTTATAAATACTCCATTTTAATATGTAATTGGGGTTGTTGTTATTTTGCAATAAAATTATGCTTTTGGTGCTCGCATTTAGAGTGTAGTGATTCTTGCCTAGATGTGTCATATATTTGGGAATTTTTTTCATGGAATTGTGATTGAGCCAAAGGTTTATTGTCTTGTTTTTGGTTGTGCGATCTTTTAGTTTTGGTGTTTGCTACCATTTTACGAATTTCACTGACGTAACTAGCTCGAGAAGAAATCATCAAATTGTGCTTGCATAACTCTTTATCTCGCATGAGCGCACTTTTCGTGGCCTTGTGATTTGATGAAGGGTGATATATCATACGATCATTAAAGTTTCTCACCAAAAATTGAATCAATGGAATTGAGGAAGCGCTACTCCTACTTTCATTGGTTACCTACCGATTTCTTTTAAAGTTTAACTCACAGACTTTTTTTTTTGTAGCTTATGTCCGTTAGGATTTTAATTTCATGTTATTTGCTTTAAAGTTCTTGTTATTTGCTTTATTAACCTCATTGTTAGAATAGGACTTCATACTAGTTGCATTGTTAGATTGCATTCATAAAAATACATAAAAATACAAAAACATAGTTCTTTTTGCATGTTTTATTTTGAAGCAGTGTGCAGATTCTTCATTTCATCTGAAATCAAAATGAACCAGCAAAGGCCTCCTTGTGAACATTCACATTTATCTTCAACTGAGCAGATTCTAGTAGGTCACAAGTCACTTGGAACCTTGGAGTCGATTCACAAAATCAGCTTTTCAAGAGAGGAGTTCGCAAGAATTCCTGTCATTTAGCATCGTGTAAAATGACAGCTCAACAAATACATTGATTTTTTGTTGAATTCAAAAAAATCTAAGGTAGAGTACATATTTGGTACCTTTGATGAGATCATTCAGCATGCTCGTCAAGCAACCTTGGAGAAAGCATCTCATAAGAAAGTTGAGTCAATCATGAAGAAGGAACTATTTGAGGCCAGAATGACAGAGAGTGAATCTGAGGCCATGAGACAGACAATGAAACAAGTTGTACTAAACATAAACCCTTTTCAGTTTCGGTTGCTGAGACAACTTCAGGACAGAGCATTCCATATGCGGCAGTGTCTGATGTTTAGCCCAATGAACATAAGAGAAAATTAGAAAGATTAGTTGAAGCAGTGTCAACAGAGACAAAGAGAGTCAAATAGATGGCTACCGATCTTGGCAAGAAGCATAAAGCATTGTTGACAATTGAATCTAGTGATGATGAAGAGGTTGAGGAACAGGAAACCAAACAAGCTGAAAAGGCGACTCCAGCTAAATTAGTAGCAAGAAAAGCTCGGTAACCATGGAAGCTGAAGATTGAGAAGATAAACACAATAATTGCAAATGAGGGAAACTTTTTTCAGATGAACATGTTTTATGATATATAATAACTTCAAGAAAGATCAAATTGATATATCTACTGTGAGACATATCATTGTAAACAATCTTAGTATGAAGGACATCAAAGGAGTAGTGAACCATAAACTCTATGAAAGACTCATAGATAAGAAGACTCCTACAAGGGAAGAAGACCTTGATCAGAAGTCTATGCTAAGGACCATTTGCAAGACTGATGTTGAAGATGAAATTAAGAGATTATTGAATAGCCTTGCACGATACTTGAGGAATAAGTTGAGGCCATTCTTATTTATGGTTGGTGAGAAAGATAAATTGAGAAAGGAGACTGTAGTAGCTATTAGCAAGATTTTGTTAGAGTTACAGGCAGCATCTCCTCCAGCTCCTAGAACCTCAGAAGTATTAGTAAGTGGTGATACTATGAAGATTGATTAAACCAATGTTACAATTAACATTGGTGATACCAATCCATTTGGTGGTTCTGAACCAAATGTAGCTGATACTGAAGATGTTGAAGAAAAGTTGAAACAAATTAAGGAAGAGAAGAGGCTAATAGAAGTTGAAAAGAAGAAGATAGAGGAAACCAACCAAAAATTGCTTGAGGAGGGGAGAAAAAGAAAGGAAGATGAAGATAAGAGAAGGATTATAGAAGAAGAAAAGAAAAAGAAAATAGAGGAAGAAGAGAGGAAGAGATCAAGAGAAAAGAAAGAAAGATAAGAAAAGGAAAGGAAAGAAGAGGAAGAGAGAAAAACTAAAGAAGTAGTAAAGAAACAGAGGGAGGATGAGACTAAACCATCTAGTTCATCTACTCTGCTCTCTCTTGCAAGTTTGGCTACTGATGATGATGATCAAACTAATATGATCTCATTCTTATCCAAACTTTTACAGAAGAATATGATAGTTAAGAGTTTGCAGAGATCATTAATGGAAGTGATTGATAGATTGCATAGTACTTTGACAGTGCAACGGGTAAAAGCACAAAGCTCTGTCACTGTTTGTGATATCTTGTACTATTTCGGCCAAAACGCTTTCGACTGTAACAGTTTCAATCGTAACGGCTCCGACCGTACACACTTGGCAGTTTCACGTGCCTACGTGGCACATACCGTTTCGGCCGAAACCCCAAAGCCAGTATAAAACCCGCCGCAAACCTCTAGCAGCTATCATTGTTATTGTTGCGGTTCCTGAATGTTTGGAGAGCGGGTTAAGGGTTTCGGTCGTAACTGGTTAGTGGTTTTTTCCTCCCTATTTTTTAATAGTTTTTAAATGTATTTTTTGATTAATAGATGTTAATCGTACTTAAAATAGTTGTTTTTGACGTATTTTGTGAGTGAAATGCTTAAAATTGTTTATTTTTTAATATGTTTAAATTATTTAAATTATTTTAGATTATTTTAGAATGGTATTTAAATTAATTTGTTAGCAAAAATGTAGTTAAACATGAGATAAAAACGTAGAAAAACATTAATTAAAAGTGTAGAAAAACATTAAGTTAAAATATAGAAAAATATTAGGAAAAACATTAGGTTAAAATATAGAAAAACATTAGGAAAAACATTAGGTTAAAATATAGAAAAACATTAGGTTAAAATATAGAAAAATATTAGGTTATGAGGTAAACATGTAGAAAAATATTAGTAAAAAATGTAGCGAACCTTTAGGGGACATTATTCAGTTTCTAACATAACCTGATGGATCTAGAGGTGAAACAATAATATCTTATGGTGAAATTAATTTTGACATTAAATACACCTTCTAACATAACCCTATATTAACTACAATCATAACCCATACCACATTCTAACCATAACATAGGCCCTCTACTAACCGAATGAACCACACTTAGATATTGATGATGTTCATTTTAACAACTAGTTATTGTTAGGTAATAATGAGTCTTACATTACCAAACAACACATTAAGATCACTTATGTCAACTGCGTTTTTCAATACGTTATCCATACATGTGTGTCTTAAGGGGACATAGGAGTCGTAATAGGTCATACTATTTTTTATAGGTTCTAATAAGTCTTAATATATATTATTAGGATATAATAGGTCTTATTAGGTAATGATGATTCTTACATTACCAAATGACACATAACGACCTCATGATACATTTCTAGGTATTTTTATCCATATATATGTTAAGGGGACCTAGGGACTCCTATTAGGTCATTACGTCTGTTATAGGTTGTAATAGGTATTCATATGTTTACTAGCACATAATATGTATTGTCAGGTAATAATGAGTCTTACATTACCAAACAACACATTAAGATCACTTATGTCAACTACGTTTTTCAATACGTTATCCATACATGTGTGTCTTAAGGGGACATAGGAGTCGTAATAGGTCATACTATTTTTTATAGGTTCTAATAAGTCTTAATATGTATTATTAGGATATAATAGGTCTTATTAGGTAATGATGATTCTTACATTACCAAATGACACATAACGACCTCATGATACATTTCTAGGTATTTTTATCCATATATATGTTAAGGGGACCTAGGGACTCCTACTAGGTCATTACGTCTGTTATAGGTTGTAATAGGTATTCATATGTTTACTAGCACATAATAGGTATTGTCAAGTAATAATGAGTCTTACATTACCAAACAACACATTAAGATCACTTATGTCAACTGCGTTTTTCAATACGTTATCCATACATGTGTGTCTTAAGGGGACATATGAGTTGTAATAGGTCATACTATTTTTTATAGGTTCTAATAAGTCTTAATATGTATTATTAGGATATAATAGGTCTTATTAGGTAATGATGATTCTTACATTACCAAATGACACATAACGACCTCATGATACATTTTTAGGTATTTTTATCCATATATAAGTTAAGGGGACCTAGGGACTCCTACTAGGTCATTACGTCTATTATAGGTTGTAATAGGTATTCATATGTTTACTAGCACATAATAGGTATTGTCAGGTAATAATGAGTCTTACATTACCAAACAACACATTAAGATCACTTATGTCAACTACGTTTTTCAATACGTTATCCATACATGTGTGTCTTAAGGGGACATAGGAGTCGTAATAGGTCATACTATTTTTTATAGGTTCTAATAAGTCTTAATATGTATTATTAGGATATAATAGGTCTTATTAGGTAATGATGATTCTTACATTACCAAATGACACATAACGACCTCATGATACATTTCTAGGTATTTTTATCCATATATATGTTAAGGGGACCTAGGGACTCCTACTAGGTCATTACGTCTGGTATAGGTTGTAATAGGTATTCATATGTTTACTAGCACATAATAGACTGACCTTACTATCAACCTTAATAAAACTATATCCCATTTACTTTATTAACATTCTTAACTCTAATTCAAACTACTAAATTAAGTCATGAGTTCTAAATTGTAAACTAACATTTGCTAACTAAACTCATTTACTTATCTAGTAACAAAATTTTCTATCCCTATGTCCTAACTCTCATCTACACTCCCCATAATCATCAAAACATTTACATCAAAATTTAGATTTTAGTCAAGAATTATATTTTTTTATTGCATGTATGTACATGTGTACACTTAGTTATCATTTAATCAAGAAATTTTATTTTATTTTTATTGCATATACATGTACATGTACGAATATTTATTTTTCACATTTGCATGAGCAGGTTACAATGTACATTAGATATGGTCTCTAAGATAATTTGTTTTAAAATACATATGTATGTTACATGATTGAATTTAGCACCATACATTTAATGTTGTGTATTTATATGTACATGTGTTTCAAATTAAATTTAACTTTTAATTATTTTAATTTAAATAGACTTGTATGTTTATATTTGTATATATATGCATGTGCAGATCTCTAGATATTTATCACTCAGATTGTAGCTTCACATTCATATCCTCATATTTATTTTCATATATACATTATGGCATCCGGTTCTGGGGATCGTGCTCCTGCATCCTCAGGGGATGTCAGTGTTCGTGGTGGGGGTCAGAGTGCTGAGTCTGGTACAACACGTAGATCGACCTCCTCCACCCATGATAAACAGCAGTTATTTAGAGATACAGTTGCAAGATTATCTCGTGCTATGTAGGTTTTGGATACCTCACTTTCCTCTTCTACCACCCTCCCTATAGGAGTTATTTTGTATGATTCAGACAGTTGAATCATACAACCCTTTTGATGATATGAGCATTGAGACATTTTATTCTTCTTTATCTCACAGTGTCATTGGCACTGTGAAGTACACACAGATTGACACTGAGGTTTCCACCGGCATGGTGGAAACCATGTTTCCATCTTATGTAGATCGTTGCAAAGTTAGAGGCTACTCTGCGACGAAGTGTACTGATCCACTCATCGCACCATTGATGTATCCTCGTTGGTTGGCTACTCATCATAGATGGCCACAGAAGGATGAGTTCCCCCTATATTTCTGCAAACAATTGTTTAAAGAATTTCATTTACACTATGATGTTGACTATACAGATTATCCAGGGCATGTTGGGCGGGGTCAGGGGAGACTTTCTGACAGATTTAGACCCGCGAACACTCCTGCACCCATTAACAAACGGACAATGGTGGGTCCAAACCTTTTGGTTATGCCGAGAGGTCCACAGATGGCTACTGCAGGTGAGAGTGTTCCTGATGACACAATTAGGACACAGATTTTTTTGAGCATCACCACCGTTGCCACACAGTTACACGAGATTTCTTCTGATCGATGTAGTCGATATATGCTACGATCTCGAGGTACTGCTCTCACAGCTACATCATCTAGCACACCTGTTGATGATGATTATGGAGTTGCAAACATACCTTCTCTTGTAGACATTTCTGCAGTCTTAGAGGTGGATGCATTGCATCGTTTGGCATCATATTTAGCATCTGATCTTTTAGATGCATATCGAGCATTATCTACACTCTTAGGGATTCCACTTCGTGACATGAGCTCTCAGATTAGACATATTTTGTCACATACAACAGTTAGAGGATTCACAGAGGCAGAAGGACATTCCTGCACCTTCTACTACTCCACTAGCCCAAGCTATAGCACTAGCCCTAGCTAGTCAGGACCCTACAGATCAGGTGCTCCCCCCCCACTCAGGATCTTAGTGACACCATACAACCTGGTCTATTTACTTTCATGCTTTCAGATCAGGGCTGCACTATTGACTTGGATGCTGATACTATTTTTTCATTACATGATTCAGATATCAATTAGATCGACAGAGCATTACATAATGCTACGGTAAATATCTCTATATGTTTAGATTTATTTTTATTATAGTAAATAATATTTCTATATGTTTAAACTAATGTATATGTGTGTGTTTGTGTATGTGTTATAGGGTTTGAGTGATAGTATGTTACGTTTTGTTGATCTATAGACACTGACAGATCCTACACGTCGTGAGTCCCTGGTATGTTACAATTTAAATATATATATATTTGATTTATATACATGTAGATCTTGATATAATTTGTCTGTACACATAATTAAATGGTTCACTTGTTATCATTTGACACAGGGTTCAGATGCAGCTGATAGACCCTTTTGGGGACAAGGCCCAGGATCAGGAGGGGGGATGTAGCTGATTAGATCATATGTGGCCTTTTATTTTATTGCACACATGTTATGTCTAGATACATATTTATATGGACAGTTTGATGTTTTATATATTATTTCCATATGCATACATTTTATATCCAGACACTTTGATGTCTTATATGTTATTTTCAGATACATGGTTTATATGGACACTTTGATGTTTTATATGTTATTTCTAGATACGTGTTTATATCATGGACACTAAATGATGTTTTATATGTTATTTCCAGATACATGTTTATATGGAGATTTTGATGTTTTATATATGTTATTTCGAGACATTTGATCTACATGATCTATTTTTATACATTTGATATGGGTACATTATATTCTCCAGATATATGCACATGTATGTTATTGATCTTTTAATGTAGACGTCTATTTTATTGATCTTTTGATGTCTTCATCTTTTATGTAACTTATGTATGTGTTATGCACATGTTTCTATATGTTATTCATATTTTCAATATTCAAGTTTACATGTATATGTATAGTTATTCATCTTAATGCCTTAATCGAAGTGTAATTAACTATATAATTTTAATGGTCAATGTACATAACAATATAACATATATTTAATGACATGTCTTAATTAACTGTATAATTAACTATATTTAGTCTAATTATATTTAATGTAGATCATGTATTAACTATATTTAATGACATGCCTTAATTAACTATAATTAACTATATTTAACCTAATTAACTATAACTAACTATATTTAATCCTATTAACTATATTTAATCTAATTATATTTAATGTCTTACTAATTAACTCTATTTAATGACTTAATTAACTCTATTTAATGACATGCTTAATTAACTATAATTAACTATATTTAACCTTTAAATTAACTTTTTATAATCTAATTATATTTAATGTCTTAATAATTAACTCTATTTAATGACTTAATTAACTGTATTTAATGACATACATTCTTAATTAACTATAATTAATAGCATTTAATTAATAAAATATAATGTACATGCAATATGTAACATAGTTCATATAACATATACATGTAAGAACATAACGATTATATACAAACATAAAGAATGTATCATATAAGAACATATAAAGATTATATGTACATACAAATACATACAAATACTAAAAGGGTTGTCTTAAGGGGAGGTCCTAAGAGACCTGGTCTTAAATGAGATATCCATGTCGAATTTAAATAAAAATAACAATACATGTCTAATTTTGCATATGCAAGATAAATGATCCAATGTACAAAAATTTATAAAATGAATATCCTATCAATATTAAATATGAAAGTATAAGAGCTATACAGGCATAACTCAACTAGAGCTCCACAACAAGTACATAGGTAAACTAGAGCTCCACAAACAATGTATTGTTAGGATCCTCTCTACTTTTTATTATCTCTAGAAGTTTTTCATGTTCTTCAATAGGTAATTTCCACTTTTGATTTCCATGCTGTCCTTTTCTTTATACTGCTTCAAATTGTAATTTGGTTGCTATAACATGGTTACTGTAGTGTAAAACCTTTTCTCCAGGCTTGTATTCAATAAATTCAATACCACTACCAATTACCCTTGTTTGTTGATAATATGTTCCTTCAATAACAACTGATCCAATTGGATATGACTGTTCATCAACATCTATAGTTCCTTCTAGCAACTTGTGTTTTGCTTTTGTGCATCTTAAAAGATAATAGTCCACATTTTCCGCATTATCTGGTAAGGCTTGAACTGCAAAAATATCTCCTGCATGTATATAAAAAGATAAATATAAATTAATTTTAAAACAAATATACATGTATATTAATTTATATACATGTATATATGCACACAAACTTGCCACAACTAAATCAGAAATGCGCTCATAATCAGCTGAATATACAGGATCATGAATGTCAATGTCAATGTTAACATCTTCAAAAGGAGGCTTTCTAACTATCTCCTTCAAATCCCAATGTGAAACATATCCATTCCCAATATTTTCACATGCACTCACTACATTGTCCTTAATGCAATGATCACAAAAACATGTTTTCTCTCTTACTTTAAGTACTAGAGGTTTATGGTTTCTTGTAGTCATCACTTGATGTAAAACTTCTAATTCGAGGAATCGTTTGACGATTGTAAAGATTAGATCGATCTATATCTGTTACAAATACAAAAATTAATTGTCATATTTCAAAATAAATATTTAATTAAAAACTCAACTTGATTTGAAAAGGACATTAAAAATAAATATAACTTAGTTCACCTTTCACCTCCCAAAAGTAACGCTTATTGTATTCAGTATCTCGAGTAACAAAATGAACTTTGCACCATTCAACAATTTGATTTCGCTCTCTATCCTATTCCCTGTATGTACATACAATATGCATGTATATATAAAATTTAAAATATATGCTATTAGATTATTAAACATGTACATTTAAAAAATGCATATATTTACCTGCAAGTTCATGTTGTCGAAGCGCACGTTTTATACATGCTCCTACTCCATCATGCTCCCCTTTTCCGTGTCCACTTTCAAAGAAATTCCATAAAAACTTAACATTGGTTCTAGCATGTTGCATTGCTAACCAATTAAATGCTTTTGCAAATTTGAATTGTCCTGTGAACGTGAAACATGATAAGTATCTACAATTATCCAAGTACATATATCAAATAGAAATAGACATGTCCAAATAAATACAAGTTAAAATAAAGTTAAATAAATGTGTAACTATTTCGTGTATACTAACCTGCACATCCATCAGACCGAATCCAGTGCTCTGAAACATTTATTCCACGATTTCTGAGATCTTCAGAGAACATTGCAAAACAATGAGCCACATAACTCCTGTCATGAACTTTATCATCACTAATATAGAAATGAACCTCTTTGATGATGATGCGTTCATTTTCATCCAATCTTTCTATCTGATCCACCTCAAATTGTGCATGTCTATAGGTCACTTGCACAAATATTGCAACTTGTTTAGAATGATAATATTGGCTTTGGAGCTCTGTATGAGGTGCAAATGTATAATTCTCAGAAAAATCTACAACTAAAAGTATATAACCAGGTGGAAAACAATTTTTGGAATCACAAAACTGTTTAGCTTGTCATCGTGCACCATGACAATGTTGGATATGTGGATATATCAATGGACGGAACTTGGCCATGAACTCATCATAATGCAATTCACTCTCCTTCAATACAATTTTTTTGGATTCATCCCCTCTATTATTTTGGTATGTCTCATATTCATATCTCATCTATGAAACTAGTGTGGATTCATTAATATTCTCAACTTGCATAATTTTAGAAAATTTGTGTAAATCTGCACAATCTTCACACTGATTTTTAATGCATTGCACTTTGAATTCATCTAAATCTTCTAATTTATCACATAATATGGACCTCACAAATTGTGTTGTACTGCTAGGGATGACCAAATTAGGATCAAGTATTGCCATAACTTTTTTAAATGATTGCAAGTGTAGACCAAATTCAACATGATTTCTACAATAACAAGTTTCTCGCATCTTATTTATGTGTACAAAGGAAGGACGTAAACTCTCAAACATTCTCTGACATATTTTGACATTTGAAAATTCTTGTTTGAATGCTTCAAAAAGTTCACTTTGAGTTATATCTATAAAATGTTTTGGATGTTCAATTTTGGCCCCTGTTTCTTGATCTTTAATTTGTATAGTATCACGCCTGTTGGAAGAAACATGAGAATGTGTGGTCCAAAATTCAATAACTTGTCTTTTTACTTTTTTAGAAATCTTGTCTTTTCGAGGAACTCTAAAAATATTCACCCAGTTATTCTCAATGTTATCATCTAGCATATTTCTCCTCTTGATGTATCTCTGGACAGTTCTTCTAGATATATGTAGTACATCAGAAATTGCATGTACCTATTTTCTATGTGTCAATTTTCTACTAGATATAGTAGTCATCAGTGCTCTACGTGCATTACTCAAATCACCTCCTCGAGTTGTGTTGTCACTTTTGTTATAAGCATTTTGGAAATTTTCAACTATTGTTTTATTAATATTATGGGCATGGCTTTTCCTGTTATGAACACCCAACAACTCTAAAATAGGTCTCATATCTTTTCTCCTAAATAACTTGACAAATAATTGTGCCTGTCCAAATATACTTTTATCCTTGAAATATTCATCCCACATGTTCTGACAATGCTTTCTGATAGTGTTATCATTTATCATATCTTTAGATGGAATTTGGTTAAAAAGTAGTTCTTCATCCAAATCCATCAAATTTTTTCTGATTTCTAATTTGTCTCTATCAATAGAACTACCAATTTCTTCCTCTTCGTTACTTTCATTTTCTTCATGAATCTCATCATGTTCAGGAATTTCAGTAGGTTGGTTTTGAGCATGTTTTGTATGGCCTTTCATTTTGTCATCTCTTTTTCTATCATATTTCCTTGATCTTTTCCTTTTACTACCCATTGAATATTTCAATCTATAGAAAAATAAATAAATAAATTTAGATTTCACTAAATATCAGCTAATGGTTTAATATATAATACATAAAAATAAAAATAATTAGAAGAGAAAAAAAGCACCTTCAAAATATTTGATCCTTTGTAATATTGATTAAATCCGCAAAACAATTGTTGAAAATTGCTTCAAAATTAATTGTTTTTTGCAAATCTTCTTCCAATTTTTGCTGTCCCTGTATATTTAATTTTTAAAAAAAGGGAAAACAATATTTTTTAATATCAAATAGTCACATTAACCACTAGTGGTTTCTCCTGCCGATAGGCGTTTCGGCCGAAATTGTTACGGTTGAAACAGTTCCGACCGAAACAATCTATGTGGCAGCCAAACAAGCAAAAATCAGAACTTCTATAAACATCTCACTTTGAAGGCCAATTTGACCTACTAAATTGAAGTATTTTTTAAAACAAAAAATATACTTTTGTAGTTCTCGGAGTCACGATTATGATTGTATAATTTTTTTAAAGTTTTGATTATGAATAATATGTTATAATTTGAAAATATTACAAGTAGGTATCTTAAGATTCAGGAAGACGTCTATTCAAAAATAAGAAAAAAATAGTAAATCATGTTAAAAAATTAATTTTTTTTTATGGTGCACTAAAGGAGAGAGTCTTCTTCAAGAATATGTAATTTAAAAAAAAAAAATATGTAGATTTGATGGAAAAAGTTTGACGGGAGAAAAAAATTGTCTATTTCTGATAACTTTGACTTTGACCAGTTATAACTTCAAAAATATTAGCCGAATTTCAATTTTTCTTTTTCGGTGCACCAGGTATACATGTTAACTCTAGCATATTCCAGAATCAAACCAAAATATGAACATTTGCATTTATTTGTTTGATGGGAAAAAAATTCTATATTTTTAGTATTTTTAAAAAATTAAAAAATACACTTTAAAAATTCAAAAATAAATAAATTTTTCACTCAATTTTTAAAAAAAAAATTATAGACATAAACTTCATCCAATTTTACACATTTTATTAGTTTACATCATCTTCAAATTTTAAGCACAAATGCCACTTTTATTTCGTTAAAGTTGAAGACTTTAAATTTTGATATCACTTCTCCTTTATAAAAGGTGACACAGGTTTGTGCTTTTACCCCAACATATTGAGTCAGATCATTAATAGAGAGCACAAGTAGTGCTAAAGTCTTCTGATGAAGAGTTTACTAATTTGCTGAATTTTGTAGAGGCAAAGGCTCAAGTTTTCCATGATGCTAATCTGTTTACCACCATCTGCCAAAACATCAAGAATGACTTAGTCAATCTTGATACATGCATAAGGGAGCTTTAGTAATGTCAACAACAAGTGAAAACTTTGTATGTTAAGTGTACCTTATCATACAAACTGACTAAAGACTTGGACAATCAGTTAGAGGCAAAGATGAATGAGTTAGAGGCTTTATATAGCATAATCCAACACCCATCTAGCAAAGTTGATGATATTGAGATTCAAGTTACCAATGTTCACATCAAGATCAAGAAATTGGAACTTTGAAAAGAGCAAATATTAAAGAGAACATTTGATTTCAGAGAATCCATTACTCTGAAGTTATGTTTTTTTGAGAAACAACTAGAGGAAAGTGTCAAGGCCAAGGACACATAAACAAACTTTTTGTATTCAGATATTAATGCAATTAAGGTTGCATCATATGCATTATGTGCAATTCTTACATCACAAAGTCTACAAAAGAGACATGGAACAAAGGTATGGATAGTTTGAAGATTATTTTTGATGATTGTATGAAGATCATTTCAACATAAAGGGAAGACAATAGTTTCAACATTTTTGACATTTTTGGACTAAATCTTGACATTTTGACCTTTTTCATTGATGTCAAAGGGGAAGAGATTCATGTGAAAATTGTATAAATGTCATTGTTGGGAAAGATACAAAGAGGAGAGATACATGTGGAGATTGTAAAAGCATGAAGTATATTGTAAGGGGGAACATATATGTAAAGTTGAACAAATTCTAATAGATGTAATGGTTATGTGTTATTTAGTTAAGTTTTTGTCACTTAGCAAATTTTTCTTATTTTGTTGCCATCAATGCCAAAGGGGCAGATTGTTGACAATTGGCTAATTGTGATATGTATTTGTTGTTATTAATGGCAAAGCATGATGTACATGTTGACAGGAAACCTAAGAAATAAAGATACATAGTGTTTGGTTATCAGAAAATTGTCTAAGTATAAAACTTAGCTTACAACAATGTATTTTTTTGTTTATAACATGCTGTAGACATCCTATTATGACAAGCGGAGTTACATGGAGATAGTATACATGTTGGGGATGATGTATACAACCTCAAAAGTTTGTACAAACTGTAGGGAACAAAGTTAATATGTTTTGATGAAGTAGGACAATAGAATTGAAAGAAAGAATTGTTTTGTTTGCAAAACAATTACTTGTCCAATTAAGGTTGACATCTTAGATGTTTACTCTAACTTGGAAAAGTGAATTGTGATCTTAGCCAACCCAATAGTATTTTATTTAAAGGCATGGTATTTATGCAAGGACTTCTTGCGATAAGATGTATGCAATCTTGGTGTATTAGTGCTATCTAGTAAGATTATGAAGTAAGCGAACCTTTGTGAAAGCGATGTATGCAAAGTTTTATTTGGTGATCCAAGATCAAGTTGAAGATCAAAGATTAGACAAGGAAGGAAAATAATAGTAAATTACTTGTTTGAGCAGTGAGCTCTTCTTGTAGTTGAAATTGCATGTTTGGGTAGTGGGCTCATCTTGCATACATTATACTACAACTCCTAGCCACCTTTCTCTGGACATCTATAGGCAGGGTGCCCCATTCGATTGCAATGGTAACACTTCATATTGGAAAAGTAATTGCCCCTTCCTCCTTGTCCACCACTTCTTCCTTTGAAGTTAGAGATCCTTCCTCTTCCACCTCTACTAGAACTTCCTTCTTGTTGTAAACTGAATTTCATCTCACCTTGAGCCCTTGAATCTAAACTCTTCCACCATAGCCACCTCTTTTCCCTCTAATATCCTTGCTCTTAGCTTTACCTTTAGAGTTTTCTTGTTTTCTCTTGCTTTTCTCTTCTAGCTTCAAGACAATTTGATAGAGTTGGCAAATGGTTTTGAAGTTCACTAAGCTCATCTCTTCTTGAATAGACCATTTGAGGCCATTCAAGTACCTTGCAAGCTTGATGCTTTCATCTTCAACTACCTTAGACCTCAAACATAGTTTTTGAAACTCCTCAGTGTATGCTTGGACATCTAAATATTTTTGTCTAAGATTTTATCTCCTCCTATGAAACTAAACTTCATAGTCATCAGGAAGGTAGATCTACTTCACTTTGGTTACCATGCCCTTCTATGTAACTATAGGACCTTTTCCATTCTTTTCTTTTTCAATTTGCACAAAATTCCACCAAGTAAGAGCTAAACCTCTTAATCTATACTTGGCTACCACAACTTTTTGTGCCTCAAAGATACCATCACATTCAAAATGGTTCTCAATGTTGTCAATCTAATCCACAACTAAATCTAGAGCCATTTGTCCACTAAATAGTGGCACTCCTTCTAAAGCTTTATCACTCAATGTTTTTAATGCCTTTAAGAATGGCTCTTTAGGAAGAACATGATCAGGTGTTGGTGCTTCCTCCTCCAACTCTAATTCCTTCTCCTTTGCTTCTTTTTATTCATTTAGGTCAATCTTCTCTTTGACCCTATCAGTTTTGTCTTGGACTTCACCCAAGAGTTGCTCCATTTGAGCTAATCTTACTCTTAGCAACTTGTTATCTTCTTCTTATTTCTCAACCTTCTTGGCTAGCTCAACATTAGTCACCATGGTTATGCCTTCTATTTCTCCACTTGGCATATTTTCTTCCACTAATTTAGTAGGCTGTAACATCCACCATAAGTCTGATCAATACTACCTTTGATATCAATATGGTGTATGTATTCCAAGACTTTCTTACACAACCTCCAAGAAGACCTAGCTTGTCTTAGTCAAGATCCTATCTCCTCTAGGATCTAAATGGCTTAGCTAACTAACTAAGACCTTAGCCAAACTCTTCACTAAGAGTTCCACTCTTTGTGCTTCACCCTGAAGGACAAACACCATTCAATTCTTCAATGTCTTATCCTGTACTTAGAAAGCTCTAAGTGCTAACTCCTCACCAAACATGAGTTCCATTGTAGGGGTGCTAGAAAACTTGGAAGCATTACATTTTCCTACATTTACATCCATTTAGAAGGATCTTCAAGCCCTCTTCCTATCAATTTCAAGATGCAGTCCCTAGGAAGACTAATTAGGTCTAATTCCAGTTAGCCCTTGACAATGAATTTTTCCACTTTCCTCTCAAAACTTTCCAAAAAAATTGAAAAAATAATCCTAGATTTGAGTACCTTTTTGGATTTTCTAAAGAATGTTGTAGGTCTTAGACTCCTAGGTTATCCATACATAGGTTTCCTAGTAATTGGGTCTAATAGGGCTAAAGGACCTATTTTCTAGGATTAGACGAGAAACTCATTTAAAGCCCACTTAAATGAATTGGCATGACCTCAATCTTCATAAAATGTCAAGATATGACTTTCACCTACTTGGAATGACACTTGTTATGTACAATACTTCTATCACTTTCATATACTTTTAAGATTTTCTTGTCAAACCTCTAATCGAACATTCCTAGTTCACCTAGCGCTTGACTTTTAAAATAGAAATACTACTTCCCTAGACTCTTAACTCTATATAAATTATGTGCAATGGCCCCACTCTAAGATTCATCTACCTTTTTGAAGTTTCAATGGTTGAATCTCAAGTGGGAGCCATGAAACAAAAACTGTCTACCAGGAACTAGTACATTGTCTAATCCAAACTTATTTTCTTTTAGCTACAAGACTAACTCAAAACAACTTGCCTACTGAAAGAAAAAGTCTCAAAACATTTGACACTACTAATATCCACAACTAAATTTTAATATTCAATCCATATAATGCCATTGTCACAAAGAAATACTCAAGTTCCTCACAAAACAATGTTGCAAAGCTCTATTCTATATTGACCAAACTTGTTACAATCATTCTCCACTTTAATTTTGAATATAATGTCTTCTTAGATTCCATTTTCCATATTTTTTAGGCCTTTTGGCTAACCTCCCATTCCTATCTTTGAGGGGATCCAATGTTGTTGAGTTGCATGTAGCATTTGAAATTTATTGCAAATGTTGTCCCGACAACTTTTTAGCAACATTTGGCATCTTTGTCTTTATGCTACCATCCTAACTTCTAGGACCTCTAAACCATGTAGCTCGAAGAACTAACTCCATTTATGGCCTCATGGCATCTTTCTAAAATCTTTTATGTGTTTAAACCACATTAATGACCCAAAATCTTAAGCCAAAACTTTTAAGCCTAACCTATCAAGAGCAACTAACAATGACTAACTGGCGACCTTAGTCTAATACTAACTCACCTAGCCCATATTTCAATACCTTCTAAGGTCCAAAAAAAAACTCACACTACTCTGACTTGGCCAATGTTAGATACAAGCCAAAATGACATAAACAATGAAGGTTAGCCTAGGTGCTCCTGCTCTAGTTAAAGGAACTTAAAAACAAACATAAAGTGAATTTATGTTATATCTTTCAAAAGTGAATGTCAACATTAAAATGTAATATGATTTTTTAAATAATGCAATTGCATCTAGAGAGTCCACCTTTTGGGCACTAAAATGGTCTTTTTATTACCAAGTCCGATTAAGGCCTAAGATATATCGAATCAAAGGGAAAACCAAAAGCAATGTTTTGAGAAAAACCAAATGAACAAAAGCAAACAAACACACACTCAAGTACACAAAAAAGGGCATTGAAGGTTTCATAAATCAAGAAAAATCTTAATAAAATTAAAAAACAAAAAAGACTTGACAAAATCCTTCAATTAAAAGATTCATTATATTAATTAGGGTCAATTGGTTGATCAATATTACCAATTAAATAATAAACTAACTCAGAAAAATGTGAAACTAAGTTGAAAAAATTTCGTATTGTTACCTACATTTTGTGGTGACAAAATGCAAGACAGCCGATGGGATGCTATTGATCTCAACGACCTTTTTGAGCTTCCTCTTGAAATAATTGTCCTCCTTGGATATGATTTGGGCCTTGTCCAAATAGATATGATGTTTGGTAGAGGAAGAGTGCTCCACTAAAGGTGATTTCCAAACCCTATCATGCCTTATGTCTGCATTGTGTTCACATATTTGGTGCAGAAAGTATGATATGTTTCACCTATATAGAAGGTCCCACAGGAGCACTCAATTTTTGTTGTGAATGGACAATTGAATTATTTGTCCCTCAAACAAAAAAAAAAAAATTGATCCTTACCCTAGATAGTAAATATAAACCTTTAACATTTTATTTTGAGTCCAATATATAAAAAACTCCACCTTATTCTTTTGGCCCTTGCCATATGTGCAGATGATATTAACTCTTGGTGAATATTAGCTCCGATAAATTTTAGTGAAATAATTTTCAACTTTGTGAGCAATAAATATTTTGGATTTCATTTCTAAATAAAATCTCTGATTATACTCAACACGATTGTGGATTCAATGCTCGATACCACTATAATATCCTTAATGGATATTTTTAGATTTTAATCATAAACATATTTTAGTACATAATAGACAACTCATGCAAACCAAACTAGTAACATAAACCAACAAATGAACTGTTAGATGCTCATTAAATACCTAGTTTGATACAACTTTAGATTGGTTATTATATTATAAACTAGCAATACAACAACAATTGCTTATATAGAACCCTAGAAATTTCTATCGTATTATAATGTTCAACAATACAATAGCATGCATAGAAAAGTCAATCTTATAAATAGTAATGACAGTTGGATTGGAGAATGTAGAAAGGAACCTGTAACACCTAATGTAAACTCTAATTTGAATCTACCTCTAATGTTGAACTAGGTTGGCATTTGTTCTGACGGGCTAAGTCTGAAGGTTTATGTCCTTAGGTTCTGATTAGAAAGTTGAAAGGTCTCCCAATGTTTCTCCAAGAGTAACCCAAAATCCAAATTTGAGCATAATCCAAGCATGTCCAAATGAATGCAACATTCCTTCTTTTAATATTCAAAGATGTGACTCTTCAACTCCCTTCTCTTGTCTTTTCATCTTATTCCTCCTTTGTCACATTTAAGCCCACTTTATAATATTAATTTGATCTCTTTTTGTACATTTACATTATGCTCTCATAAGTTAGTTTCAATATCATATGAATATATATCCTCAATTTCCCAATGTCGCATAAAGGGGACATTACACAGTCACTTATTTCTTTTGGAGAAGAAGTATTACACGTAAACACATTTCTAAAACCCATTTTTGGGCCAAAAACATATTTTTAAAACATGCATATGCACAATAAATCTGTGTTTTTGCTCTGGGAGAGCCATTACATGTTCCTAAAACATGTAAGTCATGACATCTAAAAGGTGTGTTTTGGTCTTGGATGCATGTTTTAATATATGCAAAAACCTCCAAAAGGTGCATTTTTTTTTTCAAACACATGCATTTGCCCTTCTAAAACCTATTTTTGGAGTTTGAGGATAGAACTACATGTATTTGGCCTCCAAGAACACATTTTTGATGATTTTTCTTGGATTCTTTTATGAAATTTCTTCAAATCTTTTCCTCTAGGGACGTTTTCATAAATCCAACTACTCTCATTCTAAAAATGTTGAATCTCCTTGTGAGAAACATTATTTTTCATGACCTTTTAGACCCACATTTTTTAAAAACATCCATTTTTGGAGTATTTTTTTATCAAGTTTTGTGGCAAAGAAGAAGTGTTTGGTGGTTTGAATGAATGTCTTGGTCATTGGAAAGCACAGTTTTGCTCCTTAGTGACAAAAATGACTTGTAAAAGTGCAGATGTGAAACATGTTTTACCCAAAAATGTCCCATGAACTTGCATTTAACAAAAAGGTTGGAAGCTTGGGCATTTTTAGGGCACATTTTTGGTATCATGCATATAAAATGCCTCTTTAAGTGCTCATTTGACATCTTTCTTGCAAAGTTAAAGAAATCCAAGTTTGTTTGAGAATTTTTCAACATTGGAGCTTCCTACTCGTTCATTTTTGGCACACAAACATCATGTCAATGAATATTTTCCTTCTTGCTAATCAATTTGTGCTTATGTTTCTGATTTCATGCATGTTTTAACTTGATGTTTTACACTTATTGATTTTTTTTCCATGTAAGTGTATTTTTCTGTTAAAAATGATGAAATGGTTCATTTTCATGTTTTTGATTTTTCCCCAAACTCCAAATTTGAATTTTCATGTTGAACTAGTTTGCTTGTTGACATGTTTGAGTCTTTTGCCAAAGGTACATTTTTATTTTTCTTTTGAGTTTGTTTTTCTGTTTTGCTTTTTGGTCTATCTTCTTTTTGAAGAAATTTCAGTTCTTTCCCAAGAACTTGATCATGTTTCATTTCAATCCACCTTCCATTTCATGCAAGAGCATCATTTCATCCCATTTCCATCTTTCCATGTCACAACACTTCATATCTCATTCTTCAAATGCGATTACATGTATTTCATCTCATTCGTCATCCACATGTACATGTAATCTCATTTTCCATTTCCATTTCCACTCATCTCACTTTCCACATCCAATCGCACATCATGATTATATGAAGAGTATTATATGTAATTGCATCTCTAAAACCCATCTTTGACTAAAAGCCACTTTTTAAAGGTAAAAAATATCATGTGCATGTTTTCCCATGTACAAAGACCTTTCCTTAAAGACGACTATAAAGTTCACTTCACCTCAAGTAACATTGCATTTCCATATTTTCATATGTACTTACACCTCCATAAGAAAATACATGTCATTCCACTTCTTGTATCATTACGCATTTCATCTCATCCATCATCTACACTCACATGTTAGCTAATTCTCTATCCACATTTGCATGTCATCTCACTTTCCATTCCTCATTACATGTTGCATTTACATGTAATCCATTTTCTGTGTAATGATATCTTGAAACCCTAAAGTCGCTTTAAAAAAGATATCAAGAATTTTCAATCACACACATTCCCATGCGTCCCACCTTCACATCTTAAACATATCCATCTCCTTTCATTTCCACTTTTATAATTTTTCACTCCACCTTCCATTTCCATCGATTGCATATGTATGTTGTCTATTTTGAGATCATCTTATCAGGAATATAAAGTATCTAATCCATGCTCAATCCTTTGTTGTTGATCGAGAATCAACCTTTTATGACAATATCCTCTAATGATGTGTTTACATTTTGGAATTTTTGTGTTGCAACACAAGCACAAGAGATGCCCTCACCATTGAAATCTAAGGGAAAAATGAAATATCAATTTGATGAAGAGTTTTCTCATGCAACCAAATCTCATGTCACATCCATTCTTGACAATGTGTTAGACATAAAGATTGGACATATAGATATGACTGATTTTCTACGAAGAGTAGAAACTCCTATTGGTCATGGAATGAAACGTATCAAGAAAAGTCATATTCACTTGGTGCCTACGTTTCCCATGGCTATCATGGAATAAGAGTTTGTTCTTGGATGCATGATGCATTTTAGCCTAAAGTCAAAGATGATCAAGGATGCTAATGGACAAGTTATTGTTAGCCTTGATCTAGAAGTTATTGAGCAAATTTTCATAGTGCCACATAATGTAGATTACGTAGATGTGACCAAAGAATCATCTTTGGAAATATGGAATGAGAATAAGGGAGATTATCAAAAGTATGTGAATCTATATTGGTTGGGTACTAAGAGAAATAACTTCTCAAGAGGGTCAAAGACCATTCATAGATCTAATTTTAACTAGGAGTACAAAGATTTTATTATTGTTCTCAGCAGGATTTGTGGTCTTAAATATTCTATCAATTTTGAACCATGGATGTATAAATTCATTTTCTAGATCATGGAGAATAAAGAACATATCATTTGGGGATAACTAATCAGCGTTGTACTTTTTCAACAGTTGCTCAATGTAGGGACTTCAATGCCTTTCTACATGAACTCCTACCTTGTTTCTATTGCTGCTACCATGGGATCTTTCTCTAGGCTCTCAACCAAAAGAGATAGTCTTCAAGTTCCAGTTTTGGATACTATGATCAAATCACCCTGGCTAATAATAAGTTCCATTGTAGAAGAGTTCAGGATGCTTTCTTTGGGCATTTTCAATGTCTGTTTAATAAACAATTATCCATTAAAAGGGTATTTGATGAAGCTTGGGAGAAGGTAAATCAGTATGGTTATATCTTTTTCTAGTTTCCCACTTTTACTTACTTAAGGGTTGGGTACTTTAAATGTGATCCATATACCTTACATAGGTATGCTACTGATAGGATCATTTTGATGGAATTAGCTAGTCAACTTGTGGAAGTTCAATTTGATCAACATGCCTTGTATAGGTTAGGTTTCAGTATTTCTTCTTCCAAACCCTTGGTAACTGGTAATTATATGATCAATTCTATACATAAAGAAAAAAATATGGAAACATAATTGTTGCTATTCACTTTAAAGAAATTCAAAGCCAGATTTGAATTTGATTACAGAGAAATGAATTCTCAAATCAAGAGGGCCATCACACATGTTCATCTTATAGAAGATGTTTGGATCAACATGCAGACATAATTGGATATGATAAAGATGGATTACTATAGATTAACTTTGCAAAAAATCATTGATCTTAACATGCTTGAGATCCCATCATATTTCCAAATTGAAGATGATGGCAATATTATTGATCAAGAATATCATCAGGTTGGGTTTGATAAAAGATGCCCTTTTCCCATTCAATGACAACAAAAGGAATGTACATCTATCCTTGATAGATTTCAATCCATTTTAGCAAACACCAATAAGTGGTTGAAGATTAAAGATCTAAAAAGGGTTAATCTAAAATTAGGTTTGGATTGTGGAAGTTTGGGTCCTCCTAGAAGGAAGTCACAATTGAAAATTACATGCAAAGATGGAGCTTCTTCTTTTGATGTTAAAAAGTTTGTTAAATTCAAGTTGAAGGATAGAAAGGGATCTAAATAATCTCAAATCCCTAAACTAGTTAAGGAGTAAGAGGAGGAATCATAAGAGTCAAAGGAAGAATCAGACGAAGAAGATGAGGAAGAAGAAGGGGAAGCTATGATCATATCTCCCCCAAGACCTGCACAAACTCATGCACCATCCATGTAGGAAGCACCTTTTTCGGATGAGATAAATGATGATGTGAATTCATTTTTCATTGGTTTCACACCTTCTATCCTAGTTTCAGAAGTTGATACATTGGCTCTTTCTATATCTTTAGCCACTCCTCCCATTTTAATAAATGAACAATATGATCATTTGGGAAGTGTGTTCAAAGATTTTCCAACTCTTACAAAGGGTCAAGTTTCTCAACTTGATACATCTTTGACAGGTTTTGAGTTATTCATGATAGAATCCTCTCATCGTGCACCTATGAATTCGATTGTGTAGATTGAATCTTGCTAAGTTATGATAGGGATACAATTAGGATCAATGTCAATGGTCTCGAATGTACTTGCTTCCATAGATGAAGTTTTAGCTTGCTTGCAAGATTGAGCAAGCTCACAATGAAGAGAAGAAACATACCCCTAGATGACCTTCCTATAAATAAAATAGTCCAAATCTTTGAAAGATAAGATTGTTTCAAGGATATTTGTTGACTCAGAGAAAACCAAGTTTATAGAGGTTGTTGAGCCACTAGTGGACAAACCTGTTGAAGAACTTACCCGTTATGATTACAAGTTCACCAAGGTAGAAATTAGGAAGTAGTCATGTTTGAGTTTCTTTCAAGATGCTCAAAACGCATTAGCTAATGTGTCTAAAAGAAATCGTGAATTATGAGAAAAGAAGAACTAGCTCAAGTAGAAGGTTGCTCGCTTAAATGAAGTCATTTGACAACAATCTTCTCAAAGTGTTGTTATTGTGTTTCAGACATCCAAGGAAAGAAATTTGATTGAAGTCGTTGAGTCTTGGGTAGGAGAAGTCATTTATGAAGGAGTTTTAACTATTAAAAATACATTTACAGTCCTTAAAAGTATCAAAGATATGAATGAAATAGAGAAAGACTTGATTTCCTCCTTGATTGAAGAAGCAGATGCTTTGAAGGAAATTCTCAATGACTGGGATGAGATTGTTAAATTTGATTTAGATGCAATGGTTTCATGTGACATTCTTCCATCATGTGAAATGTTCTTTAGGTATTAAGGGCTTAAGGGTTATAAAGAAGAAACATTGAGAAAGTTGGTTATAGAGTTGCAGACAACTCTTGGAGATTGTTAGATAATAGAAATAGGAATCACATGTGATTTAGAATGAATGAGATGTCAGATTCTTGATGAACATGGTAAATTGATTGTAGTTGAAAGGGCAAGTTCAGAATATACAATAAGGATGAATGCTGATTTAGATTCATAAGATTTTTGTTCTCACACAATGGACAAATTTGTCTTGTATAAATCTTCAGCAAAACACTTGCAAGATTCTCTGGTGACAACTTCTAAGGTTGTGCAATTAGCATATGCAGATGTAGTTAGAATAGAAGCAATATCAAAGATAATTGAGATTTCTAATCTTCCTATAGTGTGTGATTTTATCATCAAATTCAAGGAACTAAAGAACAATCTTTAATATTGTTGTTTTGTTTTTATTTGTGTTTTATAGATCAAAGAGGATGCATTACATGAAAAGATGTAATTACATGTAACGTGAGTTGCATGTGCAATTGCATGTAACCCAATAATTTCTCTTCTAGTTAGACTTGGTCAAAGTTGGTTGAGTTGCTCCCACTTTTCCCCCATCTTTTTCTTGACTCCTTTTCCTATATAAAGGAGTGTCCTCTTATTGTAAAATCATCTTTTATTGTATGCAAGAGAGCTCTGGAGAAATTGTGCAAATGTAACTTTGATTTTGTAGCGCCTTTATGAAAGAAAGTGAATACAAAGAATCAATTGAAACTTAACTTTGATTGAATGAGATTGTTACTTGTGCAAGTTTGAAGCTTTTTCTGTGACATGCATATGTTATCTTTGGTTTATTTGATCTTGTGTTCTTGCTAATTGAGTGTAAAAAGAGTTAAGAAGCAATTGGAGCCGAAGCTTTGACTGGAAGTGATTGTAGAAATATTAGGACTAAAATCTTTGTCTGTAGCTAATATTTTTTCTTGATTCACAAAATAATTAGGATACCTTTACTTGTGGAAGTCATTGTACCCTACTAGTAAAGCTTATTCATATAGAATTATGACCAAACTTAGAGCCAAATTGGTACACTTTCAACTAGCCTATGAGCTAGTGTTGGTTTATCGGTATCACCATTTTCAACTTTTAGATAGAAGAGTAGTTAGAGATTTCACCCTGCTTATTACTCATTCCGCGGGTAAGTGAGTTCTTTCCTAAAAGTTAAGAGGAAAGATTACTAGTAACACCCTTTTACAAAATCTCTTGACTTCTTTCTTACTTTGAGTTGATCCAAGGAATGGTGAGAAGGGGGGCCCTTTCCTTTATAGTAGGAGAGACTTTGTCTCACATGCTTTGGCTAGTCATCCTATTTTGTGACTAGATTTTACCCAAAATTGTGAGTTGTAAAATATCCACCCAACATGTTTGACTAGTGAAAATAAAGATAAACTATCTAATGATCTTATCTATATCAAAAGAGAAGAGCTTTCAGTAATCAGGTTTGACCCCATGATTGTGGAATACCATTTTTAATAGTCATAATCAATAATAATCTATCATCTTGTTCCTTGAAGTAGGTATGCTTAGTTTGTGGTATTTCTTTCCTACATTATGATAAAATTGATAATGTTGAACCAATTTATCTCATGGAGGTCATGCATGAGGTTGAGAAGGTGGCCCATCATGATAAAAAAGTTTGCAATGAGAAATGGTTATTTTTGCATTTGTATATTTACAAATCATTATTGCTTTCCTTTAGTTTGAGATTTGGCACTAAAGCTATTGTCTGTTGGTTTCCCACCATTTTACAACCATGAGTCCTTGCTTCTCAGACTCTTGTGGTGCAGGAGCACCTAGGTAGGCTAGCAGGTAGACCTATGGATTCTTAGATGTTTTGGTTTGAAGTGATGCTAGCCACATCTCTAGATCAATAAGAGGACTGACTTTCTCCTAAGGTGTGGATAGGTAGGTCGAAAGAGCCCAAAATGGTAATGTTGCTCCTAGTTGCTCAAAAATTGCTCATTTGGCTTAATAGAGCATTTTTGGGTTTTGAAGGATAAATAGGTCATGTAAGTGTTTTAAGGATTGTTGCCCCACTTTTCATCCTGCACCCATTATACAAAGTGGAAAATGATCTTGTATCTCAATTAGGTTTAGGAATGTATGAGTCTATTTCTTTTCCCCCAAGTGAAAAGTCTCTCCATCGGGTTTTCATCTTCCTTCTTCTCTTGCATTACATAGCCGAGTGGGTTTTCCTTGTTCTTGCGATTTTTGTGGGTAGTCTAGGATCCTTTTTGATGGAGATTCTTGGGTCATATCATGATTTTCACATAATCATTTCCAATAATGAACTTGCTATGAGTCATTATAGTTTGCACCTAAAGAAAATGAAGTCCGCGAAAAACCTAGCATTGGCTTCTCCTTGGTAGAGTTATGAACTGTGAAGGCGATTTCCCACAGAAGTCAACAAATGAGGTTTACAGGCTAAAAAAAGGAAGAAACGAGTTATTTTATGGATAGATCTTCCTTACATTGCAGTATTCCACCTTGGAGTCACTCATAATTCATCATAATGATCAGGATAACATCTGACAAAAAACTCTAAAGTAACTTCTCTCAGGCAGATTTTCGACCTAGGAAGTTAGTTTTCCGACAAAGATACTTGTGAGAAATAAAAGCAAGTGAGTGAGTTCCTTTTTCATTTTCACAACCCTTTTTGGATTTTTCAAAGTCTAAAAGCATGTTTATTAAAGAATAAAGCAAAAATAAAAGCATAGGTAGAAAAACAGAAGTTGTCTTCTCCTGAGCAGGTTTTCAACCCTAGAAAGCGATTTTCCACATCTAGTGAAAGATCACTTTTGCAAGCATGTTAGGCTCATAGATAAATCATAGGATGCTTAAAAAGGATAATGGAAGCTAGTTAATCACATTTGGGAAGGTATCTTGAGCAAAATCTCACTGAGCAAATTTTTCCCCAAAATTTTTGCAACTTGGTGAAAAATGGAAAAATAGGTCTATAATAAAGGAAAGTTACCGTTGGGCCAATGGGAATAGTGAAAAGACATCGAAAAATCTGTTAGAAATCCCCACATTTACTAATCTAATGGATTTATCCTTTAATTCACTCATGTGGCACAAATCTTGAAGATTAATGGGTGGATTGAGGTTTTTATATAGAGATGAACATAACAAATTTTCAAACTACTACTTTCTTTATTGAACTATTATGTTGTTGAATTGAATAGTGATTTCAAAATCCTTAAAGATGCAAAGTCCTACTCTCTATGTTATCTTCAGTTTTAAGATTTTCAATCCATCTCCATCTTAGATAAGATGGCAACAAGACTCATTGGATTCGATGGACTGAATGGGATTAAGTCAACATTATAGAATGTTATAGATACCTCACTCCATTTCTTTGACATGCAAGCTTTCAAAAGAAGGTTGAGAATGGAGCCAATCCATCCAATAATAGAGAAACTCCGTGGAAGCCGGCTAGTGGAATCAACTAGGTTTCTAGTGGCACTTCAAGCTCTTGAGCTGATCGTTGAATGTATTAACCATTACAATTTGGACACTAAACAAATTTTGTTGTCAAATCATACAGTTTTGATCTCAATTAACCGACAAATTTTAGTTAATTGCCTTCGGATTCTAGAGCAACAAGAATTTTCGAAATTGACAATAGGAGGAGCCATGTCTGAGTTCTCCTTGAAGAAGATGGTTTGGCAGAAGGAGATTATGAGGTGCTGGTTCCAAAACCCATAGGGAGCTAAGAGTAAGGTTCCTAAGACCTTTTCCGCCACTGATCTCAAGCCCAAAATCATGGACATTCTAGTTCTTTTGCATCGGTTGAAAGGTGAGGTAGAAGTATTCAATTTTGTAGAATAATATTTCTTTTTAGTGCAAATCATCTGTTCAAATACACATTATGTTGATTGGGCGTATGAGGTAAGTGAACATCTGTCTAGAGCTCTCAGTGTTGCAAAGTTCTACAGTACCTTCTACATGTCCTCGTTCCTAATTTATATGTTGGTTTCTCTACAATTGTGGTCGGGCCTTCCCAAAATAGAAGATTTTCTCGATGATGTAAAAAGTTATGAATTTTATCCATGCTTGCAGTTACAAAATAGCTATGCAGAGTATGTCAGAGTTAATGACTCTTTTACAATTAGGATTTATAGGGAGCTACAAGGATGCCTGGAGAGGAGGTTTTTCCCAGAAGTGATGGCAGCCATCAGTTAATTTGGTAGCTACTTTATTCAATTCTCATCCTTCTCATATTTGCGTCTTGCAGCTTTTGATGGATTTCCTCTGAAGCTACCCAAATACCCAAGTGACATGATCATGCTCATAGATATCATGAGACAAGCTCTCCAAGTGAATGTGCCGAGCGCCAGTTTAAGGAAGAAGGGGTATGAGTTCCCCACGAAGGTCAGGGATTATAGTTGTGATTCTCGATTTGATGCCAAAAACATGCTCAAGGCATTCGAGAATAAGTACAAATTGGAGGAATATGAGGTTGTGAGTCCCATGTTCAACCCAAATGGATATGTAAGAGAGGTGCTTCAAATCAGGAGTGTGATAAAGCATGTCACCACTCTAAAAGGATTATTGGGTAGATTGCAAGGATGACTTAGAAAGCCAAGATCATGCTTTCACCAGACTCATGGTGGAACAAATAAAGACATATGGCATTGATCTCAATGTAGAAGGATTGGAGGATGATGGTCAAAATATGTATAGCAATACATATTTGACTAAATTAAGGGGAATTCCTATCAGTTCTAAGCCATATGTGGATGTGGAAGAGAATCTTGATATCATGATGGCTAGGATAATCAAGAGAACCAGAAAATGGGTCAAGTGGAAAAACAAAAAGAGTCAAAGTAAGGGTGCAGCCACTTAAGCTTCTCCAGCAACTGCAATGCCTACTTCATCTCAAAGTGCTACAGTGGGAGTGACCATAGCTTCCACCCAAGGACTAGCTCAACCTGTGGACAAAGGTGATCAACCCTTAGACAAGAATGTCCCTATAGCCCAAATATGTCATGATGGTTCCTTGCCAATTATAGGAACCCAGACTGTTACTAAAGAAAATAAAGTGGAAGAACCAAAGGACAGTGCCCCTACTCCAGTACCTTCCCCACATACTACTCTCGTTCCCTCTCCTCAAACTACCCCTGTTCCTTCTTCGCATATCACTCCAATCCAATCTCCTCATCATAGCCCCGTGCCATCAACAAGTGCTTCACTTTTGAAGCCAAGTGGTTCCCCTATATAGATAGAGGGGATGGAAAAAGTAGCAGGAACGAGTCCACTGAATTAGATGAAGGGACTAAGAAGACTTCAGAGATGGAGAAGGGCCAGGATTCTTCCCAACTCATCTCTAAGAATTAAAAGAATCCTTTCTCTTCAACTGTTGTAACCATGACTCCAGTAAAGAAGAAAATGTTCAGCATTGAATCACTCGAAACAGCTTCCAAAGTGATAGGAACTGATTCTTGGTTAGAAGATACTTTGGAAAGAAAAAGAAAGAGAAAGGATGAAAGTGTTTCTATGAAAGACACTGTATCCCTCGTGGTTCATTTTGGGACTGCATTGGCAAAGGTCAAGAAGTAGAAGACTTTGTCAATACTTGGGCAAGATCTGGAAACAGGGCACTTGACAATGGAAATAGCTAAACCCAACAAAGGAGGGAGAATTGAAGATATGACACTTGATGATTTTACTCTGTATTCAATCAATCTTGGAGAAGGCAGGCATGATACAAAGGTTGGCTTATGGAGATCGAGGAACGAAGTGATAGAAGGACAATTGGAGAGTACCAAATTGTCAACGATCAAGATGAAATCAGAGATAGAAGAATTGAACAAATTTATTTGGTAGCTAGTCACTCCACTAGCAACTATTTTTGGTATGTCTATGACTCATACTCCTAGTATAGCTGAAGTGCAAGCTCTCATTTCCCACCTCTAGGAAGATAGGCATTATGGCCAGATCGGTAGAGAATGGATTGAGAGACTCAAATCAAAAGGGGTTTCTCTCATAGATCAAATTGGAAATGCTATCGTCAAATTGGAGAAAGAAAAGGATAATATATTGTCCAATAGTAATATTTTGGCTGAAGAAAGGGTCAGATGTGATGACTACATCTCCCTTTTAAAGATGATAATCTAGATGAAAGTAAAGGAAGTAGTTGAAGCAGAGATTCTAAAGAAAGAGAATGAACCTTTGTTTGAATCGCTTCAAAGTATGCAATTCAAGTTAGAAATGATCTAGGTGGCTGAGAAGGGACTCAAAGAAATAGACAGTAAAGTAAAGAAGACTCAAGCTAGGGGATTTAAGCTTATGAGAGGGCTACACACTGATTCTTGAACTAGCAATCAAGGAAAGGATCTCATTAGAGTGGAAGTGATGAAAAGTAACTTCTCTACTTTTTTGGATAATCTATCCGCAATGGCTTCTAGTAGCCAAAACAAAATTGCATAACTCCAGATGCTCAGTGGATGGAGAAATGTGGCCGCAGAGGAGTTGTCAAATCAGTTGAATGTTGTAAAGGAGTTGAAAAGGGAACATGCAAAATGGCTTTTGAGATTCACTAATATACATGTGCCCAACCACGAAGAGCTAATCCCTATAATGGTTGCTGCTAAGGCGTATAGGATGAAAACTGAAAAGGGGAAGAAGTCTAAGTGATTCATATTATGCCCCATTTTATGTTTTCTTTTGTAATTTTGTAATATGACAAACTGGCACCTTGCCATTTGTCATCGTTAGAAGATGAACCGATTAAACTTCCATTGTCATGGTCATCTCAAAAAATCTATATGTATGAATTGAAAAGATTAATGAAGGGTCGGCAAATTTTTGGTGTGAAGTACTTTTTGTTGTAGAGACAATCGAATGGTATTTTATATCAAACATTTTCTGTTCCAATTAGTATTGTATTTAGTTTACATTTTCTCTTTCGTTTGAATCGGAACAAGGGAAGAACAAAGTTCTACCTCCCCTGTTTTGAGGCAACGAATGAATGTGATAAGTATTGTTATAGTTCATTCGAAGAGGAAATCCTTCCAACATTTCCAATTTATTAGTCATAGTTCATATTTGAATTAGCTTAGTTTGGCTTTAGTTAATTATGTGGATGAAATTTATGGATTCATAAGATGTGTGGATGCATAAATCTATTTCAGTGTTGAGAAACTTCAATCTGCTTGAGTTGGATTTTATTTAGGTCTAGCTCAATTATCCCTCTATTGTTCTCAAGTTAAGAACATAACCTAAAGTAGTTTAGGAAGAAAAAAAAATTCATTGCAAATCTATT
The DNA here is from genome assembly GCA_028749045.1 of Cupressus sempervirens. Lineage (NCBI taxonomy): Eukaryota > Viridiplantae > Streptophyta > Pinopsida > Cupressales > Cupressaceae > Cupressus > Cupressus sempervirens. The sequence goes on along the minus strand of CM053785.1, from coordinate 561,012,016 downwards.
TTAGGGAGCTGTACCTACCAATTCAGAGGAAAGCTAAAACATCCATAAGGAGCTTTCCAATTGTTTGTGATCAGATGTTGTTCCAAATTGGGTATTAAAGAGTAATAATCTGAAAGAAAAAATTTGTTTACCAATAGATTTTTGTTGACTCTATTGGGGAGATGAACAGTCACTTGACTAAAAGCCCATGTCATGAGGGAAGATGGTACCACCTCATGAAAACATTATTCTAGTGCTCCAACCTAATCTTGGTTTCCAAGATGATCAAGAAGAAATAATTTCATCCCTTAACACATTCATTTGGAGACATAGAAGGAACACTGAACATTACAGGAATGCTAGCCATGTGTTAGAAGAAGAAGAAAGAAGAGCTAAAGCCTTAGAGAGAGCTGTTCAAAGGAGAGATATCCAGAGAGCAGAAAGACAATTGAGATAAGAAGTTCAGAGATAAACTAAACCCAACATCTTGGAATAATTTAGGTTCCTCAAAAGTACCAAGGAATAGGATCTCGATTTTCCTATCTTAGACATTCCAAAGATGAAAAGTGAAAATAAAAGCCGAAGTAGGCCACCTTCCCTTGTTAGAAATTAGGACACCAACACTTCACATTCCACTTGTCAGGTGTTAGCACTCCACGAAATTACTGCTCCTCCAGTTGTTAATTTCCTGCCATATACTACCAGGACAATCATGGCTGCCCAATGGGCTACTACAACAAAACCATTAGCATTAAATGCTTATCATCCACTCCTGGCTAGTTCAAGGAAGAATTTCCCTAAATTCTTAGGTGATGGGAAAGTCACTACAGGTGAACACAATAAAGCTTTCTTCACAACCACTCATATCTTAGGGCTGGGACATGAAGATGTTGCTGTGAGGTTGTTCGTAGAGACCATCACAGATAATGTAATAGACTGGTTTTATCATCTAGCTAACAGCTCAATAACTGATTGGGATACATTGAGGACAACCTTTGAGACAAGATTCAAGATCACAGAGGATGAACATGCCCTGCTAACATAGTTGACTTCTATTAAGAAGCAACCCACTATGCGCATGAGGGATTTTGTTGCCAAGTTTAATAAGATTATCAACAAAATTCTAGTTGTTGATAGACCCACACCTGGTAATTTGAAAACCTTCTTTATTAGTGCGATACCTCCAGATGTCAATTATGAGTTAAGGAGAGCACATCCCACAGATCTAACTGACGCACACAAGAAGGTGATTGAATGTGAGGATGACCTAATTTCTGCAAGAAAATGGAAATGAGAACTTCAAACTAAGGGAAGTTATAGTAATACCATATCATTTGAGGAGATGATTCAGAAATTGTCAAATGAGTTGGTAGCAATGAAGAAGCAGTTACCTAGATTCAATAGTCCCTATCAGCAAAATTATCAATATTCACCGAGAAGAAACAATGAAATTAGATTTTTGCAGCTTACAGGATCACAACCCAGGTTGCAAATTGAGGCGGTGCCAAAAAAAGGAAATATGTGCATCTTTCATTTGACCACAGATCATGATAGCAAGAGTTGTTTGGAGATTGCCTGAATGATGCAGTTGTTATCTACTAATGAGTTGAACACTGCAACTCCTTGTTTAGAGCTCGATTCCTATTGAAATGGTCACTCTGGAAATTTATTTTTAGAATACGAGTTAGATTTTGAATCAAAAGGTGAATGTTATGCAACCATCGATGGAACATCATACACAATACTCACTCGAGGCCAAAGGTTGAAGAATCAATCCTCTAGTTACACTCATAGAAATGACTCCAGCCCTTCAACAAGTAATGTACATACTAATCAAGGAGCATCTACTTCACAAATGGGTAAGGACAAGACATCCTTTGATTTCATTCAATTTTGTGAAGAATCAAAAATTTAAATTTCCACTATTGATTATTTAAAGTCACATCCTTTCGAGTTAAAAAGACTGGTAGACCGATGTAAAGGAAACACATCAGATGCAAATTGTAATGTAATGGTTGAGAAAGAGGATGAAACCTTGACATCTGGTTTATTTAACCAAGAAGATTCTACAGTCTTAGCAACATCCCCAAGGCAAAAACCTGAGCCTTTTCATATTTTATTGTATATTAATGGATATAAACTCAGTAATTGTATAATAGATTCGAGTGCATTGGATAATGTTATGCCTTATTCTGTAGCCAAAGCCTTGGGCCTCAAGCTCACTAAAGTGCATGGAAGGTGCTACTTGATGGATGCTAAACAAGTTCCATTACTTGGGTGGAATAAAGATGCTTAGGTAGCCTTAGCTTCACATCTAGAAAAGAAACTCCTATTGACTATTCTGGTATCTGACATTACAACGAGCTATGGACTTCTTTTAAGTAGAAGTTTTTGTTGAGATTTAGGAGGAGAAATAAAGCTAATTGGTCCCAAGCAGTGATACCTATTAGGAATAAGAAAGTCAAATTAGAACCTAAAGAAAAGGCAAAATTCATAGTCCTGAAATTAGATGACCCTAAAGCCCAGATTCTCTACCAAGAGCTGGAATTCAACAACTATATGCTATTTACTGAAGAAGGCTCGAATGAACAAATAGATGAGAGTCAAAGCAAGAAAGTTTCTAATGAAAATAAAGATGCATCAGATATATGGACACTTGAATTTGATGGAAGTTGTGCCACCTCAAGATCTAGAGCAGGCATGGTGTTGATATCCCCGGAAGGAGAACCTGAACCTATGGCTTTTAAATTAGAATTTGGGAATATGAATAACACTAAAGAATATGAGGCTTTAATATTGGGGATAATAACAACAAAAGAAAGAGGGATAAAGATCTTTAAAGCTCAAGGTGATGCAGAGCTTATTGTGAAGCAAGTAAAAGGACAATATTCTGTAAAAAATCACAAGCTAAAGAATTACAGAAATAGAGTCTGGGATGAGCTAGAAGGCCTAGATGCCTTCTCTATTGAAGTAGTTCCAAGAGAGATGAATACCAAGGCTAATTGCCTAGTAGTCTCTGCTTCCCTATTACTTCCTCATCCAGATTTCAAAGACCAAAAGTATCAGATTGAAATTGTGTATCGATCTGCTATTCCAGATAACATGAAATCATGGCAAGTCTTCAATGATGATAAGAGTTTGCAGATGTTCCTCGAAAATGACAAGTATAGTTTTGAGCATGAACCCAATGGAAGTGATCATGAAAGCTCTAGTGCAAATGAGAAATGGAATCAAAATGGAGAAGTTTAGCTGAAAGGTAACATTATTCCTCTGTATTTCGTGGCTTTGGAAAAACTGTTTAATAGACATGATGCTTACATAAAGCAAAAGAGAGCAGAAAAAGGACCTACTATGGGTGAGTATGAGGGAATAAACATTGGAGATATCCATAATCCCATAATGATTAACATTGGGAAGTGTTGTTCGCAACAGATTTTCGACCCAGGAAGTCAGTTTTCCAACAAAGGCACTTGTGAGAAATAAAAGCAAGTGAGTGAGTTCCTTTTTCATATTCACAACCCTTTTTGGATTTTTTGAAGTCTAAAAGTACATTTATTAAAGAGTAAAGTGAAAATAAAAGCATAGGCAGAAAAACAGAAGTTGTCCTCTTCTCAATGAGTTTTCAACCTTGGAAAGTGATTTTTTGCATCTAGTGAAAGATCACTTCTACAAGCATATTAGGCTCATAGATCAATCATAGGATGCTTAGAAAGGATAATGGAAGCCAATTAATCACATTTGGGAAGGTATCTTGAGAAAAATCTCATTGAGCAAATTTTTCCCCATGGAGTACTCTGGTCTTAAATTTCCACAACTTGGTGAAAAATAGGAAAATAGGTTTGTAATAAAGGAAAGTTACTATTGGGCCAACAAGAACAGTGAAAAGACATGGAAAAACTCATTAGAAATCCCCACATTTACTGATCTAATGGATTTATCCTTTAATTCACTTGTGTGGCACAGATCTTGAAGATTAATGGGTGGATTGAGGTTTCTATATAGAGATGAACATAACAGATTTTCAAACTACTACTTTCTTTATTGAACTATTATGCTGTCGAATTGAATAGTGATTTCAAAATCCTCACAGTTGCAAACTGCCACTCTCTTTTCTATCTTCAGTTTTAAGATTTTCAATCCATCTCCATCTCAGATAAGATGGCAATAAGATTCACTAGATTCGATGGACTGAATGGGATTAAGTCAACATTGTAGAATGTTACAGATACCTCACTTCATTTCTTTGATATGCAAGATTTCTAAAGAAGGTTGAGAATGGAGCCAATCCACCAATAATAGAGAAACTTCGTGGAAGTAGACTAGTGGAAGCAGCTAGGTTTCCAGTGGCAATTCAAGCTCCCTAGTTGATCATTGAATGTATTAACCATTATAATCCGAACACTAAACAAATTTCGTTACTGGATCATACAGTTTTGATCTCAATTGACCGAAAAACTATTGTTAATTGCCTTCAAATTTTATAGCGAGAATAATTTTCTGAATTGACAATAGGAGGAGCCATGTCCAAGTTCTCCTTGAAGAAGATGGTTTGGCAAAAGGAGATTATGAGGTCCTAGTTCCAAAAGCCACGAGGAGCTAAGAGTAAGGTTCCTAAGACCCTTTTTGGCACTGATCTCAAGCCCAAAATCACAGACATTCTGGTTCTTTTACATCGATTTAAAAGTGAGGTAGGAGCACTCAATTTCATAGAACAATATTTCTTTTTAGTTCAAATCATATGTTTAGACACACATTATGTTGATTGGGCGTATGAGGTAAGTGAACGTCTGTCCAGAGCTCTTAGTGCTGCAAAGTTCTACAATACCTTCTACATGTCCTTGTTCCTAATTTATATGTTGGCTTCTCTAAAATTGTGGTCAGGCCTTCCCAGAATAAAGGATTTTTCTGATGATGTAAAAAGTTATGAATTTTATCCATGCTTGCAGTTACAAAATAGCTATGTAGAGTATGTCAGAGTTAATGATTCTTTTATAATGAGGATTTACAGGGAGCTACAAGGATGCCCAAAGAGGAGGTTTAGCCCAGAAGCGATGGTAGCCATTAGTTAGTTTTGTAGCTACTTTATTCAATTCTTATCCTTCTCATATTTACATCTTGTAGCTTTCAATGGATTTCCTCTGAAGCTGCCCAAATACCCAAGTGACATGATCGTGCTCATAGAGATCATGAGACAAGCTATCCAAGTGAATATGTCAAGCACTAGTTTAAGGAAGAAGGGGTATGAGTTCCCCATGAAGGTTAGGGCTTACAATTGTGATTCTTAGTCTGATGCCAAAAACATGCTCAAGGCATTCGAGGATAAGTACAAATTGGAGGAATATGAGGTTGTGAGGCCCATGTTCGACCCAAATGGATATGCAAGAGAGGTGCTTCAAATTGGGAGTGTGATCAAGCATGTCACCACTTTAGAGGATTATTGGGTATATTGTGAGGATGAGTTAGAAAGTCAAGATCGTGCTTTCGCCAGACTCACGGTGGAACAAATAAAGATATATGGCATTGATCTCAATGTAGAAGGATTGGAGGATGATGGTCAAAGTATGTATAGGAATACATATTTGACTAAATTAAGGTGAATTCCTATTAGTTCTGAGTCGTATGTGGATGTGGAAGAGAATCTCGATATCATGATGGCTAGGATAATCAAGAGAACCAGAAAATGGGTCAAGTGGACAACCAGAAAGAGTCAGAATAAGGGTGCAACCACTCAAGATTCTCTAGTAGCTGCAACACCTACTTCATCTCATAGTGCTACAGTGGGAGTTACCATAACTTCCACCCAAGGACTAGCTCAACTTGCTGGCAGAGGTGATCAACCCCCAGACAAGAATGTTCCTATAGCCCAAACATGTCATGATGGTTCCTTGCTAGTTATAGGAACCCAGACTAGTACTGAAGAAAAGAAAGCAAAAGAACCAAAGGACAATGCCCCTACTGTAATACCTTCCCCAGATACTACTCTTATTCCCTCTCCTCACACTACCCCTATTCCTTCTCTGCATACCACTCTAATCCAATCTCCTCATCATAGCCTTGTGCCATCAGCAAGTACTTCACTTTTGAAGCTAGGAGGTTCCCCTATACACATAGTAGACCAAGGGGATCAAAAAAGTAGTAGCAGCAAGTCCACTAAATTAGATGAAGGAACTAAGAAGACTTCAAAGGTGGAGAAAGGCCAGGCTTCTTCCCAATTGATCTCTAAGGATTCAAAGAATCCTTTCTCTTCAACTACTATAACCATGACTCCAGTAAAGAAGAAAATGTTCAGCATTGAATGACTTGGAACAACTTCCAAAGTGATAGGAACTGATTCTTGGTTAGAAGATACTTTGGAAAGAAAAAGAAAGAGAAATGATGAAAGTGTTTCTGTGAAAGACACTGTATCCCTCGCAGTTCGTTCTAGGACTACATAGGCAAAGGTCAAGAAGCAGAAGACTTTGTCAATACTTGGGCAAGATCCGAAAACAAGGCACTTGATAATGGAATAGCTAAACCAAACAAAGGAGGGAGAATTGAAGATATGATGCCTGATGATTTTACTCTGCATTTGATCGATCTTGTAGAAGCCAGGCATGATACAAAGGTTGGCTTGTGGAGATCGAGTAAAGAAGTGATAGAAGGACAATTGCAGAGTCTCAAATTGTCAAAGATCAAGATGAAAGCAAAGATAGAAGAATTGAACAAATTTATTAGGTAGCTAGTCACTCCACTAGCAACTATTTCTGGTATGTCTGTGACTCAGACTACTAGTGTAGCTGAAATGTAAGCTCTCATTTAAGGAAGATAGGCATTATGGCCAGATCGGTAGAGAATGGATTGAGAGACTCAAATTAGAAGGGGTTTCTCTCATAGATCAAATTGGAAATGCTATCCTTAGATTGAAGATAGAAAAGGATAATATATTAATAGTCCAATAGTAATACTCTGGATGGAGAAAGGGTCAAATGTGATGACTGCATCTCCCTTTTAAAGTTGATCATCCAGATGAAAGCAAAGGAAGCAATTGAAGCAAAGATTCTAAAATAAGGGAATGAACCTTTGTTTGAATGGCTTCAAATTATGCAATTAAACCTAGAAATGATCCAGGTGGCTGAGAAGGGACTCAAGGAAATAGAGAGTAAAGTAAAGAAGACTCAAGATAGGGGATTTGAACTTATGAGAGGGCTACACACTAATTTTCAAACTAGTGGTCAAGGAAGGGATCTCATTAGAGTGGAAGTGATGAAAAGTAAGTTCTCTACTTTTTTGGATAATCTTTCCGTAGTGGCTTCTAGTAGCCAAAACAAAACTGCAGAACTCTAGATGCTCAGTGGATGGATACATGTGGCCGTGGAGGAGTTGTCAGATTAGTTGAATGCTGTAAAGGAGTTGGCAAGGGAACATGCAAAATGGATTTTGAGATTCACTACTATACACATGCCCAACCATGAAGAGCTAATCCCAATAATGGTTGCTGCTAAGGCGTATAGGACGAAAACTGAAAAGGGGAAGAAGTGTAAGTGATTCATATTATGCCCCCTTTTTTGTTTTCTTTTGTAATTTTGTAACATGACAAACTGGTACCTCACCATTTGTCATCCTTAGAAGATGAACTGATTAAACTTCCATTTTAACGATCATCTCAAAAACTCTATATGTATGAATTGAAAAGATTAATGAAGGGTCGGAAATTTTTTGGTGTGAAGTACTTTTTGTTGCAGAGACAATCGAATGGTATTTTATATCAAACATTTTCTGTTCCAGTTAGTATTATATTTAGTTTACATTTTCTCTTTCATTTGAATCAGAACAAGGGAAGAATAAAGTTCTACCTCCCCTATTTTGAGGTAATGAATGAATGTGATAAGTATTGTTATAGTTCATTCAAAGAGGAAATCATTCCAACATGTCCAATTTATTAGCCATAGTTTAGATTTTAAGTAGCTTAGTTTGGCTTTAGTTAATTATGTGGATAAAATTTATGGATTCATAAGATGTGTGGATGCATATATCTGTTTTAGTGTTAAGAAACTTCAATCTACCTGAGTTGGATTTTATTTAGGTCTAGCTTAGTTATCCCTCTACTATTCTTGAATTAAGAACATACCCCAAAGTAGTTTAGGAAGAAAATAGAATTCATTGCAAATCTATTTCAGGGAGCTGTACCTATGAATTTAGAGGAAAGCTAAAACATCCATAAGGAGCTTTCCAACTGTTTGTGATCAAATGTTCCAAATTGGGTATTAAAGACTAATAATCTGAAAGAACAAATCTATTTACCAACAAGGACCTTTTTAGGTGTTTACCATCCATCTAAGACCTTTTTCATATTTTGGTATCAAATGGAGCAAGTTTGAGAGGTAGTTGTACAAAATTGCAAAAATTGCTCAAGCTTGGAAAAGTTGTCATCGACAACTTTTTGACAATTTCTTGCAAAAAGAGAAACTTATTAGTTAGAGTTCTTCAAATACCTAAATCAGTTTGGAGCACTATCTGGAAGCCTTTATAAGGCTATTCTCAACCTTGTGAAGGGGTTGGAGAGAGTACACTTTGCATTGTACGGTCTGGAAAACAAGTTATGAACATTAGTTTTATGTTTTTTTGAGTTTTGGCATGTGTACAAATTAGTTCCAATTCTATTAGTGTTGGAAGTTTTAATAGATATGATTCAAAGATTCTATACTTAGTTCTTTTTTTATTTAGAAAGGTTTTGTGTTTTTAGATTAATTTATTTTGCATTTCAACAATTTGTTTTCCTGAGACAGGTTTTTTGCACATATGGGGTTCTAGAGTTATTTCCTATTGTGGGCATTGTATGGTCTCTTGGGATTTGGAACTAGACTCCATGTACTCTATCTATAGTAGATATGGGCCCATGGAAAGCACAACATTACTTTTTATGTTGATGCCGTAGGCAAGTCATTTCAACTTGGTTAGGGATCACAAAGTAGAAAAGGAGCAATGAAGGGGATTAATAGTACTAATACTTCAATCCAAGCATATGGAGAGTAAGAAGGTGTTATGGGCTAACCCCAATCATGAGGAGAAGTTTTACCAAGAACCCTAAGGTGTGGAAGTGAAACTTTTCCATTAGACAACATTGAAACCCTTAAACCCGTAATATAAGGCTAAAATTGTGCCTGTATAGTATGGACAAGTTGAGGACCTAAGATTTTCAAAATCTTCAAGAAATATGAAAAGGGTATTTGAGAATGGTGGTTTGTTTGGGAACTTGTAAAGGGATTTTGTAAGATATTTTGGTTTTAGTGCATTTGGAGGACTAATTGTTGTAGCATTTTTTATAATCATATAGTTGCAATTTGACTTCAAAGTTGGGACTCGATTAGGGCATCGATCTTGATTTTGGTTTTGGATCTTGAGAGAAGCCTAAGGAGCTCCTAGGAGTCTAATCAACCATTTGGGAGTCATTGATATGGAGAGTAGTAAGCAAGTGTGTGTTTTATCTAATTGATGTGTACCAACTGAATGGTTAAGATTTTTTGGATAGAATCCTAATAAGCATAAGGTGTGTTGAAACCCTAGTTGATCAAGTGTATGACCTAAGGATGCCCTGAGAGAAAGATTGGGGAAAGAGAAAGTTTGGTTGTCACATCAGAGTGGTATCAGAGCAAGTTAAAGACTTGGGAAAAGTGGTGGATGTCTGTAGCTAGTGGAGAATTAGTGGGTGAAATCAGCATGGTGACTAATGTAGAACTAGCCAAGGAAGTTGATGACCAAAGGGAGAAGAACATAGTTCTTGAAGAAACCCTAGTAGAGGTGAAGGTGAAATTGGATGCAGTTGCTAATGTAGCTAGGAGGAAGGAAGAAGAGGAAAATGAGAAGGGTAAAGAGGTAGGAGAGGAGGATGTAGTCCCTAAACCTAATCTTGTTTTGAATGAAAAGCCCTTCTTGAAGGCTATCAAAGCCCTAAGAGGAAAAATATTTGGAAGGTGTGCCACTTTTCAGTGGAAAGATGGATATAGATGCAGTTATGGATTGGATCGATGGCATGGAGAACCATTTTGAGTGTTTAGGGGTATCAGAGGTACAAAAGGTTAAAGTGGCCAAGTCAAGGCTGAAAGACTCAACTCTAACATGGTGGAAATACCTACAAGATGAAAGTATCAGCATGGGTAAGACACCTATAGCTAATTGGAATGCTATGGTCACTAAAGTGAAGGAGAAATTTTTGCCTGAAGACTTTGAGATCCAACTCCGTAAAAGGAGACAAGGACTTAAGCAAAAAGACTTAGATGTAACCTCATATACTAAGGAATTCTAGAGGCTATGTCTAAGATCCAAAAATCAAGAAGAGGAACCAATCAAGGTGGCTAGATATTTAAGTGGTTTAAAGTGGAATATATAGGAGGAGCTTAGTTTATGGGCAGCTATCACTATCCAAAGGTTCCATTAGCTAGCTATAAAGGTGGAGAAAAAGAACAAAAGGAAAGGGGATTCCAACTTCAAAGATAGAGGCAAGGGCATAAATCAGAGATGATAAAGAGGAGGCTACCAAGGTAGAGGTAGTTCATAGAAGAATCAAGGTGAAAGAAAGCTCACAGATAAAACTAGTGACAACTCCTTAAGAGGTGGTTATAATAGAGGAACAAGTAATCAAGGGGGATCTAATAGGGGAAGAGGATTAGGTAGATCAAACTCATACTTTGTAAGTATGAAATGTTATAATTGTGGTCAATTAGGCCACCCTACTTATAGGTGTCCTGAAAAACCCTCTTCTTCTAACCAAGATAAAAGGATGGCATATGTGCAAGAGGATAATTGCAACAAGGAATTTGACATGGACCACATTGAATCTGAAAAAGGTGAGAGTCTCATGTTTAGGAGAGTGTTGATCAAACAACCAATTCCTGATGAACCTAGACATAAAGGGGCCTTGTTTAGGATAAAATGCAAAATGCTAGGGAAAGTGTACAAAGTGGTGGTGGATTCAGGGTCCAATGATAATGTAATATCAGAGGATGTTGTTACTAAGTTGAAACTATAGAAGATTCCCCATGACAACCCCTGCTTAAAAAAGGGTAGAACATCTTGGTTAATGAGCATACTTGGGTAGATTTTTCTATTATAGGTTATAAAGAAAAATTAATATGTGGTATTTTGCCCATGGATACTTGCCATATTTTTGTAGGTAGGCCTTGGAAATTTGATTGGAACATTGTTTATGATGGTAGGGATAGTTCCATGGCCTTCAAAAAGGGAGTAAAACTTTTAAAATTCAGTCTTTGTTAGAAGGGGAGGAATCATAGTCTAAGGTACCTAGTGGAAAAGAATTTGTTAAAGATCTCAGAGACAAGGAATGTTAGAGTTATGTAGTAGTGTTGAAGTCTAAAACAAAAGAAAATGTAGTCAAGGAACCTTTACCAGTTGAAGTCCAAACTTTTCTTTGAAAAGTACAAGACATAGTGAGTGATGGTACTCCAACTATCCTACCTCCTAGGAGGGTTATGATGTTAGAAATAGGAATTACAAGGAGGGGGGGGGAGGTGAATCAGTGATTTACAAACATTAGCTGTCAACTGAATATTAGTTATTACCTTGAACCATACATAAGAAAGTAAACAAGTAATGCTAAACAATAATAGTAACCATGCACAAAGATAACTCATAACACCATATTTTGTTAACTAGGGAAACCCTGGCCAAGGGAAAACCCTAGTGGGGATGATACCCACTAGATAATATATTGATATATATGTTCCTTGTTAGAGGATGGACCTTATTAGGAGTCAATGAGAAAATTTAGTGTAAAGAGTCCCTGTTGGGAGACTTTGAATCCCTGTTAGGAGATTCCAACCTTATTAGGAGTTGTAGTATAGTAGATGCAAGATGAGCCCACTGCCCAAACATGAACTTCTAATTACAAGAAGAGCTCACTACCCAAACCAGTATTTAGTGCTCTGGTATATAGGTGCTATAACTTCTTTCTTATCTAATCTTTGACCTTAGCTTGATCTTAGATCACAAAATCAACTTCACATATATCGCTTCATAGAAGTTCACATATCACTTATTACAATATAATTGCTCAACAGAACACATCACCTCACAATTGAATTCGCAAGATTTCCTTTGCATAAATATCATGCCTTTTAACAAATTGCTGCTAGGTCAGCTAAGACCATAATATACTTTTCCAACTTGGAGTTAATGTCTAGGATGTCTGCTCTAATTGGTCAAGTAATTATTTTATAAACAAAATAATTCCTTTCCTTTAATTCTGTTGTTGTGTTTTACTAGTAGAACATGAATATCTCTTTTCTATATAGTTTTTATTGATGTCTAAGGTTATACACATAATCATAAACATGTATACTATCTCCATCTAAATTCACTTATCATAATATGACGTTAGTAACAAGTTACATACAAAACAATACCTTGCTATAAACCAATTTCATACTTAGACAATTTTTTGGGTACCAAAAGCTAAGTATCTTTATTTTTTAGGTTTTTACAAGCTTGAACATCATGTTTTTCCATAAATGAAAACAATTACATATCTCCATTAGCCAATTGTCAACAATTGCCCCCTTTGGCATTGATGGCAACAAAATAGGGAAAATTGGCTAAGTATCAAAAATTTGTCAAAATATTACAGTATTAATACATTAATCATCTTTTACAACTTATTCATCTTACATATGCTCCCCCTTCCAATATGATTTCATGCCTTACCTTATAATTTTCTTATGTTTCTTCTCCCCTTTTGACATCAATGACAAAGGTTGAAATGGCAAAAACTATTTATCTGCTGTAAGAAACTATACTCATCTCCCTTAAGCTAATATTATCTTCATGAAATCATTAAAACTTTCCTTGAGACTATTAAAACCTTTTATCCATATGTCCTTGGCTATTTTAGTAGAAGTGAGAATTACACATAGGGCATATGATGCAATCTCAACTGCATTGAGATCAGAGCATAAGAAGTTTGAATAGGTGTCCTTGGCTTTGACACACTCCTCCAATTGTCTGTTAATAGTAGATATCTTCAGAGCAATAAACTCTTTGAATTTTGATAATCTCTTCAAATTTTTTTTTAAGTTCAAGTTTCCTGATATCACTATGAACATTGGTCACTTGTCCTTCAAAGTCATCAACTTTGTTGGAAGGTTGTTGTTTTTGGTTTGATAGAGCTTCTAGCTCAATCATCTTTCGTTCAATCTTACCTTCAAAATCCTTGGTCAACTTATGAGATAATGTACAATACCTTTCCATCTTCTTGACATTTTCAAAGTTTCTTGATACAAGTATCAAGACTTAGCAAATCATTCTTGATGTTCTGACAAATGGTGCTAAATAGATTAACTTCATGTGAAGTTTGGGCCTTTGATTCTACAACATTTAACAAATTTGTAAACTCTTCATCAAAATATTTTATCATTGCTTGTGCCCTCTATTCAGGATCTGCCTCTATATGCTTTACTGCCAAAGTACTATGCAATTTGTCAGTTACCTCCATTAAGGTTCTTTGTAGCCTCTTTACTTTTCTAATCTTCTCAATAAGTTTTGTCAGAGATGAGATCAAGTTAGTTTGATCATCATTATCACTTGTTAGGGTAGCAAGAGAAAGTAGAGTAGATGAACTAGATGGTTTAGATTCATCTCCCCTTTGCTTCTTCTCTACTACCTCTTTAAATCCTCTCTCTTCTTTCTCTTTCTCTTCCTTTTCTTTTCTTTCCTTCTCTTTCTTTTCTTCCTCCTCTATTCTCTTCTTATTTTCTTCCTCTATTTTCTTTTTCTTTTCTTCCTCAACTCTTCTTTTCATTTCTTCTTCAAGTAATTTTTGCTTGGCTTCTTCAATTTTTCTCTTTTCTGCCTCTTTTCCTCTTCAATTTGTTTCAATTGATCTTGAATAACCTCAGCCTAAGATTTAGGCTATTCAAACTCTTAAAAGGGTTAGTCTAACCAATGTTAATGGTAACATTGTTCTAGTCAATTTGCATTGTGTCACAAGTTACTGACACTACTAGAGTTCTAGGTGCTAGTGAAGGTGTTGCCTTAGACTCGATCATCATCTAACTGATAGCCGTAACTATTTCACTCCTTATTTTATCCTTCTCACCCATCATAAATAGAAATGGTCTCTCCTTATTTCTCAAGTAAGGTGCTAGATTGTTCAACAAATTCTTGACTTCTTCCTAATCATCAATTTTTCATATGGTCCTTATCATAGACTTCCAAAGTTCTATATCCTCTTCTCGAGTTAGTGCTTTCTTCTCTATAAGTCTATCATAGACTTTCTAATTTACTTTGCCTTCAAATCCTTAAGTTTTAGATTGTTAGCAATTATATATCTCATAGTAGAGATATCAATCTGATCTTTCTCAATATCATTATATAAATCATAAAGTTTGTTCATCTGAACAAAGTTCGCTTAATTTGCAATGGCTGAGTTTAACTTCTCAATCTTTGGCTTCCAAGGTTGCCTTACTTTTCATGTTGTCTGTTTAGAAATAGTTACTTTTTCTGCCTATTTTTCTTGTTGTTATTGTTGTTGTTGTTCTTCATTGGATTCCACAATTGTCAACAATGACTTTTGTCTTTTTCTTGGTCTAGTAGCCTATTACTTGACTCTTTTAGTCTTGATGGTCATAGCTTCCACTAATCTTTCTGATTTTCTCTTCGGCTCACTTGGCTATTTAGTTGATACTGCAGCATATGGAATGCTCTGTGCTAAAGATGTGTCTACAATAGACACTAATAATGGTTACACATACATTATTCCTTATTTCATTGTTTGCCTAATTGTCTGCGACTAACTTTCTGTCATACCGACCTCAGTTAGAGCTTTCTTCATTTTTATCTCAATCTTCTTGTGAGATTATTTCTCTAAGGATGCTTGATGGGCTGATTGGGTAATCTCTTCATATGCCCCAAATCTATACTCAGCTTGGTCCTTCTCGAAGTTCAAAAATAGATCAATATATCCAATTGCTACATCATCACTTAATTCATAACCTAAGGGATCAAGGAATATTTTTCAAGGTTCTACTACTTGAATATGAGTTAAATCTATATCATCCATCACATATATATCATTTTTGAATCTTTCTACGATTGTAGATGCAATTATGAATCTTCATCTCATCTCATTCTAAAACGTTTTCATTATCAAATTCTTGCTATCCAAGATTTTATCTACTGGATGTCTTCTACATACATTTGTAATCTTCTCCACAGTTTAGTTCTCACCACTCATAATTTCTATGACTGATAAGTATGGAAATCTCTTAAATACATGAAAGAATATATGATTGATTAGACTGAAATCTAAACACACCATTCTTGGTCCTCTTGATTTTCTCCAAGGTTTCAAGAAGTTACATTCTTAGAATTTCACTTAGGTTAACTTGCTCCTTCTCAACACAAATCTCATAGGTTGCATAGATGAATCCTACTAACAATTCATCAATCTTGGAACTTGCACATATAGAATAGGCAATGATTCTGCTCAGGAATCTTACATCATCTTGTTTAATGATGCTGATCACTATGGCCTTCCCATTATAAATTTCTTTTATGTAGCTCTCAACCTTCTTCTTAATTAGTTTCTTACCTATAGGTATACTGCCTTGTTTACTAAAACCATTTACCTCATGCATAAGGTTAGCTAAAATGTCAACTACATTGTCTTCCATCCACAATTTTCCATAATGAATTCTACCTAGTATGATCTGAGTCCATTCTTTGGTGTCCAATTCTTGATAGAACTAATATTTGAAAAGGTCTAGTTTGGTCAAATGTTGAAATCTAGGCTTTATAGTCATATCATGATTAAATACAACTTCCATATCTTTGTTCATATACTCACTCCCAATAGTTTCAAACTTGCTGTTAAGTAACTTCCTACGTCTTCCAAATACACTACATTGTTTGAAGTGATAGATAATGTTGAATTAGGGTTTCCTTCTATGGGTTTCATGGAAACAACCTTCAATTTTAGTGTCTCCTCATTCTCAAAATTATGAACTATATCCATGATTCTATCAAATATAAACTTTATCAAAGAAATTCTGCAGAGAAACGATAAAATACCTCTTTCCAAAAATAGGGTTTAGTTTGAATTGCCTTGTCAAGTTGCTTTTGATTGCTTTATGATTCTGATGTAATCAGAATGAAGTGGTAATCAAGTATGTACTCCATTTTATTCATTCAATTCAAACTTGAATTAATTGTGTGCTTTGCAAACACAAAAAGCTGTCAATTACATTCTGAAATCAAATATCTGCTCAAAATCTTTGTTCGATCTTCAAATGCTACTTGAGGTTTACCATAGCTTCCTTGCATCATGACAATGCTCCAAGAATCTTCACTCCATGATATTCTCTATAAAAACATATTTTTCATCTTCTACTATAGAATTAACTTTCTCTGTAATAACATTAACTCTTAATTCCTTCATAACAAGTTTTGATAAGATCCAAAATTTAAGCAACCTTAGCTACCATTTAAACTTATCTTGATACACCTTTTCCCAGCTTCACTACCCATAGTTTGATCTCTAAATGAAGTTTTGAATTTTGGTGCTACGAACAAGCTTAATTCAACTTAGTTGAATCAAACTCAATTACTAACTTCAACATTCCTGTCTCATCGTCTTCTAAATTTTCTTCTGAGATGTCTAATCCTTTTACGAATGCCTCACTAAGTTCTTCTCAAAGTTCACTAACTACATTTCTTTGTTCCTCATTGTCTTTCTTAGTTTTGGAGTTCCTTTCATGATTCCTTCTATCATTTTTGACATTTCTTCCATCATTCCTTCTGTTTCTAAAGTTTCTTCCATTGTTCCTCCTATCTCTAAAGTTTCTATCCATTCTACAATACTTTTCTATACTGGAGTTCTTCTAAGATTCTATTGATCAATAGGTGCATGACAATTCTGGGCTACGTATCCAAACTTTTTACACTTATAACACATGATCTGTCTTCTTTCTTTATAAGGTCTTCCTTCTCTTGATGTCTTTTCATTAGATCTTCTTCTATCTATAGGGTTAGTATTTCTGAACATTCTACTATTCCTTCTATCATTATCATATTTAGGTTTCCTACAATCAATTCTTTTATGACCCATACCATGACAATTATGACAATAAAAATTCATAACATGATTAAGTGATTTATTTGTACAATCTCTTTTCATATGACCTATTTCATTACATGAAAAACACTTACCTCTAAATTCATACTTGGTTTCTTTAGGAGATTCCACTTGCTTTGGATCATCCAATATCTCAACTTCCTTGTCTTGTCCAACTTCTTTAGGTTAATCAGAAGATTGATTAGATTCAAGCTTATCATCAGATTTATCTTTCTCTTTTAGATCTGATCTATTTTTAGGTTTCTTTGCAGACATGTTAAATAGATAACCAAGACTAGTCTTATCATAGGTACGTCTCTATATAGACATTGAATTATCAAGCTTTTATTTACTAGAATAAAGCTTTTCAAGTTGTTATTTGCATTGAGTTCACCTTTCAAAATAGTGTTGTACTTATGAAGTTCTTCATGGTCTTCTTTTAATGTTTCAAATTTAAATTTCTTCTTTGCTAGACTTGCTCCAAGATCAATATTTTCAGTCTTCAAATCAAATTCAACTTTTTTGGGATCATTCTTTAAAGTTAACTTTAGATCGGTAATCTTCAATTCATGCTTCAAGATCTTGTATTTTGTCTTCATCTTTGAATAATCATCATCAATAGTTTTAGATTTAGTAGATTTAGGCTTGGATTTGAGATGTTCAATCTTGTCCTTCAATTTTCCAATATATACTTTGGAGTCTTCATATTTATCTTTCATCTTATCTATTTCTTTAGTAAGAGATCTATTTGTTCAAGTACCTTTTCAAGGTTCTTCGTCAAATGTTCCATATAGGGATCTTACTCAAGCTATTAAGCCTCTTTGGAGTAACTATGCACTGATACCAATTGTTAGAAAT
This sequence comes from Cupressus sempervirens, assembly GCA_028749045.1. NCBI lineage: Eukaryota > Viridiplantae > Streptophyta > Pinopsida > Cupressales > Cupressaceae > Cupressus > Cupressus sempervirens. Next base: position 560,994,078 of record CM053785.1, on the reverse strand, counting down.
AGGAATTACTGAGAGAAGAGGGGGGGGGGGGGGGGTGTGAATCAGTAATTTATGAACTTTAGCTACCAACTAAATATTATTTATTACTTTGACTTTGAACCATACATAAGAAAGTAAACAAGTAATGTTGAATAGTAATAGTAACCATGCACAAAGATAACTCATAACACCATATTTTGTTAACTAGGGAAACCCTAGCCAAGGGAAAACCCCAGTGGGGATGATACCCACTAGATAACCTACTGATATATGTGTTCCTTGTTAGAGGATGGACATTATTAGGAGTCAATGAGCAAATTCAATATAGAGAGTCCCTGTTAGGAGACTTTGAATCCCTGTTAGGAGATTCCAACCCTGTTAGGAGTTGTAATACAATAGATGCAAGATGAGCCCATTGCCCAAATATACACTTCCAATTATAAGAAGAGCTCACTGCCCAAACGAGTAATTAGTCCTCTAGTATATAGGTGTTGTAACTTCTTTCTTGACTAATCTTTGACCTTAACTTGATTTCGGATCACAAAATAAACTTTGCATATATCGCTTCATAGAAGTTCACATATCACTTATCACAATACAATTGCTCAATGCAACACATCACTTCAAAATTGAATTCACAAGATGTCCTTTGCATAAATAACACACCTTTTCACAAATTACTACCAGGTCAGCTAAGATCATAATATACTTTTCCAACTTAGAGTAAACATCTAGGATGTCGCCCCTAATTGGTCAAGTAATTATTTTGTAAACAAAATATGTCCTTTCCTTTAATTCCACTATTCTATTTTACTAGTAGAACGTGAATATCTCTTTTTTGTACAATCCATACTGATGTTCAAGGTTATGCACGTCATCATAAACATGTATACCAGCTCCATCTATGTAATATCCCCTTTTTAGTATATAAATTAATTATACATAAAGAGTATATAATATTAATAATCGATAATATTATAATTATATTAAGATATAATTTATAATATTATAATAATCATATATTATATTATATAATTTATAATTAAATATTATATAATTATAAGTATTAATTATACATATAAATATATCTATGAATATTATTATATATTAGATATTTTTATGCCATAGATAATTAGTACATATCCATATGACAATAATATATGATATTATATATTTGTTATATATTAAAATAATATTTAAATTATGATTCATATATAATATATAATCATATATAATATAATAATATATAACTATTATAATAATATAATAACTACCTTATTAAATATATTAATGAAAAGACGCAACCCTATGAAGTGTTGATATATATATATATATATATATATATGTGAGAATTTTAATTGTTAAAGGGGAATGAGATATGAATGATCATGAAAGCTTTTAGGAATAAAGAAGCAAATCAGATGAAAATCTAATGGAATCTATACAAAATGGAGAAAAACTGAAAATGTCCAAAAAGGGGACATTACAAGTGGTATCAGAGCACTGTTCTTGCCAGCCTGTGGAACAATATGCATAAAAGAATTGATTGGAAATAAAAATAAGTGATTGATGCAAAAAATATAGAGGGAAAAATATAAAACAAACAAAAGTAATATTAGTAGAATTATAGATAAACAAAGGATAACAACGAACAATCAAATACGACAGAGATCTGAGATATCACCAGCGAATGGAAATAAGAGGTGGTAATTGGTAATAAGAGAACGTGGTCATAACAATTACACAGCCAAACAGTGACCAAAATTATCGATAATGGAATTAACATAATTCAGTTCCAGTGGCAGAGGATATAGAGACCAACTATGTCTTTAGCAGATATATATACTCAGAACGAAGAACAAAAGAGTGGTACGTAATATTCCAGGATAGGGAACCAATACATAACAATCATAAGAGATTACAATTAAATATCTATGAATATTTGCAGCAGCTTTATTAGAATAGCACACACAATATTTAGTATTACGACACACTCATGATATTCTTCAAGCAGACATTCACAGGCAACATATGAGAGTCCATATATATATATACAGGACAGACATCGAACAGTATCACTGAGAAATTTATGAAGCTTATTTGTAAGGCAGAATAATAGCTATAAGAAGTGAACCAGAATACCAAGTACAATTGCAAAGAATCCACCGTAAAGGTGGTCTTAAATTCATATCATATTTGATTGTTTGGATAGCCTAAATATGACAAATGATGCCTATAAATTTATACCAATATAAATCCCTTAGCACAAGTAGTAGATATAACATGACTGAAGCTACACATCATATCAAGAAAGATATGAGTCTGAATTACAACAAAGTATAAAGGAAAAGTGAGAAACACGGATAATATAAAAGAAGTGAAAAACATTTAATAAAGCATAGAGTAATATACAATTCACTATGCAATGACAGACTACAACTGCAGTCACTGTACAAATGTCTGAACTCGGGTACTGCCAACTGACACAGGTGACAGGTACGAGCATTATAAATATTTTTTTTCAATAATGGAGTTATATATGAATTAAATTAACAGTCATAGAATATGCAATTGAATTGTATTGCTATTAATGTTTGAATTGACTGTCACATTAGATTGAGGAATATACAATTGGCTTGTCATTAATACATTATATTAAGAATATATATTTAGATAGTATCATTTGTGGTAATCAATTTTAAGTGATATTATTAATATTCAAATTTATAATAAATTCCAATTAAGGATATAAATAATGGAGTTGACATGAATTTCATATATATAAAGGAATATATATAAGTTAATAAGTAAATATGACACTGATTTTTCTATTATAGTCTATGCATGATATTCGATCCCTCCATTTGAAGAATGTGCATTAGGGTTGATAATTAAATTTATGTCAAATTGTCATTGTAGAATATACATTAATAGAATGTTGAATCAATATCAATTTCTTTTAAGATAAATTAAATATATTAATCCATCAAAATGGTAATTGAATAATTCTTAAATTGATAAGATCATGATTCTCCAAGTCGAGATAAGGCCTACTGTGGAATGGACTGAGGAACTTCACGCAAGGTACCAGATAAAGCCTACGGGTACCGAGTAAGGCCTCGATGATGGGATATCTCAGGGTACATCATACAAAGGCACCTTCTTGGGAATAATGATCGGATAGAGATAACGATAATGAGGGAGAACAATGAGATCCACTAATTTGGGTAACAGGGCACCCCATTATGGTTTCTCCTCCTATAATTGAGTGATAAGATTATGTATCTAATATTTCAAAGATTATGCTTTAAAAGACTTCTTATTGGAAAATAGTTAATATAATCACCTCAGGATCATGATTCTCCAAGTTGAGATAAGGCCTACGGTGGAATGGACTGGGGGACATCACACGAGTACCAGATAAAGCCTATGGGTACCGAGTAAGGCCTCGGTGATGGGACATCTCAGGGTACATCATACAAAGGCGCCTTCTTGGAAATGATGATCGGAGGAAGGTAACAATAATGAGGGAGAATGGTGAGGCCCATTGGTTGGGTAATAGGGCACCCTATTATGGTGCCTCCTCCCATATTTAGGAAATGATGAGACTATAAACACCCTATGAGGAGATTGATTTATATATAATGTGTACTAATGATTTTTTTTGGTTGCAAGTTCACAATTAAAGAAATGCATAATGTGTGTCTTATGTGTTTGCATCGTGTTTGCTCCATGTCTTCAATTGTCTACATCGTATCTACTTTGTGTTTTCATGATCTGTCTACATCGTGTATGCTTCGTGTTTTCATTCAATGTATATTTCATAAATCTTTGTGGCCTTTTGAATGCAAGTACATTTTGTGTTTATGACAGAGTTTGTATGTGAATGATTTTGCTTGAGGACAAGCAAATCCGAGAGGGGATGGCTGTAATATCCCCATTTTAGTATATAAATTAATTATACATAAAAACTATATAATTTTAATAATCAATAATATTATAATTAGATTAAGATATAATTTATAATATTATAATAATCATATATTATATTATATAATTTATAATTAAATATTATATAATTATAAGTATTAATTATACATATAAATATATCTATGAATATTATTGTATATTAGATATTTATATGCCATAGATAATTAGTACATATCCATATGACAATAATATATGATATTATATATTTGTTATCTATTAAAGTAATATTTAAATTATGATTCATATATAACATATAATCATATATAATATAATAATATATAATATATAATCATATATTATTAATATTAATATATATTATTAATATATAATAATATATAACTATTATAATAATATAATAACTACCTTATTAAATATATTAATGAAAAGACGCAAACCATATATATATATATATATATATATATATATATATATATGGGAATGAGATATGAATGATCATGAAAGCTTTTGGGAATAAAGAAGCAAATCAGATGAAAATCTAATGGAATCTATAATATATAATATATAATCATATATTATTATTGTAATATATAATCATATATTATTAATATTAATATATATTATTAATATATAATAATATATAACTATTATAATAATATAATAACTACCTTATTAAATATATTAATGAAAAGACGCAACCCTATGAAGTGTTGATATATATATATATATATATGGGAATGAGATATGAATGATCATGAAAGCTTTTGGGAATAAAGAAGCAAATCAGATGAAAATCTAATGGAATCTATACAAAATGGAGAAAAACTGAAAATATCCAAAAATGGGACATTACAAGTGGTATCAGAGCACTGTTCTTGCCAGCCTGTGGAACAATATGCATGAAAGAATTGATTGGAAATAAGAATAAGTGATTGATGTAGAAAATATAGAGGGAAAAATATAAAACAAACAAAAGTAATAGTAGTAGAATTACGAATAAACAAAGGATAACAACAAACAATCAAATACGACAGAGATCTGAGATATCAACAGTGAATGGAAATAAGAGGCAGTAAGTGGTAATAAGAGAACGTGGCCATAACAATTACACAGCCAAACAGTGACCAAAATTATCGATAATGGAATTAACATAATTCAGTTCCAGTGACAGAGGATACAGAGACCAACTATGTCTTTAGCAGATATATAGACTCAAAACGAAGAACAAAAGAGTGCTATGTAATATTCCAGGACAGGGAACCAATACATAGCAATCATAAGAGATTACAATTAAATATCTATGAATATTTGCAGCAGCTTTATTAGAATAGCACATACAATATTCAGTATTATAGCACACTCATGATATTCTTCAAGTGGACATTCACAGGCAACATATGAGAGTCCATATATATACAAGACAAACATCAAACAATATCACTGAGAGATTTATGAGTACCAAAAGCTAGGTATCTTTATTTATGAGGTTTTCTACAAGCATGTACATCATGTCTTGCCATATATGACAACAATTACATATCTTCATTAGCCAATTGTCAACATATAAGTCATCAAAATTGACTTTGTTCCAAGTGCCTCCTTACCAAATAAAGGAGCATACAAGCTCACTCTAGATCAAAAGTTAGAAGTCACAATTTTACACATCTAGCACTCAAACTTGCTCTATTTGATAAAAAACTATGCAAAAGGCCTTAGATGGATGCTAAACACCTAATAAGGTCCTTAAAACACTTACATGACTTATTTGGCCTTCAAAACCCAAAAATGTTATATTAAGCCAAATGAACAATTTTTGAGCACCTAGGAGTGATATTACAGTTTTGGGCTCCTCCAAACTACCTATCCACTTAGGACCAAGTTAGTCCTCTTATTGATATAGTGATGTGGCTAGCATCACTACAAGCCAAAATATCTAAGAAGCCCTAGGTCTACCCACCAACCTACCTCCTGCACCATACTCCCCCATAAAAAAAAGACTAAGTTGTACCTAATGGAAACATGTCTAGGGGAATGCCAACCTACTTGAACTTTGTCTCAACAACCCAAGTAGCTTCTGAAGTTGGCTTGCCCTTCCAATGAATGAGGTGCTTCATATATACCTTGTACCTTGTAGACTTCTTCACTCTTCAATCTAACACCTTCCCTACTTCTAACTTTCTCACCTTGGGTTATAGTATGTTCACTGTCATCTTGAACACCTAGGCTAGTTTGAGGTAAGGTAACTTTGAATGCCACCAAGTCTTGCACATTGAAAATAGGAGATATGCCTAGATCTGATGATAAATCTACCTTATAGGAATTTGTTCCATACTTGGCCAAGATTTTGCAAGGCCCTACCCTCTTCAGATGTAGCTTGGTAGGCACACCTTTTTGAAGCCTTGCTTTGTTTAGATGGACCATAACATAGTCACCAACAAAAAAATGGACATCTTTTCTTTTCCATCCACTTTGGCTTTTAGTTTTTGAGTGTTTGCTTGGATGGTTTTCTTGACTCACTCCTGAATCTTCTTCATGGTTTGAACAAAGTCTTTAGCTTGACCACTTCATTGACCCATGTCTCCAAGATACCTCAATTCACATACACCCCTTGGATGCATTCCATAAACAATCTCATAAGGACTGTTTCGAGTAGTCCTAATCCTACTATCATTTTAAGCATATTCTGCCTGTAATATGACAACATCCCAAGTCCAACCATACTCTTTAGTTATTCACCTTAGAAGGTTACCTAAGGTCCTATTAACCACTTCAGTTTGACCATCAATTTGGGGATGATAAGTTGATCCAAAACACATATTTGTGCCAAGCTTTCTCCACAAGTTTTTCCAAAAATGGTTCATAAATTTGACATCCCTATTTGATATTATTCTTAATGGAAGTCCATGGATCCTCACAACTTCTTTGAAAATAAATGGTCAATACAACTTGCAGCATTGGTTGTCCTACATGGAATGAAATGCTCCATTTTGTTGACTCTATCAACAACAACATAAATGCTATCATACCCTTGCTTGGTCTTGGGAAAACCTATAATAAAATCTCTACTTACACAATCCCATGGCCTATTTGGAATTGGTAAAGGTTGATAAAGACTTGCATTACTCATTCCTCCCTTGGCTTTCATGCATATCATACATTGTTCCACATACTTAGTCACATCCTTCACTAGCTTGGACCAATAATATAATCTTTACACAAGTTCTATGGTTTTGCTCACACCAAAGTGTCCACTTAGCTTGCCATTGTGTTTCTCTTATATTAGGTTCTCTCTCATTGAACCCCTTGGTACACACAACTAGTTACCCTTGAATAGCAACCCATTTTTAAAGTATATTTAGAAAATTTGTTATGAAAATAATTCTCAAAATTATTGCATACCTTGTAGGCTTCAGCAAAGTCCTCATCTTCCTTGTAAAGGTTCTTAAAACTCTCTATTCCAATGCTTTGGAGTTGAATATCTTGAACTATCATGATCCTTCTACTTAGTGCATCCACTACTTTGTTCAACTACCCCTTCTTGTGCTTAATTGTGAAGGTGAAGGCCTACAAGTACTGCATCCACTTCAAATGTATGTTGCTCAACTTCTCTTGAGTGTTGATGTAACTAAGAGCTCGATTATCTATAAACACAACAAATTCCTTGGGCAACAAGTAGTGTCTCCACTTCCTCATAGGATGAATACTTCTTGTTAGCCTCATTAAGTTTCTCACTATAAAAGGCTAAAAGGCTACTGGCCTACCTTCTTGACTCAAAACCCCACCTCCTGCTAAGCCACTTACATCACATTCTAGAGTGAATAGTTTTTCAAAACTAGGAAATTGTAGATGGGTTGATTAGCTACTTGTTTCTTCAACATTTGAATTCTCAACTTCTAAAGTCCACTTAAACTTATACTTGACTCCACCTTTTATAGTATCAAGAAAAGGTGCATGAATACCACTAGAATTCCTAATGAATTTCCTATAGATGGGATAATCCATGAAAACTTCTTACCTCAGTAGATGTGGTAGGTGTTGTCCAGTCTAGTATAGCAGCAACCTTCTCCTTGTAAATCTTCAAGGTTCCTTGGGACACCACAAAGCCTAGTTACACAAGTTCTTATTTGAAGAAATCACACTTCTCAAGGTTGATGGCTAGCTTCTCTTCATGAAGTCTTTTCAAAACTGACTCAACATGCTTGATATGGTCCTCCTTAGTCTTGCTATAGATGAGTATATCATCTAAGTACACCACCACAAATCTACATGTGAAGTCCTTAATCACTTCATTCATGACCCTCATGAATGTGCTAGGAGCATTGGAAAGACCAAATGGCATCACAAGTCATTCATGAAGACCATTAGCAGTCTTAAATGTTTTTTTCCATTCATTTGCCTCCTTTATCCTAATTTGGTGATAAGTACTCTTCAAATCTAACTTAGTGAAATATTTAGCTCCTCCAAGACAATCCATAAGGTCTTCAATCCTAGGTATGGGAAACCTATACCTGATTGTGATCCTATTGATGGATCTTGATTCTGTACATAATCTCAATTTTCCCCCCTTCTTAGATGCCAACACAATAGGGACTACACATAGGCTTGTGTTGTTTTGTATCATACCTTGATCCATCAATTCTTGTGACTTCTAACTTTTGATCTAGAGTGAGCTTGTATGCTCCTTTATTTGGTAACTCTATTTATAGGGACCTAAAACTACAAGAGTAACCAAACTAGAAAATACGCCTAGGTTTTACAAGGACCTAGAGCCTAAAGTTTAAACAAAAAGCTGGAAATAAAAACAAAACTAGTAAAATAGAATGAACCAACAACTTGAACACAAACGACCATGACCAACACCTACAACAACTCTTTTATGATCTTCTCAACCTCCTTACCTACCTTTGTAGTACTCTAGATAATATCCACCATGACAAAGTTAGGAACCTCAGGCACCTCAGTAATATTTTTCCTCATACTCTACCTAGTTCTCTTACTAGGTCCTCCTGGACTCTTCACACCAACAATATCTGGAGACATAATCTCCTCATTGCTTTTCTTTCCCAAACTAGCCACTGCAACACATTAACTAGAAGTAACTAGCTCCATCCTCCACCCACTATCCTTGATTAATTGATGGAGTTCCAGCTCATACTCCTTAAATTTGTCGGGAATGTTACCAACTTAGTTTTCTAGATGGGCTCTCATAGCATGTTAATGATCCAACTCTTTTTGAATATCCCTAAATTTTTTCTTAAATATTATTATCTCATTGTATATCCAAGAATCATCTTGAAGGGATGCCTTAGCTTTGAGCTTGGAAGTGTGAAGGAAATATAACTTTGCTTGATGAGAATCATCTTTGCATCCATTAACTACCCTATTCGTAAAGTCAATAGTGGTATCCTTATTCTCCTTTATATTGACCTGGAGCTCGATGTTTGCATCCTACTTTTGATTTGACTTGTCTTTATTATCCTTGTGCAGGCTATGCTCTTTAATGACAAGGACTTTACCCTCATTGTTCTTTTCTGTATCCATGTCCATTTTCTCTTCACTAGAATTCCTTTTAGAAGGTGAAGGGTGAACACTATGTTTCCCCTCTTCATCTCCTAAAGGTTTCAACCCTACATTAGACTCAATTTTTTTATCTTTACTATTCTCCACATTATCCTTGCTTGTAGACATGCCTCCACTCCCAGAGTAACCATCCAAGTTTGAGCCGAGGTCCCCCATTTCTATTTTGGCATCATCTTCATTAGAGTCTTTAGAATCCATAACTTCATCCACATTTTTGTTTTTAATCTCCCTTTTATTGCCCTTCTTGGTACTCTTGCTGTCACTAGTACCTTCCTCACTTTTAAATTTATTTGAGTGAGGTTCATTACTAGTTACTTTTTGCTTTTTCTCCACAATTGGAGAGGGTTTAACAACCTTGTTTTTGCATTAATTTTCAATAAGTACAATTAGACCCTCATGGAGCATGAGATGTGACTCCTTCTTCCTATGGGCTTGGGAACTTTGAATCAAAGTGTATTTCAAATAAAATAGGAAAGAGACTCTATCTTTGAATGAAAGAGTATTTCAAATAAAATGATTTAAGGACATAAAATGAAACTTGTGAACCCTCTTAGATCTACCATCAAGGATGAAATACTCATGAATGCATGATAAAACATCCCTCCAAAAAACCTTAATCTAGCTCAAGTCGTAGAAGTTGCCACTCTTCTTCAACCTTTTCTCCTCTTTATCACTTTTTGGGAATTTTTTGAAGGTAGCATTTGAAATGTTGGTTTCCTTTCTGAATTTATACTCCTCCATTGGAAGACCCATAATCTCAGTGATAAATTGCTTAGATAGTTTCATAGTAACCCCATGCAACATAACCCTATCTTCTATCCCATTTAAAAAAAAAAAACTCTATAACGTGGGGCTTATACCCATGAAGTTTCTCAATATATGCCATAACTTTCCCCTTTTGCAATATATCCCACACAACCAAATTCACCTTCCATTCCTTGCAATTATTTGGCTATTGCTTTCTTGGTTCCCCTCCCATCTTGTATTTGACTCTGCACCTACAACTACTTTGAGAAGTGAAAATTAACGAGAAAAGTAAAGCGTATTTGATTTCCAAGAAACTTTTAACCCTGCATACATGCCAAGTACAATCCATAATTGCATACAGGTACCTCCTTGGGATACACAAATAATACGCCATAAACCCATTACTTCCCCTCATAAATTCCTCAATCTTGAGTGATCTTTCCTTTGATAGCATGTGTCTTTTCATAATATACAATTGTTGTCAGCTCAACTTCCTTGCTTAGTGATCTTGCCATCTCTGTTTTATTTCCATATAGACCGCTTGATTTGCAGTCCAGTTATTGCTGTATTGTCCTCATGAAAATATGAGAAATAAAAACTTTATCAAATTTTATCATAAGGTCTTTTATTTCTATTTACTTCCCTCAATACTCTAAGTTATCAGACTCTTATTATTTAGCATTTTAATAGTATTAAGAGAATCTCCTTACAACCATAAATTCTAAATTCTAGATTCCATAGCCATCCTTATAGTGAACACAGTAGTCATAGCCTCAGCTTTATGACTAGTTGACTTGCCTATAGGTATTTTAATAACATCCACTACCGTGCTGTAGTGGTCTCTCAAAATACCCCCACATCCTACTTTTCTTGGATTCCCTTTAGCTGAACCATCAAAATTACCTTTAATCCAACCCAAAGGTGGAGATCTCCACCTTACATAATATCTCTAGTCATCCTATTTTATCTTTGTACCTTTTCCATTCATAAGACTACTTATTTGGGTAGCATCAAACACTTTCCTCTAAGATTTGAAGTTCTCTTTGATGGCTCTGATAATATATTGACCCAAAGCCTAATCAAGAGTTTCCTTATTTCTAAAAATTATATTATTTCTCTCTTTCTAGATACCCCACTAGAGATGAGGAACATAAATCTTCCAAAGAAAACCAATCTCAACATACTTTATGGGACATGCCCAGCTCTGAAAACATTGATCAATGTTATTATGCTAAACCCAATCAGTATTCCAATAGTGAAGGAGATGAATCTAGACATTATATCTAGACTTGTAGCTTAAAAAGAGGTGATTCCTATCTTCAGAATCCACCTTACAAAGACAACATTTGTAGACCAAATAAACACATCTTTTTTATAAGTTATCTGAAGTTAGAATTTTTTTTTGAAGCATAGTCCAAAAAAAGATATTGATTTTAGGAATAAGTCCTTTAATCCATGCTTTATCCCACACTAGAGGATTTTCTTTCTCCTCAGATCTAAAAATAGAGGAGACCTTTGAAGCATCCTCTAGGTTCAACCCCCATACCATAATATCCTCTTTTTGTGGATAAAGGCTATAAGCATTCAAAGACAACTAGATGGTGGAAAAATCATGATTAATCTCAACAATATTAACCCATTCACTATTAATCCAATAATTCTCCACAAAAACCACTATAAGTCTATTTACAAATATCAACATAAGTCTAATCCTCAAAACCCTTAATCAAAGGATGATCCAAGAGCCACCCATCATCCCAAAATTTGACTTTTCTCCCATTACCCATTTTCCATTTACATCCTTTATTTAAAATATATTTAGCTCCCTAGACCACATTCCAAATAGTAGAAGATGAAGGAACATTAGGGTAGGATAGAAAATCAGAAAAAGAAGGAGCCTCATATAGGTACTTTTGTTTCCAAATCTAACTCCATTCCTTATTATCATGATAGACTCTCCATCCTTGTTTAGATAATAAGGCTTTATTCATACTTCTTATAGATCTGATACCTAATCCACCTTCTAGTTTGGGTTTACAGATCTTTTCCCAAGCTATGAAGGCCATTCTCTTCTTTTCCTCATTTCTAGGCCAAAGAAAATTCCTTTGAATTTTATCAATAACATCTGCAAATTTAGTTAGAATCTTATAGAGGCTCAATGTATAAGTAGGGATAATTTGAAGACAAACTTTGAGAAGAGTAACTTTTAAAGCTTCACTCAGCATATTACCTTTCCACCCTAAAAGTTTCTTATTGAATTTCTTAACAAGATACTCCCAAAAAATATTTGAAGGAGCAAGACCCAAGGGGAGACCAAGATAAGTACATGAAAGATATCCTATAGAGTAACCAAGAATATTAGCAATATTTCCCCATCTAAAAGCAGGAATATTAATGTGTGCTAGAAAATGTGACCTATTGGGAGCACGAATCAACAAACAAACATTAGTTAAAAATCTCAAATATGCATCAAAGACTCATCAAAATGAAAGAACATTAACTAACTAATGCTTGCTTGAGTTTTGCAACTCTAAGCAGCCAACAAACCAAATCCTCCAACCACCTCTATAGCTAAACAAGGGCATCCATGAGAGGCCTTGTTGGTGTGTTAAGATGGGAGGTATGTTTGGTGTGCTCTTCCAAACACAAAAAAGTATTGAATCTCTTGAGTGGATGTGCAAATATGAGAATAATGATGAACTATGCACCTAAGCTACATGGAATGAAGAACACCTCAAGAAATGGCTATGGAGAAAGCCATACTTGAAGTTATTCAATGATGATGATATGAAATGCAATAAGGAAAGCTAACCAAGTTTGCAAGCTACACTAATATGTAAATGCAATGTAAATGAGAATGCACAAGTAAACTAGATGAACAATGCAAATGCAAAGCTAAACCAGCTACTAAATGGTTAGTATGCATCTAAAAATCACCATGAAAACTATCATAAAGGCTACTATGAATACTCAAACTAGCATGCAAGCTCAACTAAAAACTCAAATCTCAAACCAACATGATAACAATGAAATAATGAGAGATGCAAATGCTTGAGACAAGGCCTCTATTTATAGGCTTGAGGGAGGGCTTGGTGAGATGGCATCCATGTAGATGCCACATAAGGTGACATGCAAGCCATGCAAATGGTCAAGAATTCAAATTTTTCTCACACATGTGTGAGCAAACTTGAGAAGAAGAGCAAGAGACAAGAGTGCAAAGGGGAGTGTGTAGGCATGCCATCTCACACATGTGTGAGCACACTCTTAAGCTAATGAGGGGGATTAGGAAGGAGATTAAGAATGATTAAGTGAGATTAGAGAAGACGTAGGCTTAAGAGGATGAAAATGATGGTTATAGGCTAGGCTCTAGGTTAGGCTTAATATTAAATTAAATAAAATTTAATTTAATCATGGATTTAGAGGAATTAATAAGATATGAGGATTAAATAAACAAGATTTATTTTAAAAAGGGGATGATGGAGGATCATGTGTTAAATTAATTTAACACATTAAGGCTAGGAGTATTTAAATTAAATTTAAATACTTAGGAGAATGGTCTCATTTAATTAAAATAATTTAATTAAATAAGTAGAAGAATGTGAGCATTATAATTAATTACAATGTCACAATATTAATAAATTAATATAGTCTTTAGGAATGATTTTAAGCATCTACATTTTGCCCCTCTTTGATGTGATGTTGGAATGGTATCATATCAAAGAAAAGAAAATATAGGTTGCCTGAGAGAAGGTGGGAGTCCTATGGTGATGACAAAGGAGGAGGGTGCCCCCTCGCAAAAATTGCGCAAAAAATAAATTTTTGGCAGTTTTCATGAAAAGGTCTTAAGAAAAGAAGAAAAATGAGAAAAACAGGAATAAATGACAACATTTGCATGATTTGCAGGTAAACAGGAGATGAACACGGCTCAAGGAAGACATGGGCTCAAATGAGGTCCACGGGGGGCCTATATAAGCCTCTGAGGGGCCCAAAGAAGGTCGTTGTCACACCACGAGTAGAGCATCCAGAGAAAACATGGACCCCATTGATCGATTGGAGCTTGGTGAGCATGTTCAAGAGTACCAACGAGTAGTGGAGATGGGCCCACCGGTAAGTCATCTGATCCTCTTTGTGTTTTGGTAGACTAGGCTAGGTTAGGTGCATTTAATATGCCATAAATGCATCGAAAATGAGGTCCGGGCAGAGATGATAGCCTCCACCCTGTCATTTGCACAAACGACAAAGCGATAATCATGACATCCGTAGAGACAATAGGATTGATCCTGTTGTCTACATAGATGCTAGAAAAGGGAATGGACTACATGGAGATGATAGGTTTCATCCTGTCGTCTTCGCAGATAGAAAAGTTAGGTTAGGGCAAATGGAGACAACAAAACATAGGTCGTTGTCTCCATAGACAACAAAAGTTTTGTCATCTATGCTGATCGACATCTGCGCTGATTAGCATCTACATAGATTAGTGTTTTCACTGATTAGCGTTTGCGCATACCGGTGCCAGTGCCAATTAGCGGCTCTTTCGATTGCAAGAAATCGATAGGAGGCAAAGGAAGATGCCCCATTCTAGTGATGTCATAGGCTAGAAAGATTGACTCTTTGCATGTCTATGCTGTAGGAGGACATGGTGGTGTTTAGGTCAAGGGAGCATTACCCTTTGACCATAGTGATCCAGGAGAGACTGACAGACACAGATTGGGGACACGTGCGACTGTGCGGCTTAGAGCATGTTCATGAGTGGCCAAACCTAAGGGCCCACTCAGCACAACTATCAGCACTCATAGAGAAATGACACACACTAACAGGGAAATCTACCGATGAGGGAGGCTACAATCACACTCCTAGATGTATGGAGGATCTTGCAAGTGCCAATCAGAGGTGCATACCTAGAGTATGTACTAGAGGGTTCTGATTTGTTCCTGAGGGAGTGCTTTGGCAGACAGTGACAATAGTTACCCTTCCAACGATCATGGTTATCGTGGAGAGGAGCTCTAGAGCAGAGGCTATCGAGGTTGGTAGCATACCTAGCCTCACTAATATGGCAGATCTTGCCAAATCATGCAGGACACGGGTGGCCAATTGGTTCGGCGCGGGTACTGAGCACCCTGCTACAGGAGGAGGGAGAGGTCTACTGTTGGGGATAGACGATCCGGGCTAAGTTATATCATGATTTGCACATGTGTTCATATCAGACCCAACATAGTGTAGGACCAAGATTGATACTGCTGATGGTTTGGTCATGAGAGCATATCAGAGTCGCATGACCCATCACTTGGTGAGAGACCAGGTAGCTTAGCGAGCCATTCGCTTGCAGATATCAGCCTCCAATTTAGTATACGGTGACAGAGTCAGTGGGATTTTGGCACCGTTGTATTGATGAGATTATTATGTTCGAGTGGACTCTACATGATGGGGTAGAGTGATGGGGGCAAACATTGGCAACAGGTGGCAAGGATGACACAAAAGATCAGATGTACCTCCCATACACATAGACTGAATGCTGGATCAGTGGGCAGTCCATGCACATGATCATGCAGTATATGCCTTCTCGAGTGCAAAGGTACTTTGGTAGGACACATGATGCAATGCCAGACCAATTCTTATATCCTATGGTGTCTCGAGAGTATGGTCGACTATGGGGGCACGAGACCACCCTTTGGATGGCCTGTATATCATGGGTATCCATGCTAAGAGTGCTGTGGGTGCATGGATAGGATAGGGGAGATGCAGGTGTGATACTGACATATGTACAATGGTGGGCAGCCCACCAGTGAGTCAAACTCACAGTGCTTGGGGTGCCTCCACTAGCAGAGTAGCCACAGGGGGAGGGAGATGGAGCAGGGGATGACAGATAGGTAGCTATGATGCCACCACTGGAACATGGGGCATAGGAGGGACTGCAAGGGTGTAGAGCCTGAGCGAGGAGAGGGCTAGGGCTAGCACCAGTACAGGCACCATCGCAGGCACCAACACAGGCACCAGGATAGGGGCCACAAGTATAGGTACAGGTATAGGTGCCAGCAGGGGGACAGAGACAGGGGCCAGAAAGGGACCCAGATATGGTGATGGCTGAGTGGGATAGCCTCTGTGCAGAGGTAGCCTGGCTACAGGGGGTTAGCACAGGTGTAGGAGGCACAGGTAGATAGCATAGAGTAGGCCATGGGGGCCATACAAGTAGAGCTGTAGGTGCAGAGGGCCATAGGAGATAGTGCATAGGAGGCCTTAGTGGCCCTACAGGCATGGGTGGATGCCAAGGAGTTTGCAAGGATGGGGAGCCACACAGAGGTGGAGGAGCGGGCCGAGCTGGAGAGACTCCAAGGGGAGGTGGCCGCATTACGGGCCGAGTGGGCCACCCATCAAGTGCAGTTGGATGGATATTGCAGGCAGAGGGACATAGCTAGACAAATGCTACAACCTGGGGCCATCATCATAGTGATGTAGGAGGCCATCGCAACTAGCCAAGAAGAGGCACAGTCCATATGAGAGGTAGCCTATTATAGGTCACTTTATATTGAGGCCGTGCCTACTGATCGACGACAACCAAATTTTGAGAAGGGGGCCAGCTCATGGATCTCGAGCGGTAGAGCTAGATCAAAGCAGTCCGTAGGACAACAGAGACCTCCTCGAGGTGGGGATACAGGGGGGGCTGGGCCCTTACAGCCAACAGCTTGAGTTTGTATAGTGATCAATTTTTTGACAGATATGTGTAGATGCAACAAGTTTTTGATGATGCATTTGTACTATATGATTCTACATGATTTGTTTATGGACTGTACAGACACTATTTTTTTGAGATATATACATGGCATGATTCGATGGTTCTATATGTGTATGGACTTATGTGATGCATATGATGTTTATGATGTGGATACTGACATTTGTGATGCAGGATGTGATGCTATATGATGTTTCTATATGATATGTATATGTATATGATGCCTAACATGTGGATGATACAGGTTCACTGGCGATTATGTATGCATTGCTTTATTTTACATGTATGGATGCACTATATATATGTGAGATATGATTATGACAGATATGCCCCTAGATGTGATGACTAAAATGAATGTATGCAACTAATGGAATGAACTAATGCAATCTAATAAAATGAACTAAAAATGCCTAATGAACACTAAATGAGATGAATCAAATGAACACTAATGTAATAGAAAATGAAAGAATGCAATAATGAGAAGTTAATGCAACCTAATGGAAATGAACTAATGAATGAATATCTATCAAAACTATCACTCATAGAAACCCAGTGGTGTAGCATAGGAGGGGGGAAATAAATAGGACCTTGTCTCAAGCACGACTTGAATGAAACCCTATACTACATTCATCCTAACTGCATGATATCGAGAGATTCTATTGTGTTCATATGGAGAGCACACCTTATTTTGATTTTGCAAAAGAGTTTATGCATTATATGCTATAGAAGCATAAATGTCGAGGCTCTTTTGTGTGGACTAGACGTACAAAAATCATAGAGACTTTAGGACGATGAGTGTAGTTTGCATAGTTATGATGGATCAAATGTCATATATGCAATGTAGAGGTCTGGGCACACCCAAAGTCTTTCAGGGATCTTTGGTGGTATGTATGCTAACCTATTGCCCCCATTGTGCAACACATTAACATAACCTGAAACTAACACATATGACATAAAGTCTAAAAAATAGATCATACCACAAAAACATGTGTAGTCAATGATAGCCATTCAGGTATGACCAAAATATGGAAGATCAAGGTGCACCTTAAAAGACTTTTATTAACACACAAAATAAAGATCAACCAAAAAGAGACCTCATGACCAAGTAGTCATTTAGTCAATAGTTCCTACCAAGAACCTTAGGTCTAGAAGTGAATGTTGCAATGTTTCCTATAGGAAGGATCTATCCTATACTAATGTGTCAAATCAAATGTCAATGATCATAAAGTCATGTGATTTCAGCAAGGGCTGTGAAGTGAACAAACTTCTCGAATCATCAAGCCTCCAATGGTGATTTTTTGTAAGTCCAAGTGTGGTCACTATTGTGAAAAATCTCAGTGTAATGGGATGGACAATCACTCGATGGAAAAATGCCTCGTAGACTAGAGGTCTTTCAAAAGATGGAAGTGAAGTGAAGCCTCGCAGACAAGAGGTCTTTTATTGGATGCATGATAAGCAAAATGGCTAGATACAACTTTGCACAAATGGAAATGGAAGGGTGAAATGAAGTGAGGTGGAATGAGCCTTATAGACAATGAATCAAACCATACTTTTTTCAGGAACTTTTTCTCCTTTTTAGGCTTTTTTCAGGAACCTTTTATGATTTTTTTGGGTTTTTCTGATTTTCTAATTTTTTTGGATTTTTGCGGGACTATAAACACTGTACAAGAACTACAAAGGCTCAAGCATAGAACCTCTTGAGATGCTAGATATTTACAAGCTCAGGGAGTGGATCTCTCTCTGGAGTAGCAATCTGATATGCCCCAGAACCATACTTGGCTGTAATAATAAATGGTCTTGGCGAATTGGCCTCAAATTTTCCTTTCTCACAATTCTAGAGATTCCTCATATTATGCTGCAAAATTAAGTCACCCACTTCAAATTCCCGTGGCTTGACTTTCTTGTGATTCTGAAGTTGAAGGTGATTTTGATACACATGGAGGTGGTTTAGAGGGCATTGAGTCGTCTCTCATCGAGGAGTACCAGCTCTTGCAAGCGAGCAACTTGGTATTCTTCTTCAGATATTAGATTCTTGAGAAAGATTCTAAGGGAAGGGAGCTCAATTTTGATGGGCAAGATGACTTCAAAACCATAAACAAGGAAAAATGGGGTGGCTCCTGTGGGGGTACAGATGGAGGTGCGATAGGCCCAAAGGGTGGGAGCAATTTGGATGTGCCAATCACGGTCAGTTGCATCAATAATTTTCTTTAGGATTTTCAAAATGGTTTTATAGGTAGCTTCAACTTGGCCATTGCCTTGTGGTTAGTATCTGGTGGAAAAATGCTGGGTGATTCCAAATTTCCTACACAATGTGGCAACCTCTTGATTTTTAAAGTGGGTTCCATTATCAGTCATAATATCTTGAGGTATACCAAAATGAAAAATAATGTAGTTCAAGACGAACTTTGAAATCTGTTTTCCAGTTATGTAGGTTAATGGAATGGCTTTGACCCACTTTGTGAAATACTCAGTGGTGGCAATAATGTACTTGTGGCCATTTGAGGAATTTGGGTATACTTGACCAACGAGATCGAATCCCTAGTAGGAAAAGGGCCATGGGGTGATGGTGGGTTGAACATCTTGGGTGGGAACACATCTTTTTACAAAATGATATGCATCTGCTTCCATAGTGGGCCAATAGTAACCTATCCTAAGAAGCTTTTTCGCTAATGTAAGGCCACTAGAGTGGGCACCACAAATCCCTTGGTGAACCTCTTCTAATGTTGTTCTAGCTTCATCTGAATTGAGACATCAGAGGAGGGTTCCATCAAAGTGTTTTTGGAAAAGTGTGTCACCTAGGATGGTATATTGGGCGGTTCGACAGATGAAAGTTTTGCTTTGGTTTGGGGTGAGGTCTATGGGGATGGTTTTGTGACATAGATAGAAAAAAATATCAATGTACCATGGAGGATTAGGACCAACAACCTCACACACCAACTCTGAATTAGTTTTCTCATAAGCAAGATTAAAAAGATTCTCAATGAGAAACTCACATTTAGGACTATACTCTAGTATGACAATCATGGAGGCAATAGTAGCCATGGAATTTGCTACTTTATTATTAGCCCTTGGGATCTGTTGAAAAACAATTTCAGTAAAGTGCTGCTTAAGATCTTCAACTATCCAGTGGTAGGGCAACAATTTCTCATCCTTGGTGTGATACTCATTTGTGACTTGTTTGATAACCAATTGCGAGTCCCCAAAAATAAGAAGGCTTTTAATGTTCCATCTAATAGCTTGATGCAATCCTATAACTAAGCTTTCATACTCAGCTATATTATTTGTGCAGGGGAATGAGATTTTATATGACTTGGGAATGAGATCCCCTTGTGGTGTTACAAACAAAATTCCTGCCCCCGATCACTTTTGTGTAAAGGATCCATCAAAAAAGAGTTTCCATGGTGTACTAGGGGCTATTTTCATGATGTTGTCATCTAGAAAATCTGCTACAATGGGATGGTCACCTTGAAGGGGAGCATCAACAAGCTAATCTGCAATTACTTGTCCCTTAATGGCTTTATGATCCTTATAAACAATGTCGAACTCACTTAAAATCAAGACCCATTTTGTTGCATGACCTGTGAGGGCAGCTTTTGATAACAAATATTTGAGTGGATCTATTTTGGCAATGAGGTATGTAGTATGATTAAACATATAATGGCGTAGCTTCTGTGTACAAAAGAGTACAACCAAACATGCTCTCTCAATGGCAGTGTAATTTACTCATAGCCAACTAGTGTTCGACTGAGGTAATATATAACTTGTTCATTCCCATTGTCATCTAATTGTGCCAAAAGTGCTCCTAGGGCAATTAAAGTAGCTGAAATGTAAAGGATCAATGGTCATCCTGCAACTAGAGGGACTAAAACTAGAGGATTAGCCAAATATGTCTTAATCTATTCAAATGCTTTTTGGCATAGACAATCCCATTGAAACTTATGCTGAAGAGGGTGGACCTTATCTGCTAGTTGTGACACAAATCTCCTAATAGATTGTAACTTTCCTTTAAAATTGTAGTGTTGTTTCAATGTGGTAGTTGGATGCATATCCATAATGGCTTACGCTTTTGCAGGATCTACCTCAATACCTCTTCTTGACACAATGTAGCCTAATAATTTGCCTGATTTTACCCCAAATACACACTTCTTAGGATTAAGGCACACTTTGTATTTTTCCAACCTGTCAAAAATAGTGGTAAGGACATCAATGTGGGATTCTCTTGTCTTGGATTTTCCTAGGATATCATCAACTTAGTCCTCCATTATGACATGTAGAAGATCATGGAATATGGTAGTCATCGTGCACTGATAAGTGGTGCCGACATTTTTCAAGCTAAAAGGCATGACTTGATAAAAAAAGGTTCCCCATGGGGTGGTAAATGTTATTTTATGTTGATCCTCTTTTGCAATTCTAATTTGGTTATAACCAAAAAATCCATCCATCAGAGATAACGTCTCATGTCCAGCAGTCAAATCCACTATGATGTCTATATTTGGGAGTAGAAAATCATCCTTAGGACATGCGAGATTTAAATCTTGAAAATTTGAACAAACATAGATGCACCCAGATGCTTTACCTATAGGCACAATGTTGGAGACCCACTCAAGATAATCAATAGGATGGATGAACTTTGCCTCTAACATTTTTTGCAACTCTACTTTGACTAGAAGTGCTACCTTAAGGTGCATTTTGTGCAATTTTTGTTTCACTGGTTTAATCTTGGGATTAACTATCAAATGATGCACAACCAAATCTGTGTCTAAACCAGGCATATCTTTGTAGGTCCATGCAAAATTGATTTTACCCTTTTTCAAGAACTTAGTCACGGCTTTTTGTTCCTCAAGACTTAAGGTAGCAACAATGAAGGTGATTCGTGGATTATCCTTTGTTCCCAAATTGACTGGAATTGTGTCCTCATTCAAGATAGGTGATTTTTTTGGTGGCAAAGATCAAAATGAAAAGTCAAGCTCTCCCTCTTCTGGCACCTCTAAGAGGTTTTCACTGAAAGATTGTCCTTATTTTATCTTTTTCTTCATCCAAAAGTGCCCTAGAAGGGTTTTCACTAGAGGATGTTTCTTTGATTTTTTCATTTTTATTTTCTTTTTCACTTTTGTGACTAAGAGAGTTAACTTGGCTACCAAAGTAAGCTTCCTCATTGTGTTGGATCTCATGTTCATAATCTTGGAGACTCTTGAGGCCAAAAAGTGCCATCACTGCTTCATAAGTCTTACAAATGTCCAGAGCTGGTGGTTTATCTTGAAGGTCCCAATCTATAATATAGGGGTTGGTGAGAGGTAGGTCAATGGATGAAAGGTCATTAATGGTAATGGTGTGGACATAGTTATCTAGGTTATCTTCAATGTATTGGAAATGTCCTTCGAAGAATTCCTCCTCTTCAATCTTAGATTCAGGTTTGGCCAAATTATTGTCAGCAAAGGTCACCTTAGGTTTGAAGGAACCCAAACCACGTCCTATAGGATAGCTATTAGCCTCTAGGGGTTGTCTAATTCCATTTTCTTTTACCATGATATCCCATGCTTTCAACAATGGGAGGTGCCTTAACATATTTATCCTTACGAAACTCCATAGGTTCATCTTTTCCATCAAAATATAGCCAATCTAGAATATTGTTTTCAATGTGCTTATCACTAAGTGAACCCCAATGCTCAAATGTTGTCTTGCTAACTTGCATAGTTTCCTTATTAGTAGAAGGTGATAATTGAGAAGGTTTTCCAAAGGAACGAGGGGAGAGTGGTAGTTGTCCAACACACAAAGCATTTTCAAATGTATACTCTCCCATTCCTAAATCAGAAAAAGTAACCTTCTTTCCTGTGGTGTTAACTTTAGTATCTTCAACCTTCTCCTTTCCCTTGTAGGAATTTGAATCCTCATTAGCTAATTCTGGTACTATTGTGGAAGGTGGTTCTTTTATGGTGAGGGGCTTAGGTATGACCTTAACAAACTCACTAATTGGACAAAAATTTGTTGGTGCACCTTCCAATCTTTTACAAAATTCAAAAGGGGTAGGATCTCCTAGGATCATGACCTCTCTTCCTTGGTGAGGAAACTTTAAGCATTGATGATATGTAGAGGGTACCGTTTTGAGTGTATGTATCCATTTATATGGCAAATCCAAGTCTAGGACATGGCATTCGATATTTATGACAGTTGGCCCAACTCTTAGAGGCAACATGATAACCCCTTTTGATTCTCTTTCCCTCTCATCATATGCTTTTATTGTGATCCTTTTATTAACATCTTGAAGATCCTGTAGAAGTCCCAAGAAGCAAATCATTTTCAATGTACAAAGGTTCAAACCGGATCCATTGTCTATAAGGACTCTTTTTATTTTATTTCATTGTATAAAGACTTCAATGTGGAGTGACATATTATGGTGTGGATTAGGACCTTGGAAGTCTTTGTCTATGAAGACAAGGTGTTGTTGGGTGACAAGATTTCCAATCATAGTGGTAAATTGGGATGCATTAATATTTTCAGGAACACAAGACTCTAAAAGAGCCTTCTCAAGGATCTCTTTATGGATGGGTGATGTGGTAAGAAGCTCAAGAATGGATATTTGTGCAGGAGTTTACGTAGCTGGCATAATACATCATAGCGAGAAGCCAGCCTTTGTTAAGTGGATGGTGTAGCAAGTGCATGTGGAATTGATGGATTAGTGTTGTTGGGAGTGGTGACTTGCAAAGTGAGTCTTCCCCGTCGAGTGGTTGCATCATAATCAACTGCTTGTAAGACAAGGGTATTCACTTGAGTGTCTACCTCTTCAATGCGACCACACATGGAGTCAAAAACACATATATCATTGGTTTCTGTCTTACCACACAAGGAGTCAAATCCTAATGTGTGGTTAGTAGAATAATCATAAGGTACTGCATTCGATGTGGAGGCTTGATTCACATTGTTGGTATTGTTGTGATTAGGAAATGGTTTTTGGAATATCTTCAATTTAGCATTTTTAGAAGTTGGATCTCCTTCTACTTCAATTTCTCCATCATCAACAAGATTTTGGATAAAAACTTTGATCTTGATACATTTTTTGGTGTCATGTCCTTTGATGCAGTGGTATTTACAATATTCATTTTCCCTATACCACTTTGACTTCGGTTGATTTTCATCAAAAGGATGTGTGTTATGAAATACCATCAAGTTGTGATCCACTAATTTTTGAAAGATGGCGTCCAAAGGTTCATGAAAGTTAGTGAACTTCCTATTTCGATCATAGTCATGATTGTAGTTGTTGTTGCATGGAAATAATTGCGTTTGATTATGAGATTTCTGATTGCCTTGATTGTCATGATTCAAATTGTTGTTGTTTTGATTATGGTAGTTTTTGTTACCTCCTTGAAGATTTTTAACATCAGGAACACAATCATGTTTAACACCCTTATTCTTGGACCAGAATTTGGGTTTGCTATTGTTGTTTGACTCTTTGTGTGAGGATGATGAGTTATAATGCTTAATGGTACCCTTCTCCAAAAGTCCATTTTCAATGTTTTTACCCTTCTTGACTAAAGTGGCAAAGTCTTTAGGGCTAGCCATCTTCATGTGGAAGGTCATTTCAGGTATCGAATTCTTGATGAATATATTCACAAGGTGGGAATCCTCAATTCTATAGGACATACGATTAGCAAGATGTCTCCACCTTTGTAGGAAGTTGGCAAAAGTTTCACCATTTCGTTGCTTTGTGTTGTAAAAATCACTCAATGAGGCATGATGTTCAATGTTGTAAGAATATTGTGCTATAAACTTGCTTGTCAAATCATTGAAGGAAGTAAAGGAGCCCTTAGGTAAATTCATTAACCATTCTAGTGTGGGGCCTCTGAGACTTTATGCAAAGAGTCTCTTAAGATAATTATCACTGTAAGCTACTTCTTGGCATAGAATGGAAAATTCCTTGAGATGTGTGATAGGGCATGTCTCTCCCGTATACTTGTCAAATTTAGGAATTTTGAAACCGGATGGAAATGGTACCATATGGATGGATCTATCGAATGAAAAAGGAAAAGTTTCATCAAAAGAGAAGTCCACCCCTTTGTTGTTCATGCTAAGGACCAAATTTCATAATTCTTGAAATTGTTGAGCCAAATCTTGATTGGGTTGCACTTGTGATTGTTGGGAGTTCACAAATCCACCTCCTAAATTGTAGGGAGTCCTAAATGTAGTGTGAGGGGGTGGAAGTACTCCACTTTGGCCAATGTATTGATATGCAGTTGTTGGAATTAGCACGGATGTCTTTACCATACTGGTTGGTATTTGTAAATAAGATGAGTGCATTGGTTGTGTCAAAATTTCCATTAGTTGAGTAGACACTTGCTCAACGTTTAAGCATCCCATAGTGGTACCTGTCAAGGTGGATTGTGTTATGCTAGCATGTGTGGTAGCGTTGGGCATAGCACTAATGATTTGTTGAATATGCTCTACACTCAATTGAAATGTTGATTGCATGGAAGTGCTAGATGTAGGCACAGTACTAGTTGCCACCATGGTTTCTTTCCCTTTGCTACAAGTTGGAGATGCATTTGAAGTAGGCAATATGGGAGCACCACCTTTTGTAATTTTTCTAAACAAGGTGATCTCATCAAAAATCCGGGGAACATTGACACCATCTTTGACCAAACTTAGGAATATCTCTATTTTATTTTCCCTAATGGATTTGTCCATCATTTCCAAATTGTAAGGATCTGCAAGGAACTTCCTAACATCACTAGGTACATCGTTGGGGTCAATAGGATCTTCATCTTGGTATACTTCTTCTTCATCATCCCCTAAAGTTGTCTTATGAAAGGGATCTTTTGATTCCTATGCGGATTTTGAGTTAGGCATACCAAGGTTCAAACTAGAGGGGATTGTGGTCCCTAATGAAGTTGTGTGTGGAGGAAATTGATTCTCCATCTCTGATTGTCTCAACGATTCCCACAAACATGACATGGGATTAAATGTGAACCTTCCTAATCGTGTGTGTACCATGCAATAGTGACCAACTAATGGGTGAAAGATTATGGGAGAAAAAGAAAATGAGGATGAGAGCTATTAACGTTATGTGATTAAAGGGTCAACCACCCAAGTGTGGACAAAAGACCTTGGTTTAGCAAACAAAGTTTGATTAGAGGATAATAGTATCTTTCTCCTACCAAAGATAGTCAAGTGATCTTTAGGAAAGATAGGACACCAAATTGATTACTCACTATTTGGAGATGAACTTGTGATCCCAAATAAGTAACTATAATTAGGATAAATGTTTGCTTATAGATAAAAGGTCTAGCATCACAATTTCAAAAGATGTTTTAAAGGTTCAAACTCTCTAGAAGAAGATTTGAAAATGGAAGATTAGGAGTTTGGAAAAATGGAGGTAGATATAGAAAATGGAAGATATTATGGTCACTTATGTGGTTAACTCAATCCTCGTTCACTGGGAATAAAAACCTTGGGTTCACTCCTAGGAAGGCAGACCAATTTTGAAGTTTTCCATTGTATTCAATTCTATCATAACAGTCTTGTCTAGCTTCTTCCTTTTGAATGTCTTTGATACCATATTGGAATTGTTTGTCACCATGTGCTAGGTTCTTCCTTTCCTTGTAGATGGCTGATTTAGACAATTTCACTTTTCTTATGTTTGACTTGGTTGACTTTATCAGTCATGGCAGGAATAAAACAAGACCCAAATTTCAAGTACCCACAAACTTTGCAAGAAGACTTAACTAGACTTGACCACTATCAATGTAAGACCTGTTGAAAATAACCATGAGTTAAGAGGACCTCACTTACCACTATTTCACTTAATGAAAGGTTACCTCACAATTTCACCCATCTTAGAACTTGTTTGATGTTTGGCTTAGGTTTTGAATGTTTGTACAAGCATGCTAAACACACCAACAATCCTAATAAGGCTGCCACTAGGATGAACAAGGCTTATCTAAGGGGTGTCCTCGATATACAAGGTACATGAGACCCAAATTTGTAGATGAAAGAAAATATTGCCACAAAGCCGGGGGGAGATGGTAACCCAAATCTCCTCCTTTACTTCCTAAAGGTATAAAGTTCTTTGGGGCTTAGTCAAGAGTGACAATATTATGCTTCCAAGAGAGGTGTCTTTCAATTCACCTCTCACTATTTATACTCCACTAGAACATTGGAGTTGAGGTCATCCCAAGGGGTGATGAAATCCCCAAGCAAGCCTCCTAAAAAAATGAAAAACAAGACCACTTATTTCTTATGCACCCAAGATCACTCGAAGGCATGAAGGGAGAGAATACATAAGTGGCATTGGGGTTTAAAAGTCACTTGTTCTTTTCCCAATGAAGCTTTAAGTTTTCTATCTACTTGAAGACACTCGTGATTAAAACATGCAAGGTTCTTTCGAACTTGAAATAGCATCAACGTAAATGAAAACGCGGATTCTTCAACAAGAAAGTAAAGCGAATGCGTGAAAATAAAATGCTGAAAATAAAAATGCGAAAAATAAAATCAATTTACCTTAGGGCATTCAAGAGTGTATGACTTCATTTTAAGTACCAAATCTAAATGTGATCTAGCCTAGGCATTCATGTCTATTTTAAGCACCAATTCCAAATGTGATCTAGCCTAGGCATACATGTCCATTTTAAGCACTAATTCCAAATGTGATCTAGCCTAGGCATACACGTCCATTGTCCCTTAATGCATTCAAGATGGTGTGAATGCTTTTTAAGCACAAAAACCAAATGTTGTTTCTATCCTAAACATTCGTGTCAATTTTATGCACCAAGTCCAAATGTTTGCTAATGTAAACATTCATATCAATTTTAAGCACCAAGTCCAAATATTGGCTAACCTAAACATTCATATCAATTTTAAGCACCAAGTCCAAATGTTGGCTAACCTGAACATTCATGCATTCAAATGAAAGTGTTTAATCCATACAAGTTCACTAACCCTTAAGTTTAAGTGATAATAATCACTACAAATCTCCTTTAGTGATAAAAATCACTATTAGTTTTGCTTTTAGGTTTTCAAGGTTAATTCTCTACATCAAAACCATCAGTAAAAACTTGCAAATCAATATGTTAGCAAAAATTATCATTCAAAATTGCACAATTTTGTCACAAAATAGAGATGCCAAAATGCAAGTGAAGATGCTAATCTGCACAGACGACAAAAGACGAAGTGCTAAAAAGTGCAGATGCCAAACAATGCAGACGATATGGGGAATAGTTTTCAATAGACTAAATGACTTGTTAGACACAGATGATAATATAAAATGCAGAAATGCTAAAAGCCAGAGACGACAAACTAGGACTCGCACACAACGCAGATGACAGAAAGGTGTTCGCAGACAACAGAACAAACTTCGTAGACAACAAAATAAACTTCGCAGATAACAAAATAAAAACTTGGATAAAAGAACATTTTTCTACATAGATGCTAGAATAGAAATGTAAGTAAGTAGGTTTTTGAACTTTGGCAGAGACGCTCGTCTGCATAGATGCTGATCTGTAGAGACGAGAAATGCAGACGACACTACGGCCCATGAAAATGACACTGCGAGGTTTTCTACGACTAAATGAGGTTTGCTCGTAGATTTTTGAAATGAAATCAAGGACATGAGTCCCACCGGGCATGCCAAAGTGTGTGCTAGAAAATATGACCTATTGGGAGCACGAATCAACAAACAAACATTAGTTAAAAACTTCAAATATGCAATCAAAGACTCATCAAAATGAAAGAACATTAACTAACTAATGCTTGCTTGAATTTTGCAACTCTAAGCAGCCAACAAACCAAATCCTCCAGCCACCTCTATAGCTCAACAAGGACACCCATGAGAGGCCTTGCTGGTGTGTTAAGATGGAGGGTATGTTTGGTGTGCTCTTCCAAACACAACAAAGTATTGAATCTCTTGAGTGGATGTGCAAATATGAGAATAATGATAAAATATGCACATAAGCTACATGGAACAAAGAACACCTCAAGAAATGGCTATGGAGAAATCCATACTTGAAAGTATTCAATGATGATGATATGGAATGCAATAAGGAAAGCTAACCAAGTATGCAAGCTACACTTATATGTAAATGCAATGGAAATGAGAATGCACAAGTAAACAAGATGAACAATGCAAATGCAAAGCTAAACCAACTACCAAATGGTTAGTATGCATCTAAAAATCATCTTGAAAACTATCATAAAAACTCTTATGAAAACTCAAACTAGCATGCAAGCTCAACTAAAAACTCAAATCTCAAACCAACATGATAACAATGAAATAATGAGAGATGCAAATGCTTGAGACAAGACCTCTATTTATAGGCTTGAGGGAGGGCTTGGTGAGGTGGCATCCATGTAAATGGATAAGGTGACATGCAAGCCATGCAAATGGTCAAGAATTCAAAGTTTGCTCACACATGTGTGAGCAAACTTGAGAAGAAGAGTGGGAGACAAGAGTGCAAAGGGGAGTGTGTAGGCATGCCATCTCATACATGTGTGAGCACACTCTTAGGTTAATGAGGGGGATTAGAAAGGAGATTAAGAATGATTAAGTGAGATTAGAGAAGTAGACTTAAGATGATGAAAATAATGGTTATAGGCTAGGCTCTAGGTTAGGCTTAAGATTAAATTAAATTTAATCATGGGTTTAGATGAATTAATAAGATGTGAGGATTAAATAAACAAAATTTATTTAAAAAGGGGATGATGGAGGATCATGTGTTAAATTAATTTAACACATTAAGGCTAGGAGTATTTAAATTAAATTTAAATACTTAGGAGAATGATCTCATTTAATTAAAATAATTTAATTAAATAAGTAGAAGAATGTGAGCAATATGATTAATTAATTAATAATTAATTACAATGTCATGGGCAATATTAATTAATTAATATAGTCTTTAGGGATAATTTTAAGTGTCTACAATTAATAAAAAATAAAGAGCTCTTGTTCCAATTAATCAGCTATCCAAAAGTAGAAGAATAAAAATTAAGTGCCTGTTAAAGATTTCTCACCTCTCTGGGTACCCTGCTTATTATGGAAAATATGGTTCCCCTGCTTATTATGGGTTACCCTGCTTATTATGGATAATATGGTTACCCTGCTTATTATGGAAATATGGTTCCCCTGCTTATTATGTAAAATATGAGAAATGAAATATGATGTTAATTTGATGGGACCTACTATTCATTCTATTGGCCATAGCTGGTAATAAAATCAAGAGTCATCAACTTTACCAAGGAAAATGGTATCATCCACAAATTGTTCGTGAGAACAAACAAGAGGATGAGATGAAGGTCTCAAACCTTGAGTTTTCCCTTTTGAAACCAACTTCCCAATATATCTGCCCAACTAATAAGCCATAATAGTAAAGAGAATTAGAGATAAAGGATTTTCTTATGTCAAACCCCTTAAGGGTTTAAAAATATATGTAGATCTCCCATTGACAAGCACAACAACAGAAGTGGTAGAAACCATTTTCTTAATAAGCTTAATCATATTGACACTAAAACCAAAGGAAAGTAAGATCTTATAGAGGAAAGACCATTCAACTCTATCATAGGCTTTAGCTATATCAACTTTCATAATAAAATCTTGATTGTTAGAAAGAAATAAAGAATGGATATTTTCATGCACATAAATTATAGAGTTAAAGATTTTTCTACCAGGAATAAAATGATTCTATTGCTTAGAAATAAAATTAGGAAAATGTTCAATAATCTCAAAGTAAGGACTTTAGAAATGATTTTATAAATTGAATTGCAGAGACTAATAGGTTTGAACTGATCCAAAGAATCAACTCTAATCTTCTTTGGAATCAGACAAAGGAAGGTAGAGTTAACTTCCTTTAGCATTCTTTTAGGCCCATAGAATTCTTTGGAAACATCACATACATCTTTGCCAACCAATTTCCACTCTTTCTGGAAGAAAAGCATAGGAAAGCAATTTGATCCTGGTGACTTATCTCCTTCAAGCGAGCAAACAACTTTGAAGATTCTCTCCCTTAGGAATAGAACACAACAATTTATTTTGCTCAAAGGTGACCAAAGAGGGAATTTCATCCAACAACTCAACCTATTTAGTTTCATCAATATTTAGGTCTGAAGACAACAGGGAAGAAAACAAGGAAATTATTTCATTAGAAATGCCTTTTTTATTAGTGATTTTATGTCTTCCTTTAGTGAGAGTAGAAATATGATTTTTGGCTCTATGTTTCAAAGTAGACAAATAGAAAATCTTTGTATTTCTATCTCCTTCTTTAAGCCAAATGGATTTGGATATCTATCTCCAATAGATCTTTTCTTTAGAAATGATGTCATGGTACTCCACCAATTTTTCATTTTCTTCCTTCACCAAATCCATCAAGTATCCCTCCTACTGAATTCTATCTTGGATAACTTTTAGATCATCTTTAATATTTGATTTAATTTCAAAGATGAATTCCCAAAATATCTTTTATTCCATTCCCTAACTTTCTTTTTAACATTTTTGAGTTTAGAAGCCACACAAAATAAAGCTATTCCTTCAATATTAATGTTCCACCATTCTTCCAGCTAATCCTCAAACTGTAGATGCTAGATCCACATTTTCTCAAATCTAAATGAGAAGCTCTTCCTAGCTTGAATAGCCTTACCATAAATAAAAGTAGAAAATGGTAAAAAACAATCTTCTGGATAGCCTTAAGATTACACACAAAATCTTTAGTCCAATATGGAGACATTAGGACTCTGTCCAAGCGAGCTTACATGCAACCATTTCTAACTCTTTTATTACTCCATGTGAAATCAATCCCTTGAAGATGTAAGTCCATTAATCCCTCCTTGTTTATTAAGTCCATTAAATCTAGTCTTCCTTCTAGTTGACTAGCATTTCCACTTTTCTTTCATGTTCATAAAGAGGAACATTAAACTCCTCTAGAAATAACTATCTACCACAATAATCATCACTCTTAATCTTAGATAAAGAGTCCCATTTTTTTTTCTAGAATTCTTGATATTGGGCGCATACACATTAACTATATACCAATAGTAATTTTGGGCCAAAATCTTTATCTTGACTGCCATAAATGTTTATTAGCATCCAACAAAGTACGAGAAAATAATGATTGCTTCCACAAAATCATCATTCCCCTAGAAGCACATTCAGAACTACTAGCCATTATACAATAATTATTAAAATATTTTAGCTTTTCAGCTTTGTCTTTTTCTATTTTAGTTTCTCGAAGCACTAAGATATTAGGTTTGTTCTCTCTAAATTTTTTTGAAACAATACCAAGTTTATGAATACTGTTCATCCCTATAATATTCTAGGCAATCACTTTCATTATAACTTTTTAGGAGTAAAATCTAGAATAGCTGCATGTTTCCCATCAACAATATTCTATAATCTTTCACTTTCTCTTGTCTTCCTAGTAGATTTTCTGCCACATTTCTCTGGAGTTCCAACATTCGATTTCAATTTGAGAGAGCCAATTTTCATTTTAGTTCTCCGGGTTTCAATTCATATAGGTATAGGATTAGGATTAGATTTTTTTCTTTATTTTCTTTCTTTTACCCTATTTCTATTTAGATTCTTTCTTGTCAGTAATCAGATCCATACAGTTAGACTCTAAAACACTTTCAAAAATCAAAAAGTCTTGATATAGGGGTCTCAAAAGGGTATGAAATTCTTCATTCTATGTCTCTTCTAAAATATCAATCTCATCTAGTTGACCACTTCTTTCCTCAAGAATTTCTCCTTCTTTAGTCTCCTCTAAATCTTCAATACCTTCCAAATCAAGATCTTTATTTTAATAGATAACCATCTAGTTCATTGTATTTTCACACTCCTCTTTATCCTTGAGACTAGAGTCTTCATTCTTCTGGGATGTCTCCTCTTCTTTCAACAACTTCTCCTTATTTTGATTACCTTGGAATTCTTTTATTTCAATCGCCTTATCAGGGATAGCTTTAGGTTTCCACACCCTTTTTTCAATCTTAGTTTCCACCTTTCTTTCCACATTCACCATCTTCAGTTTATTTTTTATTTTCATCAAACAATTTTTAGCCCAATAGCCCTATTTTTTTATAGATAAAACAAGCATTAGGAAAGTCTTCAAAGACTATCTCTTGCATCCATTTTCCAAGTTTTGAATTTAATTCCACCTTCTGGGGTAGGTTCTTCAAATGAACAACTTTCACATAGATTTTGGCACAAAGTAGTTTAGACCTAACAACCATCCCATTGTCAATAGCTATGAGTTCACCAAATGAACCAACTATCCCCTTAACTATGTCTTCGTGCCAAAACTCAAGCGTGAGTCTTGGTAATCTAACCCATACTAGAGTAGTAAGGAAAAAAACATCAAATAGATCCATATTGGGTTCCCACTTTTTGATCGTTAAAGTACTATTGTCAAACAACCAAGAACCATCACATATCACCATATTTAAATCTTTCTTGCAAGTGAAAACAAAGGAAAAGAACTTGTTCATCATAAGCACAATATCCACTTGACCATGTAGAGCCCATTGTCTTTTAACCTTCTTTCTAAGAGCATCAATATCTAGGCATTCCCCCACAAATTTCCCTACTGGGGTAAACTCCATAGTTGAAATAGAATAATCAACAATTGAATCCAGGGTGAAAATTTGAAACTCACCTTTTTCGCACTAGGATTTTGAAGTAACAGGTAGAAAAGAAGACTTTTCTCTTGGCCTTCTTCCAAATAAAGATGACCACTTACGTTGACTCATTTCCAAAACCTCCTTCTTCTGCTCCACCACATGTGATGCATCTGTGTCCTTGCCCACATCCACTGAGATATTCTCCTCCTACAGTGGGTCCCTAATCTAGACATGGGCACTCATTTAGAGGATCAAAATGAATATTATCAGTAACCCAACATCTTCTAGAGCAGAAACCCAATAGAACTTTGTCTTCTTCCTACTCCATAAAATTAAAATATGTCTCTAACTTACCTACATTCCTTGCCAAGCTCCCCGCTTTCAAATTCCCTACATCACTAGATCAGTTCCTACCACTAAATTCCTGCCTACCAAATTCTTGCCTACTAGAGCTCTCACCATTCAAACCAGAGAGCTAGTAATGTGATTTATTGTACCAAAAATCTACTTAGTTCATTTTTTATTTAGTAAGGTCTTGTGTGTTTAGATTAATTATTTTGTATTTTAGTAGTCTGTTGTCCTGAGATAGGCTATTTGAAAAAATGGGGTTATAGGGCCACTTCCCACCATAGGCATTGTACAGTCTCTTGGGATTTGGAACTAGACTCCATGTACTCTATGTACAATAGAGATGGGCCCATGGAAAGCACAACATTGCTTTTTAAGGTGATGCCCTAGGCAAGTCATTTCAACTTGGAAAGCACAACATTGCTTTTTAAGGTGATGCCCTAGGGAAGTTTTGGCTTGTTAGCTCTTGGCTTGTGCCTACTTCCTCTACACCTTGTTGCAAGCAACTCCTTTTTTTCTACTACCATTTGAGTCTGTTGCCCAATGGACAAGACATTAGTCTTTGTTTAGAGTTCTAAGATTCTCTTTGTCCTTTTAGTTTTAGTCCCTAATCAGAGCTGGTTGTTGCCCCAAATTTTGAAACTTTTGGTCTCCTCATTGAAAATTTTGCTCAAATCTAAAACCTTTCATTTTGGTTCAATCATTTAGTGTCGTTCCTTTTAATCCCATTAGATACCTAGTTAGCTTGGCTTTCTAAGTATCCATATCAAACTTTCATCAAGTTGAAAGTTTAGAAAATCCCCAACTTACTAACTACAATAACTCTTGACCTTTAGAGAGTTAGGAAGATCCAAAACTTCCTTACCTCTATAATAATTTGGAGTATCCAACCAACCCTCAATTACTGACAGTACAACACTTGCCACATCAACTCCTAGATAGTCGATAAATTAGGATAACAATCAATCCCAAGCTCTAATGATCAAATAATGAATTCTCACCACTCTCTAATTCTCTTACTAAATTATATGGAACATCTTTCAAGGTACAATCTTTTTAAATCCTAAGAAAGTGTATCTATTAAATGTTAAGCATAATGAAGTAAATTTCCTGAGGTGACAACACAATTTTATAGATAAAAGGCTATTGTTATCTGCCAGAAAAATTAAATGAGCTTAAAAGTTTGACTACAAAGAAAAATGGTGGCTTTTTTGAGCTTAATCTTTTCCCTAATAATAACCAAAGGTTTAACCAAAGGTTTTTCCTCAAAATAGGGCTTCCTTAAATAATGAATTGTAGAATGAGGAACCAATGCCTTTCGTACAACCTAATTTGTATTGGCCTTAGGTAGAATAAATTGACATTGTCTCTCAACTACATTCAGTCACATGGAAGAAGGAAAATCACTATGTTGAATAGTAGGGTGATCTTCATCATAGAGAACAAGAGTTTGCAAAACTCCACAATCTTTTTATGGAAATATGGTTGGATGCAGATACACACACCTTGCACCCAGGGTAGTTCAAATTTTCTTGTTGTATCATGCTTGGAATCTTTTTGTATTTAGTAGCACTAGTGGTAATTTTTTAGCGCTAAAATTATTTTTGTTCCAAGTTTCTTTCTTGATAGTAACCGCTTTCAAATACAATCACTTAAAAATAAATGGTCTTTTATATATATATATATATATATATATATTTTTTTTTTTTTGAAATATTACTAAAGGGAGAGAAAATGGAAGAATAAAATGCTAAAAAGGAACTTTGGGATATAGCCATTTTTTGTAGTAAGATATATCAAAGTTTGTATTGTTCTATTTTGAGCATCTTTTAAATCTCAAAATTGTGTGTTTGTCATATTCTTTCTAGGCTTTGAATTACACTTTGAGTTATGACAATTGGTCTAATGGCTCTTTTTTTTATAATTTGGAAACTTTGGGTTCTAAATTACTTAGTTACTTAGGATTTTAATTGTCAAATCATTTTTTATTTCATGTGTGATAGTAATAGAATGAATTTTGTGTCATCTTATTTTTCCTTTTATCCTAACTAAAAATCCCATTCACACATGAGGCATGTCTATGCTTAGATGTTAGTTAACCTTTTCAAAATTTTGGTTAAAAGCATAGCCAACATCTCTAAATTACATCATAGGAGGGAGCTATCCCTCAAAAATTCACAGGAAAGTTGTCAACTTAATGACGATTTCTCCAACTATCAATTCTTCAATTTGTTTTTAATTTTGGGCATGATTTCTATTTAAATTATTTTAGAAAGGCAAATTTTACAACCAACAATATTGGAGGTAAGGTGACAAGTAATGGAAGATTTCTGTAAGTTGTTTACATCAAGAAATAATGAGAAATTTAATGAATAATCCTTGTTGCATTGAACAAACCAAAAAAACATAATTCCATCATTATTGCCACTTATTTTAGTCTATAATTAGCTGCTAAATAACCATTGACTAATTATCCAAGGAGTGTGATTGCTATGATGAGTTTTATATTAAACAATGAAATGGAGAGTTGCCATCCTTCCATCCCTCCTTATATTAAAGAGGCATTGATAACCATTTCAAAGGTATTCAATTCAACATTCATTCATTACTTAAAGTTATCCTAAAGTTCTTCAAATTCAAGAATCAGATACAGTGATCCATTATCACATAAGCAACAAACAGTTCATCTAAAACATCAATATCCTATTTTCAAATATCTCTAGATCAACACTATTGCAATGATGATATGAGTAAGTGATTAGATCAGGTAGATGAACATAAGTATAATTTGCATATACTTAAAGAAGATACCATGAATATAATATACTCTCAAAATAGTTGTAACAACATTTGTAGATTCATAAAGAAATATCTGAAACAACAATAATGTTTACACTTTATTGATTCTTTATATGGATAACATCATTACTATATTGTTTGATATCTAGATAAGTATCATAACATCCACAAGTCAGATAAGACATCATATACTACATAGAAAATCATACAAATATTTGATCCATATACTTATTCCTTTGTTCTTGCATATTGAAAGATATTTACACTGAAAATATTTCCACAACAATTGAGTAAGATTGATGTTTGGATTGATACTATACAAATTCATTTATAGAATAAGTTTTAATAGAAAGAAGTTTTTTGCAATTGAAAAAATAAGAAATCAATCCTAAACCCTAATAAATTTTAAAAGGGAACATTGCATCATCTTAAGTTGATATTCAATAATCCTATTTATTTCTTACATTAGAAATGTTTCTCCATACAACAATGACAATAATGTTTAAGTTACGGATTAAATGCTACCAAGCAACTGACATGTTTGTGAGAATTTCCTATCACCCAACTGAGTGCCTAACACTCATACTTGGTCAACTATGGAACCCAATGAATAAAATTTGGGCAAATTTATTTGTAATGCTTTGGTCCCTATGTGCTAGTGTGGACAATGTTTGATTGGTATGTGTCTTTCAAGATGCAAAACTTGATATACATACACTTTAATGTTTACTATCAGATTACTTTGTAATATTGAGACAATGTTCTTACCCCTTTAATTAATTCTTCCTATTAAGGCTTTACTTAACAGTTATCATGACACTAAACAATTGGATGGTCAACAATACTTGCACAAACCTTGACTTATGGGTATGTTATGTAAATGAAATGTAATTGTAAGGAATTACTTATATATAAGATAGATCCCACATATATTGATAAATATTGAATACACTGTATTGCAATGGATTTTTGATCTTTAAAATGGATATGTTGATGAATTATCCTCTCTCTATGGTCCTTTTAATATGTAGTATGAAAAACTATCATGATACTAATATATCAATCAACTCCAATGTATATGCAAATGATGTCTTATGATTTGAGAGAAATATTAGATTGTTTGGAGGTAATAGACCTATTAGAGGAATGGTATTAAGTTCTATAAGTGCAATAACTTTGGGCATATAACTAGAAATTGTAGAGCATAAACCAATCAATAAGGACCTAGATATGGGAACAATGTTATAATTTGTCAAATTTGTAACAACATGGGACACACAACAAAATATTGTAGGATGAAGAATATGAGAATGCCTGACAACATGAGGAATAACATGAGAAACCCAAATCCTAGAAGCAATATGAAAAAAAAAAAAGGAATGAGAATAGCGGTAACAGTCAAAGAGAAAATGTGAAATATTTTGTAGGAAATCTTAATGAATCATTTCTTAAAGCTAAGGAACCAACAAGTTCATATGTTGTGTTGGAAAATTAGTCAAGTGAAGCATTTGCGAAAAAAATGAAGTCAGTTATAGTCTCCAACCAATCACAATCTAATTAAGCAATTTATTTCATCAATTAATATGAAGAATCAATATCATAGTAGTATGGAAAACCTTAGAGTAGGAATTGAATCTTGCAAAGTTAGTATGAGGAAGAGATGGATATAAGGAAGCTATGGTTAAGAGAGAATGATATTTTGAGCTTATATATGAGTGCAAAAAGTAAAAGAAGTTTACTAGTAAGTAGAAACATCTTTTGCTACCTACATACTTGTGTAATTAATGCAAAAGTCAATTGGAAGTGATTTAAGGATCAAAATAGGATTTTTGAGTACCATTTGATCATGAAAGAAGTTAAGGAACCTTTGGAGAAAATTTAAAGTTCAAGCTTTATACCATACTTCTATACCATCCATGTTACGTATAGAATCTGGCAATGATGCCTTATCTTTATAGTGGTGTGTGCCAGCATGAGTGTAGGTGCAAGGCCCATATGGAGAATTTTGCATGTTAATTCCTTTTTCTAATGAAGATAAGATTGAGTTAAAATAATGAATAATATGAAAGAAGGGCTTTCGATGACCAATGATGAAAAGTAGGCAAGATATTTAAATTTCAACCAACAGATCTCATAATTTTATAAAAATAAGAAGATTTGAAGTTGAATTCAACAAGCCCTAAGTTCTGCAAGTTTGAGGTATTTATCACTTGCACAATCATAATTTGAAGTTTGAATTAAAGAGAATGGAAAACTCTACTATTTGTGATGTATGCGATAGACCTAGATAAAAGTCCAAGAAGCACCCATACATTTCCTTAGAAGAAGACCCATCAGGAGCATTTTGATGAGTTCCTAATAGAGTTTTGCACATAAAAGATATCCATGCATACATTCACTATAAATTTGAGTCAATAGGAGATGATGATATTCATGAAGACTTGAAACTCGTAAACAATAATGACCTAACATTTAAACAAGGCTTTGAACATTTAGAGGACCTAAAAATCACTAGGAAAATGTTCTTTATAGAATTTGACAACCACAAGTGGATAAGGATAATTATAAGCTGTATACGTGAAGATATGTTC
Organism: Cupressus sempervirens; assembly: GCA_028749045.1. Taxonomy (NCBI): domain Eukaryota; kingdom Viridiplantae; phylum Streptophyta; class Pinopsida; order Cupressales; family Cupressaceae; genus Cupressus; species Cupressus sempervirens. The sequence goes on along the minus strand of CM053785.1, from coordinate 560,954,772 downwards.
CAAGTAGAAGACATACCAATCACAATTGATAATGATATTATTCACAAGTTATCTAGTTTGAGAAGTGAAGGTAGTAACCATGTGAATATAAATAATGTTAAGAAGTTAGTAGAAATGAACCTAAAAAAGTATCTGATGGAAGGAACATGAAGATAAATATGATCAAAGAAACTTATATTAGACTTGTAAGAAAAAGAATTGGATATAAGAGGAATTATAGTTCTAGATCAAACTCTGTTCCAACAAGATTCATTCATGCAACATACATGATGACAATTAAAAATAAAAAAGTAAATATGTGTGAGATTCTAAAGTAGAAAATACTTGACAACATAGATATAATCAAGAAGACTAAGAATGCAACATTTAGGTTTGAATCCTTGATAACACATTTATTTTTTCAAGTAATAGGAAAGTCTCTTAGAATGCCAAGTTATGAACGAGACTGCAAAAGATGCACAAGGGATCTAGCTACACATAATTACAAAAAAAAAAATAGAGGACAGAATGACAAAGGATATAACAAGAATGATGAAAAGATTTCAAGCTAAAATGAAATAAAGGTTCAAAATACCACCATCCCTAGTTGAGAAGTATAAAGACAGAATTTGATTTATGGTTGAAAATAATGTTACTTGCATGGAAGTAGTAGAACCAAGAGTGAAATTCAATGATCTAATGGGATATGAGATGACAAAGGAATTAATTGAAGGCTATGCGAAGATCATCCTAGTGTTAGAGAATGATAAGTAGTGGCCTAGATGAGGCACCTATGAAGAAAAAGTCAAAGAAGTGGATATTTAGTTGTATAGAAAGTATACCAAGAAGAGAGTTGATAAAAAGATAGACAATATATTGAAGGAATCAAGAATAAAAAAAGAAAACTTTAGAGAAGCCATGGGAATTAAAAGGGAAATGAGAGAAAGTGGGAAGTTAGACATTCTCATTTCTAAGTTATTTAGCCATTGATAGTCCAGTAGAAGGAGTAATAATGGTAGTACCATCCATACAGACACTCATAACACCCTATGCTACAACTGCACTTGTGAAATCATCATTTGTTCCATGAGTTCAATCTAGAGATGAGGAGGATGTGAGCATAGTCAAAGTCTAGTCAACCACTGCACCTAGCACTAGAAGGTTTGCAAGGCTAGTTGAAGCAAAATGGGAACTAGTTGAACCACCTAAACATAAGAGAGTGAAAGAATTGACCAATGGTTGAGAGAAGATAGAGACACTTGTCACATATAAGGGAAAGAAGAAAATGAGAGCACAAGTAGTTAAGTCAAAATCTGAAGAAGCAATTACAAAAGAAATAAAGACAAAGACTCTAAAGGTATAGGAAAAAGAAAAAGCAGAATAAGAAAATCCTATTGAAGACAAGAAGAAATGGAAACCAAGAATTGAAAAATCAATTGTGCAATAATTAATAATGGAAGCTTTGTGTAAATGAACAAGTATTACCATTTATACAGTGGTATTGATAAAATTCAGTTAGAAAATGTAGTCATTAGGCATATAATATTTTCTAGAAATAAATTTGAAGACATACAAGGACAATTTTCAAGAGAACTTTATGAGAGGTTAGTTAATAGAAAGAAGAGAGTTGTTGAAAAGGAAAAAAGTATAAGGGAAAGATTAATACAGAAGTTATGCAAAGTGGAAGATGATGAGTATCTTGCAAGAATAATGAAGAGCATTGAGCCCTTATTGAGAAATAAGAAAAGAACAATATTAATAATGGGAGGAAACTACAAAGAAGTCAACAAGGAAACTGAAGAAGCTATTGTGGAAGCTAAGATTTTAGTGGAACCCAACATGGAAAGAGAAACCAAAGAGATAGGGGGAGTGATCACTACAGTAGGAAAAAAATACTAATACCTACACTATTACTAGTAGTAATAGAAACTATAAAGGATTCATAAATGAAGGAGACAAGAAAAATATCTGAGATGTCACAAGTGATGTAGGAGCATCTTGGGTGTAAGAGAAATCTTGCAACACCCAAAAATATTTCCTTTTTGTTTCTTGAATAAGGGTTGTCTAAGTTAAAAGTTGTTGTTTCTAGAGGCTTGCTATTTAGTAAGTCAGTCATACGAGCTTAGAATGTCCTAATTTTAGAGGTGGATCTTCATCCTAGATATATCAACCTACTAATTGAGGCTCAATGCCATATCATTAGTATTCATGGATTTATTATATATTTTTGGTATAAAAAATTTAGGCTCACCATTGAAGGCCTAAACATTCCCGGATGAGGCTCGAAAACTTGATGAATGGGCACTTGTGTTGATTTGAGTATCTAGATCACGAACTAAGGTTTTTGAAAAGTGGTTATAGTAGCCAATCAAACAAATAGTTTGAAAGTTATGGTCTTATTTAGTTGGGCTAACCAAAATTCCCAAAATAAATGTCAAAAATATATTTGGCCAACTCTATATGTATTTTTAGGGTCTGTTGACCTAGGTATTAAATTTGAGTGTCTAGAACCTTCCCAAGCAACATAAAATTACCTATTTAAGAAATGCCCATACATTATCTAGGACAACTCTCAGTGATATTTCACATCTTTGCCTTGTAGATTATTGTAATGAAGACACCCATGTGGGTTAGCATATTGTAATACCTAATTTTGTAATTCGACATTTGTAGCAATAATAAGAAGCCCATATTTTGTTCTTGCAAATTGCTATTATTTCTTTGTTCTTTTATATGCTTAAGGTATTAAGGGGAGTACCCTTCATGAAGTGGTGTCAGAGCTAGAGTTCCTAAGAGATTTCCAACTGTGAATCAATGTGCACTAGAACTGTGGTTTGGGCTAAGTGTGTAGACCGATTGTCAATTGTGAGGTAGTTTACACTAGGGTTTCAGTGGAAGTGCTAAAATGCCTCCCTGAAGAGAGCATGGTGGAAGAGATATAGGCATTACAAATAAGGGTTTTAGATTCTTATAGAGGAAAATGAAAGCATTGGAAGGAAAAATCACAGAGGAAGAGATGAAAGTGAGGATGAAGGCGAAGAAGAAGAAAACACTGAAGTAGAGGTAGTTCTAAACCCAGAAGAAATACTTTTCAAGGCAATCTCTAAGATTGGAAAAAGATGTAAGTTTGAGGTTCTCACTTTTTTGGGAAACATTAAGCTAGAGGAGTTGATTGATTGGATCAATGAATTGGAGGAATACATTGACTAGGAGGATATTGAGGATCCTAATAGGGTCAAGTTTGTGAAGATAAAATTGAAGGGACATGCAAAGATTTGGTGGTAGGAAATTTAATTAGAGAGAAATAGAGGAGGAAATGAAAAACTCACTAGATGGGATCAGATGATATCTAAATTAAAGAGATAATTCATTCTCATTGATTATGAGCTTGATCTATTGAAGAAAATACAAGGGTTAAAGTAGGTGAGAAGATCTATTCAAGAGTATATAGAAGAGTTCTATTGAGTTCTCATCAGAATAAGCCATGTGGAATTTGAAAAAGAGAAATTCTCTTGTTATCTTAATTGGTTGAGGTAAAGTATTCAAGAGGATATGAGTCTAGTTTGAATGATTAACATTGAGGAGAAGCTAACAAAGAAATATGATAACAAGAATAGTGGAAGAGGTCACCATGGAAGATCTACCAAACAATCTTATGGAAGTCAAAATGATGATCAGAATAATAAGGATAAGGCCAACATCAATAGTAAAAACCAAAGGGGAAATAATTCCAATAATTTCCATGACTAGAATAATAGAGATAAGAGAGGAATAGAAAAAGGGCAAGGATCTAGAAGAGGATGTTTTCATGGAAAATGTTTTCACTATGGAGAAGAAGAGCATATAGAATTTGAATGTTCCCAATGACAAGGAAGGACTGATAGAAAAACTAAAGGCCAAGATAGAGTTGCACATGTTAATGATGATGCTAGATCATCGCATTTTGAAGATGCTAGATCATCACATTCTAAAGATACTAAAAGAGGAGAAGTCCTAGTTAATAGAAGAGTCTTGTTGAGTGGTAAGAATGAACTTGATCAAAGAAGGATCTTGTTTCACACAAGGTACAAATGTGATGTGATTATTAATGGTGAAAGTACATAAAATATGGTGTCAAAAAAGATTATGAAAAATTTGAAGTTGAAGAGACAGAAACACCTATATCCATGCCGTATTGCCTAGGTGCAAGATGACCACAAGGTCATGGTTAGTGAGCAATGCTTAATGAAGTTCAAGATTGGAAGCTACCAGGATGAGGTGTGTTGTGATGTCATACCTATGGGCATATGTCATATGTTGCTAGGTAGGCTTGTGCTAGTTTGACATGCATGATGTACATGATGGACATGCAAATAACTACACTTTGACAAAAAGGATAGAATGAAACATAAGTTGAAGCCATTGAAGGATACAAATGAAAGGGTATGCAGTATTGCTATAGTCTATTTTGTTGACCGAAAGAAGTTCCTAGAGGGTGATGGAGCATGTTAAAATTTTCCTAAAATTTCCTTAAAGAAAAACCAAAATTGCACCAATTTTGGTAAAAATGGGAAGTAAGAAAATAACAAGGTCCAATTTCACAAAATTGATGAGCAGTCATAAGTCACTTTCTAATTTCATGATTTTAAAACAATGAAAGGAGGAATAACTTGATTTCATGATTTCAAAGACACATGCACAACATGAACTTGAAAAAGCAAAATTAATAACAAAAGATATTATGAGACCGAAATATTAATTGCTTCACTCAAGTACTCAACGATGAGACATATGGACAAAGGTGTGAATTTAGGAATATAGAGAAAGTTATAAGCATTAAATAAAGAATGTTTTTGAGCCTAATAAATCATTGACGATGAGTTATTTTGCATGAAACAAAAAGGGTGGAGTGAAGAAGAACATGGTGACATTGGAATTCACTTCTACAAATGCTCAACATCCAAATCAATGAGTTTTAGAGTTCTTTCCTATCGAGCTCTAATTTCTTTAAAATCCTTGTGAAAAAGGATATTAGTAGCAAAGAACATAAAGAGGAACTGGTAGAGAAATTAATTCATAAAATGCTATTAGAAGTTTTTCCTAGGTCTTCCTTTGGTAGCCAAATGTTTATCTTCCAAGATGAATTCAAGGAGTTTGGTGATGCCAAACTTCCTATACATGGTCATTCTCTATTTTGGTATTTATTTGCTAATAGTATAGAAAAGGAACCCATAAATAACCCATGGAGGATTGACCTAGGGAAGGTGATGGTTCCTAATATCTTTGTAGATGTTGAATTGATAAATGTTTAAGCCAAACACTATGAGCGCTCCACTTGAACTGTAAGAAAACTAGATGGAATGCCTCTAATGGTTATTACTAAATCATGTGTTGAGAAATGTTTTGGATTAATCACTCAAGACCTAGTTGACCAACAAGAAGCGTACATAATATGACCTTGAAGGGCATATTAAAAGTATTTAGGCCACGTATTCATCAGTTGAACCTAGAAGATGATGTTATCAAGAATTTCTATGATTTAGCTCATGTCTATCAAAGACTAAAAAGATGGCATGCTTTGTCTTGAATTGAAGAGAGAATACTAAGAAAAGATGTGCCCCAGTTCTATTCAAACATAGAAATAGAAGTGATAAGGATTGAAAAATTTACTCAAAATTATGATGAATTATCAAGGGTATGCTGAGTAGGAGAAAGGAAAGAGTGTTGAAAACATATTGTCTCCCCCTCAAGTGAAAAAGAGGAAAGTAGAGCATGGCCCTAGTGCCTCCACATCCCAATCATAGCAACAAGTAGAACCCAACATACCTCTTATTTTATATAATGACTTTGATGATGAAGCCTAGAGGGAGATTGCTCAAGTTCTTAAAAGTATGAAGAATGATAAATGACTTGGACTTTCATGGTGTTCTCTTAGATACTTAGAAGAAAGGCATGGGTATTATGCATAAATAATGGAGATTGATGTTCCAATTAACATTGAGGATGAGAGAGAAGCTATCTCTTTGAGGTTCATTAAACAATAAAACTTTGTTTAGTCACAAGAGTTTAGGGATTTTTTAGATTAAATACAAGATGAAGGACTTTGAGGAGAAGAAAGCTAAAAGACTTGAAGGAGTTGATAAGTCTCAACATGCTAAAATAATACAACAAATGATGAGTACACTAGATTTGGATAATATCACATGCATAGAGGAAAAAGCTAGAGAAATTTTGAAGAAGAATGATATCTTGATTATTCTAGGTCTATCTCAAAGAATTATTTCTATCTGATCAGGTAATAAAGAAAGAAGGTTCTAAATTTGTATTACAGTTTGGATCACTAGATAAGGTAGAAGGAACATGATATGAGCCAAAATAGAAACATTAGCCACTTGGTTTACCTTCAAAGGAAACAAGCCAAAACTGATTGATATTTCAAAAGATGAAGAAGGGATGGCCCTAATTTAGACTACAGAGAACACAAACCCAAAACTTACTGTTGTAAGACTCACTCATGATTCTATGTTTAACCAAGAACATATCAGGTATATGAAAGAACTGATCAAAGAATTACAACAAAGATGAATAGATATGAACTCTTTTATGAAAAAGATGCATGTGAAGAATTGAAGATTGGAACAAGATTTGAGTGAAAATAGTTCTAGTGAGACTTCCAGTGCTATGGTTATTTAGAATTCCCTTGTTATAATCAAAGAGGAAGTTCCAAGTGTAGAATAGTCTAGAAGCGTGATCACCATTATTGTGCTTTTAACATATTGGAAAAAGCTATTTCTTATAGGGTGAATGTTGTTTTAGACAAATGCGATGAAGTTTTTGAAGGATATAATAATGTTTCAAATATGTTATACTTCTTTTATAAAGGAAATGAAAATATTCCTAAAATTGAAAGGAAGTGGAAGTCTTTGAAGTTTGAATTGAATAGATTATACTAAATTACCCAAAGGGATCCTAATGCACCCACCCAAATCAAGCATACTATTGATCTCCTTGATGTACTTTCCAAGAATCTAACTTATATGAATCAAGAAAAGTAGAAACTTGGAGATAAATAGAAGGAAATAACAACTATAGAACACTCATGTATCCCTTTAATTGTTGGCGAAGATGGGAAGGTTAAGTAACTAGAAGATTGGAAGCAAAAATTAAAGATTCTTCTACATGTGATAACAACAAAATTTAAAAGTGTCAAAGCTTTTCAGATTGATACCTTCCATAGATTTCTCAAAAAATTATTTACCCTAGAGAATAAATTTGTCAAGTTCATCAAAGAGGTTAAAATAGCCTGAGGCAAGAGATGGAGTGATTTGCAAACCTTTTTTACTACCATTTCTACTTTCTCATGGCTGACTCATGCTTTGATAGCCAAATGGATAGAAATATATATGAAGGTACCTAAGGAAACCAAAAATATTGTTGCAAAAGAAGAGACCAATGAGGTCTAATGTTTGTTTTATGCTTTATGTTGTTATTTTTCATAATTAGTTAAATTAGTTATAGTTATGTAAAGGTCTGAAGCTTGTTTGCACCTTTTTTAAAGGGTACCAAGACCTATATTTATATTACAAACTTGAAAGAGAGAAAATAGATAATAATGATATATTCATAACAAGAAGTAATGGTAGTTACAAGTTTTCAATACAAATTGAATATCTTTTCTCTATGTTTACTGAATGGCTCTTGAATCCAAACTCCTTTGTTGTATTTCCTTATAAAGAAATGAAAACAATGATAGTTCCTTAAATCTCTTTTGGCTCATGGTGTATTAAATGTCTCATATTCTTCATTATTTATCTTGAATTAAGACTGCTATATAAATGAATGAGAATATTTGCATGAGTTTGTCTACATGGTCTCCTTAAGTTGGGGTTAAATTCATCTAGGCTTTAGATTGCAATTATATTTCCTTTTATCTAGTAATTGTTGGGATACACACTATCTCTAAGGTTTCAAATAACAAGATTACATGGGAGTTGACTCCATTTTCCCAAAAGGACTAAGGACTGGTCATTGTATATTTCTTGTAGGTATAAATGTATCATTTTAGGTTAGTGAGGTTCAAACGATCAATATTGCACATATTATCCCTGAATAATTTCATCATTTCTTAAATCATTTAAACATTTTGATTTCTCCTTGAGAACCTTTTGCCAACTCAAGAGTAATATTAAGTCTACATTCATAACCATTTACCATTTCAGTATAGGTACAACCACCTAGGTCTCACATCACTTGAAGTGTGGAGATTTAACAAAGTTAAGTTTTAATCTTCTTCATTGGCTAAAATTGTATTGAGTTTCCTAGCATCAAGTAGACAAGCTTGTAGGAAGTCAACCAACAAGTTTGTATATTAATAGAGGGCATGAGGTGTGAGCATATGTACCATTTTGTGATAATTCCAAAAGATGGCAAAGAAGAAGTATTTGCAAAAATTGCAGATTTATTGGAAGAATGTGTAGATATTGTATCTAATAATGTGCTTGATGGATTACCACCACTAAGGAAGATCAGTCACCAGATGGATTTGATTCCAAGACCCAATTTTTCAAATAAGGAAACATACAAAATAACACCAGTAGAAAGTGAGGAGTTGAACAGACAAGTGCATGAGTTGTTGCAAAAAGGGTTGATTTGGAAGAGTTGAAGTCCATGTGCTGTACCAACAATATTAGCACCTAAGAAGAATGGGGAATGGAGGATGTGCACAAATTCTTGTGATATCAACAAGATCACAATCAATACAAATTTTCATTGCCGTGGATGATATTATTGACTATTTGAGTGGAGCTGTGTATTTTATAAAGATAGATCTGAAGAGTGGATACCATTAGATTTGCATTACTAAAGGTGATGAGTGAAAGATTGTTCTCAAGACAAGGGAATGATTGTACTAGTGGTTAGTCATGCTTTTGGGCTAACCAATGCACTAAGTACTTTCACGAGGCTCATGAATGAGGTACTAAATTAGTTTCTGGGTGATTTTATCACTATTTACCTAGATGGTATTTTGATCTTGGTAAGATGTTGAAGGAGCATTTGATGCATATTCAAAAGGTGTTTGATAAGTTGTGGAAAGAAAAGTTGTTGATAAATACGAAGAAGTGCAATTTTCTGAAGGAGTTGTTGTACCTAGGATTTGTAGTTTCAATAGAAAGTCTGAAAATGGACTTGGAGAAAGTGAAGACTATCCTTGACTGACCTATTCCAAAGAGTGCTACAGAGGTAAGATCTTTTCATGGATTGGATGGTTTTTATAGAAAGTTCATAAGAGGTTGTAGCAGTATTTGTGGACCCTTGACTGAAATAATGAGAGGGAATATGAAAGAATATAAGTAGACTGTAGGAGTAGATACAAATTTTAATATGTTGAAACATAAAGTTACATAGCAACCTATTTTAGCACTTCCAAACTTTAACAAGGTGTTTCAAGTAGATTGTGATGCTAGTGGTACTATAATAGGAGTTGTTTTGAGCCAAAAAGGTAGATCAGTTGCTTATTTCAATGAGAAGTTGAAGGATGCCGAAAGAAAATATTCTATTTATGATCAAGAATTTTATGCTATAGTTCAAGCATTGAAGAAGTGGAGACACTATCTTCTCCTAAGGAGTTTGTTTTGTATACTAATTATCAAGCTTTGCAACATTTGAATAATCAAGGAAAATTAAACCAAAGGCATTTGAAGTGGGTTGAGCTTTTGCAGAGTTATACATTTGTTTTAAAACATAGGAATGGGAATTCTAATAGAGTTTTAAATGCTCTTAGTAGAAGATAACTTTTTCTAATAGAAATACTAATCGAGGTGGTTGGGCTCAAGGAACTTAATAATTTGTATCCACAAGATCCTAATTTTGGCAAAACATGGAGGGCTTGTACATAACCTATTGCACTTGATAGGATGAAGCGATTGGATTTCATAAGCCAAGATGGTATGTTGTTTAAAGGAAGACAATTGTGTATTCCAAGAAGTTTAATGAGAGGTAATTTCATCAAGGAGAAGTATAGTGGAGGATTAGCTAGCCACTTTGGTAGAGATAAAACCATTGCTTTGGTTATTGAGAATTATTGTTGGTCACAATTACACCAATATGTAAAGAGTTTTGTACAAAGTTGCAGAGTATGTCAGATAGCAAAATGAGTGAAGTAAAATACCAAGTTGTATTAGCCATTACCTATGCTAGAGAAGCTGTGGGACGATGTTAGCATGGATTTCATTCTTGCATTACTATAGACTCAGCAAGGGCATGATTCTATTTTTTTGGTGGTTGAAAAGCTTTCAAAGATGGCACAATTTAATTCCTTGCAAGAAGACTAGTGATACTATTCATGTGGTAGAGTTGTTTTTCAGAGAAGTGGTGAGACTCCATGGTTTGCAAAAGAGTATAGTTTTAGATCAAGATACCAATTTTGTTGGGTATTTATGGCTTACATTGTAGAAGAAATTGAAGAAAAATAAGTTTAGTTCATCAGACCATCCACAGATTGATGGACAAATAGAATTTGCGAATCACAGTTTGGGAAATTTGAGATGTTTGGTTAGAGATAAGCCAAAGGGCTGGGATCTAATTTTACCTAAGGTAGAATTTGCATATAATAATTCTTCCTAGAAGAGTACTGATAAATTTCCATTCTAGATTGTATATGGGAGTAGTCTCATTAATGCTTCTGAATTGAGGAAATTGGATAAAGGAGAAATAAGTAGTGCTAAAGTAGAAAAAATTGCTAAACATTTGAAGAATATCCATGAGGAGGTGAGGAAGTACATTATTAAGATGAATACATAGTATAAAGCTAAGGTCGATGTGAGAAGGAGGTATAAGGAATTCTAGATTGGAGATGAATTCATGGTTCATTTGATAAAGGGGCATTTTCTAGTGGGTACATGTAATTATCTGAAAATGAAGAAGTTTGGACTATACAAGATAGTGAAAAGGCATGATTTAGGAAATGCCTATGAAGTGGACTTGCCTACTAAATTAATTATTTCATTAGCATTTAACATTTCATATTTGATAGAGTATTATGAAGGAGATGATGGAGATGAAGTTATAGAAGTGCAATGGAGTATTCCAGCAGCTAGTTTGGCTATAAAGGAGATTGAGGAGATATTGGATAGTCATGTTGGAAAAAGTACAAGGAACAAAACTTTTGAAGAATATGGAAAGGGAGGCTAGTAGAAGATTCATCATGGCTAGCAAGGGAGGAGGTTAACCATCTTAGTTTTTCTCTCAACATTTGAGACATGATGGGGTCACTTCTAAAATTGCCCCAGGTGTCTAATTTAGGAGCATCCTACGTGTAAGAGCAATCTTGCATCACCCAAAAATATTTCTCCTTTGTTGCTTGAACAAGAGTTGTTTAAGTGAAAAGTTATTGTTTCTAGAGTCTTGGTACTTATTAAATTAGTCATACAAGCTTAGAACGTCCTAATTTCAGAGCTGGATGTTTATCTTGGATATATTAGCCTATTAGTTGAGGCTTAGTGCCATATCATGAGGATTTAATGCAGATTTTTGGAGTGCAATTTTGGTATAAAACATCAGGCTCACTATTGAAGGACTAAATATGCCCAGATGAGGCTCAAAAAATTGATGGATGGGCACTTGCACCAATACAATCCTATAGATTAGGAGCTAAGGTTTTTGGAAAGTGTTTATAATAGCTAATCAGAGCAACAGTTTGAAAGTTATGGCCTTCTAGTGTCAGGCTGAACAAAACTTTCAAAATAAATATAAAAAATGTATTTGGCCAACTCTATATGTATTACAGTGATTTTTTCTAGATTTGATTGTGTTGAATAGTTAGGGTCTTTCAGCCCTAGGTATTAAGTTTGAGTGTCTAGAACCTTCCTGGGTGGCATAAAATTTCCTAGTTAAGAAATGCCCGTACATTGTCTAGGATAACTTTGGGTGATAATTCACCACTTTATCTAGCTGATTACTATAATCAAGGCACTCATGTAAGTTGGCATATTATAATACTAAATTTTGTAATTCTGCATTTGTGGTGATAATAAGAGACCCATATTTTGTTCTCACAAATTTCTATTATTTCGTTGTTTCTATTATGCATTTAAGGTATCAAGGGGAGCACCTTTCATCAAAAATTCATAATTAGTACTGATACCATGCAAATAGACAATATTACTATCATGTTAGACATAATAGAAGATTCTTTTAAGGATTTTGGCCCCTCCATTGTTGACAATTTGCTAGATTACACAAGCTCCAAATATGAAGAGAAGGAAGAAGAAGAAAGGAGGAAGAGAGAAGAAGAAAAGAAGATGAAAGAAGAAGAAAAGAAGAAGAGATAAGAAGAAAGGAAGAAAATAGATGAATAAAGGAAGATGAGAGATGAAGAAAGGAAGAAGAAAGAAGAAGAAAAGAAAAAGAAAAATGAAGAAGAAAAAGAAAGGAAGGGAGAGGAGAAATGAATGATGATTTGGCCACTTTAGCCAATGAAATAAAGAAAATTGATCAAAATTTGCAAGGAAATTGGAAGGTGATTACCCATGAAACATCTTTGGTTGTATTCTAGTTAAAATACACTATAACTAAGGTTAACAAAGTTTTTTTCCACCATGAGGATGATATAGTTTACTGGTCATTCCTATGAGAAGTACAAATTCACCTAGTTCCTCTAAGTCTCCATTAGAATTAGTTTTGGCTACACTATTTGTAGACAATGATGATGATGAAGTTGAATTGGTATTATCACTAAGAAAAAATATTGAGAAAAATAAAAGGGTAAAGATTCTTCAAAGCTTGTTGATGGAAGTGATAGAGAAACTACAAAGCATCATATTAGAGAAAGTGACTGAATCAAAAACATAACATAGAGAAAAAGTAGTGACCAAGGCATTTGATACTAAATTCACATAGTTATCTAAAATTGCAGCCATAAAGGCCCAACTCATTCATGATGCTGAAATATTCTTAAATTTTTATGAGAACATCAGAGAAGATTTAAAAGGTCTTGATGTATGCATCAAGGAGTTAAGGAGATGCTTGACTAAAGCAAAAGCATTATTTGGAAAATGTATTTTGTCAAAGATATTTTAGATGAGCTAACAGTCAAATTGACAAAACTAAAGACCCTTGTTACTGAAGTACAAAGTCCTAATGTACAAATCATAGACATAGAAAGAAGAGTTAACAAAACTCACGATGACATTGGATTATTAGAGCTGAAAAAGGAAAGGATATTGAAAAGATTTTCCGTATTAAGAAATCACCTTACTTTACATATTGACTATGTGTAGAGATAATTTGTTGAATGGATTCAAGCCAAGGCATCATATGAAAAGTTTTCATGCACAGATTTGAATGCAGTATAGGTTACATCATATGGGTTATGTGCATTAATCAACTTATTTGACGCAGTAAAGAACAAGTTTAACAAGGAACATTCTATTTTGAAGAAGAACTTTGCAGATTTATTTACAAAGATACCCACTCAACAATTTTAAAGGTAGAAGTTCAACTTTTTTTTGCATATAAGTTTTGACACCACCTTTGTCATTGATGTCACATGGGGAGTATATGGAGGAAAATTGTATATAAAATTGAATAAGGAAATGTAGTAAGAAAATTGTATAAGGGAGTTATAAGTAAGAGCATAGTCAAAGGGGGAGTATCCTTATGTAAAGATTCTATAAATAATATAATGATCCATAGATTTTGTAAATTTTTTTATGGCCATGTAACAAAAGTTACAAGTTTTGAAGTTTTTGTTTTGTGACTTAGCCAATTTTCCTATATATTGCCAACAATGCCAAAGGGGGAGATCATTGGAAATTTAGCTAGATTACTATTGGATACAATTGTTCAATTATGTGTTGTCTTTAATGTTAGACAAATGTCATATCAGTTATCAGACAAAGTCTACTAAGCTCAGTTGGTCAACAAAGCAAATTACAGAGTCTACCATGCTTAGTTGGTTAGAAAAGCAAATTCTAGAGTCTACCGAGTGTTCTTGAAAGTTACTCTATGGAAACAATGTGTACCGAGCTCACTCAGGCATTGAAAGATTTTTTGGTAGAAGTCAGTGTTAATCAAGCTCACAAGGTTAATAAAGGAAAGTTAGCATTTACTGAGTTCACTCAATCTCCAAAGGATTTTGCATAGTTCACAGTGTTCATCGAGCTTCAGTTGGTTAACATTAGAAATCATTTCTAGAGTAGTGTTTACCAAGCAGGGTTGGCCAATGAAGGATTTCATTGTTTTGGGAAATAGAGTTTAATTGTTTCATGTAATGATTGTAGCCAATTGATGTAATGATTATTGATAATTGTAACTTGTAAATGAGCTGACTTTACAATTTGTAAGGTATAAATAAGAGGTCAAGTTGTGAATTCTAAAGTATGGATGAGTGTAACGAGCGAGCATGCAAGTGTATTGATTATGTGAAGAGGAAAGTGTGAGAAAATTTTGGAGAAGGATCAAATATCCTTGAGGAGTAACAAAGTTGTATTCGATCGAAAGAAGATCTAGTAAAGCAGAATAGAGATCTGTATCAGCAATTCAATTGCATCTCATTTAGGTCAAGTCATTATTACTTTCTCACCATTGTAGTAGTGATTTCTAAATCTCTTAATAGAGTTGGTCTAACAACCATTTTTGTAAATCCTCTAACAAGGCGACAGTTTTGTTGAATTGTTCTAAAGTCCTCTAGGAAGATCACATCCACCAAATAGTCCAATATTTTTATGATCCAGTGATTACAACTTGATTACAATTTGTAATCTCTTATAGCTCAATACCACTGCAAGAACCAATTTTGCATTACACTTATGAAATAATCTCTAACCCTAAGCTCTTTTATACAAGTATTTTAACCACTTTAGGGTTATAATTAATAATTATATGTTGGCTCAAAATCCCAATAAAATAGGACCCAAAGTTTTTTTTAACCTCAAAGAATTTATGAAGTATGTACAGTACTTTTCTGATCAATCACCACAATCTAATAGCTCCATGTACAAGTCTTTACAAAAGTGGCCAAGTTTAAGATTGTGTTTTCTTTCTAACCTCAGAACTATTATGATATTATAGTTGGTTATGAGTGTAGAATTGATTAATTCGGTGATTTGTAACTCTAGAATGAGTTATTATGAGATTTGAGTGAATTGTGAGTGAAGACTTGAGTTGTTTGGAGATCTATAATGTCAGAAGGGTTTGTTATTAGATCATTCCTAATTCTAATTGAATGTTGGAATGATTAGGTGATCTATTGCTTAAAAAATGACTTGTGTAGATGACTCATAGTCAAAATTTGATAGATTTGTATACTTCTAACCTCATAATGATTTCAAATAACATATTAGTTGATTTTGAGTGAAGGGTTGACCACTTTGATGATACAACCTTAGCACAACTATCTATAATGGAGTCATAAAAAAATGGGTGTAGGTGTAGAAACCATAAATTTTGATTCCACCATTGAATTTTTCTATGTTTCTGATATATTGTTAAGGGGCAAAATGTGCCAAAAATTTATGGTTAGATTTAAGAACCAATTTCTAATACAAAGGTTACAAGTCTTCGTGTACAAGACTATACAAAAATGATAGAGTTTAAAGTCTTGGTTATCAGAGTAGAGTCGACTGAGTTAGTGATTTGTAACTCTAGAATGACTTATTATGAGATTTGTATAAATTTTAAGTGAAGGGTTAAGTTGTTCGGTGACTTATATTTTTAGAAAGGCTTGTTATGGGGTTATACCTCATTCTAAGTGAAGGGTTGACCGATTTGATGATCGCTAACCTCAGAATGACTTGCTATGAAATTTTAGCATGCTTTGATTTAGTAGTTGATCAGTTCAACGATCTATAAAGTAGTCACAGATTAATGGGTCTCATTGTAGAGACCATACCTTTTGATTTCATCATTGGATTTTCCTAATTTTTACATATGTTTTTGGGGGGCGAAATGTGCCCAATATCGATAATCAGATTTAAGTATCAAATTCTAATTCAAAAGTTAGGAATCTCCATGTACACTAAGTTTATAAAAAAATTATAGAGTTTAAGATTGTGTTTTCTTTCTAACCTTAGAATGGTTTATGAGATTCTAGTTGGTTATAAGTCTAGAGTTGACTAATTAGATTATTTATAACTCTAGAATTAATTGTGATGTGATTTGAGCAAATTGTTTGGTGATCTATATAACCTTGAAATGGTTTGTTAGGAGATCTACCTAATTCCAATTGAATGCTTGACCAGTTTGGCAATATAGCTTACAAATGACTTGTGATGAAGTAATAGTAGATTCATAGTCAAAGTTTAACCAATTTAATTATTTCTAACATTAGGCTGGCTTGTAATAATATTTTAGTTGATTCTAAGAGAAAGGGTTGACTGATTTGATGATATGTACCTCAGAATGGCTTGTTATGAGATTGTAGCTCATTCTGACCAAAGTGGTAATCTTTAACCTCAGAATGGCTTGCTATAAAATTTTGGTCATCTCTAATTGAGTGATTGATCAATTGAATGATCTATAATGGAGTCACAAAAAAATGGGTATCCGTGTAGAAACGATACTATTGGATTTTTTAAAATTTCACATATGTTGTTGGGGAGCAAAATGTGTCCAAATTTGACAACCAAATTTAAGAACCAAGTTCTAATTTAAAGTTATGATTCTCCATGTAAAGGTCTATACAAAAATGGAAAAGTATAAGATCGTGTTTTTTTCTAATCTTAGAATATCTTGTTATGAGAATCTAAATGGTTATGAGTGTAGAGTTGAATGATTAATTGATTTATAACTCTATTGTGACTTGTTAATAGATTTGAATGAATTGTAAGTGAAGGGTTGAGTTGTTTGGAGATCTATAACATTAAAATGATTTTATTATGAGATCATACCTAATTCTAATTGAACACTTGATCAGTTCAATGATCTGTAACTCTAAAATGAGTTGTTTTGAGCTTGTTCCTAATTCTAACTGAACACTTGACCTATTTGATGATTTGTTGCTCAAAAATGACTAGTGATGAGATTATATCCAATTCATAGTCAAAGTTTGACCAATTTGGATATTTCTAACCTCAAATTGGCTATAACATTTTAGTTCATTTCTAGTGAAGGGTCAATTGACCGATTCAATGATATTTAACTTCAAAATGACTTGTTATGAGACTGTAGCTCATTTTGAGTGAAGAGTTGACAATGGTGATCTGTAACCTCAAAAAGACTAGATATAAAATTTTGGCCATCTCAATTGATCAGTTTAGTGATCTATAGTGGAGTTACAAAAGAATAGGTGTATGTGTACAAACCATAAATTTTGATACCACCATTGGATTTCCTACATTTCGAGTAGTGAATTGAGCCCAAGATCGATGGATAGATTTAAGAACCAAGTAATGAGTATCCTTCTACAAGTCTATACAAAAATGATAGAGTTTAAGATCATGTTTTCTTTCAAAACTTTGAATGACCTAGAATGAGATTCTAGTTCATTATGAGTGTAGAGTTGACTGAGTTTGTGATTTTTAACACTACAATGATTTATTATAAGATTTAAGTGAATTGTGAGTGAAAGGTTAAGTTGTTTGACAATTTCTAACCTTAGAATGGTTTGTTATGTGATTGTAGCTCATTTTGAGTGAAGGGTTGATTAATTTGGTGATCTGTAACCTAATAATGACTTGCTATGAAATTTTGGCCTACTCTAATTGAGTAGTTGATCAGTTTAAAGATCTATAATGCAATCGTATAGACCAAAACTTTTTACTCCGCTATTGGATTTTCCTAAGCCTTTAATATGTTTTTGTGAAGTGAAATGTGCCCAAAATGGATAGTCAGATTTAAGAACCAAATTTTGATTCAAAAGTTATGAGTCTCTATGTACACTAAGTCTATACAAAAATTGTAGAGTTTAAGATCGTGTTTTCTTTCTAATCTTAGAATGGCCTATTATAGTTGGTTATGAGTGAAGGGTTAACTGATTTGATAAATTGTAACTCTAGAATAACTTGTGATGTGATTTGAGTGAATTATGAATGAAGGTTTAAGTTGTTTGGAGATCTGTAACCTTAGAATGAACACTTCACCTAATTCTAATTGTACCTAATTTTGATTGAACGATTGACCAATTTAGTGATTTGTAGCTTAAAGATGGGTTGTGATGAGATTTTAGTTGATTCATAATCAAAGTTTGACCAATTTGATTACTTATAACATCAAGATGGCTTGTAATAATATTTTAGTTGATTATGAGTGAAGAGTTGACCGACTTGATGATATGTGTAACATTAGAATGGCTTATTATAAGATTGTAGAACATTTTGAGAGAACTGGTGATCAATTCTTAATCTTTAACCTCAAAAGGGATTGTTATGAGATTTTGGTTAGATTTAACTGAGCGGTTGATCACTTCAAAGATTTATAATGGAGTCACAGAAAAATGGGTATCAATGTAGCATAACTTTTGATTCTACCATTATATTTTCTTAAGTTTCAAATATGTTGTTGGGGGGCAAAATTTTTCCAAAGTTTTAGATTTAAGATCCAAGTTTTGATTCAAAAGTATGACTCTCCACATACAAGTCTATACAAAAATGATAAAGTTTAATATCATTTTTTCTCTCTAAGCTTAGAATGGCATTGTAGGAGATTCTAGTAGGTTCTGAGTGTAGACTAGATTGATTCAATGATTTGTATGTTTAAAATGACTTGTTATGAGATTTGAGCGAATTGTAATTGAAAAATTGAGTTGTTTGGGTGATCTATAATCTTTATAATCTGTAGCCAATAATTCATAGTTAAAGTTTAACCTATTTGCATACTCCTAACGTCATAATAGCTAGTAATAACATTATAGTTGATTCTGAGTGAAGGGTTGACTAATTCAATGATATGTAACTTTAGAATGGCTTGTTATGAGATTGTAGCTCATTTTGAGTGAAGGTTGCACCTATTCAATGATCTAAAACCTTAAAATGACTCGCTATGAAATTTTGACTATCACTGATTGTGCAATTGATCTATAATATACAAAAAAATGGGTTTCGGTTATGAGTTTTTGTGTATAGGTCTATACAAAATGAGAAAGTTTAAGATTGTAGTTTCTTTCTAACTCTACAATGACTTGTTATGTGATTTGGACAAATTGTGAGTGAAGGGTTGAGTTGTTTAGTAATCTCTAACCTTAGAATGGTTTTTTATGAGATTGTCCTTGATTCTGATTGAACACCTTACTAGCTCAGTTATTTGTAGCTTTAAAAAGACTTATGATAAGATATTAGTTGATTCATAGTCAGGCATTGATCGATTTAGATACTTTTACCTTAGAATAGCTTAATAACATTTTAGTTTATTAAGAGTTGATTGATTTGGTGATCTGCAACCTCATAATGAATTGCTATGAAATTTTGGTTATTTTGGATTGAGCTGTTGATCATTTCAATGATATGTAGTAGAGTCACAGAAAAATTGGTCTCAATGTAGAGACCGTAACATTTTATTCCAATGTTCTGGATTTTCTTAAATTTTGGATATGTTGTTGGGGGAGAAATGTGCCCAAAAGCAATGGTTAGATCATTTGTAGAGTTCACCAGTTTGGTCATTTATAACTCTAGAATGATATGTTAAGAGATTTGAGTGATTTGTGAGTGTAGGGTTAAGTTGTTTAGTAATCTGTAATGTTAGAATGATTTCTTATGAGATCATACCTAATTTTGATGCTTGATTGGTTCGATGATCTATAGCTAAAAAATGAGTTATGATGAGATTTAGCCAATTCATCATCAAAGTTTGAGCGATTTGGATACTTCTACTAGTAGAATGGCTCATAATAATATTTTAGTTGATTGTGAGTGGAGGATTGACCGATTTGATGATATGGTAACCTTAGAATGGCTTGTTATGAGATCATAGCTCATTCAAAGCAAAGGGTTGACTGTTTTGATGATCTATAACCTCAAAATGAGCTCTAAATTTTTCACTAGCTCTAATTGCGTAGTTGATCAGTTTAATGATCTATAATAGAGTCACAAAAAAATGATGCTTAGTCTACAAACCATAACCTTTTATTCCACCATTCAATTTTCCTAAGGTTTAAGTATGTTGCTAGGGACAAAATGCATCCTAAATAGACAGCCAAATTGAAGAACCAAATTTTGATTCTAAAGTTATATGTCTCCATGTATAAGTCTATAAAAAATTGGTAGAGTTTACGATCATTTTTTCTTTCTAACATTAGAATAGTCTATTATGAGATTCTAGTTGGTTAGGAGTGTATAGTTGATTGAAGGATTAACTGATTTGGTGATATGTAACCTTAGAATAACTTGCTATAAAAAAATTGGTTGACTTTGATTGAGTGGTTGATCAATTCAACGATCTATAATGGGGTCAGAGAAAAATGGGTCTCAGTGTAGAGATCATAACTTTTGATTACACCATTAGATTTTCTTAATATTAAGATATGTTGTTGGGGGTAAAATGTGCCTTAAATGGATGGCTAGATTTATGAACCAAGTTCTTATTCAAAAGTTATGAGTCACCTTCTACAAGTCTATACAATAATGAAAAAGTTTAAGATTATGTTTTCTTTCTAACCTTAGAATGGGTTGTTATGTGATTCTAGTTGGTCATGAGTGTAGAATTGATTGAGTTAGTGATTTGTAACTCTAGAATCAGTTGTTATGAGATTTGAGTAAATTGCAACTAAAGGGTTGAGTTGTTTAGAGATCTATAACGTTAGAAGGGTTTGTTATGAGATTGTTCCTAATTATGATTCAATGCTTAACCAGTTTAGTGATTTCTAGCTTTAAAATGACTGGTGATGAGATTATAGCAGATTCATAGTCAAAATTTGACCAATTTGGATAGTTCTAACCTCGGAATGGCTATAAAATTTTAGTTTATTTCGAGTGAAGGGTTAACTAATTCAATGATATGTAACCTCAAAATGATTTGTTATAAGACTGTAGCTCATTATAAGAAAAGTGGTGATTGATTCTCTAATCTTTAACCTCAGAACAAGCTATGAAATTTTGGTCAGCTTTAATTGAGTGGTTGATCAATTCAGTGATCTATAATGCAGTCATAGAAAAAATGGGTATCATTGTAGAGACCATAACTATTGATTCTATTGTTGAATTTTCTTAAGTTTTCGATATACTGTTGGGGGATGAAACTTGTCTAAAATAAGCAGTTAGATTTAAGAACCAGGTTTTGATCCAAAAGTATTAGTCTCCGTTTACAAGTCTACACAAGAATGGCAGAGTTAAGGATTGTGTTTCCTTTCTAACCCTAGAATAGTCTGCTATGAGATTCTACTTGGTTATGACTATAGAGTTGACTAATTTGCTGATTTGTAACTTTAGAATGACTTGTTATGAGATTTGAGCAAATTATGAGTGAAGGGGTTGAGTTTTTAAGTGATCGGTAATCTCATAATAGTTTTTTATGAAATCATACCTAATTGTGATTGAACACTTAATCAATTCAATGATCTATGGCCTAAAAATAATTTGTTATGAGATTTTAGTTGATTCATAGTAAAAGTTTGATCGATTTGGATACTTCTAACCTTAGAATGGCTTGTTATTAATAACATTTTAGTTGATGTAACTCTAGATTAACTTGTTATGAGATTTGGGCAAATTATGAGTGAAGGGTTGAGTTATTCGGTGATCTATAACATCTAGAATGGTTTTTTATGAGATTATAACTAATTTTGATTGTATCTCTTAACTAATTCGATTATTTATACGTTAAAAATGAGTTGGGATGAGATTGTAGCTGATTCATAGTCAATGTCTAATCAATTTGGATACTTCTAACTTCATAATAATGTGTAACAACATTTTACTTGATTTGAGTGAAGGTTTGACCATAAATTTTTCCCCAACCATTGGATTTTCCTAAGTTTTGGATATGTTGTTGGAGGGAAAATGTGCTCAAAATCAATAGTTAGATTTAAGAACCAAAATCTGATTCAGTGATTTGTAACTCTATAATGTATTACTATGAGATTTATGTGAATTGTGAGTGAGGGTTAAGTTGTTCGGTAATCTGTAACCTTAGAATGGTTTTTTTATTAGAGCATACTTAATTTTGATTTAACACATGACTAGTTTGATGATCTATAGCTTTAAAATGACACATGATGTGATTGTAGTCAATTTATAGTCAAAGTTTGATTGCTTTTGATCCTTTTAACCTCAAAATGGCTTGTAATAAATTTTTATTTGATTCAAAGTGAAGAGTTGATTGATTCAATGATATGTAACTTAAGAATGACATTTTATGACATTGTAGCTCATTTTAATCAAGGGTTGATCGATTCAGTAATCTATAACCTCATAATGACTTGCTATAAAATTTTGGCTTATAGTGATAGAGTGGTTGATTAGTTCAACAATCTATGATGAAGTCACAAAAATATGGGTGTCGGTGTAGAGACCATAACTTTTGGATCCACCATTTGATTTTCCTAAGTTTCACATATGTTGCTAAGGGAAAAATTTGCCCGAAATTGACAATCAGATTTAAGAACTAAATTTTGATTCAAAAGTTATGATTCTTCATATACAAGTCTATACAAAAATGAAAGAATATAAGATCATGTTTTTCCCTAACCTTAGAATGGTCTGATACGAGTTTCTAGTTGGTTATGAAAGTAGAGTTCACTAGTTTAGTGATTTATAACTCTAGAATGACTTGTTATGAGATTTAACCAAATTGTAAAGGGTTGAGTTATTCGATGATTTGTAAATTCAAAATGGTTTGTTATGAGATCATACCTGAATGCTTGACTTGTTTGGTGATCTATAGCTTAAAAATAACTCCTGATGAGATTGTATCTGATTCATAGTCAAAGTTTGACAAATTTGGATACTTAGAATAGCTTGTAATAACATTTTATTTGATTCTAAGTGAAGGGTTAACTAGTTCAATGATATGTAACCCCAGAATAGTTTTTTATGAGATTGTAGCTCATTCTAAGCAAAGGGTTGACAGAATTTAGTGATCTATAACCTCAAAATGACTTGCTATCAAATTTTGGTTGACTGTGATTGATCTATTGATTTGTTCAATGATCTATAATGGAGCCACAAAAAATGGGTCATGGTGTAGACACGATAACTTTTGATTCCATCATTGGATTTTCTGAAGTTTTAGATATGTTGTTGGGGGAAAAAATCTACCAAAAAGTGACTATCAGATTTAAGAACCAAGTTTCGATTCAAAAGTTATTATAGTCTCAATACACAGGTCTATACAAAAATGGTAGAGTTCAAGATCATTTTTTTTAAACCTTAGAATAACCTATTATG
This sequence comes from Cupressus sempervirens, assembly GCA_028749045.1. Lineage (NCBI taxonomy): Eukaryota > Viridiplantae > Streptophyta > Pinopsida > Cupressales > Cupressaceae > Cupressus > Cupressus sempervirens. Next base: position 560,931,502 of record CM053785.1, on the reverse strand, counting down.
AGATTCTAGTTGGCTAGAAGTGTAGAGTTGACTGATTTGGTGATTTGTAACTCTAGAATGTCTTGCTATGAGATTTGAGTGAATCGTGAGTGAAAGTTTGAGTTGTTTGGCGATTTGTAACCTCAGAATGAGGGGAAAAAATCTACCAAAAAGTGACTATCAGATTTAAGAACCAAGTTTCGATTCAAAAGTTATTATAGTCTCAATACACAGGTCTATACAAAAATGGTAGAGTTCAAGATCATTTTTTTTAAACCTTAGAATAACCTATTATGAGATTCTAGTTGGTTATGAGTGTAGAGTTGACTGATTTGGTGATTTGTAACTCTAGAATGTCTTGCTATGAGATTTGAGTGAATCGTGAGTGAAAGTTTGATTTGTTTGGCAATTTGTAACCTCAGAATGATTTATTATGAGCTTGTACCTAATTATGATTAAGCACTTGACTGGTTTGATGAAATCTAGCTTAGAAATCTCTTGTGAAGAGATTGTAGCTAAGTCAGTCAAAGTTTGACCAATTTGGATACTTCTAACCTCATAATGGCTTGTAATAACATTTTAGCTAATTTTGAGTGAAACGCTGACAAGATCTTAAACTCTACCGTTTTTTTATAGATTTGTACATAGAGACTCATAACTTTTGAATCAAAAATTAGTTCTTAAATTTAACCATCATTTTGAACACATTTTGCACCCAACAACATATCCAAAACTTAGAAAAATCTAACAATGGAATCAAATGTTATGGTCTCTACACAAATAGCTACTTTTCAGTGACTCTTTTATACATATCTTAATTGATCAATCGCTCAATTAGAGATGGCTATAATTTTATAACAAGTCATTTTGAGGTTACAGATCACCAAATTAGACAACTCTTCACTCAAGATGGGCTAAAATCTCATAAAATGCCATTCTAAGGTTACATATCATCGAAATGATCAACCCTTCACTCAGTATAAAATAATTTTTTTTTAAAAGCCATTCTGATGTTAAAAGAATCTAAATCAATCAAACTTTGAAAATCAATCAGATATAATATCACGAATCATTTCTTAGCATAAATCACCAAACTAGTCAAACGTTCAATCAAAATTAGGTACAATCTCATAATAAACCATTTTGATGTTACAGATCTCCAAACAAATCAACTCTTCGCTTATAATTTGCTCAAATCTCATAAAAAGTCATTTAGAGTTACAAATTACCGAATGAGTCAACTCTAAACCCATAACCAACTAGAATTTAATAATAGGCCATTCTAAAATTTAGAAAAATCCAATCGTATAATAAAAAATTATGTTTTCTACAACAACACCTATTTTTCTATGACTCCATTATAGATCACTGAACTGATCAACTAGTCAACCAAACATGGTAAAAATCTTATTAGAAGTCATTATGAGGTTACAAATCACCAAATCAATCAACCCTTCACTCATAATGAGCTACAATCTCATAACAAACCATTCTGAGATTATATATTATCAAAGTAGTCAACCCTTCACTCAGAGTCAAATAAAATGTTATAAAGAGCCATTACAAGTTTAGAAGAATCCAAATCAATCAAGATCACTGATGTGGTCAAGGGTTCAATCAGAATTAGGTGCAATCTCTTTTAAAACCAATCTAAAATTGGAGATCATGGAACAACTCAACCCTTCACTAACAATTTGCTCAAATCTCATGACAAGTCAGTCTATAGTTATAAATCACTAAATTGATGAACTCCACACTCATAACCAACTAGAATCTCATAACAAGCTATTCAAAGTTAGAAAGTAAACACTATCTTTAACTCTATCATAGCAAGTCATTTCAAGTTACAGATCACCGAATTGATCACCCCTTCACTCCAAATGAGCTGTAATCTCATAACAAGCTATTTTGAGGTTACATATTATGGAATTGGTCAAATCTCATAACAAGTCATTCTAGAGTTACAAATCACCAAATCAGTCAACTCTACACTCATAACCAATTAAATTCTAATAACATGCTTTAGAAAGAAAATATGATCTTAAACTCTATGATTTTTGTATAGACTTGTATATGAAGACTCATATGAATCATAACTTGGTTCTTAAATAAGATTGTCAATTTTGGGCACATTTCACCCCCAAGTAAGATATCCAAAACTTAAGAAAATCCAATAGTGGAATCAAATGTTTATTTAGAATACATTAAAATAATTGAAAGTGGGGGTGAATCAATTATCCAAGGTCCAGATGTATAAATAAAACTATTCACATATTAGTGAACCCATATTATCATGCATGCATGCATAAGATTTGCAATCACTGAAAACTTGTAGGTTACTGTCAAATCAACTTGCATAAATGTAAACATGAAACATAAAAGAGTCATCAACACATTTGATACAATGATTTACATGGAAACCTAATTTGGAAAAAATCACCAAGTACATGCTACTCTTTTTCACTCTTCTGAACTGATGCCCTATGAAAGGCCAACCTTGTTAAAAGTTACAACAATACACACTATTAAATATGACCCTATTAAAGGATTTCAATCACCCTGTTAGAGGATTAAAGACAGTTCACTTGAAATGTCACCAAGTTACAAAATTTACAAATGACTGTTATGTCAACCTTAATCCAAAAGATTTACCTTAGACTGATACAATTGTTAGAGAGTTATATAGTAAGGCTTGATCTGATAACAACTTGTAACTTCATTTGCAAATTATAGATCTCTATTCCAAGTCCTCTATTTTGTTTGGCCTTTATTCATTGCAGATCTGATAGCTTGTTCACCCGTTAAGCATTACCCTTAAGCCTTCTTGATTAACATGCCAATGTAGTCTCTTCTCTTTAGTCACTTTTTGAAGTAAAACCCTTGACTCCTTGTCTTCCTTAGGTTCATGCACATAACAACCTTTGCTTCTAACCAGTCATTCCTATAAATAGGAAATTAAAATATTTTGTCACTGATTCTCCATCATCTAAATTAGGATTAGGATAGATTATGTTGGATACAATGAATTTATCGCATATTCCATATCTCTTCTAGAAACTTCTCCTTGAATTTTTTTTGAGTTTACCTAAAAAAAGTTTATCTTGAATTCTATGTCACCAACTCATCAATCTTATCTTCCAAGATTCACACAATCTAAGAAAACAAACTTGTTGGCTTAGAACCATCAAATTCAGAATCTTTCAAATAATGCAGCCACTCAACATTATCTGAGTTTTGATGCTCAAAACATACTACGATTCTCGACATCCTTTGTAAAATCACACGACATGAACTAAAGTTTATTGGTACTCAGCATCAACTAAACTTTACTCAGCATCCACTGTTCTACTCATCATACACTACAATGAACACTTACTTGGCTCCAACTGATTTTATGCTTGACTTGCACTGACTTTGCTTGACACCTACTATCCACTCAATCAAGCTTAGTAGACAAAATTTGTGTAGCTTGTTCTTCTCAATTTTTTTAGTATAACCAGTCTTTGTAAGCACCTTAAGTAGATTATTAATAAATCATGTTACCACTGTCTTAATTGATTCTTGTACTTCCATACATAAACATAACTCAACCTTTAATCTAGGTGCTATTGTTACATTTTTTGATCAAATCCTCTTCATCAATCAACTAAGTGATAGTACGTAAATCATATAAGCAGTTATCTTACTAGAAAATAGCAAGTTTGATATTAGTGACAAAACAATGATTGAAACATATAATCTCCCTCTTTGGCATTGATGACAAACCAATTTGATCAACTAGATGGCAAACAGCTTGTTTAACCAAACTGAGTAGGTTAAAATAGTAAGACCAAGAAAATATCAAAAAGAAAATAATTCCTTATATTTAAATCCCTCCCTCTATCAGCAACTTCCATCTTCTGAATAAGTTACAAAACTCCTTTTTATGACTCCCTATGAATTTCTTCTTGTTTCTCCCTATTACTAGGTAGATAGATATTTGGAATTTCCTTTCTCTATTCTCTTGATCAATAACTATCTCTTTCAACAATTATCTCTTTTTAAGATCCATTTTATATTTCTCCCTTTGATCAATAGATCTCTCCCTCTTTGACAATAATGATAAAGACTTGTCATCTTAACATATAGATATAAACTTCTTTAGTTTCTCCCTTTGTCACCTTACTTGTAACTGATTTGAAATGTCAATTCTTTGATTACTTTAGGTAGCTCTTAAGGTAACATCCACTGCATGAATGTGTAACATATGAACAACAACTTATTTGACGGAGGGCACTCCTCTTGTTACCTAAATAACCTCTCATAGGGGTATCACCCCTAGTTTACCTCTTAGATACTCATGAGCTTCCTTAGGTAATACTTTTGTGAAGATATTAAAAAATTTCTCTTTTTTGTTGACATATTTCATCTTTGTCTCTTTATCTTGAACTAACTCTCTCAAATAATGATACTTGATTGCAATGTGCTGCTTAGTCTTTGTGTGCATCACATGATTCTTTGATATATTAAGAGCAGTTTTATTATCACAATAAAGTGTTACAGGTTCTATAATCTCTTTTTTCATACCTTTGAGTAGCTATTTGATCCATATAATGTTTATACAATTTACAACAGCAACATATTTAGCTTCAAAAATAGATTGTGAGGTGCAGTTTTATTTTTTGCTAGTCCATGTAACTAGCCTCTTTCTTAAGAAAAATGCTCCTCCACTGGTGTTCTTTCTATCATCAATGTTTTCAGCCCAATTAGCATTAGTGTAGGCTCTTAATTCAAATTTATCATTTTTTTTGTAGTATTGATCGAACTTCTCTGTTCCTTTCAAATATCTCATTTTTCTCTTTACAACCATCATTAATGATTTTTCCTAAGATTAGCAGAGAATCTTGCAATGATTCTAATAGATAATGCAATGTCATGTCTACTATATACTATATATTGTAATTTACCAATCATAGACTTGTATAATATTTGATTCACCTCAGTTGAATCATCATTCTTTGATAACTTGTGTTCTATCACCATAGATGTACTTACTAGTTTGAAATCTTCCAAAAGTTTTCAATAATTTCTTGACATACTTTGACTGAATAATGTATATATCATATTTCATTTGATACACTTGCAAACTCACAAAGAACTTGATTTCTCCAAATATAGACTTTCAAATTCTTGCTTCATTTGATTTGCAAAATCTTTTCATAAAGCATCTTGACTTCCAAATATGATATCATCAACAAAAATTTTAGATAACAAAATACCTTTTTTTATTTTTATTTTCATGTATAGATTGTTGTTATCATCAATCCAATCTTCACAAAATAATTATGAAGTCTCTCATACCATGCTCAGCTTGTTTCAAATCATATAGAGCCTTGTGAAGTCTACATACCATGTTCTTATTGTTGACATCAACAAAACTTTGTGGCTATCCTATGTAAACTTCTACCATTTAGAAATGCAAATTTAACATCAATTTGATAAACTTTGAAACTTTTGTATGTAGAATAAGCAAGTAAAGTTTTTACTCCTTCCAACCTGGCAACAAAAGCAAATGTCTCTCCATAGTCAATTCCTTCTTCTTATGCATATCCTTTGTAAACCAATCTTGTCTTCCTTGTGACTTTAGCATTTTCATCTAGCTTGTTGGTAAATACCCATTTGGTGCCAATCACATTTTTGTCTTCTGGTCTATATAGTTCAGAAGGTAATCAAAATTAACATGACATAACCTTTTGTGCCGTAGCCATACATCATCAAAATTTACAACTAGACAAGTAGCATCCTCTATATCAAGATAGAATAGATTACTCCTAGTTTGATCACCTTTCCAATCAGTTTCCCATCAGTTTCATATATCTTAGCAATCTTGATTTCAAATTCAACCTTACATCCCAAATTATATAGTTGTGACACACTCAACAAAGTATAGTTAAGTCCTTTAGCATAATAAGCATTGTCACACAAAATCTTATCTGTAAGTTTGATAGACCTTTTCCTTTTATCAAACGTGGTGCATCATTACCAAATCTTACACTATTTCCATCATAACAATTCAATGTAATGAACTTACTTTTGTCTCTAGCCATGTGATGTGAACATCCACTATCAATGATCCATCTACCATTCTTGTTTACACAAGCCACAAGTGCAATTGTCTCATCTTCATCAAATTCATCCTTCATTGTTGATACACCACTTCATCATCATGTTCATTAGATTCATCTTTTGTTTCCTCTTCAACAATATAGCAAGACTTCTTGCCTTTATCTTTGTAGTCCTTCCTGTGTTCATCTCTTCTACTTTTTTTTAATTTGTCAGCACCACTATAGTTTTTCTTCTCTGGACATCTAACAACAACTAGTGATTCAAGCAGGTCAACATCCTCCTCATCTGTATCACTATCACTAGACACATACTTTTTTCTTTTTTTTCTTTTTCTTCTCATTAGGCTCCTTCAATGGCACTTTAGCTCTGAAAGTAGATTCAATATTCTTAAGTTTATAATTGTCAAAATTAGATAGCTCAAAAGCAGTGAGTCTACATACCAGACCTTCAAATGATAGATCATTCCCTGATACACATTTCAATTCTTGAATTGCAAAAATTATAATATCATATTTAGGCAACAATGTCCTTAAATTTTTTCTTAGTATAGTACCATTAGCTCCTCTTATTACATTAATAGCCTCTTTTATCCTTGCAACATATTAAGCAATATTTTTACATTCTTCCATTTTTATATCATCAAACTTACCTACGAGACTTTTAGCTTTGGCCATTAGAACATTGGTGTCTCCTCCATAGATGGTGACTAAGGCATCCCACATTTTTTTTTGCACTTCCAAGATTTTTGATATCATCAAATTTGGAAAAACTTAGGGCAGAGACAATCTCCAACATTGCTTGGTTGTGTTCTTTGTTCTTTCATTCTTGGTTGTGTTCTTTCCTCAGTAGTTGGGGCTCCAACATAATTAACCTGCTCAGTGGTAATGGTAGATTGTGCATGATCTTCAAGTCCTTCAAGGTGTAGCTTCATCAAACTTTTCTATGCAAGAAATTTATCTCTATTAAGATTAGGTACTTCTATTTTCGACATCTTGATCTTTGTGCTTCTAGTATCTTCAAACTAGTCCTATTAAGCAGATGGCTCTGATACCAATTGTTAGAATACTTAAGAATAACTGAGAGGGGCGGAGGGTGAATTAGTTATTCAAAGTCCAAATGTATAAATAAAACTTTTCACAGTTTAGTGAACCCATAAAACATTATTCATCATGTATGCATCGATATGAGATCATACATGATTATGATTGAATGATTGACCAGTTCAGTGATCTATAGCTCAAAAATGACTTGTGATAAGATTATAGCCAGTCAAAGTTTGACCAATTTGGATGCTAAATTTAGAATGGCTTATAGTAATATTTACTTGATTTCAAAAGAAGGGTTGACCAATTCGATGATATGTAACTTCAAATGGATTGTTATGAGATTGTAGCTCATTATGAGAGAAGGGTTGACCATTTCACTATTCTGTAACATTATAATGACTAGTGATGAAAAATTGGCCAAGTTTTAATTCAATGATTGACCATGTCAGCAATCTATAATGGTGTCCCAAAAAAATGGGTCTTGGTGTAGACACTATAACTTTTGATTCCACTGTTGGATTTTCTTAAGCTCTGATATGTTGTTGGGGGCTAAAATGTGCCCAAAATTGATTATCGCATTTAAGAACCAAGTTCTAATTCAAAAGTTATGAGTCTATATGTTTTTATGAGATCTTACTTAATTCCAATTGAACTCTTGACCAATTCATTGATCTATAACTCAAAAATGGCTTATGATGAGATTGTAGCCAATTCATAGTCAAAATTTGATCGATTTTGATACTTTTAACCTCAAAATTGCTTGTAATAATATTTTAGGTGATTCTGAGTGAAGGGTTGACTAATTCAATAATCTATCATCTCAGAATGACTTGCCATGCAATTTTAGCTAGCTTTGATAGAGCAGCTTATCAGTTTAGCAATCTATAATGAAGTCACGAAAAAATAGGTCTCGGTGTAGAGACCATAAGTTTTGATTCCACCATTGAATTTTCCTAAATTTTGGATATATATTGTTGGGGGGAGAGGAATGTGCACAAAACCTATATGGTCAGATTTAAGAACCAAGTTCTAATTCAAAAATTATGAGTCTCTATGTGTCTATACAAAAATGAAAGAGTTTAAGATCACGTTATGAGATTTGACTAAATTGTGAGAGAAGGGTTGAGTTGTTTGGTGATATATAACCTCGTAATATGGTTTGTTATTATATCATACTTAATTCTAATTTAACGCTTAACTAGTATAGTGATCTACAACTAAAAAATGACTTGTGCTAAGATTTTAGCTATTCATAGTCAAAGTTTGACCAATTTGGATATTTATTACCTTAGAATAATGTCTTCTAGTAATATTTTAGTAATATTATAGATCATTTTGAGGGAATGGTTGACCAATTCGGTGATATGTAACCTTAGAATGACTTGCTATGAAATTTTGGCCAGTTCTGATTGAGCATTTGATCAGTTCAATGATCTATAATGGAGTCACAAAAAAATAGATCTTGGTGTAGAGACCATTACTTTTTATTTTACTATTGGATTTTTTTAAGTTCGGATATGTTGTTGGGTAGCGAAATGCATGCAAAATTGACTGTTAGATTTTTTAACCAAGCTGTGATTCAAAGTTATGATTCTAGTTGATTCTGAGTGTAGAGTCAATGGATCTGGTTTTTTATAACTCAAGAATGACTTGTTAAGACATTTGAATGAATCATGAGTTTAAGGGTTGATCGCTTGACCAGTTCGGTACTTCTATAGCTTAAAAATTACTTGCAATGAAATTGTAGCTAATTTATAGTCAAATTTTGACCCATTTGGATACTTCTAAATCAAGAATGGCTTCTTATGATATTTGAGCAAAGGGTTAAATTATTCGGTGATCTACAACCTTTGAATGGTTTGTTATGAGATCATTCCTAATTTTAATTGAACATTTGACCAGTTTAGGGATCTTTAACTTCAAAATGACTTGTGATGAGACTGTAGCAAATTTATAGTCAAATTTTTACATATTTGGATACCTCTAACCTCACAATGCTTGTAATAACATTTTCATTCATTCTAAATGAAGGGTTGACAAATTTGATGATATGTAACCTCAGAATGGCTTGTTGTGAGAATATAACTCATTCTGAGTGAAGGGTTGAATGATTTGGTGATCTACAACCTCATAATGACTTGTTATGAAATTTTGGCCAACTCTAATTAAATAGTTGATCAATTCAGCAATTTATAATGTAGTTATGGAAAAATGAGATCTTAGTATTATAAGATTCTAACTGATTATGAGAATATAGATGACTCATTTGGTGACTTGTAACTATAGAATGACTTATTATGAGATTTGAGAAAATTTTGACTAGACAGATAAGTTTTTTGGTGATTTGTAACTTTAGAATAGTTTGTTACAAGATTATGCCTAATTTTGATTGAACACTTGACCGGTTCAATGATCTATAGCTTAGAAATGACTTGTGATGAAATTGTAGCCAATTCATAATCAAAGTTTGACTGATTTGGATATTTCTATCCTCAGAATGGCTTGTAATAATAGTTTAGTTGATTATGAGTGAAGAGTTGATTGATTGGATGATATACAATCTCAAAACAGCTTGTCATGAGAGGTGAAATATGCCCAAAATCGATGCCCAAATTTAAGAACCAAGTTATGATTCAAACTTATGAGCCTTCGTGTAAATGTTTAGACTTTAAGATCCCAAGTTCTTTCTAACTTTAGAATGGCTTCTTATGAGATTGTAGTTTGTAATGCATGTAGAGTACATCAATTTGGTGATTTATAAATCTAGAATGACTTATGTTTGAGATAAGAATGCATTGTGAGTGAAGGGTTGAGTTGCTCGATGATCTATAACCTCAAAATGGTTTGTTATGAGATCGTACCTAATTCCAATTGAACGGTTGACTGGTTTGATGATTTTTAGCTCAAAATGACTTGTGATAAGATTATAACCAATTCCTAATCAAAATTTGAACAATCTAGACACTTCTAACCTCATAATGGCTTGTAATAACCTTTACTTGATCCCAAGTGAAGGGTTCAGTGATTCGATGGTATATAACCTCATAATGGCTTATTATGAGATTGTAGCTAATTCTAAGTGAACAGTTGACAAATTTAGTGATCTATAACCTCAGAATGACTTGCTATAAAATTTTGCCTAGCTCTGGTTGATTAGTTCAATGATCTATAATGGACTCATAAAAAAATGGGTATCAATGTAGAGACCATAAATTTTGATTCCACCAAGATTTTTCTAAGTTTTGGATATGTTGTTGGGGAATGAAATATGAGAAAAATCGATGGTCAGATTTAAGAACTAGGTTCTTATTTAAAAGTTATGAGTTTCCATGTACAAGTCTATGAAGAAAAAAGTCAACTTTAGCATTGTGTTTTCTTTCTAACCTTAGACTTATCTACTATGAGATTCTAGAGTTGGTTATGGTATAGAGTTGATTGATTTAGTGATTTGTGTAACTTTAGAATAACTTGTTATGAGATTTGAGTGAATTGTAAGCTAAGGGTTGAGTTGTTTGGCAACCTATAACATTAGAATAGTTTCTTATGAGATTGCACCTAATTCTGATTAAACACTTTATCAATTCGATGATCTGTAGATCAAAAATGACATGTGATGAGATTGTAGCCAATTCATAGTCAAAGTTTGACCAATTCGAATAGTTTTAACCTCTGAATGGCTTGTTATATGATTGTAGCTCATTCTGAGTGAAGGGTTGATCAATTCAATGATCTAACCTTAGAATGGCTTGCTATAAAATTTTGGCTAACTTTAATTGAGTAGTTGATCAGTTCAAGAATCTATAATAGAATCATAGGAAAATGGGTCTTGATTTATAGACCATAACTTTTGATTCCACTATTGGATTTTTGTAAGTTTCAAATATGTTGATGTGGGCAAAAAGTTGTGGGACAAGTCTATAGGAAAAAGATAGAGTTAAGATCATGATTTATTTCTAACCTTAGAATGGCCTCTTATGAGATTCTAGTTGGTTATGAGTGTAGAGTTGACTAATTCGGTGTTTTGTAACTCTGGATGACTTATTATAAAATTTTAGCAAATTGTGAGTAAATAGTTGAGTTGTTTAGTGATTTCTAAGCTTAGAATAACTTGCTTTGAAATTTTGGTTGGCTCTAAATGAGCAGTTGATTAGTTCAACAATTTATAATGGAATCATAGAACAATGGGTTTCATGAAATGTGGGGGCCATAACTTTTGATTCCAACATTAGATTTTTCTAAATTTTGGATATGTTGTTAGTGGCCAAAATGTACTTAAAATTGACAGTCAAATTTAAGAACCCAATTTTGATTGAAAAGTTATGAGTCTCTGTATCTATACAAAAATTATAGATTTTAATATCGTATTTTCTTTCTAAACCTTAGAATAGCTTGTTATGATATTCTAGTTGGTTATGAGTGTAGAGTTGACTAATTTACTGATTTGTATATCTAGAATGACTAGTTATGAGATTTTACTGAATTGTGAGTGAAGGGTTGAGTTGTTCCCTGAACTGTAACCTTAAGAATGGTTTCTTATGAGATAGTACCTAATTTTGATTAAACCCTTGACTGGCAATCTGGAGGTCAAAAATAACTTGTAATGAGATTGTACTCAATTCATAGTCAAAGTTTGACTAATTTAGATAATTATAACCTTAGGAATGTCTTGTAAGAAAATTTTATTTGATTCTGAGTGAAGTCTTGACTGATTTGATAATATTTAACTTTAGAATAGTTCGTTATGAGATTGTAGGTCATTTTGAGTGAAGGGTTGACCAATTTGGTGATTTGTAACCTCAGAATAAGTTGTTATAAAATTTTGGCTGGCTTGGCTCTTGATGGTCAGATTTAAGAACCAAGTTTTGATTCAAAAGTTAAGAGTCTCTATGTATAAGTCTATACAAAAATGATAGAGTTTAAGATAATGACCTATTATGAGATGATAGGTTGTTGTGAGTGTAGATTTGATTGATTCAGTGATTTGGGACTCTAGAATGACTTCTTATGAGATTTGAGTGAATTATGAGTGAATGGTTTAGTTGTTTAGTGATTTATAACCTTACAACAAATTGTTATGATATCGTACCTTATTTTGGTTGAATGCTTGATCAGTTTGATGATTTGTAGCATAAAAATGACTTGTGATGAGATTTTACCCAATTCATAATCAATGTTTAACTGATTTGGATACTTCTAAACTTAGGATGGGTTGTAATAACATTTTAGTTGATTCTGAGTAAATGTTTTGATCATATGTAAGCTCAGAATAGCTTATTATGAGATTGTAGCTTATTCAAGGTGATGGGTTGGCCAATTAAGTGATTTGTAACCTCAGAATGACTTCCTATAAAATTTTAGAATGGAGTTTTAGAAAAATGGGTCATGGTTTTTAGTGACCATAAGTTATGATTCCACCATTGGATTTTTCTAAGTTTTAGATATGTTGTTGGGGGGCAAAATGTGACCAAAATTAACAATTAGATTTAGGAGGTTATGTTTTAATTCAAAAGTTATGCATCTCTTTGTACAAGATTATACAAAAATGGCAGAGTTAGGATTGAATGATTTGTAATTCTAGAATGACTTGTTATAAGATTTTAGAATGACTTGTTTAGTGGTTTGTAACCTCATAATGACTTGCTATGAAATTTTGGTGGGCTCTGACTGAGTAGTTGATCCTTTTAGTGATCTATAATGGAGTCACAAAAAAATGGGTCTCGATGTAGATACCATAACTTTTGATTCCACTATTTGATTTTCCTAACTTCTAACCTTAGAATGACTTTTAATAACACTTAAGTTAATTTTGAGAGAATGGTTGACCAATCTGATGATATGTAACTTCAGAATTGCTTGTTATGAGACCATAACTTTTGATTCAGATATGTTGTTGTGGGGCAAAATTTGCCCAAAATTGCTAGTTAGATTTAAGAACCCAAGTTTGATTAAAAAGTAATGAGTCTTCGTGTACACTAAGTCTATACAAAAATTGCAGAGGTTAAGATAGTGTTTTCTTTCTAATCTTAGATTGGCCAGTTATGGATTCTAGTTTTTTATGAGTGTACAGTTTACAAATTTGGTGATTTATAACTCTAGAATGACTTGTTATGATATTTGAGTGAATTTTGTGTGAATGGTTGAGTTTTTTGGTGATCTGTAACCCCAGAATAGTTTCTAATGAGATCTTACCTTATTTTAATTGAATGCTTGACCAATTCGATGATATGTACCTTAAAAAGACATGTGATGAGATTGTAGCCAATTTATAGTCAAAATTTGACTAATTTGGATAATTCTAACCTCACAATGGCTTGTAATAACAATTTTGATGATTCCATGTGAAGGGTTGATGATTTGATGATAGTAACCTCAGAATGGTTTGTTATAAAATTTTGGCTAGTAGAATTTGACTATTCGATCATTTTGGCAATCTATAATGGAGTCACAAAAAAATGGGTCTTGGTGTAGAGACTTTAACCATTGGATTTTCCTAAGTTTTAGATATGTTCTTGGGGGGCAAAATGTGCACAAAATAAATGGTAAAATTTACGATCTAAGTTTTGATTCAAAAGTTATGAGTGTTTGTGCACAAGTCTATACAAAAATAGCAAAAATAATAGAGTTTAAGATTGTGTTTTCTTTCAAACCTTAGAATGGCCTGTTATTAGATTCTAATTAGTTATGAATGTAGAGTTGAAAAATTAAAATTAGATTTTGCCCAACTCTGATTGAGTGGTTATCAATTCACTGATCTATAGTGGAGTTACAGGAAAAGTTTCTCAGTGTAGAAAATATTACTTTTGATTCCACTATTGGGTTTTCCTAGGTTTTAGATATGTTGTTGGAAGGTGAAATGTGCCTAAAATCAATGATTAAATTTAAGAAACAAGTTTTGATTTAAAAGTTATGAGTCTCTGTGTACAAGTTTAAGATCGTATTTTCTATGTAACCTTATAATGGCCTCTTTTGAAAATCTAGTTGGTTATGATTGTACAGTTGACTAATTAGGAGATTTGTAACTATAGAAAGACTTGCTATGAGATTTGAGCTATGCTAGTGAAGGGTTTAGTTGTTTGATGATCTATAACCTCATAATGGTCTGTTATAAGATCATACCTAATTTCAATGGAACGCTTGATCATTTTGTTGATCTTTCTTAAAAAGGAATTTTGATGAGAATGTAGCTTATTCATAGTCAAAGTTTGATAGATGTGGATACTTTTAACCTAATAATGGCTTGTGATAATAGTTTAGTTGATTCTGAATGAAGGGTTGACCAATTCAATGATATGTAACCTCAGAATGGCTTGTGATAATAGTTTAGTTGATTTTGAATGAAGGGTTGACCAAATCAATGATATGTAAACCTCAAAATGGCTTGTGATAAAATTGTAGCAAATTTTGAATGAAGGGTTGACCGATTTGGTCAACCTCAAATGACTTGCTATGAAATTTTGGTCTGCTTTGATTGAGCAGTTCATCAGCTCAACGATCTATACTAGAGTCATAGAAAATGGATCTTGATGTAAAGACCATAACTTTTGATTCCACTGTTGGATTTTTCCTAACTTTCAGATATGTTGTTGGGTTGCAAAATGTGCCCAAAATTAATACTTGTTCACAAAGACTCGTAACTTTTGAATCCTAACTTGGTTCTTAAATTTGACCATCACTTTCGTGCACATTTTTGAAACAAAATATCCAAAATTTAGGAAAATCCTAAAGTGGACTCAAAAGTGGTCTCTACACTAAGGCTCATTTCTATAACTCCATTAAATCATTGAACTAATCAACCGCTCAATCAAAGTTGGTCAAAAATTCATAACAAGATATATTGAGGTTACAAATCACTAAATTGGTCAAACTTTGACTATTAATTGACTGCAATCTCATCACAAATCATTTTTGAGCAATAGATCACCGAATCAATCAAGCATTCAAACAGAATTAGCTACGATCTCATAATAAACCATTCTAAGGTTATAAATCACCAAACAACTCAACCCTTCACTCACAATTCACTCAAATCTCATAACAAATCATTCTAGTGTTAAAAATCATCGAATCAGTCAACTCTATGATCATAACCAAAAAAAATCTCATACCAGGACATTCTAAAGTTAGAAAGAAAATATGATCTTAAACTCTACCATTTTTGTATAGACTTGCACACATAAACTCGTAACTTTTGAAACCAAACTTGGTTCTCAAATCTAACAATTGATTCTGGGAACATTTTGTCCTCAACATATCTAAAACTTAGGAAAATCCAATAGTTGAATCAAAAGTTATAGACTCTACACCAAGACCTATTGTTTGTGACTCCATTATAGATCACTAAATGGATCAACCGCTCAATCGAAGCCAGCCAAAATTTTATAGAAAGTTGTTCAAATGTTATAAATCATTGAATTGGTCAACCCATCACTTACAATGAGTTATAATTTCATAATAAGTATTCTAAGGTTACCTATGATCCTATTTGAATCAACTAAAATGTTAGTACAAGTCCTCCTAAGTTTAGGAGTATCTACTGGCTACAATCTCATCACAAGTTATTTTTAAGCTACAGATCATCGAACTGGTGAACCTCTCAACCAGATTAGATATGAAATTATAATAATTTATTCTAGAGTTTCAAATCACTAAATCAATCAAATCTACACTCATAACCAACTAGAATCTTATAGCAGGCAATTCTAAGGTTAGAAAGAAAATATTATCTTAAACTCTATCATTTTTGTATCGAGTTATACATAGAGATTGTTAACTTTTTTTGAATTAGAACTTGGTTGTTAAATCTGAATATCAATTTTGGGCACATTTCACCCCCTAAACCACCTATTTGAAACTTAAGAAAATTAAATGGTGTTATCAAAAGTTATGGTCTACACACCAAGACCCCCTTTTCTATACAAAAATAATGGAGTCACAAAAAAATTGGTATCGGTTTAGAGACCATAACTTCTGATTCCACCATTGGATTTTTCTAAGTTTTGAATATGTTATGATTCTCCTTATACAATTCTATACAAAAATGATAGAGTTTAAAATTATTATTATTTCTTTCTAACCTTAGAATTGTCTCTTATGAGATTCTAGGTGGTTATGAGTGTAGAGTTGATTAATTTGATGATTTGTAACTCTAGAATGACTTATGATGTGATTTGAGAAAATCATGAGTGAAGGGTTGAGCTGTTTGGTGATCTATAACCTCAGAATGATTTCTCATGAGATTGAACCTAATTCTAATTGAACACTTGACTAATTCAAAGATTTGTATCTCTAAAATGACTTGTGATGAGATTGTAGCCAATTCACAGTCAAAGTTGGTCACTGATTTGATTATTTCTAAAATCAGAATGTCTCGTCATAACATTTTAGTTGATTCTAAGTGAAGTGTTGATCGACTTGATGATATGTAACTTCAAAATGGCTTGTTATAAGATTGTAGCTCATTCTCTAATATTTAAACTCAGAATAGTTTGCTATGAAATTTTGGTCAACTCTAATTAAGTGGTTGATCAGTTCAACAATCTATAATGAAGTCATAGAAAAATGGGTAGCTAAATGTCACCATAAGTTTTGATTCCACCATTGGATTTTTCTAGATTTTAGATATGTTGTTGGGTAGCTAGATGTTCCCAAAATAAATGGTTAGATTTAAGAACCAACTTTTGAAACAAAATTTATGAGTCTTCATGTACAGAGTCTATAAAAAAGTGGTAGAGTTTAAGATAGTGGTTTCTTTCTAACCTTATCAGATGTTATGAGATTCTAGTTGTCAAACTTTGAATATGAATTAGATAAATCTTAGTACAAGTCATTTTAAAGCTACAAATAATCAAACCAGTCAAACTTTCTAGCAAAATTAGGTACAATTTCATAACAATCCATTATGAGGTTATAGAGCACTAAACAACTCAACCCTTTTATTCACAATTTGCTAAAATCTCATAACAAGTTATTTTAGAATTACAAATCACTGAAATGGTCAACTCTACACTCATAACCAACTAAAATCTCATAAAAAACCATTTTAAAGTTAAAAAGAAAACACAATCTTAAACTTTGTCATTTTTGTATAGACTTGTACACAAAGACTCATAACTTTTGCATCAAAATTTGATTTTTGAATCGAACTCTCAATTTTTGGTACATTTCACCACCCAACACCATATCTAAAACTTAAGAAAATCTAATGGTGGAATCAAAACTTAGGGTTTCCACAGCGGTACCCTTTTTTGGTGACTCCATTATAGATCATTGAACTGATCAACTAGTCAATTAGATCTAATCAAAATTTTATAGCAAACCACTCTAAGGTTAAAAGATCACATGATCGATCACTACTTCACTCAAAATGTGCTACAATCTTATAACAAGCCATTCTCAACTTACATATCACCAAATCAATCAACTCTTCATTGAGAATCAACTAAAATATTATTACAAGCCATCCTAATGCTAGAAGTAATTAAATCAGCTAAACTTTGACTATGAATAGGCTACAAATTCATCACAAGTTTGCTAAAGTTTGACTACAAATGGGCTAAAAAAATTTAAAAATGAAACATGTTTGTTGAGCATGAAGGAATCCAAAATAGTAAAAGATGCACTAAAAAATGTTGATTGGTACAAAGCCATGGAAGAAGATATTGAACAAATAAAGAAGAACAAAATATAGAGTCTAGTTCTTAGACCAAAAGACTCTTAAGAATGTGATTGGTACCATGTGGGTATTCAGAAACAAGCTTAGATGAAAATGGTGAAGCCACAAGAAACACATCTAGATTAGTTTGCAAGGGATATGCATAAGAAGAAGAAATTGGCTATGGAGAGACATTTTCCCTTGTTGCTAGATTGGAAAGAGTAAGAACTCTACTTGTTTATGCTACATACAAAGATTTCAAAGTTTATCAGATGAATGTTACATCTGCATTTCTAAATGACATATTAAATGAAGAAGTTTACATAGAATAACCATAAAGTTTTGCTTATGTTAACAATAAGAATATGGTATGTAGATTGCACAAAGCTCTATATGGTTTGAAACAAACACTAAGAGCATTGTATGAGAGACTTCATACTTATCTTGTGAAATTTGGATTTGAAAGGACTGATGATAACAACAATCTGTAAATAAAGACAAAGAAAGGCAAAGGTATTTTGCTATCTGAAATATTTCTTGATGACATCATATTTAAAGGAAAAGATGATTTATGTAAGGATTTCACAAATCCGATGAAGCAAGAATTTGAAATGTCTATGCTTGGAGAGATCAAATTATTTGTAGATTTGCAAATATATCAGATAAAATATGCTATATACATCACTCAGTCAAAGTATGTCAAGAAAATATTTAAAAAAATTGGATTAGAGGACTTTAAACCAGTAAACACAGCACACCTATGGTGACAGGACACAAACTGTCAAAGAATGATAACTCTACTAAGGTGAACCAAGCAATGTGCAGATCTATGATTGGAAAATTGCAATATATAGTACATAGAAAACTTGATATTGCATTATATGTAGGGATAGTTGCAAGATTCTCTGCTAATCCTAGGGAAAATCATTTAATGGCTATGAAGAGAATAATGGCTTGTCATGAGATTGAAATTCATTCTGTGCGAAGGGTTGACCAATTCAGTGATCTGTAACCTGAGAATAACTTTTTACAAAATTTTGGCCATCTTTTATTGAGCGGTTGACTAGTTCAACAATCTATAATGGAGTCACAGAAGAATGGGTCCTTGTATAGAGACCATAACTTTTGATTCCACTGATTGATTTACCTGAGTTTTAGATATGTTGCTAGGTGGCAAAATGTGCCCAAAATAAGCAATTAGATATAAGAATCAAATTTTGATTTAAAAAGTATGAGTCTTCATGTACTAGTCTAGACAAATATGGCAACGTTTAAGGATTGACCGATTCTAGTTGGTTATGGATGTAGAGTTGATTAATTTGCTGATTAACTCTTGCATTATTTTTTATGAGATTTGTGAAATTATGAGTGAGGGTTGAGTTGTTCAGTGATCTATAACCGCATAATAGTTTTTATGAGATTGTACCTAATTCTAAATGAACGCTTGACCATTTCGGTGATCTATAGCTTAAAGATGACTTGTGATGAGCTTGTAGCCGATTCATTGTCAAACTTTAAACAATTTGGATATTTCTAAGCTCAAAATGACTTGTAATAACATTTTAGTTGATTCTGATTGAAGGGTTGGCTGACTTAATGATATGTAACCTCATAATAAATTGCTATAAAAATTTGGTCTACTTTAATTGAGCAGTTGATCAGTTTAGTGATTTATAATAGTCACAAAAAAAAGAATCTCAGTGTAGAGACCAATAGCTTTTGATTCCACTGTTGATTTTTCCTACATTTCACATATGTTGTTGGGGGGTGAAATAAGTCCAAAATCGATGGTCAGATTTAAGAACAATATTATGATTCAAAAGTTATGAATTTTTGTGTACAAAAATGGTAGAGTTTAAGATCGTGCTCTCATTCTAACCTTAGAATGGCCTATTATGAGATTTGAGCAAATTGTAGGTGATGGGTTGAAGTTGTTTGGCAATTTGTAACCTCAAAATAATTTATCATGTGATCGTACCTAATTTTGATTGGGTAGTTGACGAGTTTGATAATTTGTTGCTAAAAAATGACATGGGATGAGATTGTAGCCAATTCATAGTCAAAGTTTGATCGATTTGGATTGGTCTAACCTTGGAATGGCTTGTAATAACATTTAAATTGATTCCAAGTTAAGGGTTAACTGATTTGATGATATGTGACCTTTGAATGACTTGTTATGAGATTCTAGCTCATTTTGAGTGAAGGCTTAGCCAATTTGTTATCATTAACCTCAGAATGACTTGCCATGAAATTCTGGCCAGCTTTGATTGAGCGGTTGATCAGTTGAACAATCCAATTGAGTCACACAAAATTGGGTCTTAGCGTAGAGACCATAACTTTTGATTCTGCTAGGAGATTTTCCTAAATTTTGGATATGTTGTTGGGGGGCAAAATGCACACAAAATCAATGGTAAGATATAAGAACCAAGTTTTGAGTGTAGAGGTTACTAATTTGGTGATTTGTGACTTATAGTCAAAGTTTAACCAATTTGGATACTTCTAACTTCATACTAGCATATAATAATATTTTAGTTGATTCTGAGTGAAGAGTTGACCAATTTGATGATTTGTAACCTAAGAATGGCTTGTTTTGAGATTGTAGCTCATTCTGAGCAAAGGATTGACCGATTCAGTGATCATAACTTCATAATGGATTGCTATGAAATTCTAACCTGCTCTGATTGAGCAATTGATTAGTTCAATGATATATATGGAGTTCTAAGTTTTAGATATGTTAACAGTTGGAGGGCAAAATGTGCCCAAAATTAACAATCAATAAAATTTTTGAGTCTCTATACACAAGTCTATAAAAGAATGACAAAGTTAAGATCGTGTTTTATACTTAACCTTAGAATGGCTTGTTACAAGATTCTAGTTGGGTATGAGTGTATAGTTGACTAATTCAATGATTTGTAACTATAGAATAATTTGTTTACAAATTTATGTGAATTGTGAGTGAAAGTTTGAGTTGTTCAATGATGATCCATAATCTCAGAATGGTTTGTTATGAGATTGTACCTAATTCTGATTAAAAGCTTGACTGATTCAGTGATTTATAGTTCAAAAATAAATTGTGATTATCCCTTTCCATCCACATGAACTATACTACTATCCCACTTTCCATATTCCATCCAACTACACCATCCATTCACTGTGCAATATTAACCTTGCAGCCCGGACCGCACTCTACAATTACACTATGTACGTGCAGGGCACCGACCGTACTGTTTATGCTGTGGCCCTCCCCCAATGGCCTGGGCCCCCACGCGCCCATTTTGTCTATGTCCACTAACTGCCCCAGGTAGTAGCTAATTCATTATCAAAGTTTGACTGATTCTCTAATCTGGAACCTAAAAATGACTTGCTATGAAATTTTGGCCTGCTTTGATTGAACAGTTGTTTAGTTCATTGATCTATAATGGAGTCATGGAAAAATGGATCTCATCTTAGAGACCATAACATTTAATTCCATGATTAGATTTTCTTATATTTTAGATATGTTGTTAGGGGGCAAAACATGCCACAAGTTGATGGTCAAATTTATGAACCAAGTTTTAATTCAAAAGTTATGAGTCTCCATATACGAGACTATACAAAAATGATAGAGTTAAAGATCTTGTTTTCTTTCTAACCTTAGAATGGCCTATTATGAGATTCTAGTTTGTTATGAGTGTAGAGTTGACTGATTCAACAATTTATAACTCTATCATGACTTGTTATGGGATTTGAGAGAATTGTGAAGGAAGGGTTGAGTTGTTCAGTGATTTGTAACCTTAGAATAGTTTTCTATAAGAGTGTACCTATTTTTGATTGAACACTTGACCAGTTTGGTGACTTGTAGCTCAAAAATGACTTGTAATGAGATCATAGCTGATTCGCAATCAAAGTTTGTCCAATTTGGATACTCCTAACCTTAATGGCTTATAATAACATTTCAATTGATTTTGAGTGAAGGGTTGATCGATTCGATAATATATATAAATATCAGAGTGACTTGTTATGAGATTTTAGCTCATTCCTAATAAAGAGTTGATCAGTTCGGTGATCTACAATAGAGTCACTAAAAAATGGGTCTTGACGTAGAAACCATAACTTTTGATTCCACTATTGAATTTTTATAAGTTTGTTTAGATATGTTGTTAGGGTGAAATGTGCCTAAAATTGATAGTCAAATTTAAGATCTATGATCTAATTTTAAAGTTATGAGTCTCGGTGTACTTCATACAAAAATCACAGAGTTTTAGTTCATGTTTTCTTTCTACCCTTAGAATGGCCATGAGATTCTACTTGGTAATGAGTATCGAGTTGATCGATTTGACAATTTGTAACTCTATAATGACTTGTGAGATTTGAACGAATTGTGAGTGAAAGGTTGAGTTGTTAATTGATATGTAACCTCATAATGGTTTGTAATAAGATCATCCCTAATTCTAATTGAACATTTGAATTATGAAATGTGCCCAAAATTGATGTTTAGATTAAAAAATCAAGTTATAATTCTAAAATTATGAGTCTCTATGTATAAATCTATACAAAAATGATAGAGTTTAAGATCATATTTTCTTTCTAACCTTAGAATGGCATGTTATGAGATTTTAAGTTGGCTCTGACTATAGAGTTGAACAATTCGGTCATTTGTAACACTAGAATGACTTGCTAAGAGATTTGAGTGATTTCACACATGATTGAGTTTTTTAGTGATTCTTAATGTCAGAATGGTTTTTTTATGAGATTGTATCTAATTTTTCATTGAATGCTTGAACGATTTGGTGATCTGTAGCTTAAAAATTACTTGTGATGAGATTGTAGCCAATTCATAGTCAAATATTGACCGATTTGGATACTTCTAATCTCACAATGGCTTATTATGAGATTGTAGCTCATTCAAAGAGAAGGGTTGACTATTTCAAAGATCTATAACTTTAGAATGATTTGCTATGAAATTTTGGCCGACTTTGATTAAGCGACTGATGAATTCAGCTATTTATAAATAGAGTCACAAAAAAATGGGTCTTAGTGTAAAAACAATAAGTTTTGATTCCACTGTTGGATTTTCCTAAATTTTAGATATGTTTTTGGAGTTTTCTAAGTCTCTGTATACAATTCAATACTAAAATGATAGAGTTTAAGATCACATTTTCTTTCTAATGTTAAAATAGTCTATTATAAGATTCTAGTTAGTTATGAGTGTAGATTTGACTAATTCAGTGATTTGTAACTCTAGAATGACTTATTATGAGATTATAACAAATTGTAACTGAAAGTTTGAATTGTTAAATGATCCTCATAATTGTTTCTTATGAGATCATACCTAATTTCATTTGAATGCTTGATCAATTCGGTGATTTATATCTTAGAAATGACTTGCAATGAGATTGTAGCTGATTCATAGTCAAAATTTTGACCAATTTGGATAGTTCTAACCTCAGAATGGCTTGCAATAATATTTTACTTGAGTCTGAGTGAAGTGTATACATTCAATGATATATAACCTCAAAATAGCTTGGTATG
The DNA here is from genome assembly GCA_028749045.1 of Cupressus sempervirens. Classification (NCBI taxonomy): domain Eukaryota; kingdom Viridiplantae; phylum Streptophyta; class Pinopsida; order Cupressales; family Cupressaceae; genus Cupressus; species Cupressus sempervirens. The sequence continues at coordinate 560,908,210 of CM053785.1, read as the reverse complement.
AGATTGCAGCTCATTCAATGTGAAGGTTTGACTGATTCGGTGATTTGTTACTTTAGAATGACTTGCCATGTAATTTTGGTCAACTCTAATTGAGTAGTTGATTAGTTTAGTGATCTATAATGGTGTTACAGCAAAATGGGCCTCAGTGTAGAAACCATAACTTTTGATTCCACCATTGGATTTTTCTAAGTTTTAGATTTCTTGTTAGGGGATGAAATGTGTCTAAAATTGATGGTCAGATTTAAGAACCAAGTTTTGATTCAAAGGTTTTGAATCTATGTATACAAGTTTATACAAAAATGGTAGAGTTTAAGATCATGTTTTCTTTCTAACCTTAGAAAGGCATGTTATTAGGGTAGAGTTGGCTCATTTGGTGATTTGTAATTCTAGAATGAAATTTTATGAGATTTGACCAAATTGTGAATTAAATGGCCAAGTTGTTTGGTAATCTATAACCTTAGAATGGTTTGTTATGAGATTGTACCTAATTCAGGTTGAATGCTTGATCAATTTGTGAAATATAGCTCAAAAATAACTTGTGATGAGAATGTAGCTGATTGATAGTCAAACTTTGACCAATTTGGATACATCAAACTTTTGAATGGATATTTACTTGATTTTGAGGGAAGGGTTGACTGATTCGATTATTTGTAACCTTAGAATGACTTGCTATGAAATTTTTGTTAGCTCTTATTGAATGGTTGACTAATTCAACAATTTATAATTGAGTCACAAAAAAATGGGTCTTAGTGTAGAGACCATAATCTTTTATTCCACCATTGGATATGTTTTAGTTTTGGATATGTTGTTGTGGCACGCAATGTCTCTAAAATTGATAGTTAAATTTAAGAACCAAGTTTTTATTCAAAAGTTATTTTAAGCTACAAGATCATGGAACAAGTTAAGCATTCAATAGCAATTAGTTAGATCTCATAACAAACCATTATGATGTTACAAATCACCTAACAACTTAACCCTTGACTCACAATTCACTCAAATCTCATACTAAGTCATTCTAGAGTTACAAATTACCAAATTAGTCAACTCTACAATCATAACCAACTAGAATCTAATAAGACATCATTTTAAGTTTAGAAAGAAATCATGATCTTAAAACTCTAAATCACTAAATCAGTCTACTCTACAATCATAAAAAACTAGAATCTCATAATAGGCCATTCTAAGGTTAGAAATAAAACACATTTTTAAACTCTGCTATTTTTGTATAGATTTGTAAAAGGAGACTTGTAACTTTTGGATAAGAACTTGGTTCTTAAAATCTGACTATAGATTTATGGCACATTTCCTGCCACAACAACATATCCAAAAATTTAAAAAATTCAATGGTGGAATAAAAAGTTATGGTCTCTACAAAAAATGCATTTTTCTATAAATCCATTATAAATTGTTGAACTAGTCAATTGCTCAATAAAAGCTGACAAGAATTTCATAGCAATTCATTCTAAGGTTATTAGATAACCAAATTGGACCCTTTCATCAAAATCAAGTAAATATTATTACAAGCCATTTTGAAATGAGAAGTATCCAAATTAGTCAAAGTTTGACAATGAATTGGCTACAATCTCATCGCAAGTCATTTTTGAGCTATAGTTCACCGAACTGGTCAAGCATTCAATCCAAATTAGGTACAATCTCATAACAAACCATTTGAGGTTACAGATAACCAAACAACTCAACCATTCACTCATAATTCGCTAAAATATCATAACAAGTCATTTTAGATTTATAAATCACGAAATCAGTAAACTCTACACACATAACCAAGTAGAATCTCATAATAAGCCATTCTAATGATAGAAATTAAATATGATCTTAATTAAACTCTACCATTTTTATAAAGAAATGTATACGGAGACCTAGGAAACTCAAAAAACATATTGGAAACTTAGATCCAATGGTGGAATCAAAAGTTATGGTTTCTAGACTAAGACCCATTTTTCTATGACTCCATTATAGATCGCTGAACTAATCAATTGCATAATTAGAGCTAGCCAAAATTTTAAACCAATTCATTCTAAGGTTATAGAGATCATTGAAACTATCAACACTTCCCTCTAAATGAGCTACAATCTCATACCAAGCCATTCTAAGGTTAGGAGTGTCCAAATAAATCAAACTTTGATTATGAATCAGCTACAATCTCATCACAAGTCATTTTTTTAAAGCTACAGATCATCAAACTAGTTAAGCATTCAATCAAAATTAGGTATGATCTCATAATAAACCATTCTCACATTATAAATCATTGAACAACTCAACCTTGTACTCACAAATCACTCAAATCAATTAACAGGTCATTCTAGAGTTACAAATGATCGAACTAGTCAACTTTGCACTTAGAGCCAACTAGAATCTCATAATAGCCCATTCTAAGTTAAGAAGAAAACACCATCTTAAACTCTCTCATTTGGATTTTGGGCACATTTCAGCCCCAACAACATATGTGAAACTTACAAAAATCCAACACTTAAATAAAAAGTTATGGTCTCTACACCATTAATAATTTTTGTGTGACTCTATTATAGTTGTTGAATTGATCAACCGCTCAATCCAAAATGGCCAAAACTTCATATCAGTTTATTCTAAGGTTACAAAATCATTGAATCGCTCAACCATTCACTCAAAATGGCTAAAATCTCATAGAAAGTCATTCTGAGGTTACATATCATCGAATCAGACCAACTTTCACTCAAAATTAACCAAAAACATTATTTACAAGCCATTCTAAGGTAAAATGTATCTATGTATCAACACTTGTAACTTTTGAAATAGAACTTGGTTCTTAAATCTAAACATTAATTATGGAATCAAAAGTTATGGTCTCTACAACGAGATCTATTTTTCTTTATAGATCGCTAAACTAATTAACTGCTCAATGAATTCATAGAAAATCATTTTCATGTTCCAAATCATCGAATTGGTTAATGCTTCACTTATAATGAGCTACAATATCAATAGTCAGTCAGATTTAGGAACTTAGTTTCGATTCAAAAGTTATGAGTTATGTACAAGTCTATATAAAAATGGTATATTTTAAGGTTATTCTTTCTTTGTAACCTTAGAATGGCTTGTTATAAGATTCTAGTTTGGTGATATGTTGCTTATAAATAAATTGTGATAAGATTCTAGCCAATTCATAGTCAAAGTTTAATCAATTTGGATACTTCTAACCTTTAAAATGGGTTTGGGTTGTTCGATGACTTGTAATGTTAGAATGGTTTGTTATGAGATTGTATCTAATTTTGATTGAACGCTTGATCGATTTAATGATCAATAGCTTAAAAATGACTTGTGATAAGATTGTATTTGATTCAAAGTCAAATTTTGACTAATTTGAATACTTCTAACCTCATAATGGCTTGTAATAATGTTTTAGTTAATTTTAAGTAAAGGGTTGACCGATTCGATGATATGTAACCTTATAACAACTTGTTATGAGATTACATATAACCTCATAATGACTTGCCATAAAATTTTGGCTACCTCTGATTGAGCAATTGATCTAGTCAATGATCTATAATGGAGTCACATAAAAATTAGACTCAGTGTAGTGACCATAACTTTTGATTCCACTGTTGAATTTTTTTGAGTTTTAGATATGTTTCTAGGGGGAAAAATGTGCCCAAAGTCAACATTTAGATTTAAGAACCAAATTTATATTCAAAAGTTATGAGTCTTTGTGTAAAAGTCTACACAAAAAATGGTAGAGTTTAAGATCTATTTTTTTCTACCTTAAAATGACTTGTTATGAGATTCTAGTTGTTTATGAATGTAGAGTTGATAGATCTAGTGATTTATAACTCTAGAATGACTTGTTAAGAGATTTGAAAGAACTATGAGTGAAGGGTTTAGTTATTCGATGATCATTACTTACCCCAGAATAGTTTTTTATGAGATTGTGCATCATTGAAATTGAACACTTGATAGGTTCAGTGATATTTAGCTCAAAAATGACTTGTGATGAGATTGTAGTTGATTCCTAGTCAAATTTTGATCAATCTAGACACTTCTAACATTAGAATGGCTTGTAATAACATTTTACTTGATCCCGAGTGAAGGGTTGAATGATTCAATGGTATATAACCTCAGAATGGCTTGTTATAAGATTGTAGCCTCAAAATGATAACTATAGCCTCAGTGATCTATAATGGACTCGTAGAAAAATGGGTCTCAATGAAGAGACCATAACTTTTGATTTCACCAAGCTTTTCCTAAGTTTTGGATATGTTGTTGAGGGACGAAATGTCCTCAAAATTGATGGTCAGATTTAAGAACTAGATTCTTATTCAAAAGTTATGACTCTTGGTGTACAATTCTATAAAAAAAATGGTAGAGTTTAAGATTGTGTTTTTTGTCTAACCTTAAAATGGCCTTTTATGAGATTTGAGAGAATTGTGAGTTAAGGTCTAAGTTGTTTGATGGTCTGTACAACTCTATGCAAAAGGTTAAAATTACTATCATGTTTTCTTTCTAACCATTGACTTGCCTACTATGAGATTGTAGTTGGTTATGGTGTGGAGTTGATTGATTTATTTATCTGTAACTCTAGAATAACTTGTTATGAGATTTCACTGAATTGTGAGTGAAGGGTTGAATAATTCGATCATCTATAACATCAGAATGATTTGTTATGAGATTGTACCTAATTTTGATTGAATGTTTGACTGATTCGGTGGTCTATATAGCTCAAAAATAACGTGTGATGAGATTGTAGCCAATCATAGTCATAGTTTTGCCAATTTGGATACTTTTAACCTCAGAATGGCTTGTAATAACATTTTTGTTGATTCTGAGTGAAAAGTTGATGCATTTGATGATATGTAAACTTAGAATAGGTTGTTATGAGATTGTAGCTCATTCTGAGCAAAGGGTTGATCGATTCAGTGATCTCTAACCTCAAAATGACTTGCTATAAAAATTTAATCAGCTCTGATTGAGCAATTGATTAGTTCAATAATCCATAATGGAATCACAAAAAAATGGGTCTCAGTTTATTGACCATAAATTTTTATTCTGCTATTAGATTTTCTAAATTTTGAATATATTGATGGGGCAAAATGTGCCAAAAATTGAATATCAAATTTAAGAACCAAGTTCTGATTCAAAAGTTATGAGTCTTTATGTACAAGTCCATAGAAAAATGGTAGAGTTTAAGATCATAATTTCTTTCTTACCTTAAAATGGCCTCTTATGATATCCTAGTTTGTTATGAGTGTAGATTTAATTGATTCAGTGACTTGTTATGAGATTTGAGTGAACTGTGAGTAAAGGGTTAATTTGTTCAGTGCTCTATAACCTCATAATAAATTTTTGAGATATCATACCTAATTCTATTTGAATTCTTGACTAGTTCGGTGATTTGTAGCTAAAAAATGACTTATGAGATTGTATTTTGTTGATAGTCAAAGTTTTATTGATTTGGATACTTCTAAACTTAGCATGGCTTGTAATAACATTTATTTTGATTCTGACTGAAATCTTGTTATTTTGATCATATGTAACCTTAGAATAGCCTATTATGAGATTATAGCTGATTCAAAGTGATGGGTTGATCAATTTAGTGATTTGTAACCTAAGAAACTATGAAATTTTGGTTAGCTCTAATTAAGCGCTTAATTAGTTTAGTGATCTATAATGCAGTCACCAAAAAATGGGTCATGGTTAGTGACCATAAGTTTTGATTCCACCGTTAGATTTTTTTAAGTTTCAGATATGTTGTTGGGGCTAAAATGTGCCCAAAATCTAGTCATATTTAAGAACCAAGTTCTGATTCAAAAGTTATGCATCTTTGTGTACAAGTAAGTCTATGCAAAAATGGCAGAGTTTAGAATTCAGTGATTTGTAATTCTAGAATGACTTGTTATAAGATTTTAGGGGAGGGTTGAGTTGTTTAGTGATTTGTAAACCTTATACTGACTTGATATGAAATTTTGGATGGCTTTGTTTAAGTGGTTGACCCATTCATCGATCTATAATGGAGTCACAAAAAAATGGGTCTCGATGTAGATACCATAACTTTTGATTCAATCGTTTGATTTTCCTAATTTTGAGATATGTTTGTGGGGGATGAAATGTGCCTAGAATTGACTGTTGAATTTGAGAACCAAGTTCAGATTCAAAATTCATGAGTTTCTATATACATTCTTTCTAACTTTAGAATGGCCTACTATGAGATTTTTTTTGGTTATGATTGTAGAGTTGATTGATTTAGAGATTTGTAACTCTAGAATGATTTGTTATGAGGTTTGAGTGAATTGTGAGTGAAGGGTTGAGTTGTTCAATGATCTATAGCTTTTGATTCCACTGTTAGATTTTGCTAAGTTTTAGATATTTTGTTGGGGGGTGAAATGTGCCCAATATCGGGTCAGATTTAAGAACCAAGTTCTAATTCAAAACTTAAGAGTCTCCATGTACAAGTCTATATGAAAATGGAAGAGTGATCGTATTTTCTTTCTAACTGAATGACCTATTATGAGTCTCCATGAGTGATCGTATTTAAGGGTTGATTGTATTTTCTTTCTAACTGAATGACCTATTATGATATTCTATTTGGTTATGAGTGTAGAGTTGACTAATTCAATGATTTATAATTCTAGAATGACTTTTTATGATATTTGAGTAAATTTTTCATTGAAGAGTTGAGTTGTTCAGTGATCTATAACTTCAAAATGACTTCCTATGAAATTTTGGCCATCTCTGATTAATTGGTTGATAAGTTAAGAGATCTATGATGGAGTCACAAAAAAATGTGTGTAGGTGTAAAATATCTAAAACTTGGGAAAATCCAATGGTGGAATAAAAAATAATGGTTTCTATAGTTAGACCTATTTTTTTATGACTCAAATATGGATCACTAAACTAATCAACTACTCAATCAAAGCTTACCAAAATCTACAATCATAACCAACTAGAATCTCATAATAGGCCATTCTAAGGTTAGAAATGAAACATTATCTTAAACTCTATCATTTTTGTATAGAGTATGGAGACAAACTCTTAACTTTTAAATCAGAACTTGGTTCTTAAATTTGATCATTACATATCATCAAATCGGTCAGCCCTTTTCTCAAAACCAAGTAAAATATTATTACAAGACATTCCTAAGGTTAGAATTATCCAAATCTTTCAAACATTGACTATGAATCAGATAAAACCTCATCACAAGTGATTTTTGAGCTATAGATCTCTAGTCATTTTGAGCTATAAGTTTATACAAAAATTGCAAAGTTTAAGATTGTGTTTTATTTCTAATTTTAGAATGGTTTATGAGATTCTAATTGGTTATGAGTGCAAAGTTGATTGATTTGATTATTTGTAACTCTAAAATGACTTGTGATGTGATTTGAACAAATTGTGAGTGAAGGGTTGAGTCATTCAGTGATATATAACCTCAGAATGACTTGTTATGAGATCATACCTAATTTTAATTGAATGCTTGATTGGTTTGACAAACTGTAGCTTAAAAATGACTTGTGATCAGTTGTAGCCAATTTATAATCAAAGATTAACCAATTTGATTACTTCTAATATCAAGATGGCTTGTAATAACATTTTAGTTGATTCTGACTAAAGGGTTATATGTAACCTCGAAATGACTTGTTATAAGATTGTAGCTCGTTTTGACCAAAGTGGTGATCTTTAACCTTAGAATGGCTTGCTTTAAAATTTTGGTTAGCTCTAATTATGCAGTTGATCAGTTCAATGATCTATAATGGAGTCACAAAAAAATAGGCATCGGTGTAGAAACCATATATTTTGATTCTACCATTTGATTTTTCTAAGTGTTGGATATGTTGGTGGGTTTCATGTGCTTAAAATCGACGATCAGATTTAAGAGCCAAATTTTGATTCAAAAGATAAGAGTCTTTGTGTACGAGATTCTTGTTGGTTATGAGTGGAGAGTTAACCAATTTGGTTATTTGTAACTCTAAAATAATTTGTTATGAGATTTTAGTGAATTGTGAGTGAAGGGTTGAGTTGTTCAATGCTCTATAAACTTAGAATGGTTTGGTATGGAAACATACCTAATTTCAATTGAATGTTTGACTAGTTTGATGCTCTAAATCTTAAAAATGACTTATGATGAGATTTTAGTTGATTCATAGCCAAAGTTTGATCAATTTGGATATTTCTAACCTTAGAATGGCTTGTAATAATATTATAGTTGATTATGAGTTTAGGGTTGACCAATTTGATGATATTTAATGACATATGGATTGTTATGAAATTGTACCTCATTCTAAACAAAGGGTTGACCAGTTTGGTGATCTGTAGCCTTAGAATGACTTGTTATAAAATTTTGGCAATCTCCAAATGTACATTTGATCAATTTAACAATCTATAATGGGATTCACAGAAAAATGGGTCTTGATGTAGAGACCATAACTTTTGATACCACCATTGGATTTTCTTAAATTTTAGATATATTTTTAAGGAGAGAAATGTGCTTAAAATTGATGGTCAAATTTAAGCACCAAGTGTTGATTGAAGAGTTATGACTCTGTGTACAAGTCTATACAACAATTATAGACTTTAAGATACTATTTTTTTTCTTACCTTAGACTTTTCTAAAGAGTTTTGATGATAGAATTCTCTAATTTAGGGATTTGTAACTCTAGAATGACTTCTTATGAGATTTGAGCGAATTGTAAGTAAAGGATTGAGTTGTTTGGAGATCTGTAACCTCAGACTTGTTTCTAATGAGATCATACCTAATCCTAACTGAACACTTGATTGGTTCAATGATCTATAGCTAAAAAATGACTTATGATGAGATTATAACCAATTCATAGTCAAAGTTTCACCAATTTGAATACTTCTAACCTCATAATGGCTTATTATGAGATTTTAGCTCATTCTGAGTGAAGGGTTGACCAATTCAATTATCTGTAACTTTAGAATAATTTGATATGAAATTTTGGCAGCCTCTAATTGAGTAGTGGATTAGTTTAGCGATCTATAATGGAGATGCAAAAAAATGGGTCTAGGTGTAGAGACCATAACTTTTGATTCCATTATTGGAATTTCTTAACTTTTGGATATGTAATTAGAGGTCAAATGTATCTAAAATCAATGGTCAAATTTAAAATCCAAGTTCTGATTTAAAAGTTACGAGTCTACATGTACAAGTCTATAAAAAGATGGTAGAGTTTAAGATCACATTTTCTTTCTAACCTTAGAATGGCCTGTTATGATATTCTTGTTTGTTATGACTGTAGAGTTAATTGATTTAGTGATTTGTAACTCTAGAATGACTTGTAATGAGATTTTAGCAAATTGTGAGTGAAGGGTAGAGTTGTTTGGTGATCTGTGTAACCTTAGAATGGTTTTTTATGAGATCGTACCAAATTCTAATTGAACGGTTAACTGGTTCAGTGATATGTAGCTTAGAAATGACTTGTGATGAGATAATAGCTGATTCATAGTCAAAATTGATCGATTTGAATACTTCTAACCTCAACATTATAATAACATTTTAGTTGATTCTAAGTGAAGGGTTAACCAATTTGATGATATGTAACCTAAGAATGGTTTGTTATCAGATTTTAGATCATTTTTAGCGAAGGGTTATTTGATTCAGTGATCTGTAACTTCAGAATGATTTGTTATAAAATTTTGGCTATCTCTGATTGAGCAATTCATTAATTCAACTATTAGAGAAAAATGGGTCTCGGTGTAGAGACCTTAAATTTTGATTACACCATTAGATTTTCCTAAGATTCAGATATGTTGTTGGGGGCCAAAATGTGCCTAAAATGGATGGTTACTTATTCAAAAGTTACGAGTCTCCATGTACATGTCTATTTAATAATGGAAAAGTTAAAGATTATGTCTTCTTTCTAACCTTAGAATGGTTTGTTATGTTATTCTAGTTGGTTATGAGTGTAGAATTGAATAATTTGGTGATTTGTAAGTTTAGAATGAGTTGTGATGAGATTTGAGTGAATTGTGAGTGAAAGGTTAGTTGTTCAAAGATTTGTAATGTTAGAAGAGTTTGTTATGATATTGTTCCTAATTTGGATTGAACATTTTAGTTCATTTTCAGTGAAGGGTTGATTGATTCAGTAATCTCTAACCTCAAAATAACTTGCTATGAAATTTTAGCCATCTCTAATTTAGAAGTTGATTAGTTTGATGATCATGGAGTCACAAAAAAATGGGTGTATGTGTACAAACCATAACTTTTGATTCCATTGTTAGATTTTTCTATGTTTCAAGGGACATAATATGCCCAAAATTGATAGTCATATTTGTATAGACTTGTATCCTTGTACAAGTCTATACAAAAATGATAGTGTTTAAGATCATGTTTTCTTTCTAACTTTAGAATGACCTATTATCAAATTCTAGTTGGTTATGAGTGTAGAGTTGTTGACTGAGTCAGTAGATTTGTAACTTTATAATGACTTATTATGAGATTTGAGCAAATTGTGAGTGAAGGGTTAAATTGTTTGATGATTTCTAACCTCAGAATGGTTTATTATGAGATTGTAGCTCATTATGAGTGAAGGGTTGACTACTTCAGTGATTTGTAACCTTAGAATGACTTTCTATGAAATTTTGGCCTCCTCTAATTGAGAGTTTGATCAGTTCAACAATCTATAATGTAGTAACAGATTAATGGGTCTCAATGTAGGTAGACCATGACTTTTGATTCTATTTTTGGATTTTTCTATGTTTTTGATATGTTTTTGGGGGATGAAATGTGCCCAAAATTGATGGTTAGATTTAAGCACTAAATTATGATTCAAAAATTATGAGTTTCTGTGTACACTAAGTCTATAGAAAAATTACAAAGTTTAAGATTGTATTTTCTTTCTAATCTTAGAATGGCATGTTATAATATTCTAGTTGGTTATGAGTGTAGAGTTGATTGATTCGAAGATTTATAACTCTAGAATGATTTGTGATTTGAGTGAATTAGAGTGAAGGGTTGAGTTGTTTGGTGAACTGTAACCTCAAAATGTTTTGTTATGAGATTACACCTAATTTCAACTGAATGCTTGACCAATTCGATGATATGTAGCTTAAAAATGGCTTGTGATGAGAATGTAGCTGATTCATAGTCAAAGTTTGATCGATTTAATTACTTCTAATATTAGGATAAGAACGTAGCTCATTCTAAGAGACGTGGTGGTCAATTTTCTCTTATCTTTAATCTTAGAATGGCTTGCAATGAAATTTTGGCCAACTTTAATTGAGTGGTTGATCACTTCAACAATCTATAATGGAGTCATAGAAAAATTGGTATCGGTGTAGAGACTACTTTTGATCTATAACCTCATAATCCTTTCTATGAAATTTTTGTTATCTCTAATTGAATAGTTAATCAATTCAGTGATCTATAGTGGAATCACAGAAAAATGAGTTTTGGTGTAGAGACCATAACTTTAGTTAGATTTTTCTAAGTTTACCTTTTCTTATCTGTGATCTTAGTGTGACATTTTTTCCTTTCTTCTACAACTCCTAATCTCTCTTAGTACCCCCCCCGCCCCCCTTTCTATATTCTTTTCCACACTACTCTTGACTCCTTTTTTTTAAACATATATATGATATATGTTATTTCTTATATTTGATATGCTATTAGCTGGCAAAATGTGCCCAAAATTTAAGGTCAGATTTAAGAACCAAGTTCTGATTCAAAATTTATGACTCTCTGTGTACAAGTCAATGCAAAAATAGTAGAGTTTAAAATCATGGTTTTAAGACAACTCATATGTCTCTGCATATTCCTAAGTTTCTGTATGATAAATAATTAAATAATGTATTTAACCTAATTAAACTTAAGTAAAGTGTAATTAGTAAATACTTAATTACACCAACAGTTTCCAAAATTGACAATCAAATTTAAGTACCAAGTTCTTATTCAAAAGTTATGAGTCTCTATGTATAATATGATAGAGTTTAATATCATGTTTTCTTTCTACCCTTAGAATGATCTATGATGAGATTCTTGTTATTTATGAGTGTAGAGTTGACTGATTCAACAATTTGTAACTTTGTAATTACTTGTTTGAGCAAATTGTGAGTGGGTTGAATTGTTCAGTGATTTGTAACCTTAGAATGGTTTGTTATGAGATCATCACAAAGAAATGGGTCTCAATGTAGAGACCATAAGTTTTGATTTCATTGTTGGATATTCCTAAGTTTTGAATATGTTGAATTAGTCAACCCTTCACTCAAAATGAGCTATAATCTCATAACATCTTATTTTGAGATTAGATATCATTGAATAACAAGTTATTTTTAATCTACAAATTATTGAACTGATCAAGCATTCAATTAGAATTAGGTACTATCTCATAACAAACTATTTTGAGGTTACAAATCATCAAACAACTCAACCCTTCAATCACAATTTGCTCAAATCTTATGATAACTCATTCTAGAGTTACAAATCACTAAATCAATCAACTCTACACTCATGACCAACTAGAATCTCATAACAAATCATTGTAAGGTTATAAAGAAAACACAATCTAAACTTTGTCTTTTTTTGTATAGACATCTACACAGAGACTCATAACTTTTGAATCAAAACTTGGTTGTTAAAACTAATTGTTGATTTTAGCTACATTTTGTCCCCTAGCAACATATAGAAAACTTAGAAAAATCCAATGGTGAAATCAAAAGTTATGGACTCTACACTGAGAACCATTCTTTTGTGACTCCATTATACATCACTAAACTAACCACTTGAATTAGAGCTGTCCAAAATTTCATAGCAAGTAATTCTAAGGGCACCAAATCAATCAACCTTAGCTCAAGATGAGCTACAATTTCATAACAAGCCATTCTAAAGTTACATATCATCGAATCGATCAACCCTTCACTTTGAATCAACTAAAATATAACAAGCCATTCTAAGATTATAAGTATCCAAATTGGTCAAACTTTGACTATGAATTAGCTAGAATCTCATCACAAGTTATTTTTAAGCTACAGATCACTGAATCAATCAAGCATTTAATTAGAATTAGGTAAGATCTTATAAAAAATTATTCTAGGATTAGAAATTACTGAATCAGTCAATTGTACACTCATGAACAACTAAAATTTCATAACAAGCCATTGTAAAGTTAGAAAGAAAACATGATCTTTAACTCTACCATTTTTGTGTAGACTTCTACACTGAGACTCATTGATTTTGAATCAAAACTTGTTTCTTAAGTTTGATCGTCAATTTTTGGCACATTTTGTCCCCTAGCTATATATTCAACCTTAAGAAAATCCAATAGTTAAAATGTCTCAAATCTCAAAATAAGTCATTTTATAGTAAAAAATTATTGAATAAGTCAACTCTACACTCATAATCAACTAGAATCTAATATCAAGCTATTCTAAGGTTAGAAAGAAAACATGATCTCGATAATTATAGTCGATAGAAACATCACTGTTTTCATCTATATTCCAAAATCATACATGAAACTTTCACTTCATACGACTTCTCAATGGTCATTAAGAAATAAAGAACACAATAAAAAAAAAAAAGCACCAGATCATAAATTGAACCAATGAGATTCCATCTGCTACAAATAATAGGAGCTTTTGAACCTATCTTAACTCTCAGTATTCTTTTTGCAAGAGAAAGAAAACTGTGTTAAAGGATTACTTCGTTCTAGATAGCCATTTTTTGAAGTAGATAGAAACATATTGTAGATTGGGGTTGTGGGGAAGTACTACTTGATCATCCCTACCAATGTCAAGTCCTTATTGTTATCCCATTTCTATTGAAATATCTTTGGTCTAGATAAGATATTAGTTTCTTTTTTTTCACTAATCTTTTTTATATCTTGGTGTTTCTCACCATCTACCTTTGCTTGATTTTTAGTATATAATGATGGTAACTTCATACTTTTATACTTTTCCTCCTCCGCTATTGGGTCCCAATGACTAATATATGAACTGGGGCACATAGTTTTCACTGATTGTGCATGCTCTCACTCTTGTACATGGGGGATGGGACTTAATCATCTTACTGCAGGATTTGTAAGCTGTTTGATCTCACCCATATGATTATCTAGTTTTTTGATCTGAATATTCATCCCATTAACTTCTGTTTTTCCCTCTTTTTATAACTATAACTAAAAAAGGGAAAAATGAATCTCATATTCCAACGAACACATGTAGAGATATAGATAACACACATAAAGCTAAAGGAATTTCGTAACTAATAGCTTGAGCAGCAGCTCGGAGACCACCTAAAAAAGAATATTTATTATTGGATGCATATCCTGCTATAAGCAGTCCAAGGGGAGAAATTTGAAATTGCAATCCAAAAAAAAATGCCTATACTAAGATCAATTAAAACAATGTGGCGACCAAAGGGAATTACTAAATAGCCTAAAAAAATAGGTATCACCACTACCGCTGGTCCAATACTAAATAATCAAAAATCCCCCCTAGATGGGATAATATCCTCTTTTAGCAGTAATTTTATTCCATCCGTCAAAGCTTGAATAATTCCCAAAGGACCAACGTATTCAGGTCCAATGCATTGTTGTATTCCTGCAGATATTTTTCTTTCGAGCCATACAATAACTAATACTCCTATCGTAATTCCCAATAGAAGTATAATTATTTCAATTAGAATCCATATAAGACTATATATTTCTTTTGAAAATCTCAATCGGGAAAATAAATTGATAGCTTGTTCTTCGAGATCTGCTATATTAATCACCATTTTAATGATCAACCTCTTCCATAATGATATCTATACTACCCAAAGTCATCATGATATCGGCTAATTTCATCCTTTTAACCAGTTGAGGAGGAATTTGCAAATTAATAAAACCAGGTGGTCGGATTTTCCATCTCCAAGGAAAAATGTTATCATCTCCTATAAAAAAAATTCCTAATTCCCCCTTGGGAGCTTCTACTCTCACGTAATGTTCTTGTTTTGATAACTCAAAAGTAGGGGAAGGTTTTTTACTGATAAATCGAGATTCAAAATCGTTGCATTTCGAATCTTTTCCCTTATTTAAACGTCAAACCTCTAAATTCTCATAGGGACCTCCCAGAATTATTTCTAGGGCCTGTCTAATTATTTTTATAGATTCTTTCATTTCTATGATTTGAAGCAAATAACGAGCTAATGAATCTCCTTCTTTTTGCCATTGGATTTCCCAATCCAATTCATCATAACATTCATAATGATCCACTTTACGAAGATCCCATTGGATTCCAGAAGCTCGTAGCATGGGTCCTGATAAACTCCAATCTATTGCTTCTTCTCTATTAATAATGCCTACTCCCTCAACTCGTCTCAAAAAGATAGGATTGCGTGTAATAAGTCTTTCATATTCGGTCACTTTTGGAAAGAAATAATAGCAAAAATTGAAGCGTTTATCTACCCAACCGTTGGGTAAATCTACAGCTACTTCTCCAATACGAAAATAATTATGCATCATTTGCATACCCGTGGCAGCTTCAAATAAATCATATATCATTTCCCTCTCTCTTAAAATATAAAAGAAAGGAGTCTGCACACCAATATCAGCCATGAAAGGTCCAAGCCATAACAAATGAGAAGCTATACGACTTAACTCTAGCATAATCATTCTAATATAGCTAGTCCTTTTAGGTATTTGAATATTTTCCAACTTTTCTGGTGCATTAACCATTACCACCTCTGTGAACATAGTAGCTAAATAATCCCATCATGTTACATAGGGGAGATATTGAACAATTGTTCCGTTCTCAGCAATTTTTTCCATACCTCTATGTAAATAACCTAATATAGGTTCACAATCAATAACATATTCACCATCTAGAGTAACAATAAGTCAGAGAACACCATGCATTGATGGATGATGAGGACCCATACTTACCATCATGAGGTCTTTCTCCCTAGCAACCATAATCATAGCTCTTTCTTGGTTAAAAAAATCAATGAGAACAAAAAAAAAGAATGACTTATTAGGATTCAGAATTTAATAAAACATAATTTTTAAAAATGAAAATTTCATTCAAATCAAAATTAATGCAGTCCACGAATATCTAATTGATCGATTAAACGTTTGTAACGAAGTCAATCTTTTTTGAACAGATAAATCAGAAGTCGTTTATGTTTACCCACCCACAATTTTCCACAAACCTCTTTGGGACGATTAGTCTCTTCTTTGCAGGTCCAAATGTTCAGTAAGTTTTTGAATTCAACTGGTTAAATAATATACTTGAGATTCAACAGATCCTCTTTGTTCTCTAGGAATCAAAGAGGAGCGAACAGACAAATTTTTGATCATAAAAAAATATTTCGAAGTTCAATATTATTTGATTAATTTAATTTAGAGTAAGAAAAAAGAATGAGATCCATTTCTTTTTGTTCATGGTCTATATATTTCTTCCTATGTTTCGATCGAATGAATTTCTCTTCGGCATAAATAAAATGCAACTTTCGTAGAATAAAGTTACCCAACAAGATTTAATGTCAAAGTTTATTCGGGATTATTAAAAAGAATGATACACTTTGCTTTTCCATTGAGAAAGAAAAAAGGGATGACAGAATGATTAATAAATTCCCATATTTAAGGTCAAAGAGAAGAGCTATAGTAGATTATAGAACCGTGTCCCTTCATTTTTCCAAGTACCTCCAAGAGACCCTAAAGATTCCCATTGCTCCTCTCTATGGTCTTGGAGGGTGTACTATAGTTATACCACTTCCTCTAATTTATTCATTATTTTCGGAGTCTTCTTCATCTACTAAGGGAGGAAGAAAACCCTTGGGCTTTTTTCCCATTAGTAGTTCTCTCGGTATGTTCGGTCTTGGTCCCGTTATTATCATCCCATCCTTCTCACCAAAGAAAAACTCTCCTAAAGAAGAATAACTCGTAACATAAGAAAGAGCTTTTCTTGCGTCCGAATTTGCTTTTTTCCTCCAAACCTTGTTACGATGCTGTTTTTTGGATTTAGAAGTGCATTTTTTTGGTACAGCCATAATATTTTTATAGTTCGATTTTATTTAGAAAAAATAGAAATTTTTTGAATATATTATATATTTTTTTATTATACTATATATTTGTTTTTATATATCTTTAAATTCAATTCATTGTTTATAGTTTAGTTCCATTTTATGGATAAAAATATGATAGAATATTCTATCATATTTTTATTGCATTTTGGAACCTTATTATATACTATTTACTAATAACAAGAGATCCACGATACAAATTGATAACAATTAATAAATTCTTACATACACTTACATACATATATCGAATTTTGAGTAAATGAAAACTATATCATTTTAAGATATTCAATTATTTCTCATATTAATAATTCTAATTGGTTTCATTTTCTATTCAACTTAATACTACTATTAATCTACAATGAAAAATTGAATTCTAAATAAGAATGTGTGTGTACATAACTAATAGCTCAGTACCTAAACTGAAAAAGAGTTCCTTCTTGCTCATATTACAAATATTTGATTAGTATTAGTATTGACCAATGCAAATCTTTTGCAAAAAAAAGATAAAAAAAGTAAAAATTAAATATGAAATTGATAGGATTGCATCCCATATTCTATCGTTCTTCTTTATTCATGATATATCATTTTTATTTTATTCTCTTCAAGGTCTAGTTGATTGGAAACCAAGAATGTGGAATATCAAAATATTGAGAATAATTTTTTAATCTTCCTATGGAATTTATATACAAATATGCTCGGGTCGTGCCTTTCCTTTCACTTTCAGGTTCTATACCAATCGGATTAGGATCCTTTTTTTTTCCAAGAGCAACTAAGAGTGTTCGTCGTACATGGGCTCTTATTAGCATTTTTCTGTTAAGTGTAGCTATGTTTCTTTCTTTCAATTTGTTCTTGCAATAGATTATCGGTGGTCCCATCTATCTGTATTTTTGGTCCTAGGTTATTAATAATAAGTTTTCATTAGAGTTAGGCTATTTGATTGATCCACTTACTTTCATTATGTTAGTTTTAGTTACAACAGTTGGAACCATGGTTATGATCTACAGCGATACTTATATGTCGCACGATAAAACATATGTGAGGCTTTTTGGTTACCTTAATTTTTTCAATGCTTCTATGTTGGGGTTAGTTATTAGCCCTAATTTATTACATTTTTTTTTTTTTTTGGGAATTAGTAGGAATGTGTTCCTATTTATTGATAGGTTTCTGGTTTACACGACCTAGCGCGGCTAATGCTTGTCAAAAAGCATTTATAACTAATCGTGCAGGGGAGTTTGGACTCTTACTAGGAATTCTAGGTTTTTATTGGGTAACAGGTAGTTTTGAATTTCAATATTTGTTTGAAAAATTAAACGAGTTGATTGCCGTTGATGGGGTTGGTTCATTTTTTGTTACTTCGTGTGCTTTTCTCTTATTTTTAGGTCCAATAGCCAAATCTGCACAATTTCCACTTCATGTATGGTTACCTAATGCTATGGAAGGGCCTACTCCCTATTTCAGCTCTTATACATGCTGCTACTATGGTAGCAGCAAGAATTTTTCTTGTAGCTCAATTGTTTCCTCTTTTTAAAGCTCTACCTTTAATAATATATCTTATCTCTTGATAGGTGGAATAACAACTCTATTAGGAGCTACTATGGCTCTCGCTCAAAAAGATCTTAAAAGAGGCTTGGCTTATTCTACTATGTCTCAATTAGGCTACATGATGTTAGCTCTAGGGATAGATTCCTATCGAATCGCTCTATTCCATTTGATTACACATGCTTATTCCAAGGCATTATTGTTCCTAGGATCCGAATCAGTCATCCATTCCATGGAACCTATTGTTGGATATTGCCCCACTAAAAGTCAGAATATGGCTCTTATGGGTGGTTTGAGGAAATATATGCCAATTATGGGAATCACGTTTCTTTTAGGAACACTTTCTCTTTTTGGTATTCCACCTTTTGCTTGTTTTTGGTCTAAAGACCAAATTCTTAGTGATAGTAAGTTATATTCTCCCATTTTTGGGGGAATAACTTGGTTCACAGTAGGATTAACTACCTTTTACATGTTTCGTATGTATTTACTTACTTTTGAAGGGGACTTCCGCATAAATTTAGTTAATCCATATAACAACCATATTGCACTATATTTGACTTCTATGTGGGGAGAGGAGGAATCCCATATATCAAATAGAATGAGAGCGGATTCTATGTCGAATCAAATTATAGGAAGTAATAATTCCTTTTCCAAAGAAGCATTTAAAATTTCCAATGAGATGGAAGGATTGTACAAAAAGAACAGAGGTTTGGTTATCACTTATCCTTTCTTCTTCCATAAGGGATCTTTTGCATATCCCAAACAATCGGGCAAGACAATGCTATTTTGTTTAGTTATATTGGGAATATTTACTCTGTTTATTGGATTGATAGGAGTTCCTTTTTTTCAAAGCGGAATGAGTTATGACATATTATCTGAATGGTTTACTTCATCGATGACCCCTTTTGATAAGAAACATCCAGAAAATTGGCCCGAATTTTTACTAGACGCAATACCCTCAGTTGGTATAGCATTTTTTGGTATATTGATTGCCTTTATTTTCTATATACTTATTTACTTCTTATCAAAGGATGTATATTATAAAACAAATCCTAATATGAAGATTATTATGGACCAATCGATTAATATTATCTATAATTGGTCTTTTTATCGAGCTTATATAGACATATATTATGACATAATCTTGATTAAAGGTATACGAGGATTAGCTGAAACAAGTAATTCATTTGATCAATGGGCAATTGATGGATTCCCAAATGGAATAGGTTTTTTAGGCCTTTTTGTAGGAGAGGAAATCATATGCTTAGGGGGGGGATGTATATCTTCCTATATATTCTTTTCTATATTTTGTATATTAATATATTTATTTATTTTCATAATATAAATAATGAAAATTCTAACAATAGAAAACTAGAATGTTATATTGAAGTTGTGCTCTTTATCAGCATTGATGTTTATAACATCATCCTATTTCAATATCGTTCCCTAAATAATATTTTTTATAGATTGTTAAAATTCAGTTATTTCATCAACTCGTTTACATTTACATAGAATAATATAGAGATAGATAGAAAAGAAATGAAAGATTATGAAATAATTGATTGAAATGCTTGCTTAAAAATGAAAGACTATGATCACTAATATGAAGTCCATTTTCATACTTTACCACTTCCTAATAATTCATTTCAAATCCTCGAGCAGATTGAATAAGATTTCACATATCCTATCAACTAGCCCATGATTCAAAGGTTATACAATCTGCATAAGGTATAAAGATGAAAAGGCCAAGGACCTTCTCTTGATCGAAATCAATTCTCTCGAATTGTTAAATATAGCTCGCTCATAATTTGAAATAAATGAGCGGGCTAACCCTGGGTTTTAGATTATTCCCAATCTACACAAAGATGTTGGTAACATTGCTAAAATTATCAATGAAGTTATAATTAATAGTTGAAAAAAAGAATGTGTCGGAGCAAAGAGAGGTTTACTCCAATTCAGCTAAATTGGGAAAAATTTTCACTCTTTTTATGGTGGACTTTACTTATAATTATGGAACCAAGTGCTTGAAGAAAAAAAAGAAAAAAGAAAAAAAGAGCTCTCCTCAAATAGGATTTGAACCTACGACCAATCGGTTAACAAACGACCGCTCTACCACTGAGCTACTGAGGAATAACGAAGGTATGATAGCACTTAAAACTATAATTTGTGAGTAAATAACCCTAATTTGAATAAGCAAGTATCTTAATGAGTAAGAGCCCTTGGTCCTTTTCTTACCAATACGCCGTGCAAGCCTGGTGCCGATGAGAAAGAGTTATAGAAGGTCATAGACAAAAAACTGTCTTATAGAATGGGATCTTAAATATCTGAATAAATCAAAGCTTCACTATAAACTTAGCTCTTGGTATTCACAGTTCTCTTCATTGTTCGAGAGCAGCCGTAGTCATTTTACTATTTTAGTCTCTAGAACTACTAGTGACAAGTCTCTCTAGTAGTGAACTATTTTGGGCGAGGAGGGATTTGAACCCTTGACACTGTGGTTCATAGCCACGTGCTCTAATCCTCTGAGCTACAGGCCCCGTCTCCACCAGATAAAAAAGATTATTGCATTTAGCAATGTGGAATGGGAAAAAAGAATGCCGGGGTTTTTTTTTATTAAAAAATAAAAAAAGTAAGTAAATAAGTAAGCTTTTTATTATTCTGGCATCGAGCTATTTTTCCACAGGGCTTCCCCTGCAGTATCGTCACCGCAATAAAGTTTAACCGCCAAGTTCGGGATGGATTGGTGTGGTTCCCCTACGCCTGAGACACCAAAATTTCAAACCATAAATGAAGAAGGCCATAAGATATTGGTTAGTACTTATGGAGCTCTCTGCTTGGCAGGGGCTTCTTTTTGGGGCCCTATCAAGCAAAAAGCTCGGAATGATACAAATGGAGCTATGCAATAAGCACTTTTTGGATTCTCTTAGCGAAATAAAAAAATCATTTTTCATATTTGATTAGGAGTCAAAAAGATTTGATTCCCTTTATTTTATTCATCCATCTTTTTTTATTCTTTATCATATCTACAGTAAAATGTTCTATCAAAACATACTCTATGTACCTGAGCAGATCAATCGAGTCATGTAGTAACAAGGTTCAAATCTTTCGGTCTTTTAGTATGCCTCGGCTGCATGCATCACTACACTTCCACTTGACACCTATCAGGTAATGGCTCGTCTTTCCGTGACCTGAGAGAGCACTCATCTTGAGGTGGGCTTCTTACTTATAGGCATTCAGCAATTATCCGCTCTGCACTTGGCTACCCAGCGTCTATCGAGGGCACGATAACTGGTACACCAGAGGTGCATCCTTCTCAGTCCTCTCGTACTAAGGAAAAGTCATCTCAATGCTCTAACACCTGCACCGGATATGGACCAAACTATCTCATAATGTTCTGAACCCAGCACACGTACTACTTTAATGGGCAAACAACCCAACCCTTGGAACATACTATTGCCCCAGGTGGCGAAGAGTTGACATCAAGGTGCCAAAGCTTCCCATCGATGTGAACTCTTGGCGAAGATCAGCCTGTTATCCCTAGAGTAACTTTTATCTGTTGAGCGACGGTCCTTCCACTTGGCATCGTCGGATCACTAAGGCCGACTTTCATCTCTGCTCGATGGGTCAGTCTTGCAGTCAAGCTCCCTTCTGCCTTTGCACTCAAGGACCGATTTTCGGTCAGCCCAAGGAAACCTTTGCACGCCTCCGTTACCTTTTGGGAGGCCTACGCCCCATAGAAACTGTCTACCTGAGAATGTCCCTTGGATAGTAGGTTCAGTCGCAAGGTTAGACTTCTGGCTTTTCTAGAGTGGTATCTCACTGATGGCTCATGCCCCCCCAGAAGAGGGCCTTCTTCGCCTTCCACCT
Source organism: Cupressus sempervirens (assembly GCA_028749045.1). Classification (NCBI taxonomy): domain Eukaryota; kingdom Viridiplantae; phylum Streptophyta; class Pinopsida; order Cupressales; family Cupressaceae; genus Cupressus; species Cupressus sempervirens. The sequence continues at coordinate 560,885,814 of CM053785.1, read as the reverse complement.
AAGCTGCGCAACAAGAGCCCAAAGTAAATCCTAGGGAACAGTAAAGCTTCATAGGGTCTTTCTATCCAGGTGCAGGTAGTCCACATCTTCACAGACATGTCTATTTCACCGAGTCTCTCTCTCTAAGATAGTGCCCAGATTGTTACGCCTTTCGTGCAGGTCAGAACTTACCCAACAAGGAATTTTGCTACCTTAGGACCGTTATAGTTACGGCTGCCATTCACTAGGGCTTCAATCACTGGCTTCCCTGTCATCAGGTCACCAACTTCCTTAACCTTTCGGCACTGGGTAGGTGTCAGCCCCCATACAACGTCTTACGACTTTTTGGAGACCTATGTTTTTGGTAAACATTCGCCCGGGCCTAGTCACTACGATCTCCTTTAAGGAGGCACTCCTTCTCCCAAAGTTATAGAGCTATTTTGCCGAGTTCCTTAGAGAGAGTTATCTCGCACCCCTAGGTATTCTCTACCTACCTACCTGTGTCAATTTCAGGTATAGGTACCCGTTTGTTGAAGGTCATTCGAGCTTTTCCTGGGAGTATGACGTGGGTTGCCTAGCGTGTTGTCTATCTTTTTACTTTTTTGATGCCACGCTGGAATTCGAACATTGGCTCGAGGTATTTTCTCTATCCCGTTCTGACCCCACTTTTTCAGGGTCACCTTCTGACCTTAAACCGTAAAACCATAATTAAGACAGCTAACTTAGCCTACTCTGTCCCTCGGGACCAAGAAAGGGTAGTACAAGGAATATTAACCTGTTGTCCATCAACTACACCTTTCAGCCTGATCTTAGGCCCTAACTTAGCCTCCGTGGATGAACCTTGCGGAGGAATCCTTAGGTTTTTGGGGCATTGGATTCTCACCAATGTTTGCGTTACTCAAGCTGACATTCTTGCTTCCGCTTCATCCAACTCTGCTCGCGCAAATACTTCTCTCTAAGGCAGAACGCTCCCCTACCGATGTATTTTTTATTACATCCCACAGCTTTGGCAGATCGCTTAGTCTCGATCATCTTTGGTGCACGAGCACTTGAGCAATAAGCTATTACGCACTCTTTCAAGGATCGCTGCTTCTAGGCGAACCTCTTGACTGTCTTTGCACTCCTACCTCCTTCATCACTCTGTGATCATTTAGGGGCCTTAGCTGGTGATCTAGGCTGTTTCCCTCTCGACAATGAAGCTTATCCCCTATCGTCTCACTGGCTGACCCTTGTTTATCTCTAGTATTCATAGTTTGTCTCCATTTGGTACCGCTAACGCAGCCTTCACTGAAACAGTGCTTTACCCCTAGAAGATCTAATCAACCGCTGTGCCTCAACGCATTTTGGGGAGAACCAGCTAGCTCTGGGTTCGAGTGGCATTTCACCCCTAACCACAACTCATCCGCTGATTTTTCAACATCAGTCGGTTCGGACCTCTACTTAGCTGATTCACCTAAGCTTCATCCTGGTCATGGATAGATCACCCAGGTTCGGGTCCATAAGTAGTGACAATTCAATTGCCCTATGAAGACTCACTCTCGCTACAGTTTTGGTGGGTTCCCTTAACCAAGCCACTACTTATAAGTCACCGGCTCATTCTTCAACAGGCACGCGGTTAGCTCCTGCTTGATTCATTCGGTTTCTGTCAAACAAAACAATTTTTTGCATTTCATGTTCGTTGTTTCCGCCAAACAAGTGCATTCATTTTTTATTTTGTTGTTTCTATCATAATAAGGAATCAAAGCAAGTCGACTCCTCCAACTGCTTGAAAGCGTTACGATTTCATATTCTATTTCAATCCTTGCTGGGGGTTCTTTTCACCTTTCGAAACCTCACGGTACTATTTCGCTATCGGTCACCCAGGAGTATTTAGCCTTGCAAGGTGGTCCTTACTGATTCACAAGGGATTCCACATGCCCCATGCTACTCGGGTTAGAGCGTAAACTGTCACGATGCTTTCGACTACTGGACTTTCACCATCTAGGGTGTTGTATTCCACTATTTCAAATAGACTTCACCTAGCAGCATGACGCTTAGATTGCTCTCGCACAACCCCGTTTTAATGGTTTAGGCTGATCCTATTTCGCTCGCCACTACTACGGGAATCACTTTTGCTTTCTCTTCCTCTGGCTACTAAGATGTTTCAGTTTGCTAGGTTGTCCCTTGTCTGCCTATGGATTCAACAGATAGTTAAAAAGGTTAACCTATTCGAGAATCTCTAGATCTATGCTCAATTTCCACTCCCCGAAGCATTTCATCGATTAACACGCCCTTCTTCGTCTTTGGGTGCCTAGGTATCCACCGTATGCCCTTAGTGTTTTGAACCTTGCCGCTCAAGGCCGTCTTAAGGAGCTACTAATATTAAAGACATATAGTTTCATTTCTTAAACTTTATCATTTTTGTATATGGAGACTCATAGTTTTTATTTTTTTTGATGAATATAGACTCGTAACTTTTGAATCAGAACTTGTTTATGCAATCTGAAAGTTGATTTTGGACACATTTTGCCTCCAAATATCTAAAACTTAGGAAAATCTAATGGTGGAATAAAAAGTTTTGGACTTCATGCTAAGATCCATTTTTCAACTGAATTGATCAACTGCTCAATCAGAGCCAATAATTTTTTTTATAAAGTAATTCTGAAGCCAAATTGGTCAACCCTTCACTTAGAATGAGAATAATCTTATAACAAGCCATTCAAAAGTTAAATGTTATTTAATTAGTCAACTCTTCACTCAGAATCAACTAAAATGTTATTACAAGCTATTATGAGATTAGAAGTATCTAAATTGATCAAACTTTGACTATGAATTGACTATAATTTCATCACAAGCCATTTTTATGGTACAAATCATAGAACCAACCAAATGTTCAATCAGAATTAGGTACAATCATAACAAAATATTCTAAGGTTAAAGATCACTAAACAACTCAACCCTTCACTAAAAATTTTCTCAAATCTTATAACAAGTCATTCTAGGGTTACAAATCATCGAATAAGTCAACTCTATACTCATAACCAACTAGAATCTAATAATAGGCCATTCTAAGGTTAGAAAAAAAACATGATCTTAAATTTTATCATTTTTGTATAGACTTCTACAAGGAGACTCATATCTTTTGAATTAGACCTTGGTTCTTAAATGTCACAATTGATTTTAGGCACATTTTCCCCCCCAACAATGTATCAGAAACTTAGGGAAATCTAACAGTATAATTAAAAGTTATGGTCTCTATACCAAGACCCATTTTTTTGTGACTCCATTATACATCCCTGAATTGATCAATTGCTGAATCAAATATGGTCAGAATTTCATGGCAATGCATTATGAGTTACAAATCACTGAATCAATAACCTCTACACTCATAACAAACTAGAATTGCATAATAGGCTATTCTAAAAATAGAAAGAAAACACAATTCAAACTTTACCATTTTTGTATAGACTTGTACGTGGAGATTTGAGGCACATTTTGCCCGTGAACAACATATCCAAAATTTAGGAAAATACCAGTGGAATCAAAAGTTCTGATCTCTATACCGAGACCCATTTTTTGTGACTCCATTAGATCGCTAAATTGTTCAACTACTCAGTCCAATTTGGCCAAATTTTCATAGTAAGTCATTCAGAGGTTAATGATCATTGAATTGGCCAACCCTTCACTCAGAGCGAGCTACAAATATCATAACAAGTCATTCAAAGGTTGTATCATCAAATTGGTTAACCCTTCACTAAGAATCAATTTAAATGTTATTACAAGCCATTTTGAGGGTAGAACTATCCAAATCAGTCAAACTTTGACTATGAATTGGCTATAATCTCATCCCAAGTCATTTTTGAGCTATGATCAAGAGTTCAATCAGAATTAGATACGATCTCATAACAAACCATTTTGAGGTTATAGATCATTGAACAACTACAACCCTTCACTCACAATTTGCTCAAATCTCATAACAGGCCATTCTAAGGTTAGAATGAAAACACAATCTTAAACTCTATTATTTTTTTATAGACTTGTACATTGAAACTCATAAGTTCTGAATCATAACTTTGTTTTTAAATTTGACCTGATATTTTGAGCACATTTTGCCCCCTAACAAGATATCTCAAACTTATGAAAATTCAAAGGTGGAATCAAAAGTTATGGTTTCTACATCGAGATCTATTTTTCTGTGACTCATTACAGATCACAAAACTGATCAACCACTCAAGCAGAGCTGACCAAAATTTTATAGCAACTCATTATGTGGTTAAATGTCATTGAGTCAAGAAAGCCTTCAATCAAAATCAACTAAACTATTATTACAAGTCATTCTAAGGTTATAAGTATCTAAATCAGCCAAACTTTGATGATTAATCGACTACAATCTCATCACAAGTCATTTTAAGCTATAGATCATTGAATTGGTCAAGGATTCAATCAAAATTAGGTACAATCTCAAAACAAACCATTATTAGGTTATAGATCACTAAACAACTCAACCCTCACTCACCATTTGCACAAATCTCATAACAATTCATTCTAGAGTTATAAATCACCAAATTAGTTAGGAAGAATCATAATTTTTTATTCAAAACTTGGTTCTTAAATTTGACCATTGATTTTGGGCACATTTTTCCTCCCAATAACATATGTGAAACTTAGAAAAACCTAACTGTTCAATCATATTGTTCCAAAATTTTATAGCAAGTCATTATGAAGTTACTCATCACAAAATTTGTGAACCCTTCACTTAGAATGAGTTATAATCTCATAACAAGCCATTTTGAGGTTACATATCATCAAATCGATTAACCCTTCATTCAAAATCAACTAAAATGTTATTACAAGCAATTTTGAGGTTAGAAGTATCCAAGATTATCAAACAATTCAACCTTTCGCTCAAAATTTGTTCAAATATCATAATAAATATTTTTAGAGTTACATCACACCAAATTAGTGAACTCTATACTCATAACCAACTAGAATCTCATAACAAGCCATTCTAATGTTAGAAAGAAAATAAGATCTTAAACTCTACCATTTTTGTATATACTTGTACATAGAGACTCATAAATTTTGAATCCAAACTTGGTTCTTAGCTTGGACCTTCAATTTTGGGCTCTTTTCACCCCCCAACAATATATTTAAAACTTTAAGAAATTCCAACAGTGGAATCAAAAGTATGATCTCTACACTGAAATCCATTTTTCTGTGACTGCATTATAGATTCCTAAACTGATTAATTGCTCAATAAGAGTTGGCCAAAAAAAATTAGAAAATCATTTTGAGGTTATAGATTAGAATCAGTCAACCCTTCACTCAAAATGAGATACAATCACATAACAAGCCATTATGAGGTTACATATCATTGAATTAGTCAATCCTTCACTTAGAAACATTTAAAATATTATTACGAGCCATTCTGAGGTTAACCCTTCACTGAACAAATCACCCGTCCACTCACAATTCTCTGAAATCACATAACAAGTCATTTTAGAGTTACAAATTATTGAATTAGTGAGCTCTACACTCATAACCAACTAGAATATCGTAACAGGCTGATTCTAAGGAGAGAAAGGAAACATGATCTTAAAATCTACCAATTTTTTTTATAGACTTGTACATTGAAACTCATAATAATTGAATTAGAACTTTGTTCTTATATCTGACTATCAATTTGTAGCACTTTTGCTTTCCAACAACATATTCAAAACTTCAAAAAAATTCAACAGTGGAATCAAAAGTTATGATCTCTACACTGAGACCCATCTTTTTGTGACTCCATTATAGATCGTTGAACTGATCAGCCACTCAATTAAAGTTGACCAAAATTTCATAGAAAGTCATTCTAATGTTTCAGATCACTAAATTGGTCAACCCTTCATTCAAGTTGAGCTACAATCTCATAAGAGGTCATTCTGAGATTACATTTTACCGAATTAGCCAACCTTTCACTTGGAATCAACTAAAATGTTATTACAAGTCGCTCAGAGGTTAGATATATCCAAATCAATCAAAGTTTTATTATGAATTAGTTACAATTTTATCACAAGTCATTTTTAAACTATAGATCACTAAACTGGTCAAGCATTCAATCAAAATTAGGTACAATCTCATAACAAACCATTATGAGGTTACAGATCACCGAACTACTTAACCCTTCACTCACAATGTTTTCAAATCTCATAAAAAGTTAATTTAAATGTTATTACAAACCATTCTAAGGTTAGAACTATCAAAATCAGTCAAACTTTGACTATAAAATTTTGCCCAACTTGATTGAGCAATTGATCAGTTTAGTGATCTATAATAGAGTCATAGAAATATGAGATTTAGTGTAGAGACCATAACTTTTGATTCTACAATTAGATTTTTCTAAATTTTAGATATGTTTTTGGGGGGTGAATGTGCTAAAAATTGATGATCTGACTTAAGAACCAAAGTTTGATCCAAAAGTGTACAAGTCTATACAAAAATGATAGAGTTTAGGGTTGTGTTTTCTTTCTAACCTTATAATGGCCTGTTATGAGATTCTAAATGGTTATGATTATAGAGTTGTCTGATTCAGTGATTATTAACTCTAGAATGACTTGTTATAAGATTTGAAAAAATTGTGAGTAAAGGACTGAGTTATTCGTTGATTTGTAACTTCAGAATGGTTTGTTATGAGATTGTACCTAATTTAAATTGAATGCTTGACTAGTTCGATGATCTATAACTAAAAAATGACTAGTGAATTATAGTTGATTCATAGTTAAAGTTTGACAATTTGGATACTTCTAACTTCAGAATGGCTTGTAATAATATTTACTTGATTTTGAGTGAAGGGTTGGCCGATTTGATGATATGTAAAATCAGAACAACTTGTTATGAGATTGTAGCTAATTCTAAGTGAATGGTTGACTATTTTGGTGATCTCTAACCTCAATGACTAGTGATAAAATTTTGGCCAACTTTGATTGAGCATCACAGAAAAATGGGTCTCGATGTAGACGCCATAACTTTTGACTCCATTGTTGGATTTTTCTAAGTTTAGGATAAGTTGTTGCTGGGGGGGTGTGGAAATATTCCCAAAATTGATTGTCAGATTTAAGAACCAAGTTCTAATTCAAAAGTTATGAGTCTCCATGTACAAATTTTCTTTCTAACCTTAGAATGACTTGTTATGATATTGTAGTTGGTTATGAGTGTAGAGAGTTTACTAATTTGGTAATTTGTAACCCTAAAATGATTTGTTATGAGATTTGAGCAAATTGTTAGTGAAGGGTTGAGTTGTTTAGTGATCTATAACCTCATAATGATTTCCTATGAGATCGTACCAAATTCTGACTAGATGCTTGACTAGTAGCTCAAAAATAACTTATGATGAGATTGTAGCTAATTCATAGTCAAAGTTTGACTGATTTGGATACTTCTAACTTTAGAATAGCTTACAATAACGTATTCAATGATATGTAACCTCAAAATGGCTTCTTATGAGATTGTATCTCATTCTAAGTGAAAGGTTGATTGATTCGGTGATTTGTAACCAGAGAATAACTTTCTATGAAAATTTGGCTGACTTTGATTGAGAGGTTGATTAGTTTAGCTATCTATAATAATTATGTGTTATGAGATTCTAGCTGGTTATGATTGTTGAGTTGACTAATTTGATGATTTGCAACTCTAGAATGACTTGTTATGAGATTTGAATGAATTGTGAGCGAAGTGTTGAGTTGTTCAGTGATCTATAATCTAAAAATAGTTTCTTATGAGATCATACCTAATACTGCATAAAATCTTGATTGGTTTGGTGATCAATAGCTAAAAAATGACTTGTATTGAGATTATAGTTGATTCATAGTCAAAGTTTGACCGATTTGCATTCTTTTAATCTCAGAATGGCTTGTAATAATATTTTAGTTGATTCTAAGTGAAGGGTTGACCAATTTGATGATATGTAACTTCAGAATGATTTTTTATGAGACTATAGATCATTCTAAGTGAAAGGTTGACCGATTTAGTGATCTGTAACCTCATAATAACTTACTATAAAGTCTTGGTCTCTTTGATGAAGTAGTTGATCAATTCAGTGATCTATAATGTAGTCACAAAATAATGGGTCTTAGTGTAGATACCATAACTTTTGATTCCACCATTGAATTTTCCAAAGGTTTGGATATGTTTTAGTGGAAAAAAATGTGCCTGAAATAGATGATCAGATTTAAGAATTAAGTTTTTATTCAAAAGTTATGAGTCTCTATGTACAAGTCTATACAAAAATTGCATAACTTAAGATTGTCCTTTTCTTTCTAACCTTAGAATAGTCTGTTATAAGATTTTAGTTGGTTATGAGTATAGAGTTGACTTATTTGATGATTTGTTACTCTAGAATGACTTGTTATGAGATTTGAATTAATTGTGAGTGAAAGGTTAAGTTGTTTGGTGATTATTTACTTCAAAATGGTTTGTTGTGAGATCGTATCTAAGTCTAATTGGATGCTTGACCGGTTCGGTGTAGAAGCCATAACTTTTGATTTTACCATTAGGTTATCTTAAGTTTCAAATATGTTGTTGTGGGGTAAAATGTGCCCAAAATCAATGGTCAAATTTAAGAACTAAGTTTTGGTTCAAAAGATATGAGTCTGTGTGTACAAATATATACAAAAATGACAAAGTTTAAGATAGTATTTTCTTTCTAACCTTAGAATGGCTTACTATGAGATTTTAGTTTGTTATGAGTGTAGAGTTATTATGAGAATGGTTTGTTATGAGATTGTACCTAATTCCAATTGAACTCTTGACCGATTTGGTGATCTATAGTTCAAAAATGACTTGTGATAATATGCAACCTTAGAATGGCTTTTTATGAGATTGTAGCTTATTCTAGTTGTTTATGAGTGTAGAGTTGAGTAATTTTGTGATAATGGAATCACAAAAAAATCGGTATTAGTGTAGAGACCATAACTTTTGATTTCATAGTTAGATTTTTCTAATTTTTACATATGTTGCTAGAGGGCAAAATGTGCCTAAAATCAATGGATAGATTTAAATACCAATTTTTTATTTTAGCAAATTATGTTGTTCGGTGATTTGTAACTTTAGAATCGGTTATTTTGAGATTGTTATGAGTTTACTGATTCATTGATCTATCTTAGCATGACACACTAAGAAATTTTAGCTGACATTGATTAAGTGGTTGATCAATTCAATGATCTATAATGGATTCATAGAAAAATGGATCTTGGTGTAGAAAAAATAAGTTTTGATTCCTTCGTTGGATCTTCCTAAGTTTCAGATATGTTTTTGGAGTTTCCTAAATCTCCATACACAATTCTATACAAAAATGGTAGAGTTTAAGTTCGTGTTTTCTTTCTAATGTTAGTTATAATGACATGTTATGAGATTCTAGTTGGTTAAGAGTGTATAGTTGAGAAATTTAGTGATTGAAACTCTATAATGACTTGTTATGAGATTTGAGTGAATTAGGAGTGAAGGGTTGAGTTATTCAGTGATTTGTAACCTCATAATAGTTTCTTATGAGATCATACCTAATTGCAATTGAATAGTTTGGTGATCTGTAGGTAAAAAATGACTTATGACAAGAATTTCACTTATTCATAGTCAATGTTTGATGGATTTGGATATGTCTAACCTTAGAATGACTTGTAATAATAGTTTAGCTTATGATTCTAAGTGAAGATTGACTAATTCAATGATATGTAATTTCAAAATGGCTTGTTATGATATTGTAGTTCATTCTGAGGGAAGGGTTAACTAATTCGATGATCTGTAACCTTACAATGACCTGCTATGAAATTTTGGTCAGCTCTTATTAAGCGGTTAATGAGTTCAAAAATTTATAATGGAGTCACAAAAAATGGGTCTTGATGTAGAGACCATATATTTCTATTCCACTATTGGATTTTTTTAAGTTTTAGATATTTTATTGGGGGAAAAATGTGCCAAAAAATTATGGTAAAATTTAGCAACCATGTTTTGATTTAAAAGTTATGAGTTTCCGTATATAAGTCTATAAAAAAATGGCAGAGTTTAAGATCGTGTTTTTTTTAAAACCTTAGAATGGCCCATTTATGAGATTCTAGTTAGTTATGAGAGTAGAGTTGACTGATTCTATGATTTATAATTCTAGAATGACTTGTTATGTGATTTGATCAAATTGTGAATGAAGGGTTGACTTGTTCAATGATTTGTAACTTCAAATTTGTTATTAATAAGATCACATCTAATTTTGATTTAACACTTGGTCAGTTTGGTGATCTATAGTTCAAAAATGACTTGTTATGAGATTGTAGCCAATTCATAGTCAAAGTTTGACCAATTTGGATACTTGTAACCTCATAATAGCTTGTTATAATAGTTTAGTTGATTCTGAGTGAAGGATTAACTAACTCGATAACATATGTAACCTCAGAATGACTTGTTATAAGATTGTAGCTCATTCTGACTAAAGGGTTGATTGATTCTATGATCTATAACCTAAGAATGACTTGCTATGAAATTTTGATCTACTCTGATGCAATGGTTGATTGGTTCAGCAATTTATAAAGGAGTCATAGAAAAATGGGTCTTGGTGTAGAGACCATAACTTTTGATTCCAGCATTGGATTTTTCTAAGTTTTGGATATGTTGTTGAGAGTGAAATGTGCCCAAAATTGACAGTTAGATTTGAGAACTTAGTTTTGATTCAAAAGTTATGAGTCTTTGTGTACGTCTATAAAAAAATGGCAAGGTTTAAGATTGTCTTTTCTTTCTAACCTTAGAATGACATGTTATGGGATTCTCGTTGGTTATAAGTTTAGAGTTGATTGATTCAATGATTCATAACTCTAGAATGACTTGTTATGAGATTTGAGTGAATTGTGAGTGAACCATTGAGTTGTTTAGTAATTGGTAACTTCATAATGGTTTGTTATGAGATTGTAACTAGTTCTAATTGAACACTTGACCAGTTTCATGATCTTGTAGCTGATTCATAGTCAAAGTTTGACTATGAATACTTTTAACCTTAGAATGACTTCAAATAACATTTTTGTTGATTCTGAGTGAAGGGTTGACTGATTAAATGATATGTAACCTTAGAATGGCTTTTAGTGAAATTTTAGCTTATTCTTAGCTAAGAGTTGGTTGATTTGGTGATTTGTAACCTAAAAATGACTTTCTATAAAGTTTTGGTTGACCTTGATTGAGTAGTTGATCAGTTCAGTGATCTATAATGGAGTGACAAAAAAATGGTCCTCGTGTAGTGACCATACATTTTGTTTCTACCATTGGACTTTTCTAAGTTTTAAATATGTTATTGGGGGCCAAAATGTACCCAAAATTAACGGTCAGATTTAAAAAACCAAATTCTGATTCAAAAGTTATGAGTCTCTGTGTACAAGTCTATAATAAAATGGCTTGTCATGAGATTGTACCTAATTTTGATTCAATGCTTTACTAGTTCATTGATCTATATCTCAAAATGACTTGTGATGAGATTGTTACTTGTAATAACTATCAATTTTGGGCACATTTTTCTCCCCAACAACATGTCCAAAACTTAGGAAATTCTAATGGTGGAATAATTTATGCTCTCTACACTGAGACCCATTTTTATACGACTCCATTATAGATCATTAGTCTGATCAACTACTCAATCAGAGCAGGTGTAAATTTAATAGCAATTCATTCTAAGGTTACATATCACTAAATAAATCAACCCTTTGTTTAGAATGAGCTACAATCTCATAACAAGCTATTCTGATGAATCGGTCAACCCTTCAGTTAGAATCAACTAAAATGTTATTACAATCCATTCTAAGGTTAGAAGTATTTGAATTAGTTAAAATTTGACTATGAATAGGCTACAATCTCATCATAAGTCATTTTTGAGCTTTAGATCAATGAATTAGTCAAGAGTTCAATCAAAATTACGTATAATCTCATAACAAACCATTCTGACATTATAGATCAACGAACAACTTAACCCTTCACTCACAATTTTTTCAAATGTAATAACAAGTCATTCTAGTGTTACAAATCACTAAATAAGTCAACTCCATGCTCATAACTAACTAGAATAATAATACATGCCATTCTAAGGTTAGAAAGAAAACTTGTACACTAAGACTCTTAACTTTTGAATTAGAATTTGGTTCGTAAATGTGATAATTGATTTTGGGTACAATCATGCCAATAGTCATTTTTAAGCTACTGATCATTGAATATGCCAAGTGTTCTAGTGGAATCAAGTATGATCTCGTAACAAACTATTCTAATGTTATAGATCAACGAAAAACTCAACCCTTCACTCATAATTTGTTCACATCTCATAAAAAGTCATTCTAGAGTTAGAAATCACCAAATTAATCAACTCTACCCACATGACCAACTAGAAATTTATTAAAGGCCATTCTAAGGTTAGAAAGAAAACATGATTTTAAACTCTACCATTTTTGTATTGACTTGTGCATGGAGGCTCATAACTTTTGAATCAAAACTTGGTTCATAAATATGACTATCAATTTAGGGCACATTTTTCCCTAACCAACATATTCAAAATTGGTTAAACATTTAGACAAAACTGGTCAAGCATTGAACTAGCCAAAATTTTATAGCAAGTCATTTTTAGGTTATAGATCACCGAATCAATGAACCCTTTGCTTAGAATGAGATACAATCTCATAACAAGCCATTCTGAGGTTATATATCATTGAATCAGTCAACCCTTTATTGAAATCAAGTAAATATTATTACAAATCATTCTAAAGTTAGAAGTATCCAAATCCATCAAACTTTAACTATGATTCAACTATAATCTCATCACAAGTCATTTTTAAGCTATAGTTCACCAAACCGATCAAGCATTCAATCTAAATTAGATATAATCTCATAACAAACCATTTTGAGGTTAAAAATCCTTGAATTTTTTTTTGTTCAAATCTCATAACAAGTCATTATAGAGTTACAAATCACTAAATCAATCAACTCTACAATCATCAAATCTCATAATAGGCCATTCTAAGGTTAGAAAGAAAACACAATCTTAAACTTTACCATTTTTGTATAGACTTTGTATATGGAGACTCATAATTTTTTAGCCAGAGCTTGGTTCTTAAATTAGACCATTGGTTTTGGGCATATTTTACCCCCCAACAACATATCTAAAATATAGGAAAATACAATGGTGGAATCAAAAGTTATGGTCTCTACACCAAGATTCATTTGTATGTGACTACATTATATATCACTAAACCGATCAACCACTTAATCAGAGCCTACCAAAATTTTATAGCAAGTCATTCTATAGTTCCAGATCACCAAATTAGTCAACCCTTCACTTAGAATATGCTACAATCTCATAATAAGCCATTCTAAGGTTATATATCATTGAACCAGTCAACCCTTCACTCAGAATCAATTAACTATTATATTACAAGTCATTTTGAGGTTAGGAGTATCCAAATCAGTCAAACCTTGACTATGAATTGGCTACAATCTCATCACAATTTATTTTTGAGCTATAGATCATCGAACTGGTCAAGCATTCAATTAGAATTAGGTAAGATCTTATAAAAAATATTTTGAAGTTACAGATCATCAAATAACTCAATACTTCACTCACAATTCAGTCAAATCACATAACAAGTCATTCTAAACTTAAAAATCACTAATTCAGTAAACTCTATACTCATAACCAATTAGAATCTCGTAATAAGCCATTCTAAGGTTAGAAATAAAACATGATCTTAAACTCTACCTTTTTTATATAAACTTGTACATGAAAACTCATAACTTTTGAATTAGAACTAAGGTATTAAATTTTACTATCAATTTTGGGCACATTTTTCCCCCCAACAACATATCCAAAACTTAGGAAAATCCAAAGATGGAATCAAATTTTATAGTCTCTAAATTAAGACCCATTTTTCTATGTATCTATTATAGATCTTTGAACTGATCAACCACTCAATTAGAACCAGCCAAAATTTCATAGCCAGTCATTTTGAGGTTATAGATCACTGAATCGGGCAACCCTTCACACAGAATGAGCTACAATCTAAAATAACAAGCCATTCTGAGGTTACATATCATCTAATCGGTCAACCCTACTCTTGGAATCATCTAGAATCTTATTACAAGCCAATTTGATTGGTCAAACTTTGACTATGAATTGGCTACAATCTCATCACAAGTAATTTTTGAGTTACTGATCACCAAACTAGTTAAGCATTCAATTTGAATTACATATGATCTAATAAAAAACCACTTTTAGGTCATTCTAGAGTTGTAAATCATCGAATTAGTTAACTCTACACTCATAACCAACTAGAATCTCATAACAGGCCATTCTAGGTTAGAAAGAAAACACGATCTTAAACTCTGCCATTTTTTAATAGACTTGTACATGGAGACTCACAACTTTTAAATTAGAACTTTATTCTTAAATCTAACAGTCAATTTTGGGCACATTTCGCTCTCCAATAATATATCTTAAACTTACAAAAATCCAATAGTGGAATCAGAAGTTATGGTCTCTACACTTACACCCATTTTTCTGTGACTCCATTATAGATTGTTGAACTGATCAACCACTCAATCAATTCTAGCCAAAATCTCATAGCAAGTCATTCTGAGATTACAGATCATTGAATTAGTAAACCCTTCACTCAGAATGAGCTACAATCTCATAAAAAGCCATTTTAAAGTTACAAATCATAGAACATCTCAACCCTTCAGTCATAATTTGCTCAAATCTCATAACAAGTCATTCTAGAGTTACAAATCACTGAATTAGTCAACTCTACACTCATAATGAGGTTTTAGATCACCGAATCGATCAACTATTTGCTCCAAATGAGTTATAATATCATAAAAAGCCATTTTGAGTCTACATATCATCAAATTCATGATCCCTTCATTCCAAATGAACTAATATGTTATTACAAGCCATTTTGAGGTTAGAAGTATCCAAATTGGTCAAACTTTGACTATGAATTGGCTATATCGCATCACAAGTCATTTAAAAACTACATATCACCGAATTGGTCAAGCATTCAATTAAAATTACATACTATCTAATAAAAATCTATTTTGAGGTTACATATCATTGAAGAACTTAACCCTTCATTAACAATTCACTCAAATCTCATAACAAGTCATTCTAGAGTTAGAGATCACCAAATCAGTCAAGTCTACAATCATAAACAACTAGAATAAGCTACAATCTCATAACAGGTTGTTCTAAGGTTAGAAATAAAACACAATCTTAAACTCTACCTTTTTTGTATAGATTTGTACATAGAGACTCATAATTTTTGAATCAGAATTTGGTTCTTAAATTTGACCTTTGATTTTGGGCATATTTTACCCCCCAACAACATCAAAACTTAAGATAATCCAATGGTTAAATCAAAAGTTATGGTCTCTACACTGAATTGGTTAAGCATTCAATCAAAATTTGATACAATCTCATAATAAATCATTTTAAAGTTATTGATCACCAAAAAACTTAACCCTTCACTAAAAATTAACTCAAATCTCATAACAACTCATTCTAGAATAAAAAATCATCGAATAACTTGATTCTATGTTCATAACCAACTAAAATCTCATAATAGGCCATTCTAAGGTTAGAAAGAAAAGAATGATCTTAAACTCTGCCATTTTTGTATAGACATGTACATGGAGACTCATAACTTTTGAATAAGAACTTGGTTCTCAAATTTGATCATCGATTTTGGGCACATTTTACCCCCTAAAATATATCTACAACTTAGGAAAATGTAAGAGTGGAATCAATAGTTATGGTCTCTACACCGAGACCCTATATTTTGTGATTCCATTATAGATCGCTGAACTGATCAACCACTTCATCAAAGATGCCAAAACTTCATAGTAAGTCATTCTAAGGTTTATATCACTAAATTGGTCTAGGGATAACTTTAAGAAACCCCTCCCAAGAAAAATATGTAAAATGACGGCGAATTCAACCTTAAATATGCAAGAAAAATTTCTAATTAAGGGGATTTTTTCATTCGAGGCAAGGAAGAAAATAATTTCCTATTGGCAAAATTTTCTTTTTATATCAAAATTTAATAATAACTATGGCGAATTAAAAGTATTATTCTTGGTATGCAAAAAATGTAGGCGATTTATTTTGTCAGTCATAAACATTTTCATAATGTAAGAGGCAAATTAATTATTTCATATAACACAAAATATTAATATAGTTTGATAATATGTCATTTTCCAAAGAGAGATTATGTAAATTTTTGCTGAATTTATAGAGTCGCAAGTGGTCCATGGCCCACATGCCAAGTGTACGCTATATAATGTACTTGTAGTATGCCAATCCATTAAGATTCAACTAATAATGTGCCCTTTTTTATTGCCTACTTGGTCGTCATCACATTTAATGTTATCATTTTTATGGTGAAAGGAATTAATTTGGACCGTTGGTGTAATATAGATCAAAGGCTTCAACTCTATTTTGGGTCTAATTTTAAATGGCATATGATAAAGTCTAAATCTTCCTAGAATTAGGACATGTGTCCCAAAGACCAAAACATAAAGTAGTTGGCTAAATAGGGATAGTTGGAGACACATGTCAGTAAAATGGTAGGTGATGCTAAACCCAAGAGAAAATATTATTTTATTTTAAGGGTGAAATGACATTTGTCCAATAAGAAAACGTTAGGGAAATGCTAGAAAAATTTTTAAAATAATTGTGTTCTAAATGTAGATTACATTGGTGATTGGATCAAGAATTGGACCAATTATGAGTAAACTAATGAGAGATTAGCCTTGGATTTTAACACAAATTATTTAATATCTCAACAACATGGTTGACCCCATATGTAGATTTTATTAGCCAAATTGTAATTTCTCAAAGAGATAGAATAGCCAATTGGCGAAGATTCACGACTAAAATAATCGCTGAATTGGTCAACCCTTCGCTTAAAATTATCTACAATCTAATAAAAAGTCATTCTAAGGTTACATATCATTAGATCATTCAACCCTTCACTCAGAATCAACTAAAATATTATTACAAGCCATTCTGATGTTAGAAGTATCAAAATCAGTAAAACTTTGACTATTAATCTACAATCTCAATCTCATCACTGAATTGGTCAACCCTTTGTTTAGAATGATCTACAATCTCATAAAAAGTAATTTTGAGGTTACATATTAGAAGTATCAAAATTGGTAAAACTTTGACGATGAATCTGCTATAATCTCATGACTAATCATTTTTAAGCCACAAATCACCAAACTGTTCAAGAGTTCAATCAGAATTAGTTGTTTTATTAATTATTATGATGCAACCTAGGTTAGAACTTTTTAGGGTTTTGATCTGTTTTATAAGGATGATCGAGATTGTAAACATTCAACTGAGAATTGAGATTAATTCATTATTGATATTAGGAATCTCTTTTTCACTCATCAAGAATGTCTCATCTATGGATCTGGAAATTTTTGCCTCCATAGCTTTTTGCTTCTCTTTCTATGATAGGTGTTTGCATGCAAGTGATTCTTGGGAGTTGTGGAGATATGAGCAAAACTGAGAAGGTAGGTCAAAATAGAGCCCAAGGAGGTGATAAGAAATGTTGATGCAGTGTTGACATGGTGCTGATGTCAGCAAGTGACAGGCCCAAAATTAATAGTCAAATGACCATCAAGGCAAAAAATACCTAAAAATGATCCCTATCAAAAAAAAATTGACCATCAGAAACACAATGCCAGACAAAGTGCCAATGCCAGAAGAAAAATCCAATGGCCAAGTAAGCTGGTGGTTTGGAAAAAGCCACATGGTGGTCATGGAGGAACACCATGGAAAAATGTGAAAAAGAAAGAAAACTCCCCACCAAAACTGCAACACCACTGATGTGATTGATAAACCACCAATCAATAATAAAGTTATAAATAGATGTCACCACAAAGAGACTAGAGTCCATGAAGAGTAAAGTACATCTTCAAATTGGCAGGCAAGTTTAGATCATAGATTCCAAGGTGCATATCTCCCACATACACCCAAAAACATGTTGTAGAGCTCCAAAGCCATCGGTACAGGAGGGGTGACTCCACAATCACTAACATGGTGCTTCAAAATTAAAAAAATGCGGGGTCTCAATGTGTGCACGTCCCAAAAAAAGTGGATTCTACATGGTGGAAGCAAGAGAGGTTCATAGGTGGGTACTCAATCAAAGGAGCACAAGTTCCCATGAAGACCATCAAAATTAATTCCAAGAAAATTTTCCAAAGGATAACTACCCCTAATCATGCCGCAAAAATGGACACAACATAAAGCAATGCAATCCACATGCATTCAAACATAATGTGAAAGGACACAGTGTAAGGTTCTATTTTAGTGGAGGTTCTTCAGATCAACAGTTACTTTTAACAGAGCTTTGCAACTTCTACATGCTTCAGTGGTGTTTATGCATTCCAACAAGCTAGTTAGGGTTATCTGTGTAACCTTTGGACCTAAGTCGGATTAAGTTATTGTCATTTTTTCTAATTTGTTTCTTAATCAAGTTTAGTCACCCCTAATCTAGATTAGTGCTTAATCTACATTTTGGAGTTGTTAGTTGGTCCTAATTATTCCTAGCTTTTGTTTAGTCCCAAATCAATTCCTAAGACCTTTAAAACATGGAATCATTATACCCTAGGGGTATGGGTATGGGTAGGGGTATGGGTATGGAATCCACCCCCTAAGCTCCTTTTATTGACTTTTGAGGTCACTCAAAAAGTCTATTTTTGCCTTGGTGCGAAAATTGAAAATGGTTATCATGAGTTGCATCACCTCAACTCCACTTAGTGGTTAACCTTAGGATTGGTTGGGTTAGAGACTTCTAGATTTGTAGGTGAGTGGGGGAAGTTATTGCCCTTTTTGGTGGTTGAATTGGGATCTTATTTAGAGGCCCTTCTTAGAGTAGTTTTGGTTGTTACCCAATCTCTACTTTTAGAGAGGAGTCTTGGAAGATTGAAAGAAGGAAGAAAAATCTCTTCTCAATTTGTTCATTTGCCATTACCTCTTTGTGAAGGTAGGAGTTCTTCACCTCCCTTGTTTAGATTTTTCATGCTTGTTTCATGCTTATGCTATTGAGATTGTTTATTTGTATGCTTGTATGTATGTTGGGTATGTGGGGAAGGATTGAAACCATGTTTCTTGAATGCTTTTCTCTCATATTTTTGTTTGTATTTTGAAGTTTTCTTGTATGGATGTTTTGGCAATACTCAATTTTGGGAAAGGTCTTTTTAGTTGGACTCCAACAATGTAGAGTCTCTTCTCAAGGTGAGAAGAGGGAGAGAGGGTAGGGTTTTATGGGCCTCTACCTATCAGCACAAACCTCGTATGAGTTGGCATGTTAAAATGGAAGAACAAAAGTTCTTGATTTCTAGCCCCGATTGGGCATCTATTTTGGTGTTGTGTCTAACATCTCCTATTGGAAAAATCCATCTTTCCCTAGTTTTGATTCATTTTGAATCCCATTGTGAAAAATTAGTATGAATATGCATGTTTGATTTTGTCTCTTGGTCATGCTTGTTTGACACCTGATCAGATTCTATTCTCTCCACAATCTTAGTAATGTATTGCCGAAAGTGATATAGATCCCTTGATAAGGGTCATGAAGGAAATTTAATTGGATCGTTGAAATTTTGGAATTGGAATCCTATGTAAATTTGTATTTCAAAACTTTATTGTAATGGCAATGACATCGGGTTTTCTTCCTAGTTCTTTCCTGGCTGAGCCTTTGAATCAGGTTTGCCAATAAAATGGTGATTGAGTATTATTGCTTCTCATGATATTTAATTGTAATTTTATTGCTTCATGCTCATCTTTTATTGCTATCTTCTAGAACATTCCCTAGCTTGGAGGCTTCTTTAGTCCTTCACTAGTTTCTTTTTTCCATCTCTTTTTGGAGTAGAATTTTTTCCATGTGGTTTTCTCTAATTCTCCTCTTTTCAAAGATTTGGTTGTACTTGGGTACCTCATCAGGCCTTGTTTGCCAAGACCCAATTCAACTTTTAGTAGTAGCTTCTAGGTTTTTAGTTACTCCCTAAGTTTATCTTAAGGGGGGTGTTAGAGTAATTACATATTTTCTAACTAACTCTAGACTACTTAAGCTAAACTTTAGGCATCTAATAATTATTTTATTTTATTAATTATTATGATGCAACTTAGGTTAGGCATTTTTAGGGTTTTGATCTCCTTTATAAGGATGATCTCTCATTGTAAACATTCAACTGATAATTAAGATTAATTCATTATTGATATTAGCAATCTCTTTTTTGCTCGTCAAGAATGTCTCATCTATGGATCCAACAATTTCTGCCTCCATAGTTTTTTGCTTCTCTTTTTGTGATAGGTGTTTGCATGATCTTTGGGAGTTGTAGGGTTGATATTTCATCAACTTCAATAGATATCCTAACAAACCTTTCTAAGGTTAGGGATTATCGAACAACTCAACACTTCACTCACAATTCACTCAAATCTCATAACAAGTGATTCTAGAGTTATAAATCACCAAATATGTCAACTCTACACTCATAGAATCTCATAATAGGCCATTCTAAGGTTAGAAAGAAAATAGATATTAAACTTTGTCATTTTTGTATAGACTTGTATATATAGACTCATAAATTTTGAAATAGAACTTGGTTCTTAAATTTGATCATTGATTTGGGGCACATTTTGCCCCCCACAACATATTCAAAACTTAGGAGAGTCTAACCTAGAATAAAAAAGTTATGGTCTCTACACCGAGACCCATTTTATTGTAATCCATTATAAATAGTTGAACTAATCAGCTGCTCAATAAGAGCTCACCAAAATTTCATAGCAAGTCATTTTAAGGTTATAGATTATTGAATTAGTCAACGCTTCCCTTAGAATGAGCTACAATCTCATAACAAGCCATTCTGAAGTTACATATCTTTGAATTAGTTAACCCTTCACTCAGATTCATCAACTAAAATGTTATTATAAGCCATTCTAAGATTAGAAGTATCCAAATCTATCAAACTATGACTATGAATCAGCTACAATCTCATCATAGGTCATTTTACCTATAGATCACCAAATTGTTCAATTAGAATTATATACAATCTCATAACAAAAAATTTTGAGATTACAGATCACTGAACAACTCAACCCTTCACTTGCAATTCGCTCAAATCTCATAACAAGTCATTATAGAGTTACAAATCACTAAATTAGTCAACTCTACTCTCCTAATCAACTAGAACCTCATAACAAGTCATTCTAAGTTTTGAAAGAAAACACAATCTTAAACTCTGCCATTTTTGTATAGAATTGTATGTAGAGTCTCATAACTTTTGAATAAGCACTTGGTTTTTAAATTTTCCTTCAATTTTGGGCACATTTCACCCCTAACAATATATCCAAAACTTAGGAAAGCCCAACAGTGGAATCAAAAGTTATTGTCTCTGACTAAAACTCATTTTTTTGTGACTCCATTATAGATTGATGAACTGATCAACCACTCAATCGGAGCTAGCCAAAATTTCATAGCAAGTCATTCTAAGATTTAGATCATTGAATTGATCAACCCTTCACTCAAAATGAGTTACAATCTCATTAAAAGCTATAATGAGGTTACATTTCATAATATTGATCAACCCTCTACTCAAAATCAACTAAAATGTAACAAGTCATTATGGGGTTAGAAGTATCCAAATTATTCAAACTTTAAATATGAATCAACTACAATCTCATTATAAGTCATTTTTTAAGCTACAGATCACTAAACTGGTCAAGCATTCAATCAAAATTACTTATGATGTCATAACAAACCATTTTGAGGTTACAAATAACCGAACAACTCAACCCTTCCATCATAATTTGTTCAAATCTTATAACAAGTCATTCTAGAGTTACAAATCATCTACAGTCATGACTAACTAGAATCTCATAATAGGTCATTGTAAGGTTAGAAAGAAAACACAATCTTGAACTCTGCCATTTTTGTATAGACTTGTACACAAAGACTCATAACTTTTGATTCGAAACTTTTTTCTTAAATATTACCATCAAGTTTGGGCATATTTTTGCCCCCAACAACATATCAAAAACTTAGGAAAATCCAGCACTGGAATCAAAAGTTATGGTCTCTACATTGTACCCTATTTTTTTGTAATTCCATTATAGATCGCTAAAGTGATCAATTGCTCAACCATAACAAGGTTGGCTCTTAACTAAGCTTACTTTAGATGAGTGAACAATTAGTAGCATGTTACTTGGTGGTTTTGCCCAAATTGGGTTTCCAAGTTAAATCATGGAGTCAAAGTGTTATTTTCATGTGTGGATGTTATTGTTACACACACAATATTTTTACACTATATTTTTATAGTATGCTATGGTAGTCGACATATATAGAAAATAGAAAGTTGTGAAATTTCTTTAAAAGTAAAATTATTGATGATACGCTATATGGACAGACTTATCTTCTGAGATTGATTGAGTTTTTTAAATTTAGTGAAAGTTGAATTGGTATATTTGGAACTAAGGATAATTGATTCACCCCTCTCAAGTTATTCTAAATCATTGTAACAATTAGTATCAGAGCATTGGTGCTTGCAAGGAAAGTTTGAAGGAACTTAAGTTAAAGATCAAGATGTACAATAGATAGATACCCAAGTTGAATAAGGAGAATTTCCATGCATGGAAAAGACTAATGAGATTGCACTTATCTGGCATTGGAGATTCCACATCTTACTACATGGACAATGAACACAATGAGGTGCCTAGACCTATGACAGTTGAACAAATGAAAGATAAGCAAGAGAACAACCAAATGATGGTTGAGCTTGCTACAACCCTAAGTTATGCAGAATTTGATGATGTAAAGGAAAGCACTACTGCAAAGAAAAAGTGGGATAAGTTGGCAAGAATTTATGGAGGATACAAAAATGTGTTAAGAGCTCAAGTAGAAAGCTTGAAAGGAAATTTTTATGACATTAGAATGAAAGAAGGTAAAAACTATTGCACAATATTATGGTCGAATCAAAGAAGTGGTGAATGCTATCAAAGGAGCTGAAGTAGACATATTTGATGAGATTGTGATAAGTAAGGTATTGAGTACTTTACATCCCATCTATATAATTAGAGTACCTATAATTCAAGAACTAAGGTGTACACTTGATAATGATATGACTTGGATAGTCCAATTGGTAGACTTAGGCCATTTGAATTATCAATTTTTGATTATTATTCCCCTACTAGTGTTAAATCTTCATTTAAGCCTCAAGTAACTCTCGATGGATCTAAGAAAAAGAAGAAAAGAAAGTATGTAGAAAATGAAAATGGATCTGATGATGACCTTGATGAGCTTGAAGCATTTTTGGCTAGAAGACTTTCTAGAGGAAAAGGCAAATACAAAGGTAAGCTTCCTATTATATGTTTTACATGTAACAAAGTTGGTCATATTGCTGCTAGATGTCTTGACAAAGATGGCAAGGATGAAAATAAAGACTTCAAGTACCAAGGAAGAAGGGACAATAGAGAAAATAGAGGAAACAAAGATTACAAAGAACATAAAGACAAAAGTAAGAAATCTTGTTACATTACTAAAGAAGATGGTTCTAACAGTAATTATGATGATCATGATGAAAAAGTTGTTTATGCTGCAATGAAATATGATTTTTGATGAACATGAGAAAATTGTATTGATTTTACATGTGAGTAAGAATGATAGATGAATAATTTATAGTGGTTTCTTACATTATATGACAAGTGATACAAGTAAGTTTGAGAGGCTAGCACATTATAATGGAAGTAGTGTTAAGTTTGGTAATGATGCACCATGTTATGTGAAAGCTAAAGGATCAATTAAATTGAATGAAAAGATCAAATGTGACAATGCATATTGGGTTCATGGTTTGAAATATAATTTGTTATGTGTGGCATAGTTGATAAGCTCAGGCTATAGAGTTGATTTATAGAACGAAAAGATAGAGATCTATGATGTTATTGGTGAACTAGTTGGAAGTGGAGAGAAAACAACAAGTAACTTATTCTATCTAGACCTATTTAAGGATACTTGTCTATTTACACAATGCAAAGATGTTTGGTTATGGCATAAGAGGCTATGGCATGTGAACTTTAATAATTTGGTAAGCATTAGTAAGATGAAAATTGTTAGAGGGTTACCAAGACTAAACAAACCTGATAAATTGATGTGGAAACAATGTCAAATGGGTAAAAATGACAAAAGTCTAGTTTCAAGAGAAAGACCTCTTCTTCTAACTTGTGTGGTCCTATTGGAGTGAAAAGCTATTATGGTAATAAATATTTCTCTTTTTTTTTGATGAATTTTGTAGAATGATGATGGTGATGTTTCTTAAAGAAAAATCTAATGCATTTCAAATTTTTAAGTGATTTTTGGATAAAGTTGAAAAAGAAACAAGAAAGAGTTTGAAGTGCTTGATATCAAATAGAGGTGGTGAATTCATCTTAGATGAGTTCAACATATTCTACAATGTAAAATGAATCAAGTGACAAATGAGTGCACAAGGACTCTTCCATAGAATGATATAGATGAAATAAGATATAGATCAATTATGAATTTTGCAAGAACTTTGATAATGAAGAAGGATATTTCACAAGAATATTGGAGAGAAGTTTTAAGTACTAAAATCTATACTCTTAACTGAGTTCAAGTGAAGAAAGGTAAAAATAAAACACCTTTTGAACTTTGGTATGGATATGAACATATTGTGAATTATTTTAAAGTCATTGGAAGCAAGTGTTACAAATTGAAAGATGCAAGACAAGGTAAACTTGATGCAAAAGTGATGAAGGAATATTTATAGGTTATTCCGCTAAGAGAAAAGCCTATAAGCATTTGAATTCTAACACTAACAAGACTGTGGAAAGTGAAATGTCTGAGTTGATGAATTTATAGAGAAAATTGAAGAAGAATGCAAGAAAGAACTTAAAGATTATAGAATTTTTTTCTATATCTATGAAGGTGAACTCAGCATCTTACTCAAACTAGAGAAGGTGGTTGTCAAGCATCAGTAGCTAGGAATTGTCAAGGTTTTACAACAAAATTCTATTGAGTATTAGGCTACAAGAGCCAAGCCATTGACTAAAACTATCATTCATTAGACAACGGAAGTCGAGTTGCAGCCAAAGACAATTTAAGAAGTTGAACATGATGAATCTAGTGAACAATACCAAGAAGAAAGAATACATGAACCTATATTGGAAAAGTATGTGAGAAGGCATCATGCACCATATCAAATCATTGATGATCAAGATTCAAGAGCCATAACAAGAAGAAGATTACATAATGATACATGTTTATTATGTGAGTTTGAGCCTATATCTACCAAAGATGCTTTGGAGAATGAAGATTGGATCAAGGCAATGAATGAAGAGATTGAAAAAGTAGAGAAAATCAAGACTTGGACACTAGTTTGCAAACAAAAAGATAAGAATTTGATTCAAACTAAGTAGGTTTTCAACAAGCTAAATGAGAAAGATGAAGTCATAATGAATAAGGCAAGACTAGTTTGTTAAGGAAGTGCACAAGAAGGAGTTGACCATGGTGTAACACTTGCCCTAGTTGCAAGGTTGGAAGGAGTGAGAACCTTGATTGCATATGCTTCTTACAAAGGTTTCAAAGTGTACCAAATGGATGCAAAATCTACATTTTTTAATGGAATTCAAGAAGAATAAGTCTACATTGAACAACCTAAAAGATTTGTTGATCCAAAAAAAAGAAATATGGTATGTAAGTTATACAAAGGTTTATATGGTTTGAAGCAAGCCCCTAGAGCATGGTATGAAAGGTAAAACAATTGTTTGGTGAAAATTGGTCTTCCAAGAACTAATGACAATAGCAATCTATAACTAGAAAATGAATCTAAAAACAAAATACTACTAGCTGAAATTATTGTTGATGGTATCATATTTGGAGGAAAATATTCATTGAGAAAGTCATTTTCTGATCAAATGAAAAAGAAGTTTAAGATGTCTATGTTTGGAGTGATTAAATTCTTTTTTGGATTGTAGTGTATCAGATGAATAAAATTATTTTCATCACTCAATCTAAATACATCAAATAAATTTTGGAGACCTTTGGTATGGAAGACTCAAGACCAGCTGGAACACCTCTAGTGACTAGACATAAACTATTAAACAATGATGATTCAACTGAGGTGAATCAAACATTATAAAGGTCAATGATTGGAAAACTACAATATGTTATACATAGAAGACCTAACATTGCATTAGCTATTAATTTTTTTTCTATATTCTCTACTAATCTTAGAGAAAATTATATGATGGTAGTGAAAGGATACTGAGATACCTAAACAGAACAAAAGACTATGGACTATGGTACAAGAAATGTGACAAATTTAAGTTGAAGGTTTATGTAGATGCTGATTGGACAAAAAATATTGATGACAAAAAAAGCACAAGTAGAGGAGGTTTCCTTTGAGGAAGATGACCAAATTTTTGGACAAGCAAGAAGCAAAACTATATTTCACAATCTATAGCAAAGGCTGAATATATTGATGCAACAGTGAATTGTTCAAATGTTATATGGATCAAGCAATTATTTAAAGGTATGAAGGAATAAATTACTCAACCTGTCATGATATATTGTGACAACACAAGTGCTATACATATATCAAAAAATCATATGATGCATACAAAGACCAAGCATATTGAGATAAGGCATCATTACTTGAGAGATCTAGTACAAGACAAAGAACTAAGATTAGAATATGTAAATACAAAGTAACAATTAGCTGACATATTCACAAAGGCACTACCTAAGGATGTTTTTGAGTATCTAAGAGGAAAGTTAGGGCTCATCCCCTACTTGAAGAAAACTAAGAAGAGATGTTGCATTAATTCAATTGGTATGAACATAGTATCTTATAGATTGATGCCTAAAAGTGTGAAAATAAAGACATCGAACTATGAACAAATGAATTTGTAAAGAGTTAATGATGGAGTGACATTTCTATATCAGTTAGAGTAGTAACATGAAGATTTGTGTGAATGCTTGATGTCTTTGGCATTGTTTTCAAAGAATGAGATATTAGCATGATTGAGTTACCATACATGTTATCAGATAAAGAGGGAGAATATATGTTGAGGTATTTCTACAATAAAGGGAGCATCCTAAACTTGCATGGATGGGAATCAGAAAGAAACTAAGAAAGAACAAAAACACAAAGAGAGTTGATAGTAAAAGTATTGAATATTTTAGTTTTCATGGTAAGTGGTAAGGTATGTGAGGTGTTGCCATCAATGCCAAAGAGGCAGATTGTTAGAAACTACAATTGAAACAATTGTTATGTTGTCATTGATATCAAACCTAATGGTAAGAAAGAGTGTCCAAATTACTGGAAAGACATTTTACTAATAGTGTAGATGAGTATTGATGAGTGATGAGAAGTTGAGTATCATGGAAATACAATGGGCACTTGATAAGTTAGTCCTTGACAAGATAATGTGTTGTTAAATCAATACATGAAGTGAAGAAGATAGTTGCATGAAGCTTAGAGTTGGAACAAGTCAAAAGTATAAGCTTCCTCAAGTATCAATGTTGGTCAGTCAATGATGGATTTGAAGTAGAAGATTAAGGAACTTAATTAGAAGCCAAGCAAAATAGTTCAAGCCAAGTAACAATTATTGCCAATAAAATGTATGAAGAGGTGTTAGTAGTGACCAAGCATAGTAATGGTCAAGCGATCTTGTTGATGCCAAGTGAGATAGTATAGTGTATGTCAAGCTACATAATGATGATTGATTAACACAATTATTGTTGAGTGATAACAAAAGTTACAGTTTGAGAAAGAATTGAATTTGAGGCCGACAGAGCTAGAATTTTGAATTAGTCAAAGTGTGTAGAAGATAAGGATCAATGAGATGGAATATTTAATGCACAAGGAGAGTTTTTTATGTGATCAAAGGAAAGGATTTGATCAGAAGTTTCTAGAAGAATAAGGGATAACAAAATGATGAAAGGATTTGATGAATTTGACCTAACCCTAAGATAAACGGTGATGTTTAACTAGAAAAAGATCAAAAATACCTATTTAAGGAGGAATAGGAAATATTTTCCAAGGTTTCTCTATGGTTTATTAGCGATCTTAAGGAGAAGTTGTGAAGAACAAAAAATATTAGAAGAGAAGTGTGTGAAGAGTTTGGTGAAGAGTTATCACTTGAGGAGATTCCAAGCAAATCAGTGATGGAGATGTGAATGGAGGCTAGTCAATGAACCAATAGATGAGTGAATGGAGATCTAAATTTTCAAAGTGAGTTTTACTTTATAGATGAAACCTATTGTTACATTCTAACCATTTTATTAGTCAAAATCCTTTAATCAAGGTTGACCTAACAACCATTTTGTAAATCCTTTAATCAAGGTGACATTCTAATGGAATGATCCAAAGGCCTCTAAAAAATGCCACTCCTAATAGAGTAATTAAATCCATTACTAGGATCACATTTAATAGTGTGTTATAAATCCTTTAACAGGGTTGGCTCTTAACCAAGATCACTTTAGAAGAGTGAACAATTGGTAGCATGTTACTTGGTGGTTTTTCACAAATTGGGTTTCCACATTAAATCCTAGTGTCAAGGTATTATTATGTAGATGTTATTGTTATCCATGCTATATTGTTATAGTACTGGCAGTCAATATATATAGTAAATAGAGAGTTATGAAATTGCATGAAAAGTTAAATTGTTCATGATATGCTATATGAACAGAGTTATTTTATGAGATTTATTGAGTTGTTTGAAATTAGTGAAAGTTTAATTGGTACATTTGGACATGAGGATAACTAATTCACCCCTCCCCCCTCTCAATTATTCTAAATCATTATAACACTATCTCCATGTCTACAATTTCATGGGATAGAGAGTTAAATTTATACTCATGAGAATCAATATTTGATTAATTTATTAGTTTTTTTCGACTATCTCAATTGGTAGGGCCTAACTAGATTCACCTTAATCAAAGTGATTTGAAATTGTGCAGGCCTATATAGTTCACTATGAGATTTAGGTTTTCCAGTTTGACTCTTTCTTAGCTGCTCATATCATGTCATATAAGGGGTGATTAAAATAGTTTCATCAGAATCATCATCATTCTCAACTTTGTTGACCCGTGAGATAAATTCATCAGGTTTTTTGAATGGTGTAGAGAGTTCTATAGGAATGGTAAAAGGAAAAATTTCCTTCTCATCTTAGATCTCCTCTTAATTTTTAGGTTTAGACATATCTTGATCAAGTTTTGGTGGACTTTCAGGTTCTGGAATGAACTTGTTTATGCTTAAGTAAAATGGTCCCTTCTTGAAACCAAGGCCTATTTTATCATACGATCTCCTAAAATCAGGTTTAATAGGTTTGAATAGACCTCTTTTATTCTTTTCCATAGGACTAATTCCCCTATAGCCTAGTCTCTTGATTAACTTAAGGCCTCACTCATATTTGCTAGAGGATACCTCATAAATTTTGATTTCAATGCCATCTATATTTTCTTCCATGTATATCCAAGCTAAAATGGCTATATCCTCATGTTCATATTCTAGTGATACTGTTGAATATACAAAAGAACCAATTTGAATAGTTTTAAGTTGTGTACCAAAAGGTTTCTTCTTTTTAGAAGGTCTCCCATAGTATCAGGGAGATGGTGGGAAGTATGTCAAAGACAATAGAGGTTCCATTTTGTATTCTTTCATTCTAAAGTCTTTTAGTTTAAGAGACTTCTCTAAGTCTTTCAAATTTTTAGCATGGTTTTCAATAGCTTCTTTGTTTTTTGGTACAAAGGTATCCACAAATTATGTGAGTCCATTATAAGCATAGCTGACATTAGCAAGTATAGTCACTTACACCCTATTATAAGAGAATTTTATACATTGATGATATATGAAAATACCACTTCTTTGATCTCATGTATCCAAGGTGTTCCTAATAGTATGTTGTATGCCAATGGTATGTCTAACACATGGAATATGATGCTTCTCTCCATAAGTCCCACTCTAATGGGTAGTATGATAAGTCCCTTGGGTTTTCTTTCTTCTTCATTAGAGGCTTGTATAGTGATCTTTTTACAAGGATCAATGGTATGTTTAACACATGGAATATGATGCCTCTCTCCACAAGTCCCACTTTTATGGGTAGTATGATAAGTCCCTTGGATTTTCTTTCTTCTTCATCAGAGGCTTGTATAGTGATCTTTTTATAAGGATCAATGGAATCCTTGTCATACCTAAGTTTAGTTAATAAAATAGAAGAATAAATATTAAGGTCGTCACCTCCATCTATCAGTAAATGGAGGACATGCACTTATGGACCATGACCTTAATGTGTAACAATTGATTGTGAGGTTGACACATAGAATTGTCATCTTCCTCCAAAAAGGACAAGTAATGTGGAAAAGTCAGATGACCCCACCATGGTTTGTAACCAATTGAGATCTCAATCTTTAGGTACATTTTATAGAGCAAGGATATGTCTAGGATCTCCCTATGAGTAGGAAGTATTTTTCGTAATTAAAATATTATGGTGTGTACATTAATTCACTATAATTATTCTAGAATTCTATAGCTGGTAGTGCTAGAAGATGATGCTTGTTTTGAACTTTTGATGATGGTACCAGTAAAGGGTTTGTCTCTAGTTTTTTCTTTCTTAGATGAAGAAGGTGTGGCACCTTTGAGCACAACTTTGGCATGTGATCATGTAACAATTTTTTCACATGATTGTAATTATCCTTGATTAGGTACAAAAGATCTAACTCCTTTAAGGACAAATGTAATTTTTGGTCTTATAGTATTTTCACTTCTCCCCTTTATGGTTATGAAATCAAAATATTTAGTTTCTATGGGTTCAACCATATTGGTCAAAATATCATCATTACCATACATATAGTTTACCTTTGAATTTTTCTTTGGTTTGGATGTGTCTCCTTTTTCATTTTTGGGAAATGTTTCTTTGAATGATTTGTGGTTAGAGATTTTTTTCATGTCCACTAACAACCACATCTCCAACATCAATGAGATCTTGGATCTTGTGTTTCATATTTATAGAATTATTTTTTTATGAGCCTTGTT
This sequence comes from Cupressus sempervirens, assembly GCA_028749045.1. NCBI lineage: Eukaryota > Viridiplantae > Streptophyta > Pinopsida > Cupressales > Cupressaceae > Cupressus > Cupressus sempervirens. The sequence continues at coordinate 560,854,758 of CM053785.1, read as the reverse complement.
GCAATGGTATTCACAATAATTAGACTCATTCCACCATTTGGGTTTGGGTTCTTGATCATAGGGTCGAGAGCTATTTGGAAGAGTGATAATCTAGTTTTGTAGAAGTGTTTTGAGAACCACTTCCAAAGATTCACTAAGATGTGAAAAATCACATTTGGGTCTAGGAACCCAAGGTCTATTTTTGAATATGTTTCGAGTTGTTTTAGAATCTAAAGCAACCCTTTCTATAGCTTTGGTTTCCTATGATACTTCTTAGATTAAATATAGGTATAGTGGATTTAGGATTCATGGTATCCATACTCCATTGTTCACCACATCATAGTTCTTGTTGACATACTTGCTCTTATCTTTGTTTGAATTAGATCCCTATTTATTCTCTTTTTGCAAGGTTAATTCACCTTTCTTGACCATGAACTCTTCTATTTGACAACATGTTTAACCATTTCATCAAATGTAGAGGGTCTTTGGAGTTTCAGTTTATAACCAAATTCATGTATAATATTATCCATGAAGATGTAAAATCTTTTGTCTATAAGGATCTTTTAGGAGTATTTAGTGTATAGTTGTCTCCATCTCTAAAGGAAGTTTAAGAGAAATTCTCCAATTCTTTATTTAAGGTTACAATGATCTTCCATGGTAACTAGATATTGAGTTTTATTTCTAGGATTATTTTTGTATGAACAACTTTGTGATTTCATCAAAGGTTTTGATTTGAGTGGGTAACCTAGAAAACCACTCTATAGCTTTTCCACCTAAGCTTCATGTAAAAAAGTGTATGAGGTAAGTTTGATCATGTATGAACTATATGGAACAAAAATTTCTTAAATGGTCTTGGGGATCAGATGTTCCCAAGTACTTTTTGTATTTTGATATCTCAACTCCTTTACGAAAAGGAGGCATGTAAATATTCTTGTCAAGCATGAATGGACAAATGGTGTCCAAATAGTATTGCTCAGTAGATTTGTCTCTTTTATTCATCATTTTTATAGTTTCTCTTTCATAGTTAGAATTTTTTTGGTAAGTTTGGGTGTTTCAGTTTCTTCCTTTTTGACAAGAATAGTCTCTAGGTCAAAGTGTTTGAGATAGTTTGGATCCTTGAAGAGCTAGTTCAAGGAATTGTTTTTCATTTTCTTCTTTCATTAGGAGCTCCATCATGAAAATTATTTTCAGGTCTACATTTCTCAATGTTCTCTTGAGTTATTTATTTTTCCTCTCCTAGGACATAGTTGTGCTTTGTTCTCTTTCCTCTCTCTTGGGTTCTTATCTAACTTGGTTTTGGTCAGCCATGTTGTCTATATGTAAGTTTTCTATACATAAAGGTTTTGTGTTTAGAGCAATGGATATTTGTGTCTTATTCCTACTGATCTATAGGTTATTCTTGAAACAATGGGTTTCAAATCTAATTGAAACTTTGTGATAAAAAAATGTCTAACATAAGGTTGATTGAAAGTGGGCATAGATCATGATGACCCTTCACTAGGTGTTGGAGATCGTGTAATAAGTGAAGGAGACTATAAGGACCCTTCAATGAGTTCAAAGTGTATCAAGAATATAGTACGACCTCTATTTCTACCCCTTCCTCTTCCTCTCTTATGTCTACATAAGGTAAATTATCTTCCACTCCTAGTTGCAATTGTCATCAATGTTTAGGACAATAGTAATACGACAAGTTTAGAACAAGATTGCATCTAAATTTGATCTCAAGGTATGTGGGGATGATAGTAAAAGTGATGTATGCCAAGGTAAGAGCTATTAGAGTAATGGCTAGAATAGTTGAGATGTTGACTCTCATAATGACAGGGTGTAACAGCATAGAAGATATGAGTAGACCAATGAAATATAGGATAATAGTTCTTATATGAATCAAGAGGTTTAACCAAGGATAGGCCAAAAGTTTTACATTTGATTATGACTGTCTACAAATACAAAAATATACAAAATGTTTCCAGACAATAACTAGGACAAACACAATAATAAACTGGTAAACTTTAAGGTTCTAAAATGTACTTTCTTAACATTCTCATACAAAGAATTGATTCCTCAGATGAGGGTTTGCTAGAATCATATGAGGAAATGTAGGACCACATGAGGGTTTGCTGACTTTGACATATTTTTAGCAAATTTTGGCATTGTTTGAGCAAAGGCTCATGCAAGCCATAATAGCTCCTAAGATGACCCAAAATTAGGTCTAAGATGAGGAAAGTCAAACAAAAATTTTGGAATTCTTTACTCATACAAGATTTCTCATAGGCACAAATGACTGTTTAGATCATTTTATAGTTTTCAAAGTTTTTAAGGTAGTTGTGACAATTTTCTAGATTGTTGGCTTGTTGTTTAAACTTGTTTTAGACAACAATTAGATATGAAATAGGCAATAGCCATAGATGATTCAACCAAGGTCAAAGAAACTTGGAAGGATATGGTAATTTTGACATACCTGAACTAGTTTGGACAAGATAGACTCAAAAAACATGCTTCTCCCTTGAAAGAAAATGGTAGAGAAGGAAAAGCCTGTCTCGCATCTTATGTGTACATACCTTCACCTCATACATTCATGTCACCCCCTAGAGGGCACCTATAATTTTGGTGTTTCCAAGGACTCAATAATATATGTCCAAAGGTTACTCAACGAATTAAGGGCTAGAAGCATATACCACCTTTAAGAATCTAGGTGTATACCTATGGTGAGGATCTACTAGAGAGATTCTTCCCCATCCTTGCACAAATATTATGCCTCCCTTTTAGAGTTGAATTGAGTAGCTTCTAACTAGAGGAGTTTAGTATTCTTCCATTAATACCAACCCTTGATTTTCTTGTAAGAGAGATTGAGGCCTCTAAGCCACATAGACACCCTTAAAAAGAAAGGATAGGAGTGATGTTGCTTAGTACAATAGGTAGGGCATCCTCAAGATATGTGATGTCATGAATTGAGAGGATGGAATCAATAAGGTTTTAGATTCTTTGGACTCTATGAAAATTCTTTATTATAGTAATTTGAAATTACCAACAAAAGGTTTGTGCTCACTTAGGCCATTCTCGAAGAGATTTTTCCTTCATTTGTACACCCTCTAAAGGTGAATTTTGATACTGATTGGTTCAAATCCAAGGGTTCAAAGTTTCTAATTCTTTGAAAGGAGACGTAAATACTCCTCTATCCTCTTTTCTTCACCTATACATGCACAAGTTAGAGTAACAAATTATTTTCTTATTAATTAGATCATATTAATTTAATTATTAAGGTGCTTATCATCTCTAGTTTACTAAGCTAAATATTACGCAATAATTAATTATGTAGTTAATTATTATAATGTAGCCTAGGTTAGAAAAATTTTAGGGTTTTAATCTCCTTTTACAGAGATTGATCTCTCTTTGTATTTAGTCATTCAATATAGTTATAATTTATCTTTTGCACATCAATAATATATCATTTTTTGTGGATCTCTAAATTGAATTCTCCATAGCTTTGCTTCTCTTTCTATGATAGGTGTTTTCATGCAAGTGATTCTTGGGAGATGTGGGTAGAGATTTCCTCAACTTCAATGTGGTATCAAAACTTTAGACTTTCATGCCTCTATTTTCTTCATGAGATGGCATGGCATCATCTACCTCTAGTCAAAATTTAATGACCTTTAAACTGCCATCTGTTTGGGTTTTTTTCATAAAAACAAGTTGGTGGTATTTTGATCATATATCTTCATCATGCAAAGGTATTTTTGGATAAATTTGTTAGTGTAAATAATTAATTATTATTAGACTTTACTTAAGTTTACTTAGTTTAATGCTTTAGCATATTAGTTGTCAGATAGACACCTAGGAGTTGCATAGTCATATGAGTTATCTTGTTCACAACATAAGAGCTTGCATATTCATCTGAGTTGTCATGTAGACAACACAATTAACTATCCATACTCTAATTGAGCACATGGTTTCTACACCATCTCTTTATGAGATACACCTATGTAAGCTTATCCTTTCATCATCGCACAAACTCCTATGCTCAATGGAGGGTAATCCACTCTTGGTGGACATGTGCTTAGGTGTGAGGCTTATCACTTTGTTAACTCCTAGTCATTCTAGAGGCCTTTATATATAGGCACTTCTGGTGTGTATACATCAATTATTCATCTAATATCCAATCATCTGATATCCATTCTCATTTGATCATCATTTGTCTCTCTTGTGCTATCTACTGAGCTTCTTAATCTCGGTGTTGAATTATTGCCTTAGGAATATTCTTACATGGTATCAGAGCTATACCAAATTCTTAAATGGTATTAGAGCCACAAGAGCTTCATTACATAACCATTGGAGGGATTTTTTTGTAGGTCAAGATTGGAGCTTGCTAGTGCAAATAAGATATTAGCATCATATTTAGAAGGTCAAAAACCCCCCAAATCAACTTTTGTTTCATCAAAATTGGATATTTGAGGTGAAATCTAGAGTCATTTAATTTTTGGAGGTGTGATGGCGATGATTTAGGAAAAATAATTATAGAGGTGATTTTCAAACAGCTATATCTCCCTCATATGGACTCTTTTTTTCGAGCAATTGTTTTTGTTTTGGGGTAGAATTTCATGATCTACACATTGGTGTAGGATGTTTGAGATCTTTGTTCCTAAATATTTCTACAAATCACAAATCTCAATTTTTGCAACTTCAAAGGCTTAGTTTTGGCTCATCTAGACACATATTTAGGTGCTATTTTTCTTGAGAGTGCATGATTTTTTATCTACTTTCTAGATCTGGTATCAGTTTGGAGTAATTCTAAAAGACATAGTACTTTCAAATTTTGGTCTCATTTTGGCCTATTGGCATTAGATCCTTGAGAGGTCTTGTGTATTATCTTGTTGACTCTGATATAGCTTCATATTTGTTGTTGTAACTATCAAAATAAAAAATCCACTTATGCCCTAAATTGGCAAGTGGCCCATTGTAATCACACTAAGTATAAAGTGCCCAAAGCATTCATTTGGGGGGTGGGCGGGGGGGGGGGGGGGGGGGGTCTCTTTGATTGTTTTTGCATTTTGGGGGTGCGTATATTTATTGATCTCATGGAGTCATGTCATAAGTGTCAATTTGGTTTAAAATTGAAGTTGACAAAAAGGAACTATCATAAATGGAGTGCTTTGATGATTGATCATTTAAGAGAACATAAGGAAGTATCTCCTTATCTATGTTCCAAAGAACTACCATCTTACACTGATCAGTCACCTATTAGCATAATTCTTCAACCTATTTTTATAAATATCAGTTTGGATTGTTTTGTTGTCCTTAGAAAGGCAAGTGATCCTTATGACCTTTGGATGTGCCTTTGGAAAGCATATGGAGATCCACAAGTCCCTCCATTCCTAGAGGACATTCTACCTCTAGTTACTCCAGTTATGGTACCTACAACTCTAGTTGAGATCCTACCTCTTGATGTTGCTATTGCTTCTACTGATCCAATTCCAGTCATAGATGCTCCTAATTCAATGCAGCAGGAAATACCATATCTTCTTATTTTAGCTTCATGGGATGACTTCTTTCCAAACATTGCAGTGTTGTTTGTGGAGTCTTACATTGAAGATGTGGGAGACATTATTGATGGCATCCACCTTCTCTTTGTTGAGGAGACTTCTTCTTCACTTTTTTCCAGGGAACATTTTGACCCTCAACCACTTGATCTTTCTTTTGAGACTAACATGATTGTGGACACTTCTTTTCAGTAGTTGGAGGAGGAATCTTTTACTTCAAAGGAGACATATCTGTCTTTGGAGATTGTATTCCAGTTTCCTCAAACATCATATCTTCTAAGGATTCTTCCTTCTAGTTGGGGTGCACTCTCTACTACACCTATGGCACCACTTCTTACTACAAGGAGAAACTTCATTCAACTTTCATGGTGCAACAACTTCTTCAGTCAACAAGGAGCTTCTTTCATGGGTGTGCATTCATCATTGAGGGGAGGCTACATTGCTTCTCTTCCTACATCTTCATATCCACAATGGGAAGTATACTTGCACCTATTTGGTGTATCTTCTTCTAAAATGGAGAAATGTTGTTTGTCGGCATTGGATTTTCTTTTGTCTTCAAGCATGGATTTCATTTCTTTGTATTTCCTTCTTATGGAGGGATCCTCTATTGTATATGCATCATTTATGTCATAATGGGTGGGGGGGTCTTGATTACTCCATCCATACATGCATCTTTTTTTATTGTACTAATATCTCTTTTTGGGAGAGGGCTTTTCCCATGAGGTTTTTCCTCTTTCTCCATTTTTAGAGAGATTGCATTGCATTTGTACATAGGTACTAGTAGCCAAGACCCATCATAGCTATTGTAAGATTAAGTGCATTCCCCTAAGTTTCACTTAAGTTGGGGGTGGTGGGGGGGAGGGGGGTGTTAGTGTAAATAATTAATTATTATTACACTTTACTTAAGTTTACTTAGGTTAATGCTTTAGCTTATTAGTTGTCATGCAAACACCTAGGAGTATGTGTAGTCATATGAGTTGTCTTGTTGACAATACAAGAGTTTTCATATTCATCTGAGTTGTCATGTAGACAACACAAATGTTCACAATCTAATTGAGCAATGGTGTCTACAACATCTCTTTATGAGATACACCTATGTAAGCTTATCCTCTCATTGTCGCACAAATTCCTGTGCTCAATGGAGGATAATCTACTCTTGGTGGACATGTGCTTAGTTGTGAGGCTTATCACTTTGCTAACTCCTATTCATTCTAGAGGCCTTTATATACAGGTACTTCTAGTGTGTATACATTAATTATTCATCTAATATCCAATCATCTGATATCCATTCTCATTTGATCATCATTTGTCTCTCTTGCATTATCTACTGAGCTTCTTGATCTTGGTGTTGAATTATTTCTTTAGGAAAATTCTTATATGGTATCAAAGCTATACAAAATTCTTACAAAATCTTATATCATCAAAAATATCTCTTTGAGACCATCATGATGGTACATTTTTTTTTGGATCTTTATATTGTTTGATTGCTTATTATTAAGTCAAAGCCAAGAGTTCTATTTTTAACTATGGGAATCATATCTTGAGCATGCAGACTCCATTTTTAAATTATTAAAAATCTTATTTTGTACTCTTTTTGGCAATGCTAGTTTTTTCCCAGATTATTTTCGAGGTACATTCTATTTATTTTTTTGCACTTTGGTGGATATCTTGGTTTTTTCAGGTCTAGGGATCCTTTTCATTACATGGGATGAATCATACTGGATTGTACTTTTTTTTGTAATAGCCTTATGTCTCTTCTAATATTTGTTTACATCTTTTGTAGCATTTTTTAGCAAATATGTTGAGCTATATTGTCACTAATATTTGTGTCTTATTATACTCGCACTACATTATAAAGTGCCATGGTGAGTTTCATGTTAGCCATTTTTGTCATCTTACTTTTTCAAGTGAGTGTTCCTTCCATGGCATTAGCCTCATGATATTTTGATGGTAAATACCTTTATAGGTGTTTGTACTTCTTCTGCATTCTTGATGGTCCTAGTTATTCATTTTGTAAGAGTTCATGCATTTAATTTTAGTATACTTGTCTTACCTCTCAACATTGTAGGGGGGTTTTGTTGGTTCTAATGTTTGCATGGTTAAATGGAGTGATCTATGTACTAGATAGATGTAGTGGATAGGTACCTATGCATTTCATTTAGATCGATCATTTATCATATGGAAACACTTTCGTTCCTATTTTGGAGGCAATAAAGATATCTTCCATCTTTGATTAATCATCTCTTTAGACTTATTCTTCTCTACTTGGTCATATTCTATTTAGTGGAGGTTCTTCAAATCAACAGTTTGATAGTGTTTGCAGCTTCATGCTTCAATATTGTTTGTCATGATCATTCTTTTGTTCCTATCTTTTGGGACATTCTCTAGTTTGGAGACTTCTATAGTTCTTCACTAGTCTTCTAATATTCTTTCCACCTCTTCTTGGAGTAGGGTTTTTCCCATTTGATTTTCTCTATTTATCCACTTTATAGATATTTTCTTGTGATAGGATACCTCATCAGGTCTTGTTGTTGGGACCCATTTTTGCTTTCATAGTAGTTTCCAAGTTTTTGGATACTCCCTAAGTTTTTCTTAAGGGGGGTTATTAGAGTAGTAAATTATTTTCTTAATAATTAAATCGTGTTGATTTAATCATTAAGACACTTATTATCTCTAGTTCACTTAAGCTAAACATTACACATATAATAATTAATTAATTTTATTAATTATTATAATGTATCCTAGATTAGTTACCTTTTAGGGGTTTGATCTCCTTTTATAAGGATTGATCTCTCTTTATATTCATTCATTCAATACAATTGCAATTTATCTTTTTCACATCAAGAATGTATCATCTTCTATGGATCTCTAAATTCAAGGCTCCATAGCTCTGCTTCTCTCTTTCTATGATAGGTATTTGCATGCAAGTGATTCTTGGGAGTTGTGGGTTGAGATTTCCTCAACTTCAACACAAAATATGTTCATCACCAAGCTAACACCTCTCCTAAAATGTTCAAGAGCTTCTGGGTTTTTAATTCTCTCAAGCAGAAAAGAGCATAATTCCCTCACTAATGAAAAAGTTGAGTGATTTGTACATTTCCTTGCCTCCCATAGAGTTAATCCCTTAGCAACATCTATGTTTTTTGTTCATTCATGGTCATCGCCTCTAAGTAATGAAGAGCCCCCTATATTTCTATCAAGACTCTAGAAGAAGTTTGATCAAGGCCTTATCAAACTATGTTCTTAAGAAAACATTAAAGATACACAATATTTGAGTCGAGAAAACTTTCAGTCATTTTGTTTGTGTTTAAAGAAATCTTCGACAAAATTCGTACAAAAAATGTTAAGTTGTTTAAAATTGAATGCAAATAGAAAACCAAAACAATGTCAACATCAGAAGAATATAAATATTCAATTGAATAAGCCTGTTAAAATACCCATGTTTATGAATTGAGCAAATAGATTGGTCTCATAAATTATACGAGTCATAAAGTTTCCACACAAGGGTTTACAAACTTGTACGATACATGATTGATTCCCATATGACCAAGTTATTAACTTAAGGTTTGTAGGATCCAAAACCAAATAAAGTACAATTGAATAAAATGTCAAACAAGGGTTTTATATACTATACATAAATTGAAAATGTAAAGTGGTGAAAATAATAAGAAATGAGGCTAGAAATTTAATTTTGCTTCCCCATGGTGGGCACAAAAAATGCATGTGCTAAATGTAGTCTAATGCAATAGCAACACACTTCAACAATTCATTACATGCACAATTGATTCACAAATGAATATGTAGAAATCCATCCTAAATAATGTAGGTAATTTGACATGTTCCCTTCTATCTAACAACAATATGATGCTCTCAAAACCAAGAGCTTCAGTGACTTTAGAATATGCTAGAATGAAAGATTTCAATGTATGCAACTAGTCTATATTTTTTTATAATTTTTAATGCAATAAGTATGAAGCTAATTTAGATAAGGAAATCTATTCCACTAAGTAAAAATAATGCAATTTAAAGTAAATGATATGCAAATACTACTAATAAATGAAAAGCAATAAACAAGTATTCAAATAAATCTAACATAAATTATGCAGTGTTTCAATACTCACAATTCACACCTTAGAAATGAAAGGTAAGAAGACTCCATATATAAGAATCCTAGACAGAACAACGATGGAGATTGAATTGAATGACCAATCAAGATTGAATTGCAATTGAGCTCAAATAGACAACATTTTATTTTGGATGGAGTTAACTATTTAATTTTGGAGTGAAACTCCATTTTCAAACTCGAGAGATGATTTTCTCAAATTTTAAAAGATAATCAAATTACTAATTCAAATTAGTGAATACTTTAAAAAAAAAAAAAAAAATTCGAGATAAAGTAATTTAATTTAATTTATAAATTCCATTTCATGTGCAATTGGGAAAAGGGGATCAATTTAATTAAAGTGTTTGAATGTTAAATTAAATTAATTAATCAAAGGGGTTTGATAGCCAATTTTGATTTGATGTTTAGGGATTTACCAATGTTTAAATATTATTGCACATTAGTGGTTTTATGTAATTGATACTTAGATCAAGTAGAGAAATAGGAGTAGAAATGCTTAATGAACTTTTAATGATTGATATTTGAGATTAGAAACAAATTGTTTTGGGAGACCAATTTTAAGGTATTACACAACAAAGGAAACACTCACATATTCTAGTTTAAAAATTAGAACTTCCCTACTCTCCAATGCAATAAAAACTAAATTTTATTCTAAAACTATATTTTTTTATGATAAAACATGCTAAAATACATTATAAATCTTGCAAAACAATCAATAATCCAAAACACTTTGTCTCATCTTGTCAAAAAAAGAATATTTTTATTAAAAAGAAGATATGGAAGAGTTGAATGAGAGAGAAGTAGATGCAATATCAATGCACAAACAAAAAAGTTGTTAAAGGCACAAAAAATAATAGTTGTGTAAAATACCAAAAAAAATTAGCCATCAAAATAATTACGATGGTGACACCAAAAGATCCACTCTGCTCAACTCTTTACTTGCTTTCGACAATCTAAAAGGTGGCATGAGATTGTATGTAGAGAAAGAAAGATGCTTTATATTTAATATGCATTGAATATATTAATAATAAGCTAGCACCCACATATGAAATTTTTCATAGTGAACAATTGCTTCAGATGAAATAATTGAAAAAGTGACGGAGAAATATCCATGTGCAATGTAAAGATAAGCAGAGAAATATCCATGTGCAATGTAAAGATAAGCACAATTATTTTGGGGGGAGAATGGATTGTTCTACTCTTTTAATATATGTGATACAAAATTCAGTAATTATGGGTCTATTTTGTAATTGAAAATGCAGCCATGCTCTGGTAGATGTGTTGTCATTTCTAATTTTAATTGTGTAATAAATAAATAAATAAAATATTTGATTTGATTTTAGAGGGTTTTTAAAATTTAGAAAAAATTAGACTGAATTTTTTTTCAAATGAATCTTTTTGCAATGACTATTCCCTTCCAAAGTTAATAAAAATGTACATGAATACTATTTTAAATTTTTATAAAATATGTTCAAAAAATGTCAACCATAAAATTCTTAGTTAAACTTTTGAAGTCAGTACTATGATTGGTTAAACTAATAGGAAAAAAGAACCTACATTAATGCATAAGTATTCTAAAAAAACTAATAAATATCAAGAATAAAGAAAAAGGAAACCAACCTCACAATTTATCATATTTTATTAATATGTCTCTATATCAAAATATTCCTTTCTAAAACAAAATCAAATATAAAAAATATATGATAATAGAATATTTATTTTTTTGGATGAGATTGTGTATTTTTCTTATCATCAAAGTTTCTCATCATATTCAATGAGTCATCATCAATAATATCAAATATATTATCATTAATGCCATCATAATTCAAATATTCCAAATTATTATTTACAATCCAAAAAAAAATTAAGATTATTTTTGTTGAGCTCAAATTGATTTTCTGACTTTGTATCTTTCTCATTTTTTATACTTGTCATAGAAAAGGATTAATCAAAGATATAAGGGAATAGACCCAATGGTCATAGGGGTTCTGATGACCAATACAATATCTTTATAGATCCCACACAATTACCATCATAAAAGAGGCTAGTACCTACAATATAAACTTGTCAAAATAAATCGCCATGATACAAATAGTCATTCACTTTTACACTAATACATAATCACTTTACATGCATGGTTATTGGTACAAACATTTTTATAATGCTTATCTCATTACACAAAAATGTGACATTTGTATTATTAAAAAACAAATTGGTGCGCATATTTGTATATTGACATGATTCATTTAAGAATACAAAGTTATATTAATGTATAATTTTTATTACATTCATGTCCACACATGCATAGTTATTGGTGTATTACAAATTCTGTGACATACAAAGATGCATAGGTATTGGTGCATAACCACTTTTTAAACATTCACATATGCACAAAGACTAAAAAATATGTGACAACTTCTAGCATTTAAGCCAAATTCTTTGGGTACCTACATGAACAATTAATGGTGTAAGGCTCACCAATTGAATTAAATTTAAAAATGGAAGCACAATAATTAAATCAAATTAAATAGATGGATGTGGAAAAAAGAAAGAACAAATAATAATAATTTAAAATCAAGAAGTCATCACATGAAGCAAACATTAAATGCAATTCAATATATGAAATGACTAATCACTTCCCACCACAATTCAAAATTCAAATTGACAAGTCATTTCTTCTATGATAAAATTCCTATAAGAATGATACAATGTCACGTTAATTTCTTTGAAAATTGCTTGTATGAACTCTCCCAGATTATTCTCTGTAGTCTGCAAATTCTCTGTGCTTGTTTAGGTTGATATCATATTGTTCATTACATGTTTTTTTTTCTTATTTTTGTGGTTTGAATGCACATTAATTTCCCAATTTTACTACTTGTTATGCAAGGTTTTCTTTCCAATTTGACTCCTCATGCACATATTTTATTCAATTTCATTGTTTTAATTGTTATGTGAATGCTTTAAGGTCATTATTAATGTACTTTGTAATGTATTATCTTTTCCTTTTTTTCATCCTCATTATTCCTGGTTTCGTATGCTTAATGTATGCTTAATAAAGTTCAATGCAAGTTATTTTTCCAATTTTGCATCTTTTATTGCATGATTTTTTCAAACTTTATTGCTTTGATTGCTTATTGTCTATGCTGACTAAATTATTTATGGTGATTCTTAATGTATGTTGAAAACTATATTTCCTTTTACTTTCATTGTCATCCTATTTATTTGTTGTTATTGCATGTTACAAATATGCTAACATAATGTTAAATGCATGTCTGTTTTCCAATTTTATTGCAAGTATTTCAAGTTTTTGTTTAGATTTTACTACTTACTGAATGCTTTATTTTGATGCTCAATGTATGTTCAAGAGTATAAGCATATTAATGCCTTACTTTTATTTTCTAATATTCTCAATTACTACACTGTAAAACTAATGTTGTTAATAAGTACATTGCAACATTGGGGTTTCATTGGGCTTATTAGTTTTCTAAGTTATCAATGAGCACATTACTAAATCAAGTCTCCATAATGTATAATTAATTATGTGTATTCATCGATGAAAATATATTGGTCATTTTGTAAAGTTGTATTCATTGTACACAAAGAATTTACATTAATCTCTTCATTTTGTAATTGTTCTCAATGAATGCTCCATAACTTCATGTTTCAGTTATGAAATGTACATGTCATTCTACTTAAGTTATTTGGTTCCTTCATATCAAAATTTATTATGAATTCATGCAAGCTTCCTACTCTCATGTCTCACGATCAAAATATTTTGTAATATTTTCAATGAGTACATTAAAAGACTATGTGCACATTCTATACAATTTTTTTTATGATGTATTTGTAGATGGTAAAAAATGGTTCACACCTACTCTTTCATCTCCTTTATACACTAAAATGTCCCATTTTCTAAATTCACTAACTTTGATATTTTGCCAACTTGATCATCATTTTAACCTATTTATAGATGTTCTTTGAACATATTTTGACATGTTTTTCATCATCTTTAACCCTTTTTAGTCAAAATCATAGCATTTTGTATTGATTCATTTCTAATCTAAACCTTTCAAAACTAATTCATACCCATTCCAATATCATTGAAATTACTTGAAATCAATCCTAATCAGTCATCATCATCACCAAACCTCTATGCATTGTTACATCCTTCAATGCTTTACCCATAATCATCAATTCATGTCATGTATCCTTTGTCTTTTCATCATCAATCCTTTAGGCATTGTCAATTCCTTCAATGTATTTTCAACAATTATTAGTTCATTTCAAGTGCCCTTGGGTTGCCATCATTTTCATCAATTTGATACTTTGGCATTGGCATGTCCCTTAGTTCCTTTTAATCCTAAACTATCATCATTTGTCATCAACTTGATCATTAACATTGTCACATCCCTTAATATCTCATTGTATCCTTATTAATCTAATTCAATAGCATTAACAATGTCAATTGATGTTATTATGATCAATCATATCAATCATTAGTACATTTTGACTCATTTTTTGATGAAAATTGGTCGAATTTTTGACCCATTTTGGTCAAATTTTTGATCAATTGTTGTGTTGCTACTTTTGTCATTTTAATTTTGACCAACACTTGTATGTGTCGAAAGCTCGACCAAGCATTTGGTCAAAAATGACTTCTATTGTTGTGAGGACCATTGGTCAAAATTTCAACCAATCTTGGTCAAAATATCCACCAAATATTTGTCAAAAGTTTGACCAATGTTGGTCCTTGGTTGACTAGCATGCCAAACCCATGACCAATGCATTGATCAAAATTTTAACCAAACTTTGGTGGAAATGTTGACCAAGATTGATCAAAATTTTGACCAAGATGGTTCAAAAAAAATTTGGTGGAAGATAAATATCCAAAGTAATCACCAATGACAACCTGGTTAGTAATTAGTTTGGATATTTATATTCAGGTCTTTGGTGGGTCTACCACCATCTTGAGATGATATTCCACAAACCTATATTGATGGCACTACAAGTGGCTACAATGGATGAGGTTCTCTGACATTATAGAAAATATATGAGAAAGTACATACTTGTTTGAGGAGTGATGGTGCTTTGGAGAAAGCAACCATCAAGAATGTTGATTCAAAGGTATGTGGTTTAGTCCATCTGTGATGCAGATCCCTCCATTTTCACCTAGTATGTTATAACTTCCCATTCACTCCTATCCGCTCATCTTCAACCCTTTCTATTCTATTGCCTTTCTAGGCCTGCCTAGTATCCCTTCCAACATTGAAATCATCAATTCTCTCCTAGAATGAGTTCTCTAACTCTACAAGTCACTCCCACAACCATGCTCATGAGTTTACTAACACTTTTCTTTGTTTCCATCTCTCCAAGCACCAATACCCTCCTATGCCACCTAGTGCACCTAGTGCCAATCAGGATTCACACCTTGATCCTAACACCTTAGATCATCTCAATATGGTACATTTTCCATGGTACAACTTCCCATTCACTCCTATCCACTCATATTCAACCCTTTCTATTCTATAGCCTTTCTAGGCTTGCCTAGTGTCCCTCCCAAAACCCCCAAACAACCTATCAAGGTTTTTACACTTTCAAATACCCTTTTCAAAGTTACTAATTTGATATCATTCTTCACCAGTTGACCGTGTTTTTTATTCTCCTTTGGAATTGGCCTTTCTAAGTTTTGTACCTTATCCTTTTGTATTCTCCAGTTGGGGTCTACTTCATTTGGTAGAGTTGTGTGGATAATTTTTTCTTCTTATTTTGTTCTGCTAATAAGTACCCATCTCGTGTGAGTTGTCTTGCATTTTCAATGTAAAGGTTTCAATTCATATTATAACCAGCTTGTGTGGCTTGAATTTTGTTTTAATGTGACCAATTTCATTTATCTTTTTGTCATAATTATTTTTGAGTGGGAGCATTTTATTGTGTTGGCTCTTGCAACTTTCTTGGTTTTTTGGGTTTCAAGTTAGTCGCTTTTGGGTTCTACACTTTCTATGAGCCATTCTTCATTGTGGGAGTATTTTATGGTGTTTGATCTTGAATTCTTCTTAGTTGTCTGAGCTTCTGGGTGGTCTCTTTTGGCTTCTACTTTTTCTATGAGATGTTCTTTATAGGTGTCTATAGCTTCATCATGTCGAGTTGCCATAGTTTGCTAGTTGGAGTAAGTTATCCAGTTAATGTTTGTTCAACTTGCTCCTCTCTTCATATGCAATATTATCCAAGGAATTTTAGGCTATTTTTGGAGCCAAAAGATTGGGAGAAGCCTTTTCTTGGCTGTATCAAGGATGACATACTATCTACCATGTTCTTCTGTGAGCGTCCTCATATTTGTAGAGGAATCAAGAGGATTATTGGGCATGCGATTCTCTTTCCTTCTAGAAAAAGACTAATATATCCATCCCACATTTTGTCAATTTGTCTATCTAATGCCATGGATTTATTACAGTCCCCATTCCACTTGGAGCTGATAGTTGCCAAGTTTATTAGACCTATTTATTTGTAAGGGGGAAAGCTTACTAAAGTCTATTAGAAATATGATCTTTGGAGTGGTGTTGCCTTCATTGGGAGTTTTTTTCATCATCATGCACTCTTGAGTAATCATAGTGTTTATGTGGTTTATGAGAGTATAAAAAAAGCTCTAAAGAGGTAAGTTTTTCATCCTATTAAGGCTACATTGCAGCAATATGGTGGCTGCTTACCAAAAAATTGTGTCAAAAATGTGCATCAAATTGTCTTTTCTTTATTAGACTTTCTAGATCATGAATCTTCTTAGGCCCCCGCTCCACCTATGATTAATCCTTCCTTTAACACTCCCGATCTTACTCTTAAGATTAGTAATTTTGTTCCTATGGTAGGGGATATGCAGGAATAATTTTACTTGGTTTTGTGGTTTTTTGGTTTTTTGTTTTGGACTCTTTATGTGAGCAGGTCTCTACATGGAGTTATTTTAGCACTCTAGACAGTAGTTGGATTGGTTGACTGGCTTGGCTTTGTAGCAGTCTACTGCCAATATTTGGTGGCATTTTGTATAGATTATAGTTGAAAATATTTGTACATTCTAGCTAAATGTTTCTTATTCTCCTCTTCTTCTGATATATATTTTAATTTGGAAGCCTCATTCCTAGAACTTTATAACTAGGTCTGTGTAACTTCCATCTTCTTTCTTCCTTTCTTTTCTTTTTTCCTTCTTCTTGATGTGGTAATGAATAGAGTTTTTCTTCCTAATTCTTTTCTTTGGGAGCTCCATATTTTAAAATTAGTATAAAATATTAAATTTTATATATAAATATATTAAGTAACTATGTCACTGTTTTTTGTTTTTTGTTTTTAAATTGATATCATTCTCAAAATTTCATGACCTGACTGGTGAACACTTCCTTCACCCCCTAACCCTTCAACTAGGCCTAATTAGCCCTTGCCTAAAGAAGCATCTTTATCATCCACTAATCTCTAGGACTCCACAACCCAAAATAGTCTTGACAAATGATTAGAATACGGGTTTAAAAATGATTAGGGGAAAAGAAGGCATAAAAAATGAAAACTTTAAATCTTCTCCCCGCTTAGATAACTTGAACATGTAATGCAAAATATTTTCAAATCAAAGCAATTGACATTAGAAGAAAAAGAGAGAAAAAATTGTCTATTCATGAAATACAAGATAGTGGGAAATAGCAACAAGATATATACCTATAGTTGAATGTTCCTTTTTTCTTCATTTAGATTTTGGAATTGTAAAGATTATCGGTAGTTACTAATTGCCACAAACAAAAAAAGCAAGGCACAAATAGTTTGTAAAATACAACACAATGCTCAAAAAGTAAAACTCTCATGTGAATACTAGTTCTTGAAAATAATTTTCCACATAATTCATAAAGTAATTGGAGATAATGTTATAAAAGGAAACTCTATTAAGGTAGAAATATAGCTTTAGGTAACAAAAAATTGTCTATACCTTATATAAATATTCAAGACCTCAATTTTGACTTCCAAATCAATTAATAAAATTTTGATTTTCTAAGAAAGATTTTCTGAGAAAGATTTTCTACATATGAAAAGTAGCCAGCACATAGATGAACAAAGAGCATTCCAAATATTTTTGGGAAAAAGAAAAAGCTACAATATGCAAAATGAAATCTTACCTATGACAAAGATTACAAGAATAAAAAGGAAAGCTATACTTCCACCATCATACCATCCTTCCTTGATGCCCTACATGTTGCAAAGTGAAAATTTTTTGCTAATATTTAGCTATATTATTAAGAGAAATGCAAAAGGTGAAACAAATTCTATGGCTTACTTTAGCTAAAGCCCACATCTACCTTGGTCAACTGTTGTCATTAGGGTCAAAATCATCAACTTCACTCATCCTTAAGTGTGAGGATGCTATTTTTTAGAATATCAATGCCCATGTAGTATTGTAAGCATCTTCAAAGATAGGGATGACATTACTTTCTCTTCCTTCATAATAATGGTCATAGGGAATCCCTTAATGACCCATCAATTCATGAAGCCATCAAAGGCAAAGGACATTTTTGGGAAATTTTCTATGTTACATTGGCCCAAAAGATACAAATGTTAGAATTCATTCCAATTAAGTCTAATATGTTGATATCTGATTGAAAAGATCTTTGATTAGAAAGATTGTTGAAGAAGACTATGTGCTTCAATCATTCTTTTATCACTGATGTCAAACCTACTATTTGTTGGTAAGACAATTTCTTATATGTTTCAAGTACTATCACTTAGTTGATTGATGAAGAGGATTTGATCAACAAGATGTAACGAAAGTACCTGGAGGAAAGGTTGAGTTATGATTATGTAATGAAGTACAAGAATCAGTTAAGACAATGATAACATAATGTATTGATGATCTACTTGAGATTACAAAATGGCTAGCTACACTTAGAAAGTCCAAAAGAATAGGTCAAACAAAGTTCATTTGCCAAGCTTGACCAAGCAGATAGTAGGTGTCAAGAAAAGTTAGTTCAAGTTGAACAAAAAGTCAGTGGGAGCTGAGTGAAAGTAAATTCTAGTGGATGTCATGCAAGTTAGTAGATGTTGAGTAATTTTTAGTTGATACCAAGCACCAGTAAAATTTAGTTGATGTTGAATGATTTTATAGTTGATGCCAAGTGATGTAGTATGTGTCGAGCATCAGAAGATTGATAATGTCAGGTTGATGCATTATGACAAAGATCAAAGATTTTCCAAATAAAAGTCGAGAAGTTTGTTTTCTTAGAACTTGTGAATCAAGAGGAAGATAAGATTGATAAGCTGGTGGTATCAAATCTTATGTAAACCATTTTGGAAGCAAATTCAAATGAATTCTAAGAGAAGTTTCTAGAGAAGATAAGATATGGGGTAGATACATTGTATCATACCTAATTAATCAAAAACCCTAATTTAGACGATGGATAATGTGGGAAAATTTTCTAATTTCCTGTACATAGGAATGTTTGGTCATGAAGAAAAAGAGAGAGAGTTTGAGGTGAGAATCTCATAAGGAGAAGGAGAAAGGGGTTTTGCTTCATCAAGTGACCCAAGAGAAGAATTTGCAATGGTATACTAAGCAAGAAGGCTTAAGAAGATGAATGCTTGAAGGGTGAATAAGTTGTCAGAGCTGCAAAGAATGGAAGCCAAGTAGAGTTGAGGACTAAATAGATATTTATAATTTGCAAGTAAGGTTGTAAGTTGTATCAGATCAAAGCTCTATTGTTTCTTTCTAACAATTGTAATCATTCTAGGGTAAATCCGTTGGAGTAAGGTTGACTTAATTGTCATTGGAAAATCCTTTAACAAGGTGGCATTCCAAGTGAATGGCCTAAAGTCCTCTAATAAGGCTCACTTTTAGCAAGGTGACTGAAATCCCTTAACTGGGTCACATTTAATAGTGTGTATTGTAACCTTTAGTAGGGTTGGCCTTTAACAAGGCATCACTTCAAAGGAGTGAAAAAGGAGTAGCATGTTATTGGTGGTTTTTCCCAAATTGGGTTTCCACATTAAATCATTGTGTCAAATGTGCAAATGGATATGTTGTGTTTCATGATTTACATTTTTGCAAGTTGATTTGATAGTAACACATAAGTCTTAGTTGATACACAATGAATGCATGCATGGGTATGAATGTTTTATGGGTTCACTAAATTGTGAAAAGTTTTATTTGTACATCTAGACCTTGAATAACTAATTCACCCCCCTCTCAGATATTCTAAAAGAACTCCAACAATTGGTATCAGAGTCATTTACTTAAGAGGATTAGTTTTGAGGTACTAGAAGCAAAAAGATCAAGATGTCAAAAAGAGAAGTACCCAAGCTCAATAGAGACAACTTTCCTACATGGAAATTTTTGATGAAGCTACACCTTGGAGGACTTGGAGATCATGCACAATCTTGCATTTTAGTGGAGCATGTTGATCCAACAAGAGCCCTAACTGCTGAAGATATGAAGAAAAAAAAAATAACACAATCAAGCAATATTGGAGATTGCCTTTTCCCTAAGCTATGCTGAATTTGATGATATCAAAGGTCTTGATAGTGCAAAGAAGATGTGGGATGCCTTGGCCACCATCTATGGAGGAGACAAAAATGTTCAAAGAGCCAATTCTCAGAGTCTCAGAGGTAAGTTTGATGACATGAGAATGGAAGAAGGTGAGAATATTGCTCAATATGTTGCTAGGATAAAAGAAGTTGTTATTACAATAAAAGATGCTATTGGTAAGATAGATGATGATACTGTGCTAAGAAAAGTTTTGAGGACATTATTGCCTATTTATGCCATTAGATTTTTTGCAATTCAAGAGTTAAGATGTATGCCAAAAAATGATCTAACCCTTGAAGGTCTAGTAGGTAGACTTAGTAATTTTGAGATATCAAATTTTGACAACTATAAACCAAAGAGTATTAAATCAACTTTCAAAGGAAAATTGTTATTGAACGATTCTAAAGAGGTAAAGAAGAAGAAGAAGAAGAAGAAAAAGAAAAGAAAGATAAAATATGCATCTAGTGACAAAAACACAGATGAGGAAGACATTAAAAAATTGGTAGCATTATTGGCAAGAAGATTTCATAGAGAAAAATTCAAGTTCAAAGGTAAGTTACCCATCATTTGTTTCAATTGCAATGAAGTTGGTCATATTACTGCAAGATGTACATAAAAGAGGAGCTATAGAGAAGGAAACAAGTACAAAAATAGAAGACAGGATGATGTTAGAGACTATAGAGACAAAGGCAAGAAGTCATGCTACATTGCTGATGAACATGACTCAGATGAACATGATGATGAAGTGGTATATGTTACAATGAAGGAAAAATCTGATGAGGATGAGGCAACTGCACTTGTGACTTGTGTGAACAAGAATGATAAGTGGATTATTGATAGTGGATGCTCACATCACATGACCAGAGACAAAAGTAAGTTCATTACCTTAACTTGTTATGAATAGTGTAAGGTTTTGTAATGATGCTGCATGTTTGGTAAGAGGAAAAGGGTCTATCAAACTCACAGATAAGGTTTCATGTGACAATGCTTATTATGTTGAAGGATTGAATTATAACTTGTTAAGTATGTCACAATTGAATAATTTGGGATCCAAAGTTGAGTTTGAAAATAAAACTACCAAGGTATATGACACAAATGGAAACTTGATTGGAAAAGATGATCAAACTAGAAGTAATCTATTCTACCTGGATATAGAAGATGCTACTTGTCTTATTGCAAAATTTGATGATGTATGGCTTTGGGCACAAGAGGTTATGTCATTTAAATTTTGATAATTTGATCAATATCAATAACATGAAAAGAGTTAGAGGTTTGCCTAAGTTGAAGAAACCTAATAATATAATATGCAAACAATGTCAGCTAGGCAAGATGACAAAGTCAAGCTTTAAAAGTAAAGCTTATACCTATAAGGAAATAGTAAAAATTGTTCATACTAACTTGTGTGGACCTATTGAAGTGCAAAGCTACAAAGGAGATAAGTACATAATGTTATTTTTTGATGATTACTCTAGGATGATGGCAGTCATGTTTCTAAAAAACAAATCTAATGATTTTCAAATGTTTAAGTGGTACTTGGCAAGAGTTGAAAAAGAAACAGGTAAAAATATGAAATGCTTAAGATTAGATAGAGGAGGAGAATTCACTTCAAATGAGTTTGAGATATTCTGTAATGAAAGAGGAATCAAAAGATAGACATCTACACCTAGGACCCCTCCACAAAATGGAATTGCTAAAAGAAGAAATAGGTATATAATGGACTGTGCCAGAACACTCATGATGGAGAAGAATGTTTCTCTAAAATACTAGAGAGAACCTATAAGTACTGTTGTATATACCTTAAACCATGCATAAGTCAAGAAAGGTACTCATTCAACAACTTTTGAACTATGGTATGGATATCCACCTAATGTGAAATACCTTAAGGTATTTGGAAGAAAATGTTATATTCTTAAAGATGTTAGGAGTGGAAAGTTTGATGCAAAAAGTGAAGAAGGTATATTCTTTGGTTATTCCACAAGAAGTAAAGCTTACAAGTGTTTAAATACTAACACTAACAAAATTGTGGAAAGTGCAAATGTGAATTTTGATGAGTTTATAGAAGTACATGAGGCTGAGCCTACAAAGGAACCAGAAGAATACAAATCATTTTTATATTTCTATGAAGGAATGCCTACTAAAGAAGATGCTACAAATCAAGTTGTAAACCAACAACAAATCTCAATAACTGCAGAGTCACAAACTGTGAATGCTGAGTTGCATTCAAGAACCAAGCTGCATTTAGATGCTGAGTTGCAGAATGAGGGAAATGCACATTCTGATTTTGAGATTAGCATACATGAAAGAGATGATGAAATACCTAATAGAGATGTACATAGTGACACTAAAGATGAGAGAAAATGTAGTTACAAGAACTGAGCCAAGATTGTCCAAATATGTCAAAAGGCATCATCTTGTAGATCAAATCATGCAAGGCCAATGGCAAGAAATAAATAAAGAAGTGAATCATGTTTGTTAAGCATAAGGGAACCTAAGACTGTGAAAGATGCATTGGAAGATGATGAGTGGTACAAGGCTATGGAAGAATAAATTCAATAGATAGAGAAAAACAAGACACAGAGTCTAGTTTCTAGACTAGAAGACAATAATGTGATTGGCACCAAATGGGTATTCAGAAACAAGCTAGATGAGAATGGTGAAGTGACATAGAACAAAGCAAGACTAGTTTGCAAAAGGTATGCACAAGAAGAAGGAATTGACTATGGTGAGACATTTTTCCCTGTTGCAAGAATGGAAGGAGTGAGAATTTTTCTTACTTATGCTGCATACAAAGGTTTCAAAGTTTATCAGATGGATGTCAAGTCTGCATTTCTAAATGGCATATTAGAAAAAGAAGTCTACATAGAAAAACCAGAAGGATTTTTTCATAAAAATAATAAGAACATGGTATGTAGACTGCACAAAGTCTTATATGGATTGAAACAAGCACCAAGAGCATGGTATGGAGACTTCATACTTATCTTGTGAAGATTGGATTTGAAAGGACTGATGATAACAAAAATTTGTATATGAAGATATATAAGGACAAAGGTATACTATTATTTGAAATATTTGTTGATGATATCATATTTGGAGGACAAGATGCTTTGTGTAAGGACTTTGCAAATCAGATGAAGTAAGAATTTGAAATGTCAATGTTTGGTGAGATCAAATTCTTTGTGGGACTACAAGTATATCAGATGAAATATGATATATATATTACTCAATTAAAATATCTCAAAGAGATATTGATAAAATTTGGACTAGAGGACTCCAAACTAGTATGTACACCTATAGTGACAACACTAAAGCTATCAAAGAATGATGATTCAGCTGAGGTAAATCAAACATTATACAGATCCATGATTGGAAAATTGCAATATATAGTACATAACAGACCTGATATTGCATTAGTTGTAGGGATAGTTGTAAGAATCTCTACTAATCCTATAGAGAATCACTTGATGGTCATGAAAAGGATAATGAGATACTTGAAAGGAACAAAAGAGTTTGGTTTATACTATAAGAAGAATGAAAAGTTTGAACTGAGAGCCTACATTAATGCTAATTGGGTTGGAAATATTGATGGAAAAAAAAGCACCAGTGGAAGAGCATTCTTCTTAGGTAAAAGACTTGTTACATGGACTAGCAAGAAGCAAAGTTGTACTTTCCAATCTATTGCTGAAGTCGAGTATGTTGTTGCTGCTATTAATTGTACAAACATTGTATGGATCAAATAGTTACTTAAGAGAATGAAGGAAGAAATCACATAACCAATGACACTTTATTGTGACAATACAAGTGCTATCAATATATCAAAGAATCTTGTGATGTATACAAAGACAAAGCATATTGCAATCAAGTATCATTATGTAAGGGAATTGGTTCAAGATAAAGAGGTGAACATGAAATATATCAACACAAAGGAGCAAATTGCTAATATCTTCACAAAAACATTACCTAAGGATGCTTATGAGTATCTAAGAGGTAAACTAGGGGTGATACCCTATCAAAGGCTATGTAAAATATAGAGGGAGTGCCCTACATCAATCAAGCTGACATTCATTTAATACAAATTGATGTAGTGGATCTTATTTTAGGAATTGCCTAAAGTAATCACAAAATTGGAACTATAAATCAGTCACAAGCAAGGTGACAGAGGAAGAAATTGAAGAACCTGCAAAAGCCTATATCTGTATATATTAAAGATGTCAAGTGTTGAGTATATGTATTTGGCATTATTCTCAAAGAGGAAGAAAGTACATTAAATTGATCAAATGCAAGAGGGAAAATGGAGAAAATACATCATCAGAAGATTATAAGATCAAAAGAAAGAAAGAGGGAGAAAGTAGAAAGCAATTAGAGAAAGGATCAAAACAAAGAGGGAGATATTTTCCTAATCAATTCAATATGAAAGAGAGAATTAAAAAGGAACCCAGAGGGAGTTATTATAACCTAATCAAAAGATGGAAGTTGCTAATAGAGGGAGAAATTTTCAAATACAAGTTTTCTTTTTAGTATTGTCTTACTGTTTTAACCTAGTTAGTTTGATGAAACAAGATGTTCATCATTTGATTGACTTGGTTGATCAATTTGGTTTGCCATCAATGCCAAAGAGGGAGATTGTTGATATCTAATTGAAAAGATCTTTGATTAGAAAGATTGTTGAAGAAGACTATGTATTTCAATCATTATTTTATCATTGATGTCAAACCTACTATTTTCTAGTAAGACAATTTAATCAACAAGATGTAACAAAAGTACCTAGAGGAAAGGTTGAGTTATTATTATGTAATGAAGTACAAGAATCAATTAAGAAAATGTTAACATAATGTATTGATGATTTACTTGAGGTTACAAAATGGCTAGCTACACTTAAAAAGTCTAGAAGAATAAGTTAAAAAAAATTCATTTGCCAAGCTTGACCAAGTGGATAGTAGGTACCGAGAAAAGTTAGTTCAAGCCGAGCAAAAAGTCAATTGGAGCCAAGTGAAAGCAAATTCTAATGGATGCTGATCAAGTTAGTAGATGTCGAGTAATTTTTAGTTGATGCTGGACACCGGTAAAATCCAGTTGATGCTGAGTGATTTTATAGTTGATGCCAAGTGATGTAGTATGTGCTAAACATTAGAAGATTGATAATGTTGGGCTACTGCATTATGACAAAAATCAAAGATTCGCTAAATAAAAGTTGACAAGTTTGTTTTCTTGAAACTTATGAATCAAGAGGAAGATAAGATTGATGAGCTAGTGGCACAGAATCTTATGTAAACTATTTTGGAGGTGAATTCAAATGAATTCTAAGATAAGTTTCTAGAGAAGACAAGATATGGGGTAGATACATTGTATCCTACCTAATTCATCGAAAACCCTAATTTAGACAATGGATAATGAGCAAAAAAATGTTCTAATTTCCTATATATAGAAATGTCTGGTCATGAAGAAAAAGAGAGAGAGTTTGAGGTGAGAATCTAATAAGGAGAAGAGAAAGGGGTTTTGCTTCATCAAGTGGTCGAAGAGAAGAGTCTACAATGGTGTACTGAGCAAGAAGGCTTAAGAAGATGAATGTTTGAAGGGTGAACAAGCTACCCGAGCTGCAAAGAATGGAAGCCAAGTAGAGTTGAGGACTGAACAAAGATTTGTAATCTACAAGTAAGGTTGTAAGTTATATTAGATCAAAGCTCTATTGTTACTTTCTAACAATTGTAATCAGTCTAGGGTAAATCCTTTGGAGTAAGGCTGACTTAACAGTCATTGGAAAATCCTTTAACAGGGTGGCATTCCAAGTGAATGGCCTAAATTCCTCTAACAAGGCTCACTTTTAGTAGGGTGATTGAAATCCCTTATCTGGGTCACATTTAACAGTGTGTATTGTAACGTTTAACAGGGTTGGCTTTAACAGGGCATCACTTTAGAAGAGTGAAAAAGGAGTAGCATGTTATTGGTGGTTTTTTTCAAATTGGGTTTCCACATTAAATCATTGTGTCAAATGTGCAGATGGATGTGTTGTGTTTCATGATTTACATTTTTGCAAGTTGATTTGACTGTAACATATAAGTCTTAGTTGATACACAATGAATGCATGCATGGGTATGAATGTTTTATGGGTTCACTGAATTGTGAAAAGTTTTATTTATACATTTGGACTTAGAATAACTGATTCGACCCCCCTCTTGTTATTCTAAAAGAATTACAACATAATAAGAAAAAACACATTCATTTTCATATCTTTATTAATACAAACTTCCAATTATAAGTAGATACCAAGATAATTGTTAATAGTAACACCAAAATAGATATGGAATTACATGTGATAATTTTCTGTACAAATTCAAGGCTCAAAATATTAAGAAAACTTTGATGTAAACTTGAGATATGATGCACGCCTTACTATGAGCACCTCTGATTAGATCCAAGGTACTGGAAAGATGATTGAAAATGACCATGATATTCTAGTAGCAATTTGCAAAGCCTTTTGGTTTAATTTCCATGTTTGCAATATTTAATCGATTAAAAGAAGCACTAATAAAGAGATCTTCAGAAGATTAAAAAGATAAAATGAACATATTAGTCTAATACCATGTTCAAATACAACAAGAAAATATCACAATGTAGGCCACATGATGATAGCATATAGTTGTGCATTTCAGACAAGTTAATCTTAAAAACCTTTGGAAGAATTAGAATATAAGGCAAAATCATAGTTGTTACTTCTTTCAACCAATTTGAATATTGCACTACAAAACTTGATGATCCTAGTTCAAGACATAAATTTGCAACACCAGAAGCTTGTTCTTTTGATGCCTTGGAACTTGCAAAGACAAATAATATCAATAATGTGATTGTTTAAAAAAAAATTAGATAAGGTACAAACATGCAATATATCAATTTTTTTCAATAAGGTATTAGTATTCCACATGTCTTAATGAGTACAATATCCTTGAGCCAAAGATAAAAATAGCTACATGAGGTAGTAGGGGCTTAGAGAGTTATGATTATGGGCTTAAAAGGATGCACTATTATACTTTGCTATTGGAACCAATCATTTAAGATTTGGTTCAAACTCCTTAGCACCTTAGCAAAACCCTAAAAGTGAAAACACTATCAAGAATGGATCAAGCAAATGTGATATGTTGAAAATGAATTTTATCTAGCAAGTCTAGGACAAATGCATGGATCTAGTTGTCCTAGAAATCTGATGTGACAAAAATCTAAATTCTCATATATGAAAAAGTGGTAAGAAATAAAAATTTCTTAATCAAGTGAGTATCTCTCTCTTGGGCAACATAAAATTTGGTTATTCCATGAAAAATATTAACCAATAGAACATAACATGCATTTTTCTTACCTAACAATGCCACATCATGTATAATAACATTTTGGTACACCACCACCTCAACATGCTGAACACTTAGAACAAGCTCCACTCCTTGACCATGATGTTCAACATGCTCTAAAATATTGAAAAAAAGGTTACACATCAAATTGAAATTGAAGATGTTAAATTGTATTCATAATTGCATAATTAATTTTCAATAGAAAATTAATACCTCCACCACTATGATGCACATCATGGCCTTCATCACGTGCAGGTTCTGTGATAGGATATGAAGGTTGTAGTGAAATTTCATGCACATTGTTATGTAGGATTTGAGCAAAAGCGCACAACAAATCCATGAAGCCCAAGAAAACCTGCATGCAGAAAACCTGTCATGGAGAAGAAAAAGACAAGAAGAGGCAAGGGTTTGATCTGAAAAACTTAGACAAAGAAAATATTATTCAATGGATCTTCATAATTAAAAATACAAAGAGATCAATCCTTATAAAGGAGATTGAAACCTGAAAAGGGTAACCTAAAGCCTAAAAAAGCTAGGTTGCAAAATATAATTAATAAAATATTAATTATATGCACCTAAAAGATAGCTTATGCACCTAAAATATAATTAATAAGTGCAAATAAATAATTACTCTAACATGTTATGCATTCAATTTATGTTCGAAACTAATACTAAAAAGTAAATTTCTCAACTATTCAATTTGATTTACTTTTTATTTGACCAATTTACATGTGTCTCATTTGATGCACCAGATTCTTGGATATGGGTTTCAGATTCTTAGTGTAGGCATGCAACCATTACTTTATAGCCTTCCATTAAAGAAATTTTTTTATCTTCATCTGTGGGCTCTACATTGAATTCTGTGCCCTATATTTTTTGCTTAATATTGTCAGTTTTGCATGTATGATTTGATAAAACAAAATTATTTGTAGCATTATATAAAGAATAATAATATGAAATTCCATTGTTGCTACTTACAAGTCAAGGCTGAAGATTCATATAGCCACCAGAGCCAAGTTTGTATTGGTAAACCTTTTGTAGTCTCACTTTTCTAGCCTTTGATGTGTCTTGCAGTTTATGAAAAGTTTGAAACATGTTAGATTATTTATTTGCAAAGATAATTGATTAGTGGATGATTACTTTCTACTTAATACTATCATGGCATACCTTCTTTTTCCCTTTTCTGGTTCATTTCCTTTATCACGTAGCCTTATCTTTTTTGCATCTTCTATTATTTCATTCCAATCCATTGGTGGAATCATAGGAGGACAATCGTACTTTGGGTTATCCTTTAGACCCCTTCCATATTGGTCCCTCATAGTCTTTATATGTTTGGATGCTCTTTTGAGAAGTAGGGTAGTGTCAAAAATGTTTTTTTCCAAAAAAGACCCTCAAAATATGTAATGAGCTAATTTTTTAATTCAGGACCCTATTAATTCCACCTTTTAAAAAAAAAAAAATTGTTAGATAAATAACTTTAATATAGTACAATAAATGGAAGAAAAGAAAACTATTGTAGCAATGATATGAAACTACATACCTTTTATGTATGGTGGGTCCAAATGGCTTCAATGTCATATCAAAAATATGATCAAAGAATACATCATTTTCTATAAAAACATCATGGGATTATCAGTCCAAAATGAGTTATATAAAAGTGAACTACAATTACATTGTAAATAATAACAATTTTAAAGCACCTAGAAGCTTTTGTAATTTATTGGAAACATAGTTTTCTTGTTCAGCAACAATGTTCCCACAAATCAACCAGTACTAGTCACACAGGCTACTTCAAGAAATGGTTCAACTTTAGTAGTACTATTCTCTTTTGTTTTATCAACTGAAGGTCTATCTATTAGTTCACAAATAGGTCCATGAGTATAGAATCCACTTGGTGGAACCCAATATTTTGTAAATATTTGTTCACCTTCTTGCTTGCTTTCACTAGTTATTTCTTGTATGTTCTAAAAGGTTTCATGAATAAAATAAAGAATCACTTACTGCATCTATTTATGTTTTGACATAAACTAGCTATTTATTGCCCAAAATAGAGGAACTTGTTTCTTCTAGGGTTCTCATATCATGTGGCATTATCCATTGATCAATCAAGGTTGTGATTCCATTTGAATTCATGGAGATATCAATAATTTTAAGGTTATTGCCATAGCTATAGTGATAAGAAATTAGATTTTAGGATACATTACAACAATTGAGTTTGAATGGTTTGAATTCCAACATGGTGTTGCTATAGGCAATAGTGATTGGGTTCATCATTGAACAAAGAAGGTTCAAAGAAGACATAGCAATAAGAAATAGAGTTATTTCTATCTTTATAGCAATGTGTTTGATTGGTAAGCAAAGAAGGTGTCATTTTGAAATGCCAATGAGTGATAAGTCTTTGGATGTCACTATATATTATAGTGATTATAATCTATCACTAAGCAATGAGAGTGTAAAATCTTTTGGCAATCAATGATAAAGGTTTGGATATTGCTAAATCCTACGATGATCATCTCTAATTGAAGCAACAAAGAAGCAACATGGGTGATCAGTGATGAGATGAAGTCATCATTATAGCTTGTGGTGGTCATTGCTAATTGAGAAAATAAGATTTTTGACATAGCGACTAGCAATAAAACAAGGTTATCACTATATTTTATATCGATCATCACTGGTCAAGGTATTGAAAAAAGACTTCAGTGATTAGTGATATGGGTTTTGTGATCGCTGAAGGATATGGCGATGAAAGGCTATATTATTAAGCAATTATCATTGTATGTTGTGCCGATAAAGTGAGTATGATCATTGATTGGACATGGTGTAATGGAGATATAGTAAACAATGATAAGCTATAGAATATCAACATACATTACAACGATTCTTTCAGCTAGAATCAAATATAGAGATTTATAATTGCCATACCTAATAGAAATTTTTTTTAATCAATGCTTCTTGTTATCTAACATTTGAAGATCACTTTGTGAAACCTTTGTATACACTATTTGGACACCACTCTTTCCCTTTAATCAACCCTAACATCAAAAAAATCTTAAGAACTCAGGAAATGGGCTAGGTGAGAAGATTAAGCATAATTGGGGAGACTGGTATGCTTATGACTATTTCACTTTTGTTAAGACTGTTTGGATTTGAAGGGAGAACATATAGATTGCTTGTAGTGGATGATTAGATTTCTTATTTGGAGATTGTTAAGCAAATGTTAGAGTCGAACAAGCAACATTTTGGAGGTAAGAAGAGAAAATAGTCTTTCCTTCCTATGACCTTATCATTTGAAGATTTTACTATTTTTCAGCCAATTCATATGATAAGATAGAAGAAAAACTATATAATGGTTATCATATGTATACTATGGATTCTTGGAGTCACTATGATTGAGAAGGATACATTCATGTATGTAGAAAATCAAAAAAGTTGGATGATTACATTCACCATGGAAATAAGTATGAAGAAAGTTTGAAAAACATAGAATTGGTTGAAGCACAACAAAATATTGAGGAAAAGAAATGGAAATGGAAGAATAGAGGTAAAAATATAAGGAGAAATTCAAAGAAGAAATTCAAAGAGTTCCAGATTCCCTTGTTCAAGTTTTGAGAACTATAGAAAGGCCAGTACTTCAGCCTGTGGAGTATGATGTGCAAATCCTAGAGAG
Organism: Cupressus sempervirens; assembly: GCA_028749045.1. Classification (NCBI taxonomy): domain Eukaryota; kingdom Viridiplantae; phylum Streptophyta; class Pinopsida; order Cupressales; family Cupressaceae; genus Cupressus; species Cupressus sempervirens. Next base: position 560,823,578 of record CM053785.1, on the reverse strand, counting down.
GATAGATTCTGAGAAGGATGAGAGACTTTTAGAGTCTAGCAAATTTGTGAATGGTGATGCTTTCATCAAATCCAAAGAATTTATATTTGTACTGTATAAACATAGAGGTAAACTATTGAGATAGAGTATCCCTAATATCTCTTCTAATAATGAGCAAGAATTAATATCAAATCTAAAAGAAGATATTAAGAGATAGGTTGACCACATGACTCTAGAAAGAGGGAGAAAATTGCTGAATGAGGTAGGGGTAATGGTTCTACTTGGTTGGGACTTAAGTGCATCATATATTTTTGACAATTTGATCAATTTGGGCAAGCGAGATATGAAGTTAGATGTGCAAGGAGTTAAAGATGTTATTATTGTATTTCAATTTGTTGAGGATAAAAAATCCATGTTGCTTTGGGCTTTATATCCACCACATAAGAGGCCACAAATCATCGATGTTGATTAGGCATTTTCTAATTTAATGACATTAAAATTTGGTGTCATAGAGCCAAACAAAGTTGTAGGAATGCAAGTAGATCTTGTATTATTCAATCAAGTGTTAGGTAGGTTACTTCTGAAAGAGATAATTGGAAAGCTATGTACGAATATTTTTTGAAAACATGACATCCTTAGATGCAACCAAGGATACAATCATCCAATGATGCCCTAAAGTCTTAATTGAAGAGGTTGTGAGAGGAAAATACTAAATTGAAAGATATCTCAATGATTAGAAGGGAGGTCACTAATACCATGATTATAAATCATTTCAAGAAATTTTTCATTAAATTATGTGAGGTTTGTGATCTTATAATGTGTATAAACCTTTGGCCCTAGACATAATGAGATATATAAGAAATTGGTTAAAGAAAGAGATACCCTCAAAGAGGACAAAGATATAAAGGAGGCTGAGAAATTGATCAAAGATCATATTGTGTATTCTCAAAAATTCAAGGTTTCTTTCAGACTGATGGAGGAATTAGTGATAGAGCATGGAGTTGTATCTTGGCAGGAAGAAAATGGTGACATCATTAGTTGAGGTAGATGGATGGATACATGCCATGTGATGCAAAGAGAATCAATTAACTCCTTTAATTATTTCATTTCAGTTGAACTTAACTCTTATCTAATCTGAACCATTCATCTACTTCAATCTCAAGCATTGATTGGTTCTAGGATTCTATAAAAGAGACCTTCTGCCTCTCATTTGGAGAGGATGCAATTGATGAGTATGAAAACTCTACTGATTTGAGAGCTTAATATTCGTGCATTCAAAAAAGATTATTTTATTGTATTTTAGCACTCTCATTTATATTAGTTTGCAATCACGTTATTTTAATATTTCATGTTCTTTATAGATTAAATTCATATATTTTCATAGAAAATCTTTTTTAAAAAAACCTTAATTACATTTACATTCTAGCTTAATCTTGCATTCATCTAGATTAAAATCCTTCATTCTAGTTGGTTTGGTTATTAAGTTCTCAATTCTTAGAGCACATCTTAAAATGTTGTCTTGGTAGAAGATAATAGATTGCCTTGTGCAGAGATTCTGGATGCATAACTTTATGTTCATTCCTAGATGTACCTAACAAATATTGATCATGTTGAAGTATTTGGTTGAATCAAAGGCCCATATTTAACACATATTTTTGGTGCCCACCGTGGGGCTGCAAATTTGATTTGCTAGCCTTATTCCTTCATATTTTCATCTTTCTCCATTTTATTTCCATGCATTCACTATCATCTTTCCTAGGAAGTTCTTTCCTTGCACATTTTCTTGTATAATCTTGCACAAGAAAATATTCATTTGTGCATACAACTACATAATCTTATGCAACAAAACATTGGCTCTTGTGGGAGTTTCATTCTCTCATGTGGCTCTATATTTTATCTCGCATGAAAGGTTGTTTACTCACTTTGAAGCATTAAAAACTCGTGTGAGATCTAGCATCAGTGAGGTTAAAGTTCTTGATTTATACTTGAAAAGTTGATGATTTTATATTTTTCTAGATGACTAATATGTTGACCTTTATTTCTTTGTGATTTATTAGATTTTCAGAAAAAACTTAATAGTTGTATGTATGATGCATGTCAAAGAAACCTTTTGAAACTACCCAAACTTGCTAATGGTTTGATTATAGGATGTTGAAGATCACTATTTGAAGACAATTTCAAATCCACAAAATATTTTGTTTTCTTTTCATTCTTTCTTCACATAGTTTAAATAGGCCTTGTGAACTTCTCTAGGGATCTAGAAGAAGGGATAGGGGATTATTTTCTTTACTACTTGGAAGTGATGCCTAAGAGTAAATCAAAAACCTAGTGTTAATCTTAGATTGGTTTTGACATATGAGTGAAAATACACTTAAATCATTTACTTAATTCATGTTGAGAATAAGTTGTCAGATAGTATATGTCAAGCGAGAGATATACAGTATGTACTCAGTAACTAGTAAGTGCTGAGTCACTCAAGTGTTGAGTATATAGTAAGTGCCGAGTCATTCATATGTTGAGTGATCAATGGATTATGAGTCATTCAAAGGCTGAGTTACAACATTGAATTTACAGTTGATGCCAAGCATCAAGGACTTCAAGTGCCAAGTAATATAGTTTTGACATAGTTGTTTGTAATGGCACAAACTACTATGTAAAACATTTTGGAGCTAACTTGAGGATTGTTTTGTGATCCTAGATGATAAGAATGAATATTAATTGAGAATCCCTATGTAGTACATGCAACCAATCAATTAAAGGGATGAATTAAGTGGCTAGATGGATGAATCAAAATTGTTGATTCATACCTAACCCTAAGCCACCTAGGTCTTCTTAAGGAGAAAAAACCCTAAAAAATTTATGAATGTAGAAGGAGAAAAGAGAGCAATCTGTATGCACAAATAGAGCATTCGTGGTGATTAAGGTGTTGTAAATTGAGATACATTGCAAAATTAGTTAGAGGAGAATAGAGGAAAGGTATTAGAGGACAAAAGAGATACATCTAATCAGAAGGATCAAGGATACATGCAAAGAGGTGATCTATTATCTAGTAGTAGAGTGCTAATTGAAGGATCATTGTTGATACATTCTAGCAAATGAATCAGTTAAATCTCTTAATAGAGTAGTCTTAACAGGCTATTGTAAATCTTTTAATAGGGTACTCGCTTTATTTTATGTCAAAGTCCTTTCACCAGACACACTTCTAATAGGGTGTTGAAATCCTTTAACAAGGTAAGATCTAACAATATTGTAAGCCTTTAATAGGGCAAACCTTTCACAGGGTAGATTATGTGTCATGATAAAAAATTGTAACATTCATTGGATACTTTTTATTACTGTACTAGTGGAGATTTGTGGGTGTCATCCCCACCTAGTTTACCTTCTCATTAGAGGTTTTTTGGGTAACCAAATATCTTGTGTCATACATGTGTAGAATGTTTATAATTTGGTATTTCAGTTTACATGAATAGATTGTGAGATGGATGTGTGGTGAATGATTTTAAGATTTAAGTTTTAAGTACTAATTCAACCCCCAACACCAACCCACCCTCTCCCCCCGCCCCGCCTTTCAAAATTTACTTTCCCTATTGTATTTCCAACAATTGGTATCAGAGCATAGTTATTTGGAAAGTAAAGCTTTGCAACTTTAAGGAAAGATCTTGGAGATGGAAGTCTATAAGTTGGGAAAGACTATTGAGAACCAAAAGATTGAAATGCAACTTGGCCTACATCAGTTGAATGAAGCAAGAGATGTTGAAGAGAAGGAAAGAGATAGATATTAAAGAGAATTACATACATTACCAAGAGATTGATACTACTAAATTATTTGTAGATGGAAACACAAATGAATTTAATGTAGCAATTACAGATCTAATGGAAAAGAATGGAACCCTAACTGAAGAGGTTAGAAATCTCAAAATAGAACAAGAAGTCCAATGAGTATTGATATGTGAAGTGACTGAGTAGAAAAATAAAGATGAAGAAGACAAAGTCATGATTGAAGATGACAAAATGATACTAGCCAACAGATTGGAAGAGAAAACACCAGAGGTAAATAGGATTGCTCACATGCAATTGGAAACATTGAATCAAATGATGATTGCAAATCATTAATTGAATGGGAAATATATTGAGATCACAACACTAAAGTCATAGAATGAACAATTAAGAAATGATCTGAAAAGAGCAAAAGAGTTTGCTGAAAGCTTCAAAATACCTAGTGAAGCTATCAAGTATTTTGAGCAACTGATGAGATCTTCTAGATCTAGTAGTGATACTACTAGATTAGGATAAACCAGTACTGAAGAAGGAGAATAATCTAAAAGTGGTGAAGAGAGAAGTAAAAAAGGTAAGAACTCCAAACCTACTTGTCATAGTTGTGGTTAGACAGATCATACTGTGAATGTTTACAGGACCAAGACTACAAATTAGAATCCTAAGCAAAAGTTCATGGGTCAATACCAAAAATGCAACAAACAAGGACATCAAGCACATGAATGTAGAACCAAGATGTAAACAAAGCTTTGAAGGATACTGCTACAACTGTTAGAAGTATGGACATAGAGCATATGAATGTAGATCCAAGCCCAAATGGTCATCAAACAAGCAGACAAAGGTAAACCACAATGAAAACTCTTATAATTAGGATTATAATACTCGGGGGATGGAGCCTAACAAGGATGGCCCACGACCCCTACTATATGGAAAAAGGAACGTGGTTTAAGCAATGCCCTATTGCACCCTACCCAACCCTAAAATTCTATGGGCCCCCTAAACATATTATTGCGAGATTGCCTATAGATAGTAGGGCAACAAGTAAGAAGTTATCTAGCTCTGAACCCTTGGTTGGCCCTACCCTAAAATTCTATGGAGATCCTATCTTTATAATAGTAGGGTGGCCCAGGGGCGACCACTGGAGGTGATAAAGGGTGGCACGAAGATAATGAAGATAGGGACTCAGCCGAGCCAATACATCTACTTGAGCCTACTATTCTATGGGCATCCCCTACCATTCTATAGGCTAGTTTTGATTGTTTGGCTGGTGTAAGCTAACCCATCTCCTAAAAAAAGAGTATAGACATGCTATTGAAAATTGCATAAGAACAAATTTTAGAAGTGACTATAGAAGATGGTTAAGTCAAACTACATGTTTTAATTGCTTAAAGACTGATCATATAAGCAGGAATTGTCCAACAAAGTCAACAGCTCCAAGTAGTGAATTCAACAAAGGCAAAGGAAAGAAAAATGTTGTGAATATTAGAGATGAGATGAACAAGACATAGAAGAGACAGGAAGATTGCAACACATCAAGTTTAGATGGGATCACTTCACCTAATGGGTCAGGTGATCATACCACCTCCAATTAAGCAATCAAGAGGTATGTGTGGTATTGATATTTAAAAGATATACACTACATCAGTTCCAAGGATTTAGTTCTAAAAATATTATATTTGCATGAAGAAAGATGCAAAGTGTTGTTTGGAATCTAGAAGAAATCTTTTAGTTTTGTCATTTTTCATGTTACTGTCGAACATGAAATGTTTTACTTAATTTGACGAGTGAAATTTAGTTGATGCCAAGCTATCACAAGTGATAGTGTTGACCAAGCTCATAGTGGTTGCTAAGTGTAAAGGAAACTTCATTAAAGTCGACTGAGTTGAAATTTCTATTCTAAGCATTATTTACAAAGTTTTAAGGTCTATATGATTAATTTTTGACTCATTTGACATCAATCAAATATGGAGAGAGAACAAAGAGCTAAAGGAAAATTTAAGAGATCATTCCAAGCAAGAGTGAATTCAACCATCATTTGACACAATTCATCAAATTTGTAAAGGTATTTATCATGTGTTGAGCTATGTTGTTTGAATTTGTGCAAGCCCTAGGTATTGAATATGGCATCTAGTTCTTCTACTACTAAGGTCAAAGAGGGAAAATAAGTTTTAAATGTCTAACTAATTAGAAATGAGATTAAACAATTGAATTTCAAAGCTATTCCTGACATTGCTTACAAACAAGATCCGTCTGATGCATTTACCATGATACCACCTCAAATCTTAATGATTCAAGATGTGATATGTTGTTACACATGCAAGGTGGGTAGCATAGATGACATGGAAATCAAAGAACTATATGGAAACTATGTGAAAATGGAATACTGAAGGAGGAATACAAAATTATAGAAAGAAAAGGGTTAACTTATGCCCTAGATTTCCCAAACATCTTTAAGATAGAGTGGATAAAGATTGTTTTGAGTAGAATTCATGACAATTCAGTATGGTTAGAGAATGGAACTATAAAGATTACTAAGAAGATTATGCAGAGGGTAATAGGATACCCAACCCTAGACAAAACCAAAACCAAAACCATGAGAAGTGATGCAAAAGAAGTTATTGAGAAAAACATAGGGGTAGTGTGGAAGAAGACATGAATGAAAATTGACACCATCGTAGATCCCTTAATTACTATTACAATAAGGATTATCTCACACAAATTCTTTCAATCAAGAAGGTTAAATAGTGTACCTTGTATTGTTGTTGACATAGGCTACAAGATAGTGAAGAAGGATAATTCTTATGACCTTTTTGAGCTACAATTGCAACAATTATTAGAAAACTTGGGAGCAATAAGGAAAACCAAGAGTGCAGAATGCAACTTTGGATCAATACTTGTATGCATATTTTTCTATATGAAGAACACATTTCCTTCCTTTTGTAAAATTGCATGGAAGACAAATAGATCTATTGTAGTGCAAATAGGTGAATTCATTGAGAAAATGGGAGAGAATATTGAGTCTATTATGACTAGTTACTTTGAGGACTTCAAGATGTCAATGAAACAAAGGCATAAGATTGCAGTCTCAGTAGTTGAGAAACATTTTAATGATGTTTTCTTTCTAGTTGATATTGATTTCACATATGTATGGGCTGTAGTACCAAGAGTAAAATGGTTAAGACTTTTAGGGTATGAGATTAATGTAGATGAGGCATCTGCAAAAATTAAAGGTTTGCTTGCAGAAGAGGTAGATAGTAAGGCTACTACCTTTGGCAATTATGATGTTGCAAAATAAAAGATAACTATGGACTTGAAGACAACATCAATAATAAGAAAGAAAGAAAAATTATTAGTAATTATCATGCACAACTAGAATACTTTAACATACAACTAAAATGTGTTAGCCTTGGGGCATCATGTATCATCCATACAATGGCATGGAATTGAAATTTTCTTTGTCCTATAGGTCTAGAGATGTCATAAATAATGCCACCCTTCTATAACTCCAACAAATTGTTAGTAAGAGGTTCAATATGTACATTCTTAACTTTATCTTGGTACTTGCCTAGTTGATAAAAAAATAGGCCACACCAAGTAAACAAATCTCAAGGCTCCAAATGGATTCTTATTGTCTATTGTTGATGAAAGCCTAAAATATTAGGTTCTTATTTAAAGTGTCATCACTTTTCCTTTATGTCCCTAAATTCCAAATTATCTGTAGGCATTCAATAAAAATACCTCAAATTCTATTCCATGCTTGGTAATCCATAAATTAATCCAAGCTACTACACCTAAATAACAATTGCATACATGAAATAATGGGAATATAATGATTAACCTTGCAAGGCACATTTCTTGTTATTTAATTTGTTTGAAATGTGCTCATATGACATTTAGTGCATTCTACTGAAAATTTGTGTTCTTTATGATATATAGTATGATCTAAGAGGACAAGCATCTATTGCTTGATACTTCATTCTAATATCTTTCATAATGGTAGATAATTCTTGGTCTGAGCAAGGTAGAACATTTGATGGTGGAAACCAAAACACCTATCAATCTACAAAAAAAAATAAAAAACTGTTCATATAAACAATAATAATGCAACCTGATTCTCTCTTCATTAACTATACTGATAAATATGACATACCTTAACATACATGATATTTATATGTTGGATAAACTATTCATAACCTTCAAGTTCACTAACAATAATACACCATAAAGAAGAGTTCTTTGGGACCCTTTATAAAGAGTTACCTTTGTCTTCTCAAGTAGAGGGATATTATGAACATCAATTTCATTATCATCATCATCATTATCATAATTTTTTCTAGTACTAAATTTTTCATGAAGGAATACATTTGCACCATCATTGTCAAATATGTTTTCTAATGCATTATCACCCTCTAGTTCCATGGGAACATTATCTTCAACTTTGATATTCATACCTACATCTCTCTCCAATTCTACATCCATATTCTCTCTATTTTGGCATTCCATATCATGTTCCCTAGGGAGGTTGAACTATATCAAAATTATGAACACAAATAAACCATGGTCATGATCACATGAACAACTGTTAAAATGATATAATGAAAAACTTAGCAATGAATTATAATTTGACCCCCTTCAATGTGACCATGGAGGCTACAATGTCTGTTATCTATTTTGATGTTAATTATTCTAATATTTAGGCCCTTGCAATTTTGGTAGGGACAATAAAAATTTTCATCACCTCTTCATTTGAAGTTAGTCCACAATTTAGCAAGTGTCTTCCTATTTTCTTCTTCGGTTATATTATGTGACATGATTTGATGGGCTATCAAAATTTGGTCTATAATTGTCACAAACTAAGAAAAATGATGTTACAACTACACTAGTCATATTAGACTTATTTATATATGGATATTGAAATATTAGTTATGAAATGTTTTTTTAGTATAATAAACTAAATTGAAATAGTTGAACAAAGAAAAATTTAAAACAAACCAAAAATATTGAACCAGAACCACCCTAGACATGAAAAAATAGATGACTAATTTATATAAAAATAGTTTCATACAAAGAAAATTATAAGTCAAGTACCATATCAAGCTTCAGAAGATCAGCAAGGGAAAGAAGAATAACATCATAATTAGACATTGCAATCATAAGCATAACATGCAATAGAAATTTTTATTATGAAATATATCTATAAAATATTCAGGATCTTGGATGTACAAATGGCTATGTTATCTTTTGTTGAACCAATAAGATAACTAACTCACTAATTTGTTAACTAACCTTATTATTGGTAGTTGAATGAATGTTTCTCTTTGCTTCAAAACCTAAAACATAATTTAAATTAGATATTTATAAGTAAATCAAATGATAGATTGGAAAAGTGTGCTACTATTTACTCAAAAGTATTATCAAGAATGATCCTCAAGCAAATAATAATACACATAATCAAACAAAGAACAATATATATGATTAATGTTTCTGGTGAAATTTATAAGGACTAACTCATAAATTACAATGGACACCAACATTGACATGGTCACAAATTTTGTGAGGGAGACATAGTGTATTTAGAAATGAGGGCCCATTTTTATGTTGAGGACAACTCTCTCTCTCTCTCTCTCTCTCTCTCTCTCTCTCTCTCTCTCTCTCTACCATCATTCAAATAGTAGATCATAGTTAGTATGATTTAAAACTTGGAATAAAATATTAAGACACAATATAATCTAGGAATAAAATAAAATATCTTTATATTTTGAATTAAGAAATCTCATATAATTAACCTTAAATAGATTATATTATAGACAAAAATCTATTATCAAATAAATATATATGTGAATGATTTTATTATATTTATAGAAACATAAGTAGGACACAACAAGTTGTTTGATGTGTTTAGGGTCATAATGTTGTTTAATGCATTTTCCTTTGGACCCAATAAGGTCATGTGGACCAATAGTCAAGTCCATGAGTCAATGCTAGTCAAAGACTCTAAGGGGAAGGTCACTCTTCAATAACTTCCATCAACATTTGAAACTACTCCTCTACAATAGTCATCATTAGCATTTCAACTTATGAAGTCCAAATGATGATTATTGATCACATTTGGAACTACTCTATTACAATAATAATTATTTAGCAGTTATGAGATGATCAAATGACAGAAAATAATTGAGAGCTTAGATTGACACAAATTTTAGATGGTTGTATGAAATCAAATGGGTGGGTCATTAGTAGAAAGAACTAGAAAGAGTGTACAGATTAAGACAATAAATGACTAATTTTGGAGTACTTGGTACAAACACTCAACATTCTGTATGTACATATCATCATTTAAGATCAAATGGGTGTGTGAGATTATACATGCACAATAAAAATAAAGGAAGTAATTGAACATACTAGGGAGGTCCAAAGGCTCACACTTGTTGAGGTCCACTTCAATAATGACCCTTCTTATGAAACTATTTTCTAAACTTTTCTCATGAGATAATGTGTAATGAGGTCTTCATCAGTGGGATAGAACCTGCAATTGTGCACCACTATTATCACAATTTGTATCCAAATTTAAGAGCCTGCACTGTTGAATTCTCTTTCAATATTCTCACTTATCCTTTTGCAAAATATGATATGTGAGTTGTGGGGAGATTTTGCGTTGACATATGGATGTTAGGAGAGATGGGAAAATAGATCAAAGATGAATATAGATGAAAGTAAGTGAATGTGTGTATATTATTAGTGATGATAGAAAGTAAGTGAATGAAAAATTAGATCACATGAGAATTGAAAGGAGTTTGTGAGGTTGTAGCTAAGGTCAATAAAGGATTATTTTGATTTGTTGTTGTATGTAAAGAGGAGAGAGAGAAGAGCCTCCCATCATAGCACCATGTTAGATATGTATATAACAAGGAACTATATTGTTCAGTGCTTGGTCATTCATGATGGTTTATATTCTTACCCAACATGGAAAAATCCCAATTATTTCTCATCAAATCCCACCTAGATTTATAATTGAAGACCCCACAAACCAGAATTTAAAAAAAACCATAATTAGGATTAGTGGATATACTAAATCAATATATAATTTCCATTGGAATGGGACTGCTATAAAGTTGGGGCAGGGGGTTGCATTTGTGCTACAACTTAGTGTTGATAGGAAGTCATCCCAAAATGATTGAGGCCACAAATTGTGCTGCTCAAATGTGAAAAGAGTTAAAATATTCTTAGGACATAATTGATGGTGTTTTTGCACATATTGTTAGCAGTTTCAAGCAATTTCATTTTCAAACAAAATTAGGTTTCAAGATAGGCAATTTTATTTTCAAATCACATAAATAAGGTTTCAAAAAAAATTATTTTCAAATCACACAAATTAGGTTTGAAACAAATTCATTTTTAAATCACAAATTTGAAGCAACACACATCCTTACATAGGTAGTAGTGTTGATTCACATGAAAACTTGGTGCCCAAACCCTACGTTGGCCAAAATGAGCTTTTCCCATGTAGAAAACTTTGAAAATGAATTTGTCTTGTCTTTTTTTTTTTCAATATTATTGTGTAACCATTGGAATTTCAACTTCTATGATATAAGTAGTTGACAATCTAATGATATCAGAGGGTGATTGAAAAAACAAAATGTTCTCCACTATCATAAATTAACGTTGAAAATTTGGGATAAATGTAATAGTGCTCCAACTTAATTTTAGGTTGCAATATCATAGAATCAATTGGATATTCCCAAATTTTAATAGAAATAATAATGTCTTCAATCATACCTTTTGATTTTACCAATGAATAGTCAAATATTTGTAAGTCTATGGGGTTGGTCTATGCCCTTATAAATCTAATTAGTCATGACATGTATTGCTTTGCCAAGATCTATAAGTGTATTAGAAATAATCAAATCACCAATACATACCTCAATCATTGGACTCAAAAGATTTGCATACTTGGGGATAGATATATTTCCTAGCATTAGGTTTGCAAATTGTCCAATGACATGGACATTTTTAGGATCATTTTTCTTATTTTTCTTCTTTCCATGTATTCTTTAATAGCTTTGGCATAGACTAGTACATCTTGAATTGCCTATAGCAAAGGAATTTGAATATTAGCATTCCTCAATTATTTCATGAAATCAAATGCAGACATTGGTTTTCAAGACCTTTTTGGTTGTTCCTTAAGTCTTTTAGGAAAATGAGGTTCTTTAAGCTCTTGCTTGTGATTGTTAAGCTCAATAGTATCATTAAGTGAATCCTCAATTTTTGTAATAATTGGGCCCTGAATTGATGGAAGTTAAGTGTATTGATAGAGAAAGCATGACAATGAAATGTATCTAGGCATAACTATAAAAGTGAATGTTAATGAAAAAAGAGTGATTGGTAAATGGGAAATTTTTTGTGAGAGTTTCAAAGTTTGTAAGAAATGTTCAGTTAAATAACACTTGACTTTTCATGTGATAAACTTATCTACTAGCTGTACCATTCTCTATCTATGGTAGTCTATAAAATTTTAGATTGGTTGTGTATTGTTTCTACTAGTTTGTTCTGATTAGAGACCAAAGTTGAACTCCATCAATTACAAGGGAATTTATTGGATACATAGGATAACCTACAACCTCATTATTGTATATAGGTTGGTTTACCTTAGTATTGGGATTTGGTATTAGTTGTGTAGGCATTTTGTTATTTTAGGTGGTTGAGAAGAATTGGATGGTTGATTGGGAAGTAGTGAAATTGATGGTAGTAATTATTTTGGTGGATAATATAAGGTTATTAATAGAGATGACTAGTATTGTGGAAATGAATATGGTAGTTAAGGTGGATAAAATGATTGTGGTGGAGGGCCTTTATGCCTACTGCCATGATTGATGTGCAACTGGGGGCTATGGTGGCCATTATGAATATTGAGGGGATGAGTACCATTGTGCTAGTTGTGGAGATTGTTTCCAACCCCCATATCCCCTAGATTAGTTGAAAAAAGACACAAATTTATGTTGTCACATGGAGTAATCATTTTTCATATTAGGATGTGGCAGATGAGAAAAAGGACATCTAGGTGCCGTGAAGTACATATGTTCTTTATAATACTTAGTATCAGAGGTCCCTACAGCAAAAAGTTATAGGCTAGAGCTTTTACTAGTCTCTTCAAGAGAGGAAATATTTATTCTATTATAGGGACATTCCTCACTACCATGTTTCTTTCTACACATGGGAAAAAATATTGCTAGAGTACACTCTACCTCCTCTTGTTTCTTGTTAGAATAAAGTGTATCAATTTGTTTGCCCATATAATTTAAGAGATTAGTTTTAAGACCATCTAATAAATTACCAATTTCACTTTTTTTAATACCTACAACATTGGCCAAAGAAGTATACTTGCTTGTATATCCTCGTACTAATCATTAGGACCTAGAATAATTCTTGCAAATATCACAAATGATTTCAAAAGGTAATTTATAACCATCAACTTTTCCAATTAATTTCAAATCATCCATGATCTCATCTTGAATTCCCTAAATGAAGAGAATTTTGATGGTGTCAAGGGTTAGGTTCGACCATCTTGATCATTGTAGGTTGAATGCAAATCGTTCTAAGAATTCTTCCACAAATTCTTCTTCCCTTTGGGTCATCCAAAAAATATCATCCCACACTTCCTTAGTTTCACAACACTCCTGATATTTCATCAAAAATGCTTCCTTCATATGTCCCCATGTTATGATATCTCTAAGACTCAAGAACCCACAATGTTGCATCTTTCAATGTATAGTTATTTCAAATAGCATAAAACTCAAATATGAACATATCATGATATTTTGTAGTTGAACATCTAAATATAAGAAGTGTTGAATGGGGCATATGAGCACTTTCTTCTAGAGGATGACAAGAAAATTCAAATGTCATGAGATTATTATTATGTTGGACTAATGCATTGTTTCCTCCACCATTATTACCTCCACCTATGTTTCCTATCTTATCAACCATAATTTCCAAGACCTCTTTTGCCCAAGATGTATTATTGTGTTTTCCTCTACCTCTATTACCACCACCTATGTTTCCTATGTTATCAATCATGATTTCCAAGACCTCTTCTACCCAAGGTGTATATGTATTTAAAGGCTACCCTAGAGGTTTGGTAGGAAAAGAAGGCTGGGAAGTTTGATTTGTGCTAAGCTCTTCTAGTTTGGGGTTTATCTCTATGTTCAATGACTCTTTATCTTTATTTGGTTTTAGAGGTTTTAATCTATCTATTAATTCTTTCTTAATGAACCTTCCTTGACTATCCCTAGGCCTATTCATGCACATAAATGATGTACTATAGCACAAACCTAAGGTACAAGTCTAAGAAAGGTTGACACTTGATCAAACACTCTCTAAGGCACATTGCTCATAAGTTGACTTACTACGATTCATGCCTTTAATATCTCTATCCAAAAATGATGCTAAAAATGGAGGGAAAAAATGGGGTCCATTTTTTTGAATTAGTTCATAGCATAAATTGGCTGAAAATACCCTAAGACTATCAATTTAGGACTCATAAGTTGATGAGAGATATGGTGGCTACTTGTTCAAGGAATGAAGATATTACATCAAGTGGTTATGGATGCATTCTAATTCACACACTAAAGAGTCAGAGTTAAGTTTTTTAGCTAATGAATTAAAACTTTCTTTCAATAGAATTAAAATCTCTTTCATAAAAAAGTTCACAATTAACAAGATTAAATCCACCTTCACACTTAAGTCCAAACTCACTTTACTAATCATTAGAATATTATCAAACTTCTATGTAGATCATACAATCTAATTACACTTGTCCATATTCTAATCAAACTTGATTAATTTACTATAATATTATAAATACTCACACTATTAAATATTGAAACTTATGAGAAATTAGGTAGGGCATAGTTTGTGACAAAAAGCCAAGCTATTACAGGAAGTCTAGACAAATAATGGAGAATGTGACATGAAGTTTTGTTTGGAAAATGATGGTTAAGAATGAAGTGTAATAGGAATTTCAATTTAAGAGTGATATCTTTTCAAGTAGAATGAAGCAAGATATTCAAATTGTATGTGGGTAAGAATTAAGGATGAGTGATAGGGTGAAATGGAATACAAGTGAGAGGACATTAATTTAAACAATTGAGGGAACACTTTAATTATTTGAACAAAACTCAATGATCAACATTCCATCAAAGATGATTATAATATTAATTCCACACCCATCACAAACATAAATAAAATGTTCCACATTCATGCACTTACAGATTCTCTATTTTTGCAATCATAACTTACCTTAGTGAAACAAATCATGGAAATATCAATCACATAAACAAAAAACAAAATCATGCTGCTAATCTAAATAATCTCACTAGAATTTTTGAGAAGGGTCCCTTCCTCTAGTTTATGAGGTGAGGTAAAAGTTAATGCACAACTACAAAAAGAACTTCAATTCACCCAATTGATGCTTTAACAGAAAATTTGGATGAAAATGATCTTAACTGAGATTATAATATATTCACATTATATATCTTATGATTACACATTTGTTTATATAGCATCATAACATATATCCAATTAATAACTAAGGTCTTATGGCCAATTTCCTTCATATTAAACTTAGGCAAGTCCATTTTTATCTTGGTTGCAAGCCACAAATGTTTAACCATAAAACTAACATAACAATATTAACATAATTTTTTGGCCATAATACATTCATAATCTTAGATTACCAAATCAAAAAATAGCCCACACAAAATAAGATAACAAAGAAGAATTGTGATGTTTATACAACTGATCCAGCTGCATCAAAGCTCCTGTAACTACTCAATCATCCTTGCCCAATTCATGTAGTAGAAAAAAATCCAAATTATTGTCATTTTTTGCACTTAGTTAAATATTTCAAAAAATGTCTTCTACCCTACAACTTTATTAAATTTACTATATTTCTTTAATGATTAATGACATGAAAGGGACTAGGAAGACTTATACCATGATAAAAATGCATAAGGAACATATATAAAGATACATAAATGCACAAGGTCTAAAGCATAGTGCACCAAATTTATAATGGTGAACAATATGTGATGAAAAAATGTTAGAAATCTTATATGGAAGTGTTATAATAATATCTACAACAAAAACATGAAATGATAAAGAAATAAAGGATCATAATCCATGAATAGTGATGAATTTTAATATATTTCATATTAACTGGAAAGAGAAACAACATTCACTTGAGTTACATCAACATGTTACTAACACAAATGGAAGAAACACCTAATGATCATAAAATGACAATCATTTTGTACTGCATTTCTTGGATAGATTAAGAGAAACTTAAAAAATCTAAGCCATGGGTTTTGTCCAAAATAGGTTGGATTGAGTTTCTGCAATAAAAAATCTTTATAATATTAGGAACTATGGACAAATATGCAATCCTAGTAACATTAGTTATAATGTTTTGATTAAGTAAAAATGGGTTTTAAATGACCAAAAATATTTTACAAAGTAACCAAAAGTCTAGAGAAAAAAGCATAAAGCTACCATCTAAGTCTAAAAGCATAGTTCACTAAAAAAAAAACCTCTAGAAAGAGCATAGAAAAATAGGAAAATAGGAGGCCAACCAGAAATAGAGCTGAAAAGATATTAAAGGAACAACAAAAAACCAACACCTGAATAGCTACATAGTCTTCAACATTTCAGTAGCCTGGTCTGCCAAGATGTGCATATTCTCTACAGTGACATTCACCTCTTCCATCTTGTTCTTCTCCTCATTCTTCTTAGAGTGAGCCTGAGTGTGTTTACTAGGTCCTTGGTTCTCAACAATAGTAGGGGAATCCTATCCTTTATCTTGCTCATGCTTACTGAGGAGACTACTCACATTATCTGCCATATTCTTTAAAGCATTACTATTATTATCCATCATTTTCTTTATCATCTTTTCCATATTATTCACCTTAGCCTCCAGGCTTGTCACCTTCTTCAGATTATCTCTATTAGCCTTCTCCAACACCCTATTTTTCGCTTCAATCTATGGAATCTTTTTCATAAGGTCTTTAACCTCTTCAACATTTCCAATAACCTCTGAAAGCCTATCAATATGTTGACCTAAAGTGTGCTCCCCTCTGGCCAGTTTACTAACCTACTCCACTTCCTTAGTAATAAATTGCATTTGTTGTTTTAGATTTCCAACATCCTCCAAAATGGTCCCAAGGTTTCCTAAGGGTCCTTTAGTAATGTCAACCTCACCCTCTTCCTTGTTGAAATCCAAAATTTTCCCTTGATCCCCAAAATCCTCTTTTTCTAGCGCTACCTTCTTCACATGATTCTCGACCCCCTCCTCCTGAGACCTCATTGATTTTCTCTTCCTCTCCATTCTATGAGAAAGAATTTCATCATCTAATGGGGTTGAAACCCTATCATCCTTGTGACCCTTAATATCTAGCTCCTTTCCACCACTCCCCTTCTTCTGGGAACTTCTCCTCTTTTCCTCACTGAAGTCACTACCACAGTCAGAGTCACTCACCTCAACTTTCCTCTTCTTCTTCTAAGAGCTACACTTGTGCTCAATACCCCCTTTCAAACTCCTTTTTCTCCCCTCTACTTCATCCTTAGTGTCCTTATCATCGCCTTCTTTGAAATGACCCTCTATTTCATACTCTACCCCCTTCAAACTGCCCCTATGGTTTTTAGCCTTTTTGGATTTTAAAACATTCATAATAAGAACCATAAGTACCTCATGACACACATGTTCTCCATTCGGGTCATTTTGAATTGATTGAATAAAAAAACTTAGCAACTACCTCAAATAAAAGGGGAAAGAGATCCTTATACCATGCCTAAAGTGGTTAGCTAACATAAAGTGGTAAGCATAAAGCTTTGTGCACGGGCCATCTAGAGTAAGTCATTCCATGATAACAAATAACACAAATCTCCAAGGTCAAGAAATAGAGACAGGGTTGAAATAAGAGTTACCAATTTTCATCAATCAATTTCACTCTTTTGTTGAATCCACAAATTCATCAATAGCCCTATCGAATAGCTTCCTATCCCGATAGAAGTTGATGCCTTCCATATAGCCCCATCACTTCTGCAATCACCTCTTTCGTTCCCTACATTCTCTGATTTTTGACAAGTATAGAGCCATCCCTCCATGTTTTAATAAATTATTGTGTAATGATAGGATTATTACCTTTGATCCTTTCCATGTAGCCTGTGAAATTCCCACTCGTCAAAATATCCCATACTTCCTCTTTCTTCTTCCACTCCTTGCAGCTCGCAGGTTCCACTCTCTTCCTTTTCCCTCCCATTTTCTTCCCTCTAATGTCACCAAAAAGCTTTCTCAGAAAAACCCTATGCAGACTATTGTCAAAATGAATTCCACAGTCGAAGAATAGAATGGTATTGCCAACCCACAATCCATGTGTAATAAAGCTAAGAGTTCTAAAAATCATCACCCATTGTTTCCCAAGTATAATCAAATCATAATTGCAAATCTCTGACATCATCATCATTAAAACATCTTTGCCTACACCTCACTTTATCATAATTGATAACTTGGCAACCTTCTACAAGTAAAGGATTATTATAATCCCAAGTAACTTTATGATCACTTAAACAGGCCACATTGGTTGCCCAATCAACAACACAATTTTCTTTCCCAAAGTTATGGGTAACAACACATTTATCAAAAGAATTTATAATGTTAATAACCTGAAAAATAATATTGCTAATAGTCCATGAAGGCTTAGTAATTTTATTAAGATAATTGATGATATTAAGTGAGTCTCCTTCCACCCAAACCTTCCTCAAAATCAAATTCTTAACATAGATAAGACCATGAAGGGCGGTACAAGCTTCATCCACATGGTTAGTTTGAATGCCAATAGGTATAGCCATACATCCCACTTTCTCACCAAAGGAATTCGTAATAACTATACCATAACCAGCAATACCCAAGTTCCCTTTATAGGCTTCATCAAAATTTATATTGTACCAATTCTCTAGTGGACTATCCCATCTAGCATTATCCCTCAGATTAGGGCCTTTTTGGTCTTTACACAAGCTTCAAAGGTTTCAATTTTGGATCACCCTATCTTCCCACTCATTTTGAGGTTGTTGGCCAAAACCATTGGCTTTAATATTTTCTATAATTAAAGCCTTAACTTTATAAAAGACTTGATCAGTAGTAGACTCCACATCTTTAAAGATGGTATCATTACACTCCTTCCATATCCCCCAACAAAGGTAAGGAAGAATAAAATCCCATAGTCTTAAGATCAAAACATTCTTGAAAGGGTGAATCCAACTAGTGAAAAACATTTGGACAGTGGCTAGAAAGACCCAAATCATATTCAACATGTCACACACCTTATCCTAGAGTCTTTTGCTAAAAGAGCAATGCAAAGTAATATGGTTGACTGATTCACAATAATTCTTGCATAGAACACAACTATTAGTAATAATGAATCCTTTCTTCACTAAATTGTTAATAGTCAAGATCTTATCCTGCAAAAGAATCCAAAAGAAAATATTGATTTTAGGTTCATACCTTTCACCCAAGCCTTAGCCCAACATGGTTCATGGTCCACAACAAAATAATTAGCATAGGCTGAGGAGACAGAGAACATTCCACTAGAAAATTTTTGTATCATATCATCCTCTTTTTGATTCAAAAAGACAACATTCAGACACTTGTTAAGGTCAGCAAAATTGTCATTCACCCTTTTGAGGTCCAACCACATATCATTCTTCTAATAATCCACCACCAAAATACCAATAAGATTCTTACATTTCTCCATAAAGCTATTCCATCTTGGATCCACACAAAGTGGATGATCCAAGACCCAAGTGTCTTCCCAAAAAAGAAATGTCCTTCCATCTAACCCCTTTCTTTATTATGTGTTTATATTTCTCAACATTTTTCCAGATCATGGATCCCCCTTGCACCATATCATTATGAAGGAATTGATTAAAATTATTATTCTCCTTGTTATATTTGTCAACCCAAATGTTCCTCCATTCCCCTTCCTCCCTTATTAAGGGGCATGCATACTTTCTCCCAAGCAATTAGAGGTAACCTTTTTTGAAATCTTCATTCCTATCCATAAGAATAACTTTTGAATTTTTTTAATAGCAAGAGAAAAATTTCAAGAAATTTTAAATATACTCAAAGCATAAAGTAGAACACTCTGAAGGATAGATTTCAAAACAATAATCTTTCTAGCCTGACTAAGAAAGGAATCTTTCCACCCAGCAAGCTTCATGTGAATTTTATCAATCAACGAACTCCAAAAACTTTCTAGGGGGTTCAGATATAGAGGTAGTCCCAAATAAGAGCCAGGAAGACAACCCAATTTTATAGCCAATAATCCTTTTGTTTTTATTTTACCTTACCTCATTGACATTAATGAAATAAATCACACTTTTGTTCCAGTTAATAACTTGTCCTAAGGCTGGCCCATAATCCTCCAAGGAAAATTTAATATTCCTTTCATTTCTAAGAAAGGCCTCTCTCATCACAATGGAGTCATCAAAAAATTGTTGATGAGAGTAAATCATAGTAGTAGAGGATGGATTTAGGCCCACAAAGTCCCCCCTCCTCATCATATTTTCCACAAATCTCCCCAAGCATTCAACCAAGAGAATAAAGAGAATAGGAGAGATTGGGTCCCCCTGTCTAAGACCTTTATATGCCTAGAAGAAAGGGGTAGGAGATCCATTAACAAGTACTAAAAAAGAGGTAGAAGAAATTGACATAAAGATTAGATCTCTAAATCTCTTATTAGACCCAAATGCTTCAAGACCTCAAAGAAGGAAAGTCCAGTCCACTCCATCATATGCTTTAGAAAGGTTCAGCTTAAGAAGAAACCCTTCTTTCTTAGACACCTAAAGAGAGTGAATATTTTCATGAACTATAATGATGGAATCCAAAATTTGTCTTCCAAGAACAAACCCATTTTTATATCTAGAAATAACAAAAGGAAAAAGAGGCAGAATTCTAAGGGTTAGTACTTTAGAAATAACCTTATAAAAGGAATTACAAAGGCTAATAGGCCAGAACTGATCCAAACTATCTGCTCCTAGCTTCTTCGAGATAAGAGCAATGAAGGTACCATTCACTTCTTTGAGAATATTTCTAGATCTAAAGAGCTTCTTAACCCCATTATAGACATCAAAACCAATGATATTCTAGTACTTGTGAAAAAACAAGAAAGGGAACCCATCAAGCCCTGGGGTTTTATCTCCATCAAAAGAGAAGGCAACCTTAGAAATCTCTTCATAGAAGGGATGGAGGTAAGAGATTTATTTTGATCTTCAGAGATGCAATCAAGAAACAAATTCTTCTTAGCCACATCCAAATTGGGGTCACCTTGAAGTAAATTACTAAAAAATTCCACTGCCTCCCTTTTAATAGTCTCCTAATTCTTAGTGAGTCTCTCTGCTGTATTAAGTTTAGAAATTTTGTTAGCCATCCTATGCTTCAAAGTAGTCAAATGAAAATACTTAGTATTTCGATCTCCTTCATTCAATTTTTTTTTCTAGATCATTGCCTCCAATACATTTCCTCCTTGGTAATGATGTCATGAATCTCCACTAGTTTAACACTTTCCTCCTCCCTAGAGACAACCTCATATCCATCAACCTGAATTCTATCTTTTATTTCTTTTAGTTATTCCATAATCTTCCTTTTACTTTTAAAAATATTGCCAAAGGTTTCTTTATTCCATTTTTTAATGTTTTTCTTAACATTTTTCAATTTAGTTGCAACTTTGAACATAGTTCTACCTTCCACCATTATACCCCACCACTCCTTAATGAGATTCTCCAGGTTTGGCTGAAGAGTCCACATTTTTTCAAATCTGAATGGGAAGTTTCTCTTATAGTTAAGCATATCAGCCACTAAGAAAATAGGATAATGGTTTGATCCCAATCGGACATGACCACTAAGAGAACATTTGTATTTTAGGAGCCAGTCACTACTAATAAGTGCTTGGTCCAATCTGATATGTATAAGATCCTTTCTAGTTCTTTTGTTAGTCCAAGTATACTCAACCCCATGCAAATCAAGATCATGAAGATGATGATTATCAATAAAGTCCATTAAATCTAATCTATTATCCAAATTTGTCTGACTACCTCCTTATTTTTCAGCTTCTTTTAAAGGAGTATTGAAATCCACCATAACTATCCAACTCTCATTAGCAAAAAGCTTTCTTTGATTGGTAATATCTTCCCAAAGAGCCTTTCTCCCCCACTTGGTATTGGGGGCATAAACATTAGTAAGAACCCAAGATAAGCTATCCTTAGAGTTAGAAAATCTAACATTCATCATGTTTCTATTCTGATGATCTTCCCACCCCTGAAAAGTGGAAGACCTTCCACTTTTTCCTTCAACATCTTTGTTTCTTGAATAACAAAAATATATGACCTATTATCCCTAATCATATTTTTCAAAATGTCATGTTTGTGAGGATTATTTAACCCTTGGATATTCCATGAGATAATCTCATAAAAGATTTTTTTGATTCAAGGATAGTCCTCTGACTACCATCTGAAATACTTCTATTAGCCTCAACAATTCTTTTCTGCATGTTGGAAAGTCTCCTCACTGGGGAAGGGGAAGAACAAATGTTCCCATTCTTGAGGATCTTCCTAGGAGTTGAAGAAGGACACCAGTCTCTATCCTTTTTATTTTTAGAGTCCCCCTTTTTGAGATTGTATTATAAGAAACTCCAGAGATGTCTCCTTTCTTATTCCTAGTTTTGGTTGCAATAGTCTCCACTTCCTTTCTATGATTGGCTCCTCCTTTTTTCTTAGCTTTAGATGTTTTACCAACTAGGAAGTCAGCACCTGATGTCTCCTCCTCCAAAAACTCTTCCTCTTCTTGTGAAACAGTTATAATATCTTCCACTTCACCACTTACAAAGTTTCCCTCCAAAGAAGCATCTCAAGCCGAAGGAACATACATCTTAGAAATAGATAGATCCTTTTGAGTCATCCCACTTGCACTATCAATCCCATTCCCAGGATGACACACTTCCCTACCTTGAACTTTGTCAAGAAAATCACTATTAGGATTTACTAGATTTACCAGATTTACCAAGATGAGAAGCATCCACACCCGAGGGATTTACCATATTTTCCTATACTCTAGCCTCCTTTCCCATCCCCTTCTCCTTATCTATACCCAATCTATGATGAGAAGCCTCTGCACTTGAGGATGAAGCATTCACACCCGAAAACCCACTTCCACCCTGTGAGATCTTAGTATGATTGTTCTATGTTGGTAGGGGAGCATCCTCAACCAAAGAAACACCTCCTCTCTTTGTAATCTCTGCATTGTTGATCTATGACTTTCTCATCCACACTTTCTTGACCTTCTTAGGTTCTCCCTTCAAGACAAGACATTTTTTGGCCCAATGTCCAAATTTTTCACAATGAAAACAAGTGAAGGGAATAGATTCATACTCAATGTATTGATTACATATGCCAAACTTAGATTTAAGTGAAATAGAATTAGGCATATCAGTGCCATTGTAGACCCCAACACAGAATCTAGCAAAATTCAATCATCTCTGAGATACGATCATAGGATCTAGAGAAAGGAGCTCTCCAAAGGTGTTTCAATACCCTAAAATGCATCCTCCACCCAAAAATCAAGTGGGAGGCCAATCAACCTAACCCAAACTGGGGCTTGAATAGTAGATGCATCCTAAGAGTAGAAATTTGGAGTCCATCTATATAAAATCAAAGTGTGCTTCCCCAAAACCCAAGGATTGCTACAAAGGATATCCCACTTGTCTTCATCATAGGAAAAGTTGAAAGAAAGACACCTTTTGGTAGTAATATCAACCTGGCCTTTCAACTTCCATTTCTTACTCACGAAAGCCCTAACAACTTCAATGTTGGGTTTGGCCCCTAAAAACCTTCCAACCAAAGTCGAGTCCATAGAAGAAATATTCTTGTCAATGATTTGATCTAGGATTTCAATGGAATACATACCTTTATCCTTTGAATTGGTGTCCTTGATCGGCGAGAAGACATATTTTCCAATTGGACGGATCCCAAACAAGTTGGACCATTTATTATTCTACTTGCCCCCCCCCCCACACCCCCCCCCCCCCCCCCCCCCCCCAAGTCCTCCAAAGACCCACCATCATCAAGATTACTAGTCTCAATAGGGGTCATGCCTCAAATCGCACTCCAGAATTGGACGGTTCAGTCACGTTCCTGCTTGAGGAATTCAAACCTAAATTCCTGCCCACTCCCTTCTCTACACTCTCACACGCCATCCTTTACTGTCAACATTAGTTATAATGTTTAATACAAGAAACATCATAGATATAAAATCTACAAACATATATTGAATAATAATAACATCAACTAATGTGTAGGAGACATTCATAAAGATGTTATCAATGAGTTTATTATTTTTATTGCTAGAAAAAAGGTGATTGTTCATATTGTTGGAACCCTAAATTTTGCAAAATTTAAAGTTCTAAATTCTATGCCAAGAAGAAAATTTTCTCCCTATGATCATGTACATCATCTATGATCAACTAGGTGCTTCTATTCTTAACTTCTAGAAACTAGTTTTTGATGCATATACCTGTAATCACCTAAAATTGGTCTTCTAAAATAAATGCCTCTAATTTTAATTATCGATCAAAATTCATGAAAATTCCTAACCAAAAGGTGATCAATTTATATCATTAATCTAATCTGATTATCAAATTGCATAAATCATCAACATTTGCAGTAATTGTTATAAATCAATAAATTTTTGAAAATTATCATTCATTGACAATTAAATCATCATAAATCAATTAATTTAATTAAATATCCTAGAACATAAATTAAATTAAACCCATTTTCCAATTACACATGAAAAAGAATTAATTTAATTAAATTGAATCAAATCTCTAAAAATATCAGTTACTAAATTGAACGTTCATAAATTGAGAAAATCCAACTAGATGAGATTTTCTAAAATTAATAAAAATAAGATAAAAAAATAAAGTATGAGTAAAAAGATGAGTTAAATCTAAAAATTAAAATTAGAAGGAGAAATTAAAAAATTAACTTAAATATGCATGAATAAAAAAGGCAAGTTAATTGAATCATGCAAAAATTCTAAAAATTGATAAGCTATTAATTGGGCTTTATAAATCAAATGGATCGGTTAAATCTCTTATCTTCTAAAATTACTCAAAATCAGAAAAGTGAACTATGCTTCGACCTCTCAAGGTATCAAATGAATAGGACGTACATGATTAGCTTTAGCTCAACTTTTGGACCTAATTCAAGGCTACAAACCCTTATTTCTCATGTGCAATTGAAGAGTAAAGTTGTCACATTGGAATTTCTATAGATATATTGTACATCACCTTTCAAAAAAAAGGCTATATTGAGTCCATTCATATTAATCTTGCATATTAGGTCATACATTGTTTCTTTAGATTAATTTATCAATATTATTGCATCAAACTAACAAAAAAATAGATAAACTTGAAAATCACTAAAAATGTCGTTTATATCTTCTTGATTTAACATGTCAGCACTTTCCATCAACTCATCATAAAAAGTCTAATCATCATTTTCATTATCATTAAGTATATGAATATCAAGCCCAACCTAAAAAAAATTGATCATATGATTAATGTATATTTTCATTTAGTTGAAATGTGGACTCATATTCTACCTTAATGCATAGTCTATTTTTGAATGACCTCGTGTTCAACCAGCTGGGAGGGAAGAAGAAATTCTAATTTAACTCCATTTGTATCATCATAATCACCAACTAGATCAAATTTAAACACGTCTGATATTTCTTCACAATCATTATAAAATGAATTAGAAATCAAATGGAATTTCTCTCTATAAAAGTTATCACAAAGAGAAGGCTAACTAGTGTTAATATATTCATCAAACAATACATTGGAAACTTTATGGAACAAGTTATATCTTTTGTCATCAATCTATCTTCATTGGAAAAAGCAATATATGAATGTGAACATTAAACATTACTTTCTTTGTCATACATACCATTAATGATAAACACATATGGATGTGTATTATCATCAAGTGGTTCTTCTAAATTTGATAAATAACATTTTGATTTCTCACTTATTTTGATGTCTTGGTCCATGAAACACTTTCAACATAATGCAAATCAAATTTAATGGAAATAGCCATGGTTACATCACTTAAATCTGAATTTATATCAACAATTATAGAAATATGCTCATCATGGAATGAATCATTATTATCTCACAACATCCCACCCTCAAATGCAATATCATCTTTAGGGTAATCAAATTGGAAAGAGGAAGAAAAACCATAAATACTTGCATCATCATCAAAGCATATATGTGTTGGGGATAAAAAAATTAATTCATATTTGGATACGTATCTCTGAAACTCTTAAGCCAACAATGCTGAAATTTGTTTACTAGTTAATGAAACTTCATCCATATTAACAATTCTTTTGCTTCTTCCTCTTGACTACAAGTATGAGGTGATTGAGATGGAGAACAACAACACTCTCATAACTGAAATATGAGAATTCGAAGAATTCTTTGCAACATGCATCCTCCTCATTGTAAGAGATTGAAACTCTTGCAATCTCATCTTTATACAATCAACATCTGATGTGTTACACCCACTATAATTATCACAAGATACATTATCACCCATGGGATCGTCTCTTTCACTTTAACTTTGAACACTTTCATTACCATTAACTTGAGATCTGATGTAATGAACATTTTTGGATATATGATTATCAACTTTTTAAAATAATTTTTTTAATGTGCTCAATAGTTCTTAGCCTTAAACATGTAGACAAATTAACTAAATTAGGCTTACATTTAATAAAAAATAAATCAGCCCATGTAGATTCTTGAGGTTTGACAGAAAGGGGAAACTCCAAGAGTATAGAAATAAACATTTTCTAAAAATGGATTCCCAATTGTCCCTCTATAATTTCCATTTTATTTCTTATTAAAGTAAGGATATGTTCATGAATCTCTCTTCTCAATTTAATGATATATTCACCAAGTGTTTCATGACTTGGTAATCATTTCTTAGATTTGAACTCATCCTCTAAATCCATTATATCTTATTCCCTCTTTTTCTAGTGCTCAGTTAATAGAGGCAACCTTTTCTTACAACTTGATTTTTATAAATAATTATGTACATGAAAACCAAAAATAATTGGAAATGTTGCTGCTAAAAATCAGGTTGTTGGCTATAAATTGTTGTAAATATGAAACTCTTTCATACCTTATTTGAAATCCTTTCTAGAGTTGTCACCTCTTTGAAAATGAAAATAATTTTATCGATTCAGTTTCTCCTTCTACTTACAATTTCACAAAAACTAGCATCAACATACAACTCTTCACCCTCTCTAACAAGAGTTTCTTTTTCTTTTTCTTTTTCCATGAACCACATTACAAGGGCTTCAAATCTATCCTATCACTGCTATAAATAATTGAATTCCTTCACTAAAACAATGTGACTAGTGTAAAGGTCTTGGAGTCACCACTCACACTTTCTAAGATAAAATTTTAAACAATGATATAACACTTGACAAACATGGACTAGATTCACAACTAATGGAAACTAAAAATTATCAAACCAACCTTGGAAAATTAAACACTTGAAAAAAGGGAAGAACAATTAACTTGACTCTACTCAATAATAACATGGAAAAACTCCAACAAATTAAGGAACAACTCAACTTAAACTTTGTTGCACAATTTTTTTACAAATGCATCAAATCATTGGTGATATGGATAGGAAAACAAAACTGGGAAATACAGCTTTCTGCAAGTGAAGAAAAAAATCATTATAAACCACTATTATAACATATTTATTACACATTCTTCTCTAGTAGAGTTTCCCTTTTTTGGTTACCAAAATAGTTTTATGCTCTACAAACTAAAGTAACGAGAGTTAGAATCGGATCAGAATCAGCAAAGCCAAATAAAATCGTGAATCAAAATTGAATTGGCTATGAATCAATTTTGTTTTAAAAGAACCTTTAAATTTAGAGATTTTAACAATTTCGATACACTATAAACATGGAACACAAATACACTATAACTTAAATACACTATTTCATGCACCCTTTATTGAATATAACTTAAATACACTATGACATCATCAAATAGATGTTAAAATACATAAACACATTAAATAAATGATAAATTGATGCACATACATTACTATGTTACACATAAAATGTAAATTGTAGGTTGTAGCTAAAGTAAATAGAAGTCATAGGATCATAATGATTCAAATAATATAATGTATGTAAGATGAAGATCCATAAGACATCAAATCATAAGTGTATTAAGAATCTAAGATGAAGATCCATGAAACATATTTCTATCAATATTTATAAAAAAAATGAAAAAATAAGGCTCCAACTACCTCATCATCATCCTCAAGCTCAGTCGCAACCTTAGTCTTAGAATTTGAGTATCTAGTCTTCCTTCTAGAAAGGTGTCTAAGGTAGGTCCTAAAGGACTATCAAGTCATAGCCCCTGTATGTAAGATGGGCTCATGAACAACATCACTATAGCTTGTGTCTGTGTGTGTGCATGTGTGTTTACCAGTGCCTGAATGTTCTCTAACTTCCTCCTCTACCATGGCCACATCCTCTATCCACCTGGTCAATGCTCATGGTCTTCCTCAGTGAAGACTAGATTCACACCTTAGTGAGCTACTCTAATTTTGGATCAGTCTCCTCTAGAATGATTGGAGAGGAGTTAGTGCCCAAAATCTATATGAAGGTTGTAATGAAAAAAGACAAGATCATTCAACCTCTACATTATCAACCTATTTCTCTTCTTTGAGGGGATGTGCTCGAACATGGACTGACTGCACTCACATCCAAAAGCGCTGGTTGGCTGACTCAAAATATAGATGACAATTTTTTAAAATTTTGGGGTTGTGTGCCCAAATATTTTCCACCATGTATTTGAAATAAGGGGGAAAAAAATTAGTCTCATTTACAACTTTAAAATTGCATAATCAAAAATTAAAATGTACAACTTAGAAGTCATAAACTTAAGATTCATGAATATATTATTTTTACCTAGTTGTATTATTGTCTAAGCATCTATGACCATCCTACCAAAGAAAAATGACCCTTCTTTATTATTGAAATTTGTCTATCTCAATGGTTGCAACTGTGTTATCCTCATCACTACTCAACCACTGTGTATAAGTCGGTGAGAACCTCCTCATCTACCTTGAAGTCAGGATGGAAACAAAATGCTAGATTCAGATAGTAAGTTGCTACATAGATGGGTCAGTGGAGCTAATTCTACCATCTCCTAACAATGATCTCCCATATAGGGGCATACTTATCCTGCACTCCTGCATACTGGCCTCTAATGATGGTTTCCTTGGCCCTATCCATGTTGTCATATATGTAGCCCATATAGAGCTTCTCCTCATCAACAGTTTCTAGGATAGATACAAGGGACTCAGTAACATGCATACATATAATGTAATAAAATATATTTGAGTCAAAAATTAAATATACAACAAGGGCTCTGAGGGAGCTAGAGTCCCTACCTATTTTTTATTTATAGATATGTTTATATATTGTGTTTGAATATGGGTGAGTAAATTTAAATTTGATCTTGTAATTTTTTTCTTTATTTTCATATGAAAAAATTAAAATAGCCCCTGGCAAAAATGCTTTTGACCAATGAGATAAAAAAAATGATGTCTTCAAAGTCAAATT
Source organism: Cupressus sempervirens (assembly GCA_028749045.1). NCBI lineage: Eukaryota > Viridiplantae > Streptophyta > Pinopsida > Cupressales > Cupressaceae > Cupressus > Cupressus sempervirens. The sequence continues at coordinate 560,794,060 of CM053785.1, read as the reverse complement.
TTAAAATATGAGCATCAGAAACTTTATAATTAGAAATCATTTTTATAATGTCAATTAATTGCAGGGGTCTAATAAAAACATTAGTTCCCTCATATTTATAGACAGGGACTAATAATTTAATGGCTCTTGAACAAGGATTTCAGTTTCAAAAGTATATATTTAAAAACTATGTATTAACCTTTTTAATTGTCTATATTAATCTATCATTATCATCTTTAACTATTCCATCTAAATTAGTTTGTAACTTAAGCAATACACATTAGTTACCAATATCACAATACACATTAGTTAGCAATGCACATAATTTAATTGTCCATACATTCGTTCGTGTGAGATATAATGACCTTCACAAACTTGAATGGGAACACAAAAGAGTCCAAAGGTTTCTTTGTAGGTTGGTGTCTTAAAATATTTTTCAAAATAATTATCTTATTTCTCCCCATATCAAAAAATTCTCAATTGGTTAACCTACTCCACAATTATAAACAATCTACTCCAAAGTAAAAATGTAGACTACTTTACCCGACCATGCAAAATAGCTCAAAATTATATTCAAGTTTGGTAGCCATGACAATTTACCCTTGAACAAAAAAAATTGAAGGCAAGCCAGTGCTTGAAAGAAAAATCTTAGCCATTCATATGATACATTATCGAGATGTGTAACATGTAATAAAGAAAACATCAATTTTCCAGCTTGAACAAATACATTATTGAACCGTGTATGTACTTTTTATATAATAAGTTTTCATTGTTTTATTTTATTTCTATGTTTTATTTTCATTTTTTGTCAGATAACTAATAGGTGTATTCATTGCAACATTGATGAGTTGCACACTTTGTTTCATTTACACACTTTTAATAAGCCCATAGAAAACTTATTTCCCAAGATGTGGCCACCATTGAATTAAAATTGAGGATATCAAAAACTTCAATTTACCAAGACATGACATCCATTAAATGCAATAAATTTAGGCCAGCAAAACCTTTTTAGAAATTGTTTCAGCTGTCAAATTATAAGTATATACCATACCATGTCAAATGATACCATAAGAATTGAACATGGACGACCAAGGATCTTATAGGAATCTTGACTCGATTTTAAACAATTTTAAAGATCGGTTTCCTCTAATAATAAACAAAGGAGAATTATCACAATATCTGTCCGACAATAAGTCCATGATTTCTTTTCTGTGGTTTTCAGACAATGAAATTTCTACTTTTCACAAAAGCCCTTCAATGCTACTATAGACATTTTAAAGAAAACTATGAATAATCTGCCATGTGTTTGAAGGACATTGGATAATATGCCATGTTTTGTAAGGAAACAATGAATAATTTTCCATGAGTGCACGCTGCCTTTTGAGAAAAATATTCCTTGTAATAACCCTTGGTGACAAAAATATCATTTACAAATAGCATGTAAATTTTGTAAAAGAAGATTCCAACTTATTCAGTATGAATCACATTTTCATGGCACCATTTGATGCATTATGCCAAAATGCCAATATAGGTAGCAGCTAAAACAAGAAAGCACCCAACCTAGTTTATGGATAGTTGCTAAAAACTAAAAATATCCAACCCACTATAGTCTGATAAGAATTGCAAAAATAGATCTCGTCACCTTAAAATGGTATGTTCAAAAAACTTGAAAGTGGTTAATATAGATATTATTGAACACTGGTATTCACAGTGAAGTATATAATAGAAACGCATTTAAGGCAAAGAAAGTATAAGCAGTGAATCATTAGTCCTAACCAAAATTGAACATGGACGACAATTTTTATTTGCTTTACAGAATGAGCCTCTTAGCTTGCCAAAGGCACTTTTCGCCCATTTTCCCCAATTTCATGCGGCACTGGTGTCTACATGGTTCTACACCTGTGTATTCATATTTCTATATAACATATGAATAATTTCATTTATTTTGACTTGGATGATGGATGGTCTCGAGGTGATGTTTCAAATTCTACTCTCTATAATTTTGGGAAAGGATTTTAAATAAACATTGTACATTTATCCAGAAACATTTGAAATAGTGAAATAGGATGGTTTATGCAGAAACGAAAGCACAGTTCATAGTCTTGAAATTTATGTCACAAATAAATAGAGGGTTCTTGAAGCGAGTCTTAGAAAATAATCATAAAGAGCACAAAACGAGAATAAACATTAGACATTCCAAATGAAATCAAATTATTTGGCACAACATAATGAAATCAGAATGCTCCAATGAGCAGAGGATTCTTGCAGTAAGGTTAAACTAATCATTTCAAGATCCATGACTGAATAATAAAGCAGAACAAATATAGTGCACATGGTAAGCTCTCCAAGGTCCCTCGACTGTGCATAGAGCACCAAGGCTTATTGGAATGATTTATTGTTTTGGATTTTGATTATGTGAAAGTTATACACCAAAATTTCAGATCACCTTCATGAACCATCATCAAAATCTCTACAGCCGTCTTTACAAATTTATGAAATATCTACAACAATCTACATATTTGACAAAATTTAAAGAAAACTGAGCTCACAGACCGTCAAAATTTACATGCCTTCATGTAACACAGGGTTTTTTACCCTTTAGAAAACAAAATTGAAGACTGCTAAATCTATAATTAGGAGGCAAATATACCTCATAATATTTAAATCTGATACTCTAAAACTCAAAAACTCCACAAATCTTTCCAAAACAATCCACACTCTGGTCAATAAAGTAACTAAAATAGAAGACTACTAAATAGGAAAAGCCTTATACTCATTTGGTGAAACTAAAAATCCCCTAAATCTCTCCAAAACCTACTAAAGACCAATTGAGTAGGTCATGTACAATCCACATCCCTGGCGAATTTCCTGTCCAGTCTGTCTGTAAATTATGAATCGCCCCCACAATTATTATACGCCATTTCTCAAAACATTAAAAAAACCCCAAAACCAAATACCAGAACATAAACTATCCCATGTAACAACCCACACATGAACCCTAATATCCAAAGATCAAAACATAAAATGAACCAAGCCAAACAGAGAACATACCTTTACCAAATAAGACATGGCCAGAGGTAGAATGGCAACCCCATTTTCATCTGTAAAAGTATAAGCAACTAAAGTCCAAAAAAGCCCAAAATCCTTGGCACTAAGGATAAACAATTTCTCATATGGCAGAATTCCATCCCCACTAAGGATGACCAAGGAAACTAGTCCCTCCAAAAAAACTAGAGTCAGACTTGAAGTAAGGGTGGGGGAACTAAACCAAAATGAGCTTTTTATCCTGCTTCAAATTTTATGGATATGAAATTTCAAAAGCAAAGCATTCCTTACAAGATCACCTCATGTCTGAAGCGAGACTACACATTATCCACAGTATAAAAAAAGTTAAAGTCAAGAATCCTATTAAACAACACCATTCTTCTAGCATCTAATCTTTGGAATTGATTTTTGTTTGTATTTTCAAGTGTTCATATAAATCAACCTTCTAAAACTTAAAATAATACCCCTATGATACTAATCGCAAAAACAATCCATTAAGACTATAAGGCAATGTCAAACATTAAGCCCTCATGATTCTTGTTAAGAAGTACAAATTGGCTCAGATTGTACCCTGCTTGGATTATTCTTTGTATGTTAAACAAAATCCATTGATCAATGAAGTTGAAGCTTTAAAATACCTATAGATTTTCCCAATTAGAGCTTAGCAAGCCATTTAATTGAAACTCCAAATCGATACAACAAAGCAAGCAAATTACAAGCTCTGATGTCTAACTTACATATTTGTATTCTAGATTTAGATTTTTTTATGGCAGTCGCAAATGGAAATATGCAACAAATGGTGAGTTTTTTGGAAAAGAGAGGAAAAGATTTTATTTTGAGGTAGTTTGTATTTGTAAATGCACCTGATGCTAGTTCCTGCAAACATTTTGCATTTGATATGAATGCATGACACAAATCATGAAAACCAAAGTAAGATCCCATAAAGCAGCATATTCATTTCAAAAGAAAAATCATTCTATTATAATGCAAAAGAAATGAAGTAGAATGCTGGAGACAATCTAAACTATTCATAATTTTGATAAAAAATGTTTACCCTTTCTTTTAAAACAAAATTTAAAATGCTAAAGGAAATCTTTGAAATCTTACCTAGGGGGATGAGGGTTGCTTCCCAATCCCGAGCCCATGAAGTTGTAGAGTTATCACAAAAATTAAATAGTAATAGTAATTCTATCATTCTAATGCAAATATTTTTAAAAAATAAGACAAACGATCTCCAAATCTTACCTACTCACTATTGGTTACCTTGTAGTCTGTAACCCCCAAAAACAGGATAAAAATGCAATAAAACAAAAAACATTAAAATTGAACAAAGAAACTTAGCAATACAATATAATGCAGATTAACAGTAGTTGAAGTATGAAGCATGGAAGTAGATGGAGCACAATCTGCAATGGATTCTCATTGTTAGGTTTACTGAAACCAAAGAACATCAAATATCTACAACACTCCTTAGGAAATGGTAAAATACATATAAGATAATAGGTTCAACCTTGAGCAAGTCACAATTTTGAAATATAGAGATAATGATACATGATAATCTTTAGAATCTCAAATCTAGTAAAATATTGAGAAAAGAAAATGATGAGTAATGAAATGGGTGCCTGCAAAGGATCTATGCTTCTTCCGTCTGCCATTAGGAGACTTCACTGGCTTCATTGTGTATTAATCAAAAGCTAAAATTAAAACAATATCTAGAGCACTGTCGTTATAACCTAGCAAACTGCAAAATCTTCCAATTTCCCAGAGCAAAAGCATTCGTCAAATACACCAACTTAACATTTGGCCCTACTAAGAAATTAATGGGAAAATGTAGAGAAAATCTACCGGCCCCAAGATTTGTACCAAAGCCAGCCTGAGGATTTAATGCGACAATTAATAGTCACCTGTCCTCCTAAAAAGCTTGACAACTATTTTGTTTTTTTCTCTCCAGCTGCTTGTCCTTTCCTTTTTTATTGTTAATTTTTAATATAGAAAACAAATTAAACCACTGGGAAAATGCAGCCCACCAATAGGAAAAAAGCAAAAAATCATATAAATTTCAAAATTGACATATCAAATACTATTGACTATAGGATATGCTATTGTTTTTTGAAATTTGAATGGACCACTAATGTTTATAATTCATACGAAAATAATAGTCTCTACCTTTTTAAAGGCGGGGACTAATAATATAACTAAAAGTAAAACTAAATCATTAAACAATTAAATATTAAATACTAAATAGTAAAATACTAAATGTTAAATTGTAATAAATTTACCTTAAGGATTTATTTAGCAAGTTTCCAAAAACCATCATCATCAAAGATGCAATTCATCACATTTACCCTTGCAATGGTCATAACATAGGAAGATGTAATCCACTCCCGCCCAACAAGCATGCTCCTCATATAGTCCCTTGATTGCAACAAGGAATCCAGTGTGATGAAATTCAAGGTAAACCTCATGATATCTGGGCACGCTAACTCCTTGCCTCCTATGTAGTCTCTCATTTTGCTAAAGACAAATGAGTGATTGTAGATAAATTGGCATATACTTTTTTCCCTTTCAACACATGATTTGACCCACTCAAGCTTTCCAATTTCCTCCAACATGAGGTTACGACAATGTGCCACATGAAGAGACCAAAATATGGTGAGGTGCATCTCCATCAAAATTTTACCTACAACAATTTTAAGTTAATTAGAAATTCAAACATTTTAGAAAACTTAGAAATAGAAAAAATTTAAAATTCAAATAAATTTATTTTCAAAACTTGAAAAGTTAAAAGTTTACTTGCAACAACATAACTTGTTGCATTATTTGTCACCACCTACACCACATGTTGTTCCTCCACCTCTACTATGACTTCCTCAATAACCTCACATAAGTAGTGATATTTTTTATATGAGCGAAAGCGTCAATGAATTTGAGGAACATGGCATATCCTACAAAACAATGAATTATCATGGATCATCAACAAATTAGTAATCAAAAAATCAAAATTTGAAATATTTAATCATAATTCACAATTAACAATGTATGTAGGAAAGTAGAATGATCAATCACTTTCATAAGAAATAAAAAAATTGAGGGGTGTTCTATTCCTCCTATCTGTCCAACCATTAGTCATGATGGTGCAACTATTTTTTATCCACTCCTTTTAGTGGTTCTAAAGCCCTTCATATCCTCTACCATTTCATCTAAAAGGTATCCACTCAACTCAACCTCAATTGGGGCTATAAACCTTGGACCACAAATAGCAACTGCATCTATCACAAATAGATTATGATTAGAAACTTAGATGACAAATCGTTATGTAATCTTGTAAAGTGAATCTATGATTAATCAATAAATCATAAAAAAAAGTAGATATAATTAAAATTTTACTTTGACCTTAAAGAAAAGAAAAGAAAAGAAAAAATAATCAATTACCTGGTTGAAACAATTGAAATGTTGCATAACCAAAATTTGCAAATTTCTTTTCTGGTGGCATTATGAATCTCCTTGTTCAAACCCATTCCCTCAAGCATGGGTGGTGAACCAAGAGTAATGCGGGGCATAGAGTAACTATCCAATCTGTTCTTTCATACTCTAGGCTACAATAGGTTGGACTCTATCTTAGTATAAGACCAACTAGTACTAGCATGAGCACTATAACTAGGACAAAAAAGAGGCCTGGAAGAACCCTCTCTAACACAACATATGGATGTGGATGCAGATGTAACTATGGGAGCATAGAAGCCAATAGCCCTTAACCCTTCAAGTTTCCTTTTCTTATTCAATTTATCTTTTTCATTTTTTTTTAATGCCACTAAACAAGTGTGCTTTGCCTCAGCACTTTGTTAAGTGGAAATTGTAATATCATGTCCAGGTATAGCAGCAATGTGGTATTTGAATCTATAAATATGACCAGAATTTATTTCTTTACAAAACATACATTTAATTTGAAATCCAATTCTTCCAGGAAAGTCTTCGATATATTTTCAACATTCATGTTTTTTACCCATTGTGGAAAATGAAAGTTAAGGTTGCTACAATAACAAAACTCAAGTAAAACCTCAAAGTTTCAATTAATAAACAAAAGTTACAAAACAACAAACCCTACTTTGCAATTTAGTAAAACTAAAACATATTCAAGATTTGCAAATGAAAACTAAAAAATTTGACAAAAAATGCATAATACACTAACATGCAAAAAAAAATCAACACTTACCTCTTGCAAATGAGTTGAGAGTGTTGTTATTGACTCCTTAATGCTGTAAATGCAATCTTATGGCCTCCCCAAATGGAATTTTGATCTCTTTGGTGCTATTCCTTCTTGTTGGTTACAAACATGTGGTTTTTCTTTTATCTTCTTCTCTCTCACTTTTCCTCTCTTCTATTCATGCTAAACAATTAGAAGGCTCTTTAGGGTTAAAAAAAAGAGGAAAGGTAAAAAAAAAAAGATTTTAAAAAATGTATTTTAATTAAAAAGTGAGTTAAGTTTTTTTCTTGCCACGCAGCTGATTCATGCAATTTTTTGAATGAATCACATGAGTAGGAAATTCATGTGATTCATGGAAAAACATTGGTGAATTGATTCATTGGCTCCAAAAATATTGCCATGCCTCAAACTACCAACACACTTCACAATAAATTCTATGAAGAAAGACAACTCCAACTATAAAATCTCTTTGAAAGGTTGGACCAACTAACAAGCATATACAATCCTTGTACACTTTTGGCTCTACAAGAATAAGGTAGGTATACCTAGATTCAAAATACTATCTCACTCACTCGTCAAATCCCTGAATCATACAAATAGATAATATCACAAAAGAACCTAAAACAACAAGGAGTTATTCAGTAATGGTTGGTTACTCATTGAACTTCCAATTATTGTGAAGCATGCGATAAAATAAATAACAACAAATTATGTATGAAACTAAAGATATTCATGATTTATTAGTGGTTCCTTCCAAAAATTGCACAATTTGCATCTAGTGGACAAGTCCCTTATCCATTGGGAAACAAGCTAATAACCATTCAATGACAATGAAAAAAATGCAAAATTAGTGATCTACATAACATCAATGTATTACAAAGAAGAGATAAATAACATATTCAATACATAGCATATTTTTTGAGTATCTTGGAAACCTACAACTATATTCAATACACAACTGAAAGATAAATAACATGTCCTTGAATGTAAGAAAGCAACTTTATCACAACAAATGTGCAATAATAGTCACTCAAGCCATTGATTCTTATGACTAAAAAGATAGCTAAAAACACTCAGTAGACATTGCCAAATGTGGTTGAAAATACCACACAATTGATTTGCTTTCATCAAAAAAGAAGATTACAATAGCTAAAAACCAAACACACAAGAAACATGAAACAAAACCTTCAACATTAGACAATACAAAACATTAAAAACTAACTTGAATGAGAAAAATGGAGTAGTTTGTTAGATCCAGTCTAAACCAAAGATTGGAACCCCATAACAAGAAAGAAGAAGAGTATAAGTAGAAGAGAAGAGAAATCTAGACTTGAACTTCTAGAACTTTTATGGACATGTGTCTATTCCTCCATTTTTTGTTTTGCATCTTCATCATTCTCTTTCTCATCACAAACACCTATTCTTCACTCGAAGAAATACTTTCCACTTTATTGCAACAAATCAATAGCCAAATATTTCTTTCAATTATCTCCTTGCAATTGTATTTTCCCCTCATCATCATGTTATTGTAACAACTCAAAACTTTGCCAAAAAAAGGAGAAAAACCCACTAAAAGATCCAAAAAAATCACCAAGATACTTCTCCAAGATGATCCTTAATAATAGAAAAATAATATTGGATGATATCTGCCAAATTTGGAGAAGACCAACATTTGAAATCTACAAAAAATTGATCAAAAGACCCTCCAAAACTCTATTATTTTCCTTCTTCTTTGTTATTTTTTTTCTCTCTATCACTTTATAACTTTATCAATTTCATTTAATACTACAACACTTTTGCTTTTTTTTTTTTCCTTCTTGTTCTCATACTTTTTATTTTAATATCTACTTCACATTATGATTATACTTCAATTCCAAACATTGTATAGTTCCCTCAATTAATGTTTTTATGTGCATATTTTTATCCTTTACCTTTAATGTTTTTCTCTTTAATCATTTTTTGCACATTATACTTTATAACTAGGCAACATATTCAAATGTTTCACATTATTCACCTTGGAAATGTACATACCTTCGATTTCCTACCCATTTTCTATACATACCAACATAGTTAACAACCTTTGACTGCTACACAATGACCCCTTATTGACTTGACCACCCACAAGAATTGTCTATGAGTGCCAAAATTTGGATACTTGCAAAACATTCTAGGACACCCACGTGCCATGCACATTGCATATGCCCAAAAATACCATCCTGCAATCCACACAATGACCCCTGCAAATATAAAAATTGATCTCCTACCTCCAAATGTTGCAAAAGATGATTCTATTTTTATCCATGATTATGGATTCCAATATGGGCTCATACTACAAATCATGGCATTGCTAGCCTTAACACCTTGCAACAATCTCACCCCTTCATAGATTTGGCATTGACTTTACAAAATAACATGTAGATCTATATCATTTCAATGTTATGCCTCAAGCTATTGCAAGAATTGCACACTACAAATTTAGTCCATGAAGGAAATAGTGAAGCCATTTACCTTTGTCCAAGAACACTACCAAGTCATTTTTAAATTTTTCTTCTTAATACATGGAGCATGCACTCAAAATGTCATTTTTATCCTAGAAAGGTCGCCATTCAAAATATTGATCACATTCCCAATTTAGATCATCCATTTTGGCATTCAAAACAATGCTCAATACACACATTTTTGCATGTGCTTGAATATTTTAGCAGTTCCATCAGATGAATTACCAATGCTTCTTTGCCATCATTTCAACTACAAACCCAATAAAATTCCTCGACTTTGACTGGCTATTTTCCCCTTTATAACAATGTGCACCAAGAACACATCTTCTTATACATTCCAAAATCATTTCAATGAATTGAAATGGTGCAAGTCTACCAATTTTACATCCATTTTGGCATTCAAAACAATGCTTGATACACACATTTTTGCAAATGCTTGAATATTTTAGTAATCCCATCAGATGAATTGCCAATGTTACTCTCTCATCATTTCAACTATCAACCCAATAAAATTCCTTGGATTTGATTGGGTATTTTGGATATTTCCCCCTTTATAACATGTGCGCCAGGAACAATATCTTCTTAGACATTCCACAACTATTTCAATAAATTGAAAGGGTGCAAGTCTATCAATTTTACAACCAAATCTACTAGATCATCAATGTTGTATCTTATTTTACATTAAGTATTTGTGGGATCGAATTTTCCCGAGAATTAATGTTCTATTTTTTTTATGCCCTTTTCAATGTCAGAGCCACACACTTAGTGAGACTTGATCCCTGGTGGGCCTTTTAAGAACCTTACAACTTCATTGGTAGACCAAGAGCCCATTGACATTAATGTTATATTTTAAAACATTATCTTTCAAGAAATAAAACTATTCATTTTATATTATTCTGGTAAATATACTGAATGGATTCTTGGGGGCCTGCAAATTTGTACATTGATACATTAAGATACGATTGACATAGATCAATTCTCAGAACTTTAGAACAATGCATAATTTTTAAGATGTAGCCCTCTCAAAATAGTTACTTGCAGATGTACACACTAAACATGTAGAAAACTAAATAAAATTACCTCTAGAATTGACCCTGAAAACCTATCAAATGAACATTTTATGATATGGAATCTTGGGAATAGATTCACCCTCACAAAGAGAAAATAAGGAAATCAATGGAATGCCATGACATTTTATTGGGAAAATTATATCATCTTACAAAGTTTATCACTTCTTACCATTCATGCAATTTGAATAATTGGAATATAGAATTAACCTTGAAAACATATTCGATGAATACTTAATAACTTATAACTTGGGGCATGTTCTCTCTCTAGAATGGAAAACGTAGGGATCCAATTTGGGATCATGATATTTAAAATGGAACAATCCATAGATTTTCAAAGTTGACCACTTGGAATTTCCACATTTGACAATCTCAAGAAAATCTAAATTATTTGCAAATGGAATCAACATGGACAAGTGGCCAAATGGGTTCAACAAGTGCTGAAATTGGAAATGGGGAAACTGTAAAGTGTAAAATGCAAGGGATAAATTTTTTTGCACTCATCAATCACTAATTATTAAAATCTGACTCTTAAAGTGGGCCACTTGGAATTCTGGACTAGTGCGATCAACAAGACTAAATGAAACACTTAGCTTTGAGGAGATACAAAACCTATCAAAGCTCACTCATGTGGGATTCAATTTTAAAATTTAAGTTTTCTGATATGCAATTATCACACGCCTAAGTTAGTAGGTCATGAAACTCAATAGGGATCAATATACTTAGATGCAAAGAGGGCCTACTTGTTAAGTTTGATACTTAGGCAGAAACACAAATTTGCAACCAAGCCAAAATGACCCATTATAAAATCAATCTAATCTATGAACTAGGGATTCAATAAGCATGTATGGGCTGAATGAAAAGTGAGGAAAACATATTTCACTTGGTATAACATGAAGTCTACGTAAGGCACCAATGCTCGAAAGCTCAAATAGGAGTACTTTTTAGCAAGATTTCAACATGGTACTCTCAAAAATTTGAGAGTACCAACATTACCAAGACTTTACAAACTAGATAATAGTGTTTGTAGAGAATATGAAGTAGATAAATGTGTAAAGAGAAATTATATACAAAAATAATAGCCTGCAATCAAACTATTGGATTTGATGCACACAATCTTATGTGATCCAATTAGAATAAGGAGTCTACAAAGTGAAAAGTATTTTATGCTCTTAATTGATGACCTCTATAATATGACTTGGGTTATGTTCAAGATAGAAAAATAAAGATATAAAACTAAAGTTCATAAAAAAAGTTAATATTTGGTAGAGGAGATTTTGTAAGTAGTGAACTTAATATCTTTTGTAAGATGAATGGAATTAGAAGAAGATTATCTTATCCTACAATGTCACATTAGAATGAGTTTTCTACAGATTAGATGAGACTATACAAGTAGAATATGAATTTGATGTGTTCATAGTTAGAGAAAAATAGAGAAGAAGACAAGGGAATTGTTCATAAAATTATATAATTGAAGGTTAAAATAGAATTAGTTTTTTTATAAATTGAACATACGAACATTGGATAATCTTTTGCTAGGATTTAGAGGTACTAAGACAGAAGAGGGGGTGGGATTCAATCAATATAACTAATTAATTCCAAACTTCAACTGTTGCCCTATAAAACTAAAATGCTACTTTCCAAATTACTAAACATATAACCAGTATCAAAAAATAAAGCATAATAAAACTAAATCATCACACACATATGAATCATGACACAATGATTTTGGTATCATGGAAATCCTTGGTTAGAAGGTAAAATCCATAGTGGGGATGGTACCCAAAAACTTTACTATATTATAGTAAATGAGTTGCCTAGTTAAGAGCACAAAATTACCCATTATAGGGGTTCATTCTATTACAAGTGAGTTTGTATCTTGTTGTTATAAGTAAAAATAGATATGCTAAGATCTACCTTGCTAAAGAATTTTAAAAAATCTATTAAGAGTCTACCCTACTAGGGGATTTATAGCTTATTTTTTTAGGTTTCATCCAATCTAGGGATTTAATAGTTGTAATTGTAAGGAAACAACTAAATCTCTAATCTATATATAGAACCCCTTGTTCAACTAATCCCTTAAGTTGTATGATCTAATTATGTTGTACTATGCACTTCTCTACTCAATATCTTGATTAAACTTGTTGGTTCATTCTCTTCTACTAGCTTGCACTGATCATCTTCCTTCATTAATTTATAGTTCTCTTTGCAATATTACCAATTCATACAATATGTCTATTACAGATATTTTATGCTTACCTATGATCTTTTTTGTGCATTAATCCCAACCCTTCATTTGAACTTCTTGTTTCCCTCTTTATTTTCTCAAATATTTTAAAATCTCAATAAATGGATTTGACTAGGATGGCCTTGACCTTCACCTCTAGTTTTCTTAATCACCACTCAGATCGGTCAAGATATATTACAAATAGAGTCCAAATGTTTTGCATATCCCAAGATATAATACATGCATTTTCTTAGTCTTCACTACTAGATCTACATTATCCAATGTACCTCTTCCTTGAGCTTTACTTGAACCATTCCTACTCTATCCTATAATCATTGATCATCCCTTAGCGATCAGCAATCATAACCAACATCTTTCCTTTTCTTATTAACCTATACTTTTATCAATGAACCTATTGATTAACTATATTGGTCCTCCATGATAAGTGGTAAGTATACTATGATTTTCATGAATGGAAACCATTAGATAATCATATACCTTCCCAATATATTAAATGGTTACATAATGTCAATTGTATTCCTTTGATCTTCCCATGTCAATTATCTTAGTAATATCCCTATGTGGAATTTATATAAATACCCTTGAACCTTTTATTTTTCAAAGATACTTGTTTGATCTACTCCCTCTTAGATGATCCTCCTAATGCTATCAATTGATGATCTCTAGTCTCATCCTTTGGATTTCAAGATCTTCATCCTTTATCTTTGGTCTTCTCCCATGGTCTTTGGTCTTATCTCCTGATATTTTGATCTTCTCCCCCTTTGAAAATAATGTCAAAGGTGTAATCTTTAACAATATGGAACTATTAATTTACAATATGTCAAAGGTAACCTTGTAAATAGATCTTTTAAATCTAGAGATGTCTCCCAAATAATTTGTAGATGTCCCAATGCAATAATTTTTTCATGTATCCTAGTTCTATTGTCATCCAACTTTTTAATTGATTCTTATACACTTACTGCAACTTTCTTTGTTGTCTATATGCTTCTCTATATAACTTCCATAATAGGGAATAGAAGTGCTTGGACTTCTAACATGTTCATCATTCTGCTATCATGTCCTTTTTTTATTTGTATTATCTTCCTTTGCATCTTCTTTACCTCTTTACTAAATGAGGTAATTGAACTTGATAATGTATCAAGTTGGCTACATAGATTCTCCAATTCCTTCTATGGATCACCTTTTTCCTTCTACAAATATTTCACATACCTTGAATAATTTGAAATTCTTGTAAAGGTGTGTGCTACCTTTATCAATGTTTCATTAACCTCCTTTATTAAATTTTTAAGATGACCTTTGATATCATTAATTTTGTCTACTATTTTCTCTATCACATTCTTGTCCAAGTTCTCCTCGACTATGTCAATGGTTATTTATAAATGTGTCCTAGCCATAGATAACCAATGTGTCCAACTGATCAATCTCTAGATCAATACTCATCTTAGCACTTATTTCATTTAGTTCTTATCCCTACTAGCTTTGCTCTTTACCTTTTCTAAATACTTCATCAACTCTTTGGGTTTCATCTTCATCGAGGTCTTCAGTTACTTCCTCAATTAAGAGTTTTTCTCGCTTCCTTTTCTTTTTTGTGCTTGGCTCAAGATTGATCTTCCTTCTTACTTGATATTATTCCTCACTCTTTTTCTATTGCACTTCATTATACATTTCTTTTATTATTTCATCTTTTTCTCCAAATTTAGCTGTCTCCACCTATCCCAAAGATGATTTTGGTTGACTAACTATGTCAATATTCTTGGTTTCACCGATTGGTGCACTCATTATGCTTCTAATTCTTCTAGCTATTGTGGAATGTCCTATACCACATTGTAAATTATCTCTTGAATAATATAAGTATCAATTTTTATTGGTGACAAGTGTTCTTTCTTATCAGGATTTTAAATTTTCTTCCACATTTCAACATCTTCTTTCACATTTCAATTCTTTTATAATGTAGTTTCTATGTATCTTCCACTAAGATTCTAGTTTCTCTTTCTTTTACTTCACATTTCTTCTTGTGTTCTTCTCATAGTTTCTTTGTATTTTCATAAGTTAGTTCCTATTGAGATTCTAGATATTTTTCAATGATGTCTTTATTTTTTTGAAATACATATGTACATATTGCATTAATAAGATGTACCTTTTGAGGTTTTCTCTTGAACTTATGAAAATGTAAACATAATTTCTTCTTCAATTTTCTTCTTGTCCTCTTCATTTACTAAATCATATTCTCTTCAATCTTGCTAAACCTCCCAATTCTTCTATGTCTCTAACAAAATCATTAGTTTTAAATGTCTTACTCTACACTCCTCTTTTTTTTTTAGTTCAGATACTTGCTAATCTAATTTAGCTCTTTTTGCTTCTTCACCAACCTCTCATTATTTCTTGTCAAGCTTCTTCTTCTTGGCAACTTCTTTGGTTGCATATCCCTTCTTCTTTTGTGATTCAACATTTTATTCTTTAATATTTCATTGAGTATCCTTTCTTTGTATCCTCTTATAAGTGAAGAGGATATTTGTAGATTTATCCTCTATTACCATCCTTTTTGTACCCAATGTTCTTGCTCCTTCACTGGGTGTCTACTAGGTTTGAATGATTGATCTCTTTTGTGTTCTAACTGGCATTCTCATCTCCTTGGTAGTAAGTAAAACATTTTTTTCAAAAATGCCAAATATTTTCTTTCTTTTGTCCATAGGTTTGGACAATATTATGTTAGTATGAAGATTGACTTCTTATTCAAAGTGGCAACTAGTGGGTTTTAGGTTCAAATGCCTATAGAATACAACAATTCGTGTCTACTAAAAAAAAGATATAATATTTATATTTTCTACAACACTAGCAAGAATTCTCAAATGAGTATGAATCTTAGCTTGAAAACTTCTATAGAATTCATTTATTATATTAATGAAAATTTTATCTTTCTTTTTAATGAGTTTACAAATTATTGATGTGCTATTTATCCATTTAACCTTTTTTCTTCTTGGAAAATAGTTTTGAATACAAAAAAAGATACATACTATTAGAGCTCTATACTTTACTGATTGCTCATTTTTTTTCTTTATCCTTTTCACGTTCTCTAGGAGTTTCCTCCTCACCATTTTACATAGGTAATAAACTTCATTATTTTTCACAATCTTGTAATGGACATATATTAAACTTATGGGTATGTTGTTGGCTCTACTAGATTGATACATTATTTATCCAATCACTTTTGAAGCAAAATGTACTTCAAGGTCTACAATATGTTCTATAGTCATTACTAGACCATCATACTTTGATTTAATTATATCAATAAACAATTGTGTTAGGATTTTTCTTAAGGCACATACCTTCCTTGAAATTGGAAAATTTTCACTCTATGGATAATGCTCTTTAAAAACTTGTGCGCTTTATCTAACCACATATTTTGGTCATGTAATCAGATCAGTATAATCTTTATCTAGTTAGAATAAAATTTAGTTGGAATATCTAAAACATAGGTCAAACCATTTTCCTGTAGAATTTTGTGGTCATCTTTTAAGTATATGATACATGCAAAGCTTCTCATAATAACTCTTGACTATTTTAGCTCCCAATTCCTCTATCTTGTAGTGGATATATGTTTGAATATCTTCCAGTTGTAGAACTCCTATTTGTAGAGAAGGCAATGCTCCAACCATGTCTACCTCAAAAATTTTGTCACTTGTTCTTCCTTTTTGTTGATCAAATAAAGCATCTTAATATTTTTTGTCATTCTTTCTTAGATAGAAATAGTTAACAATCAACAATTGAAATATGAAGCTTGTGAATGTGCTACACCCTTAATATTGGTGTACATAGGGTTATGTATAGTCAGCTTGGGGCTATTATAATCCTTACTTAAGTCATGTTATCAATATTATATTATTATTTAGTTAGGTAGGTTGGCCTAAGTGTTATATAGGGGTGTGTTTTTTCATACTAAGCATAATTAGGTATATATAGGAGGATCCGAGTGTTATTTCAGGATCATATGGTAAAGTGTATTCTTATTAGAGATATTTGGAGGGTGCCCCCTTGACATGGCATATTATTATTCTTAGTTATTATCAAGTATTTGCAGAATATTTCATATTATCCTCTTCCATTGTGCAAGTTATTTCATTACAAGTGGTATCAAAGCATGATCCTGACACTGTAGAGGCAAGATATTTTCTCACCATTGGAGGCAATTTTAGGAAGAGCATAACTTTTAGATTTTAGTGATTTTTAAAAATATTTTTAAAGGTTTTTGAAGAACATAGTAAAGAAGCTAAAATCCATATTTTAAAGGAATTGGATTAGATTTGAGAAAATTATTTTAGAATTATGATTTCTACATAATTTATTGAGATTTGCATATCTGTCATGTCTTGCCAAATTGGAGTATAATTTGTCTAAAACTTTTGAATACATAGTAGAGGAGCCTACATTCCAAAGCTTGAAGAAATTGAAGCAAAAATGAGAGAGTTATTGCAAAATTTGGAAAATTTTCTCTCAAGGCAACAAATTAGCTAAGTTTTTGGATTCTTTTTGTATCTTGGCCCTAGTAAATTATAGTAAATTTTTTAGCTAATGTACATTTAATTTGTGTGATTGATTTCAAAAATATTAGTTTCCATCATGACAGGGTTTGAAACAAGAGGCAAAAAGAATGCTACCACATTGGGGAAATCCGATGATACAGATTGTGAAACAACAAAAGATAGTAATCCCAATGAGGAAACAATTATGTTTAAGGAAGAGGTCAAGAGGGGTATGTGTGACCTACAAGGAGATATATCAAATATATGAAGCATGTTAAGCACCTATATGAATGAACCAAGAAAGGTTCTCAAGCAACCAAGGTGAAACCTTCAAGTCAGCTAATAATGACATAAATTTTACTACTCCTATGGGATTTAGGATTTTTTTTCCAAAGGTGGATATGTGCAAGTGTGATGGTAAGGACTCTCTAACATGGATAAACCAAATGGAATTTTGTTTTGAAGCATGTCAAATTCAATATGGACAAAAGGTCATATCTAGAAGAACTAGATCAATTTATTTTGTATCATTGGCTTTGTACTCATTGGAGGAAAAAGGGTCTCACTATGTATCATGGTTAATTTTTACAAAATAACTCCAAGCACAATATAGTAATAGTGTGCTAGACAACTTCTTCAGCCAGCTTGCTAAACTTCAACAAACAAGATCAATTAAGAATTATATTCAAAAATTCAAAAAATTATCCTTAAGAGTGGATACAATTATAGAGGAGAATTCGAATGATTTCTTCTTGGGTGGTCTCAAGGATCACATTCAACATGAGGTACACATGTTTAGTCCTAGCTCAATAAATGAGTCTTTTATATTGACATGCAGGGTAGAGGGGAAGTATTTGATTCCTAGAAAGCAAGGGGCTAATGTGACAAGAAAGAAAGGATATTCAACACCTTTTCTTCCTCAACCAACTAGGTTGACTCCACAAAAAAATTAGTAGAAAAGAGAAAAAGGGTTGTGTTTCAATTGTGATAGAAAATAAATTCGACATAAATGTAGTGAAAAGTAATTGTTCTATATTGAAGGACCAAGTGAGGAAGAAGAGGAGGAACCCATATTAGTGGAGGATAGGGAGTCAAGTGAGGAATCACATGATTCTCAACCAATCATTTCTTGTCATGCACTTTTGAGATTTTAGTACACCACAAACTCTCAAGGTAGTGGATTTATTAAAGAAGCATAAAGTAATAGTGTTGATCAACTTAGATAGCACTCATAATTTCATCAACAAAAGTTAGCAACTCTTCTAAATTATTTTATATGTACAGCCCTAGAGTTTCAATTTTCATTGTAGATGGGGGTATAATTAGTTGTTCAAGGAAGTGTCATAGCATTAAATTATCCATGGGAGATTAACAACTTGATACCCCAATGTATGTGATATCCATGGCTGCAACAAATATTGTTCTAGGAGTACAATGGCTTACTACATGGGAACAATTGAGATGAACTTCCAAGAACTATTCATGAGATTTCAATTTGAAGGAAAAGTAGTGGAGCTAAGGGGGCTAAGGGAAAAATCCCACAAATGGCTATCTCTCATCAAATACAAAAAGTGCTTAAGAAAGGAGTGAATGGATTTGTGGCCCATCTATGTTCATTAGAAGTCTCTCAATCTGATGCTCTTACTCATCCATATTTACAAGAAATAGTTGATCGTCATTTGGTGATTCTTAGTGATGTGCCTAGAGGACTTCCTCCTACAAGGGATCATGATCATGCCATACAACTAGTTCTAGGGAGCCAACAACCAAACATCAAACCTTATAGGTGCCTACACATACAAAAAAGTGAGATAGAAAAAATTGTTGAGGAAATTCTAGAGGAAGGAATTATTAGGAATGGCCAAAGTTCTTACTCTTCGCTTATGGTGATGGTGCACAAGATGGATGAAACTTGGCACATGTGTCCAAATTATAAAGTGCTTAACAAGTACACCATTAAAGCTAAGTTCCATATTCCAATCATTGATTATTTGTTAGATAAATTAGATAGAGCTATGTATCTTACCAAACTAGATCTTAGATCTAGTTATCACCAAGTTCAGATTAAGGAGGAAGATATTAGTAAGAAAAAATTTCAAACTCATGAGGCTCATTATGAATTTTTGGTGATGCCTTTTGATCTTACCAATGCACCATCTATATTCCAAAGTTTTATGAATTCCATTTTTGAGTTCTCGATAAAGTTTGTATTAGTGTTCTTTGATGATATATTGATTTAGAGAAAGACTTGGGAAGAAAATTTGCAGCATGTAGATCAAGCATTACAATTACTCGAAGATCATCAACTCTATTCTAAGCCATCCAAGTGTCATTTTGGTCTTAAGGAGGTGAAGTGTTTGGGACACATAGTTTTTCATGGAGTAAAGGTATCATGGAGTGCCATCCAACTCTAACTAAATTAAGGATATCATGAAATGACATTCCAAAAACCATTAAGAAGCTAAGGGGCTTCTTGGGATTGAAAGGTTACTATAGAAGTTTGTGAAGAATTATGGTCACATAGAAGCACCCCTCACCACTCTATTGAAGAAGGATTCTTTTCATTATTATGAATCCACTAATGTAGCGTTTGATTAATTGAAGGAGGATATGTGTACAACTCTAGTGCTTGCCACTCTAGACTTCACCATGGATTTGATTGTGGAATTTGATGCTTCTAGAAATATGATAGGAGTGGTTCTCATGCAAGAAGGTCGACCAATTGCTTTTGAGAATCATTAATTAAAAGGTAAAAATTAGATCAAACCTATTTATGAGAAGGAAATGCTAGCAATCCTTCACATAGTTAAACAATGGAGGCCTTATTTAATGGATCAACACTTCAAGATTAAGATAGATCATGATAGCCTAAAATATTTTTTGGAACAAAGACTATCCTCTAAAGAGCAACAAAAATGGGTCACTAAGATGTTGGATATGACTTTGAGATGGTATATAAGAAATAGAAGGAAAATATTATGGTCGATGCACTTTATAAGAAGGATGAGAAAGATGAAGCCTTATTGTGTGTCCTTTCAATATTACAAGAAAATTTGGTGGTATAAGACAAAGAAGAGTAGAAAAATGATATTGCAACAAGTAATCTCATCTAACAATTAAAAATTGATCCTAGTACTTCATATAAGTTTTGTCTGAAGAGCGATATTCTTTTGTATAAAGAGTGTTTGCATCTATGCAAGAATTCCACTCTTAAACAAAAGATTCTCACAAAGCTACATGAGTCCCCAGTTGGTGGTCATTCAAGATTTTTGAAGATATATCATTAGGTTAAGCAAGATTTTCTTTGGGAAGGGATAAAGGGTGATCAAAATTTTGTGGTTGAATGTTTGGTTTGTCAAAGAAATAAGGGGGAGACAATGAAGCCACTAAGTCTCTTGCAACCTTTATCTATTCCTACCCAACGTTGGGAAGAGGTATCCATGGACTTCATCACATGGCTTCCCAAATCTAGAGGTCATAATGTCATCATGGTAGTAGTTGATCACCTCACTAAATATGCATATTCCATTTCATTATCACATCTAAATTTTACAACAAGTACAATGGAAAAAAATTTCTTGGAGAATATCCAAAAGCTACATGGTACACCTAAGGTTATTATTAGTGATTGTGATCCTATCTTTACTAGTCACTTTTGGAAAGATTTATTCTCATGTTTGGGTACTTAATTAGCTCATAGTTCTTCATACCATCCTCAATCGGATGGGAAAACTAAGGTTGTTAATAAATGTTTGGAAGGATATCTATGTTGTTTAAAGAAACAATCTTAATGGGTAGACTGGCTACCCCTTGAAGACTGGTGGTAAAACACTTTTTTTCATAGCTCATTAAAAAAAAATCAATTTTGGCACTTTGTGGATATCATCCTCCTTCCATCACATCATCATTAAAGTTGTGACCAAGAGTTCAGGTAGTAGAGGACCACTTGCTTCATCAACAACAGGTAATTTTAGGACTTAAGGAGAATTTAGCTATGGCATAAAATTTAATGAAACAATAGGTAGACCAACATTGTAGTGAAATAAATTTTGAAGTTGGGGATTAGGTATTCTTGAGATTTCAACCTTGTAAAAAAAACCCAATGAAGAAACATAAAAAAAAAAAAAATATTGTCTCCAAGATATTATGGGCCATACCAAATCATGCAAAAGATTAGTAGTATTTCCTACAAGCTAAAGTTGCCACCAACAACAAAAATGCATCAAATTTTTCATGTTTCTTGTTTGAAGAAGGTAATTGGGTAGAATATTTCTACTCCAACAATACTACTAGAGCTTGATGGAGAAGGAAGAATAATTTTGGAGCCAGAGTGTATTCTTCAAACATGCACAAAGAAGCTGAGGAATAGAACCCTCACCCATTATCTCATCTAATGGAAGAATTTAATAGTTGAAATGGCCACATGAGAGGATCAGGAGTTCATTCAAAATAATACACACTTGATTATAATTGATGATAATGCTTCTTTGAAGAGAGAGGGCATGATATGCCCTTAATATTGGTGCATGTAGGGTTATGTATAGTTAACTTGTGGCTATCTTAACCCTTTATTAAATCATGCTATTATTATTTAGTTAGGTAAATTGGCCTAAGTGTTATATAGGGGTGTGTCTTTTCATCTTAAGCATAATTAGGTATATATAGGAGGATGTGAGTCTTTTTTTAGGATCATATGGTAAAGTGTGTTCTTATTGGAGATATTTGGAGGTTGCCCCCTAAACATGGTCTATTATTCTTAGGGTCTGTTTGGTTGGAGGAATATGATCTGAGAATTAGCATTCCAAATCTTTGATTTGGGATTCTGGAACTTGAAGTCCAGATTATGGTTTTTGGATTTTATTTTGAGACCATTTGGTTCAAGCCAAAAAATATTTGATATTTAGAATTTGTAATTCCACACCTGTTTGGTTAAAAAAATGGGCCCTAATGTCATTGTTGTTGTAGAATCAATGAAGAGTAGGAGAATGAAAAATAAGAAATGAAAAAGAAAACTCAAGGGCAACTTTGATAATGGCTCTGAGGAAAATCCGCAACTAGTAGAAGAAGAAATTTCTAAAATATCCTAAAGGAAAAGAAAAAGAAGGCAAAAGTCTACAGATGTAACTCGTTCTCCTACTAAATCATAACATAATGTTATGGAACTGTTCAAATCCATTCAAGAGCAATCTCAGAATGCAATGACGAGAAAACTTTCAAAGCCTCTGATGTCTTCATCGAAACCCAATAGCTTCCTTGATAAGGTAAACAAATTTCAATGCAATCCAATTTAACAACATGTTTTCATTCCACACAAATCAATGAAAGGGTGCAGCGTGAAGCAAAGAAAATGGAGAGAAAAATGACAATGGCAATATATTTTAGTAGACCAAAAGTGAGCGCCAAAAAATTGCGGACATGAAAAAAGTTTCTTTTTCATTAATTTGGAATGTTTATTTTTCCAAAATTGGAATTAAAATGGGTATTTGAGCAATACCAACTATTTGGAAGGAAGACCGAATCCTCAAATTGGGGGATAAATGAGGATATAGAATTCTAATTTTTTCGTATTCTAATTTTTATTTCGTTGACCCAAAGAGTGAATTACAATTTTTTTAGAATTCACAATTCTAATTCCTGTTGATATCCATGAACCAAATAGGCCCTTAGATAATATCAAGAATTTTTAGAATATTTCATACTATCCTCTTCCATTGTGCAAGTTGTTTCATTACAAAATGATTAGTTAGGGATCACCATACACTCAATCTTATTTTGTTTGCTCGATTCTTAAAACTTTTCTTGCAAAATCATTAGGTAATGCCCAAATTTACTCTTAGAGTAAACCAATGAAGGTAAAGGTGTGAAATGAATCACTTTACCACTAGATTTATCATTGAAAGAAAAACATTATTTCCCCTAATAATTCAAACAACCTTTACTAATGGTTAAAATAGTGTCTTGTAATCAATTCACAAAAACTCACTAATTTCTACATTCTCTAATAGATATATCTAGGCACAACTTGATATGACTTAAGATCTTTCTGATTTCTCAACATATGATTAATTAGACCTTTAAAATTTCAAGGTGATATTTGTTAACAAACCTTGCCTTTTCATCCTTCCTTTGTCAAAACTGGTAGATTGGATTCTTTAATGTGCCCCCCCTCCCCCCCAAAGAAATGCTCTGCTTAGTTTGATGATGAGTTCACTTCACCTAGTGATGATGAAGTTTTAGTAGATGAATTTTCTTATTCCTATTTTATTCCATCTTTATCCAAGTTATTTTCATTTCATTTTTGATATCATCAAGACTTACATGGTTCTTCATCTTTCCTTTATGTAACCTACTAAGAGACTGGTTTACAAACTTATAATCTTTTGCAATATGTCGAACCTTATTGCCATGAAAGAATAGTACTAGCTAATAATATCTAGAATGATTTCCTTGTTCTCTAAATTTACAATTTTCTACCACATGTCCTAACTTTCCACACACTAAGCATATAAGATTGAACTATCATTCCATTATTTTAATGTTCACTAGTAGACATGGTGACTTAGAAGCCTTAGATTTGCATTCCTTGGCTTTGTGCCCTTACATATTGCATTTGTAAGAATAATAACAAAATTTACCATTAGACTTAGATTTACACTCATAAGTAGTATGTACATACTTGAGCTAGCTATAACAATGACCCTCAAATGAATTTAACTTACTGACAAGTTTTCTTCTACACACATTTATTGTATAACCAATCATTTTGCAAATTAAGAAAGTGGGTTTGCTAGGCCTCATGCCAAATTTGATTGTGGTTACCTTTGGACTATTTTGATTCTTCTTGTGTTTTCCTTTTGATGTTTCTTTGATTATTTCTAACTTTTGACCATTGTATCCAAGACTGGTTGTATCATTTGGATTTTTTTGTCTCTTCAAATGTTCATCCAATTTTCACAAACTCTCACTATATTATTCCATCTTATTATTTTCCTCTTTCTCTATTTGTAGTTCTTTCTTTAATTTCTCATTTTCTCATTTCATCCTTAGGTTCTAAATTGTAATATCTTGATCCTCCACAATTTTTGCATAAAGGTATTTATGCATGATGACATTATCTTATAATGTACTAAAGAATAGTTCCTCCTTTTCATCTAGTGCATTTTTAACATTCTTTTTTCCATCTCCAACATGTTTTCCAACATTTTTGGTAGCTATTTTTCCTTCTAGGTATTCACATGTTCTAATTGACTAACTTTCCAATTCCCTTTTCATGTTTTTGACTTTTTCTTTTAGCTTTTCATTTTTCTCCATCAATTCATAAATATTTTTTTTCATATTCTTTGACATAACACCTTTTAACAATTGCTCCATATGTTCAATGTATTCTTAACTTTCATTTTTTTGCATAGTAAGATATTTTTCTTATTGTAAGATATTTCCTTGTAGCTCATTAAACATGTTGAATTTCCCCTCAATCTCTTTTTCATACTTGTACCTCTTTATGATTATAAATCCTTCCCTAAAATATATTATCTTAATATCAAGAGGACTAGTACTCTGATACCAAATGTGAGGAGTTAGAGGTACTAGGGGCATATGGTGAATCAGTACAACCAATTGATTCCAAACTTTAACTGTTGTCCTATTAAACTAAAATGCTACTTTCAAAGTACTAAACATATAACCAATATCAAAAAATCAAGCATAATAGAACTAATTCATCACATACATATTAATTATGAAATAATGATTTTGGTCTTGTGCAGTCCATTGGTTAGAAGGAAAAACTATGATGGGTTAGATGTTACTCACAAATCTTCACTATAATACAATAACTAAATTGCTTAGTTAAGAGAATACAAGTATGCATTTTGGGGGTTCACCTTGCTAGGGGATTTACAACTTATAAACTATTAGGGTTCACCTAATCGAGGGATTTACCAATTATAACTATTAAAAAAAACTAAACCTTTAATTTGTATATGGAATTCCTTGATTACCAGATCCCTTAGGTTCTTTGATCTAATTATGTTTCACTATGCAGTTCTCTTCTTAGTATCTTGATCACACTTTCTAGCTCATTCTCTTCTTCTAGCTTACACCAATCATCTTCCTTCATCGATTCCTACTTCTCTTTGCAATATTCCCATTTAAAGCAATATGTTTGTTATAGATCCTTTATGTTTAATTGTGATGTTTTTCCCTCTTAATCTTGAACCTTCATTTGAAATTCTTATTTTCTTCTCTATTTTCTCTTATATTTTACAAATCTCAATAATTATATTCAACTTGGTCAACCTTCAACTTTAATTTACATGTCCACCACTCAGAATAGTCTAACCATAGTACATATCCCAAGGTAATACATATACGTTTTCTTAGTCTTCACTAGTGGATTCACATTATCCAATGTATATCTTCCTTGACCCTTATCTAAATTGTTCACACTCTATCATATAACCACTAGTCATCACTTAATGATCAATGATCATGAAAAGTGTCACTAGTAGAATTTGCCTCTATTTTTGACAAAAATTGGTCAATTTGTCTATCCAAATTGGTCAAAATGATCCACAAATGGCCTTGTTGATATTTTGCCCATTGAGATTTTGAAAAATCCTTGTTTAGGTCAAAATTAATTTCCATGGAAGTCTTGTACAAAATTGACATCTACATTTCGTCATTGTGGTTGTTGAAAATTTGACAATTTTTGGTCGAAAAGAATGGCTCATCCAACTATGATGCCAAACCCATGATGGTATCCTAGTCAATCATTTGGTTACATTTTTGACAAAGGATGGTCAAAATTTTGACCAGCCTTGGTTAATGTTTACAAATCAACATTTATATTTTTCCATATGTGGTCATCAAAACTTCAACCAATGTTGGCCAAACCCACGATGGTACCCTTGTTGGTGAGTTGGTCAAAAGTTCAACTATGGTTGGTCAAAAGTTTGACCAAGCTTGGATTGGATTCAACCAAGTTTGGTTGAAATTTTAATGAATATAAAAGGTCTAAAAAAAACACCTAAAGCTAAATATCCAGACTAATCACCAATAACATCCTGGTTGATGATTAGTCTGGATATTTATCTCCAGGTGATACTTTGCATTCTAAATACCCAATCCATGAGAAGCCATTCCATGTATGTCTATGGAATAACCTGGAGCTAGAGAGAATGTAAACTATGTTAGGGTGATAGAGAAATGCCAATTTAAGGCACTTGGGGAGCAATAAGAGGCAAAAACATATGCTCAACAACAAGCCTCAGCTTCCATGGGCAGTGGGATTCACCTGAATAATTCCATGGGTGCACCTTAGTTGAGTTTAAAGGAAGTGATTAAAACATATGCACAATAACATGACATCCAATTTCTCCCTAAAGTGGGATGCACACATGACATTCTTCAGGTTTATGACTTTGGAACTATTAGTATCTATCTAGATTCTATCAAACAACAAGTGTTTTCATAGTCTAGAGATAGATGAGTTATTGCATCATTGGAGCAGCTAGTTGAGATGCATTGTAATTCAACTAGAGGAAATCATTGATAAACCAAACACATAATGAAGAGAAAAATTGAAAATTGAATGCTAAAATGAAAGCTATCGAGGATCAAACACCTATGTTGGAGTTAAAACACAATGTGAAGTTGATTTCAGATATGGTAGAGGTAGATATTTAGAAGTTTGATAAGAATTTAAGGCACGAGAGAGAGTCTATGGCAATATACCAAAAGGAGAAGGAGCGGCTTCAGAAAGAGACTGCATGGCAAAAACAGCAACTAGAAAACATAGAGGATATTATGGAAGCACTAGATAGAATCCAGGAAAGTGTTACAATAGTTACTATGACATTGGAATCACTTGCAAGTGTCTTTGAGAATCTGCAGTCCAAATAATAGGAGGACTACAAGTTCTACAATTTATCATGTATTACATCAGCATTTGCTTTGCCATTTCTTATAAGAGTGTTTCAAGGTTGGGAACCACTTCAACATTCTTCACATGGTTAGAGGTAATGTCATTGTGGAAGAGGCTTCTGCAAGGGAATGAGTCTCATTATTATGGCATTTACACATAAGCAAAACTTGCTTCTTCAACTCCTTACACTCAACTCTTCACTAAAGTTATTCTTCCTGTAGTGAGAATAGCTACTACGAATTCCTAGGAGCCAAGGGACCTTGAACCTATGCTACTTTTTTTGGAGACATGGGAGAAGTTACTATCGGCTTTAGTACTTCATAACATTCTGGATCATATAGTGATGTCCAAATGAACAACAACATTAGATACATGGGATCCTTGCAAGGAGACTATGTCAATACATGCATGGTTACATCATTGGCTTCCATTACTGGGCCAATGTATGGAGCCTTTAGATCTAACCATATTTTATAAGTTGGGAACATGCTTCATTCTTGACATGCAAGTGACGCATTTGCATATTCAATTTTATCACCTTGGAAAACTATATTTGATCCTGCTAGCTGGGAATAGGTGATTGTTCATTTTATTGTACCTAATTTGATGAAAATTCTATTAGAATTTGTAATCAACCCATCTAATCAGCAACTAGACCAATTTAAATAGGTTATGGATTGGGCATCTATTATTCCCATTTATTATATGGTTGCAATGTTAGAGGTAGTATTTTTTCCAAAGTGACAACAACTTTTGTATCATTGGCTTTGTTCAAATCTTGATTTTAATGAAGTAACACAATGGATTTTAGGGCAGAAAGGACTATTTTTCCCTAAGATTATTTCTAATGAGAGGATAATAAGTCAACTAAATGTAGCCCTTGAAATGATGAATTAAGTTGTAATCCTGGGTTGCCTTGTAATCCTAATCTTTTATTCATTCTTTAGTGTGAATCGAGTTGTTCAAGTGTCAACCAAGTTACTTTGGTGTGAACTGAGTTGTTCAAGTGTCAACCAAGTTACTTCAATATGAACCAAGTTGTTTAAGTGTTGATCAAGCTCCTTTGGTATGAATTGAGTTGTCTAGTACTGAACAAGTGTCCCTTCATGTGCTGAGTGAACATATTGTTTATTGATTCTTGGGTCCTTCTTTGACTAAGTTTGTCTATGACTAGTTCTTAGTTTGAGCCAACTTATGTATTTAGCTTGGATCATGAATTTAATAATAGGATCTTGTCTTAGGATGAGTGTAGAATATTTTGAGGTTGACCTTTCTATTATGTAATGATCTAGAATTTTTTGTAAGTCATTTTGGCAAGTATAAGAAGTGATATTTGGTTTAGTTTAGAGGTAGGACTTAGAAAGTCAAAGTAGATACTTCTGGAATTGTGAATTTGAAGCTGGATTATAGATCTTCAAGTTGTATTTTGTATCTGGTCGTAACCTAGAAGGCCTTACAACTGAGCATATGTGATGATAACATGATGAATCAATAAAAGTGTTTTGTTCTCTCTCTCCTTGGTGTTATTTTTTATGTGTTTGCTTCTATTGTTTTTACTCAATAAGATATTTGGGAAGTGTGTTTTTGGCCCTAGTTGTTTAATTCCCTCCTTCCACTAGGTGGTATCGGAGCTTCAAGTCCATCCTTGTGGAGATTGTATCATGTAGAATCCTAAGTTAAATTCAGTTGTAGGGTTATAGATCTGTAGATTCAACCTATAAATTGTAGATGGTTACAATCATGTAGGGACCTATTTGTAAAAATGGTTTGAGGTAGAGGAATGTTGACATTGCTATCATGGACTTGTTGAGACAATTTGCAGCCACATTAACTGTTGTAGAGACAACCCAGAGGAGATGAGCCTATCTTGATGATGTGAGTGATGATGAAGCAATAATAAAAAACCCTAATCCAGAACCCGAGAAAGATCAAGATGAGAAAATATTGTTCAGAGTATTGTCTAGGGCACATTGAAAGCTTGTTATAGAATTTGTTCCTTATGATGGAAAGTTGGACACAAATGACGTGTTGGATTGGATCTCTAATATGGAGAAGTTATTTGAGTTTGAAAATACTCATGATAATAGGAAGGTGAAAACTATAGTCACTAGGTTGAAAGATCATGCCCCACTATGGTGGGAGCATTTTCAAACTAAGAGAAAAAGGAAAGGAGAAAATTAGGACTTGGCTGAAAATGGTGAACAAAGTAAAGAAGTTCCTTTCTGCTGATCACCAAGCTAGCTTGTTGAGAAAGATGCAAAAATTGAGACAAAGGGACATGACTATGAATTAGTATACAAAGAAAGTTTATAGATTGGACATCAGATTTGGACATGTGGATGATGAGGTTGAGAAAGTTACAAGATATTTCAATGGATTGAGATCTAGAATTCAAGATGAAATAAGTTTTGTGAAATTGGAAAGTGTGAAAGAAGCATACCAATACACCTTGAAAGCTAAGGAGATCTTGAAAAAGAAGCGTGAACAAAGACAAAGGTAGATGTCATAGATTCTAGAAAGGTAGAGGTAGATCTTATGGAGAAGGTGGCATATCTGACAATTTTGCACAAGATTAGGGAAAATATGAATGGAAGAACGATGACAAAGGCAAGAGCAAATGACAAGGTGGTAATTCTTACCAAGGAGGTACTAGTTCTTACTAAGGAAGAGGTAATTCTTATTCTAGAGATGGTTTTCATGGTAATTGTTTCATATGTGGTAAAGAGGGCCATAGATCCTTTGAGTGTAGATCCTTGGTGAGAATGAAAAAGGTAACACAAATGTTATGATTCAAGGAGACAAGGTAATGTAAATGCTATTCACCAAGTGGACTTGAGGCTGGAGAAAATATGATGGTGAGAAGAACTTTATATAAGAAGAAAATTGATGAGGAACCTATCTTAAGGAGAAGTCTTTTCAAGAAAAGATGTAAGATGGCTGAAAATGCTACAAGGCGATCATTGATAGTGGAAGTTCAAAAAAATTGGCATCATAGGAGTTAGTTACAAAGTTGTAGTTTTAGAGACTGAAGTGTCCTAAACCTTATTGTGTTTTATGGATCAAGGATAAGCATAAGATATTGGTAAGTGAACAATGCATTGTGAAGTTCAAGATTGGTCATTAATTTGATGAAGTTCTATGTGATGTTATGCCTATGGATTGTTGTCATATTTTTTGGGTAGACCTTGGCAATATGATAGAGATGTTATTCATGATGGAAGAAAATAAGTGTTGTTGCATTTGATTGAAAGTTTAGATGAGGTTAATTGTACTACTATTTGAGTCTATATGGTCAATGAGAAACAATTTGAAATTGAATCTAGATTGTAGATCTTGAAATTGTACTTTATATATGGCCATAAATCATAAGGCCATATAGCTAGGCATGTATGTTGATAACTTGATGAAACAATAAAAGTGTTTTGTTCTCTCTCTCTCTCTCTCTCTCTCTCTCTCTCTCTCTCTCTCTCTCTCTCCCCCCTCCTTTTTGTTGTTATCTTTGTGTTTTCTTCTGTCGTGTTTACTCAACAAGGTGGTCAGATAGTTAGGTTTGTCATTAGCCCTACCTATTCAATTCCCTCCTTGCCGAATGAAAATATGGCAATTCTTACCAAGGAAGAGACAATTATTATTCTAGAGGTGGTTTTCATGGTAATTGTTTCAGATGTGGTAAAGAAGGGCATAGATCATTTGAGTGTAGATCATCTAGTGAGAATGAACAAAATAACAAAAATGATATGATTCAAGGAGATCATGAGGGTTCACCAAGTGGACTTGAGGTTGGAGAAAATCTAATGATGACAAGAACTTTTTCTAATAAAGGAATTGATGAGGAACCTATCCTAAGGAGATGTCTTTTCAAGACAAGATGTAAGATGGATGGAAAATGCTACAAGGTGATCATTGGTAGTGGATGTTCAAAAAATTTGGCATCAAAAGAACTGGTTACAAAGTTGTAGTTGTAGAGGCCAAAGAATCCTAAACCCTATCATGTTTCATGGATCATGGATGAGTATAAGATATTGGTAAGTGAACAATGTGTTGTGAAGTTCAAGATTGGAAATTACTTTGATAAAGTTTTGTGTGATGTTATGCCTATGGATTGTTGTCGTATTCTGTTGGGTAGATCTTGACAATATGATAGATATGCTATATATGATAGAAGATTGAATCAATGTACTCTTTGGGAGAGAAAAAATGTATTGTTGCCTTAGATTGAAAGTCTAGATGAGGTTAATTGTACTATTGTTCAAGTTTGTGTGGTCAATGGGAAGCAATTTGAAAAGGAAATGAAGAAGAATCAAATTTATTTTTCCATAATTCCTAGAAGACCAAGTTGTACCAGTCATAATCGAGTGATATAAAATAGTAATAATTGAGTGAAATAGGTTAGTAGTAATTGAGTGACAATAGAAGCTAGTAGTATTGATCAAGTGCTAGTAGAAATTGAAATATTTTAGGAGTATAAAGAAATTGTTGCAAAAGATATACCTAATAGTTTACCACTAGTAAGAAGTATAATTCATTGTATGGATTTGGTTCCTGGAGCTAGTTTTCCAAATAAAGCACCATATAGATTTATACCTACATAGAATGAAGAACTAACTTAATAGACAAGTGCATGAATTGTTGCAGAAAGGTTTGATTAGAGAAATTTTGAGTCCATGTATTGTACCTATTGTATTAGAACCAAATAAGAATGGAGAATGGAGGATGTGTACTATTCCAGAGCTATCAACAAGATCATATTAAAATTTAGGTTCTTATGCTGAGGATGAATGACATAATGGATTTTTTGAGTAGAGAAAAGTATTTTACGAAGATTGATTTGAAGACTGGTTATCATTAGATCAAATTTAGAGAAGGTGATAAATGGAAGACTGATTTCAAGAAAAAAGATGGTTTGTATGAATGGTTGGTAATGCCTTTTGGTTTGATTAATGCACCTAGTACTTTCATGAGGTTGATGATGAAGTTCTCAAGAGATTTTTGAGTAAGTTTGTGATTGTGTATTTGGATGATATTCAGATATTTAGTAAGACTAAGGAAGAAGATATTGAGCATGTTAGACAAGTATTGCAAAGATTAAAAGAGGAGAAATTGATGATTAACTTGAAAAAGTGTTCTTTTATGCAAGAGGAGATTAGTTATTTTTTATTTTTTATTTCAAGTGATGGTTTGAGAATGGATCCTGAGAAGGTTAAACCAATTTTGGAATGGCCTACACCTGAGAATGTGGGTGAGGTAAGATCATTTCATGTTTTGGTTATTTTCTACAGGAAGTTTATAAAGAATTTTAGTTCTGTGTGTAATGCTATGACTAGATAATGAGAGGAGATAAAAAGGATTTCAAGTGGACACATGGAGTTGATAAGTGTTTTCAAACTTTGAAACAAAAGGTTGTTGAGTTACCTGTATTGGATTTTCTTGATTTCAATAAGGTATTTCAAGTTGAATGTGATGCAAGTGGCAATGTAATAGAAGTTGTCTTGAGTCAAAGAGGTAGACTTGTTGTTTTCTTTACTGAGAAGTTGAATGATGCTAAAAGGAAGTATTTTGTGTATGATCAAGAGTTTTATGCTATTGTTCAAGCCTTGAAGAAGTGGAGAAATTATTTGATTCCTAAAGAGTGTGTGTTGTATATTGATCATAAAGCTTTATAGTACTTGAAGAGTTAGTATACATTGAATTAGAGACATATGAAGTGGGTTGAATACTTGTAGAGTTTCACATTTGTAATCAAGCATAAAAGTGGAGTCATTGATCGAGTTGTTTATGCATTGAATAAAAGATGTTCTTTGTTGACTGAGATGAAGATTGAAGTTCTTGGTTTTGATGAAATTAAGGAATTGTATGATACTGACCCTAATTTTTTTGAGGCGTGGAGAGAGTGTAGAGCACCAAATCTATCAGATTGCATGAGTAAGTATGATGAGTATTTCATTCAAGAAGGTATGTTATTTAAAAGAATTCAATTGTGTATACCAAGAAGTTCTATGAGAGTTAATTTGATTAAGAAAAAGCATTGTGGTGGATTGATTGGACATTTTGGAATTGATAAGACATTGAGTTTCCTGAAAGACAAGTACTATTGGCCACAAATTTATAAAGATCTTCAAAAGTTTGTAAGGAGTTGCAGATTTTGTCAAATTGCAAATGGAGTAAGTCAGAATGTTGGTTTGTATACACCTATTATTGTACCTAAAAAACCTTGGAGTAACATCAGTATGGATTTTTGTTCTTGGATTACCTAAGGCAACAAGAGGGTATGATTCCATATTTGTTATTGTGGATAGATTTCCCAAGATGGTGCATTTCATACAATGTAAGAAGACATTAGATGTTGTGCATGTTGTTGATATTTTCTTCAAAGAGATTGTTAGATTGCATGGGTTACCAAAAAGTATTATTTCTAATAGAGACAGTAAGTTTGTTGGTTATTTTTGGAGGACTTTATGGAAGAAGATGGATACTGAATTGAGATTTAGTTCTACATTTCATCCATAGATAGATGGACAGACAAAGGTTGTGAATAGAAGCTTGGATAATTTGTTAAGATATTTAGTTGGAGATAAGCCAAGTAATTGGGAGCTAGTATTGGCTCAAGTTGACTTTGCATATAATCATTATGTGAATAGGAGTATAGGGAAAACACCTTTTGAGATTGTTACTGAAATACAACCTAGAGGAATATTAGATTTGAGGGATGTTGTTGGTGAAGAGATAGTAAGTTTGTTGGTTATTTTTGAAGGACTTTGTGGAAGAAGATGGATACTGAATTGAGATTTAGTTCTACATTTCATTCATAGATAGATGGATAGACAAAGGTTGTGAATAGAAGCTTGGGTAATTTGTTGAGATGTTTAGTTGGAGATAAGCCAAGTAATTGGGAGCTAGTATTGGCACAAGATGACTTTGCATATAATAATTATGTGAATAGCAGTACAGGAAAAACACCTTTTGAGATTGTTACTGGAATACAACCTAGAGGAATATCATATTTGAGGGATGTTGGTGAAGAGAACATCCGAACTGGGCCCCCGCCAACAAGCAAGAACTCATTCTAATAATAATGGGTTCCCTGGGGCCCATAGAATTGTAGGGTCCCTTGCCCCTTGTCCTTGGGGTCCTGGGGTTCTTGTCCATCCCCCACCAACCATTCCCCCTACCCACGGCAAGAGCACGTGAATAAAGAATGGGGTCCTTGTTTCTTGTCTAACCATCCATGGCAAATATAGAATAAGGATAATGGGGCAACCGAAAGAAAGGGGTCCGCCTTTGTTCCTTGCTGAGCAAGAAGACATAAAAGCCATGGGTCCCCCGGAGATGGGGGCTCGATAATATTGGAGAAGAAAAGTATTAAAGGGTAAGAATTTTCTAGTTTTATGAAGTCTTTGCATGAGGAAGTGAAGTTGAAGTTGGAAAAAAGTAATTATAAGTATCAGGATAATACTAATAAGTATAAAAGACATCATATTTTTGAAGTTGGTGATGAGGTGATGGATCATTTGAAGAAAGATAGATTTCCTATTAGAACATATAGTAAGCTAAAGATGAAGAAGTTTAGACCTTGTAAGATCTTGAAAAAGTTTGACAGTGGTAATGTTTATGAAGTTGAGCTATATAATGAAATGGATGTATATCCTATATTCAATGTTGTTGATTTGTATAAGTATCATGAGTCAGATGATAAAGTTGTTATACCAAAGGATTATCCTAAGAGGTAGATTGAAGAGGTTGAATAGGTATTGGATCATAGACTTGGTAAGAGCACAAGAGGAAAATATTACTATGAGTATTTGGTGAAGTGGAAGAATAGACAAGTTGAAGATGTTACATGGATTTCTCAATTTGAATTGGATTCAGCTCAATTTGTGACACTTGCATGATTCAAAACAATCATTTCTTTTAACCCTGGTTGTCTGATGGAGAATCATGGGTTGTCTTGTTATCCTACTCTTTTGTTCATTCTTCAATGTGAACCGAGTTGTTCAAGTGTCCCGAGTTACTTCAGTGTGAACCAAGTTGTTCAAGTGTTGATTGAGTTCCTTCAAAATGAACTAAGTTGTCTAGTAATGACCAAGTGTTCCTTCATGTGCCTAGTGAGCCTTTTGTTTGTGGTAGCTTAAAGAATAAATTTGACAACTGAGTGTCAATACACTTAACCAAGATCAAGAACAAGTGTCGAGTGACAACAGGTGCCGAGTGATAACAAGTGCCGAGTGACAATAGGTGCCAAGTGATAACAAGTGCCGAGTGACAACAGGTACTGAGTGATAACAAGTGCCGAGTGACAACAGGTGCTGAGTGATAATAAGTGCCGAGCGCAACATGTGCCGAGTGATACAGTTTTTGTTCAAGTGCCGAGCTATCCAGGAAACAGTATGTGCCAAGTATTAGAAATACTTCAGGAGCCGAGTAACTCAGTAGAACAGCATAAAAGTTTGGAATTGCACAAATTATGATGCAAACAGTTTTTACAGCCAACATAAGGTAAATCTCGAAGGATTGAATGATAAGATCGAATCTTTTAATTTTCCTATGCAATTTGCATGTGGCCAATAAGAAAAATGCAAAAGGCATGCAACCAATCAGCAAAAGATAAGTATTGAGCGAGAAATTGAGATTCAATATGAATCGTAGATCCAAAACAAACCCTAAGTCTTTGAAGTCTTTATAAGAAAGACAAAATTTCACTGTAAAAGTGAGTGATGTAATATATTGGAGGACATACAAGGGTGCATAAGCAAATCTATTTTCAGAAGTAAGAGTTATTAGATCACAAAGGATCAAGATCAGGAGAAGGCGAAAAAGGAGCCTGTATTCAGCAATCAAGGATTGTAATCTATCAGGTTTATTGCATCTAATACTCTCTAGCAATTGTATTAGAATGAAAATCCTATGATGATAGGTTAGCTTTACATCTATTTTGAAAGAACCTTTTGATTAGGTGATTAAAATCCTTTAATCGGGTGACACTTCATGTTAAGTGTTTGCAAATCCTCTAACCAGGTCACTATTAACACAGTGTAAAGCCTTTAACAGGGAAAACCATCAAAAGTGGTTGAACAATATTGCTGTAAATTTTTGTGGGTATCATCCCCACCCCAGTTTTACCTTCTTATTCCTGGAGGGTTTTTGGGTTACCAAAATTCCTGTGTTATGAGTTATTGATGCATGTGTTTTGTTACATGTTTATTTGATATGCGTGCAATTTACTTTCAGTTAAAATTTTATTGGCTAAAGTTTGATACTTATGATTCACCCCCCCCCCCCCCCCCCCCCTCATAAGTACTCTTTCCATATTTGAATATTCCAACAATTGGTATCAGAGCCTGCCAGGTTCTCACAAGAAATAGCCTAACAACTTGGAGGGAAAAGATCTAAAGATGGAAGCTTTCAAACTTGGAAAGATCATTGAAAATCAGGTGATAGATGTACAACTTGCTCTGCATAGCTTGGAGGAATTCAGAAACAAATTGAGAAACTCATTAAAAAAGAGGAAGGATCTAGCCATAGCTGAAAATGATATACACTACAAGGAGATTGACACCACCAACATATTTTCCAGTGGAGACACTAAAGAGTTTGATGCAGCAATAGCAGAACTGATGGAGAAAAATAAAATTCAAGCAAAAGAAATAAGAACTCTCAAGATGGAACATGAATTACAGGCTATAATGATATGTGAAATTACTGAACAAAAGAAAAGAGCAGTTGATGATAAGGTCATGATGGAAAATGACAAAAGGAATCTTGCAAACAGACTTGAAGAAAAATGTACTGAACTGACAAGGATCTCAAACATGCAGATGGATACACTTGCGCAAATGATGAACCTTCATCATGAACTCA
Source organism: Cupressus sempervirens (assembly GCA_028749045.1). Lineage (NCBI taxonomy): Eukaryota > Viridiplantae > Streptophyta > Pinopsida > Cupressales > Cupressaceae > Cupressus > Cupressus sempervirens. Next base: position 560,756,719 of record CM053785.1, on the reverse strand, counting down.
ATGTAAAGGATATTGAGATCTCTACCTTGAAGATGCAAAATGAACAAATGTAGAATGAATTGAACAGAGAAAAAGAGTTAGCAGAGAATCTCAACAAAACAAGTGAAGCAATCAAATATTTTGAACAGTTGCTGAAATCACCAAAATCTACCCATGATACATCAGGACTAGGATACAATAACACTGAAGTTGGAGAATAATCAAAGAGTGCTGAACAAAGAAGTGATAAAGGTAAGAATTCAAAACCCACTTGTCATTTCTGTAATAAGAAGGGACATACAACTAATGTGTGCAGGACATATGACACAAAATTGCAAATCCAATGTTACAAGGACTCAAAGATTTGATGGACATTGTTATAATTGCAAAAAATATGGACATAGGGCATTTGAATGCAGATCAAAACTTTTGTGGACAGTAAATCAACCAACAAAGACATCAAACCATGAATTTTGGGATTACAACACCAGGAACAGCTGTCACTATTGTCAAGAATATGGACATATCCCACAGAATTGCATAAGAACATATTTTAGAGGGAACTACAAAAGATGGTTGAGTCAAACCACATGTTTCAGTTGCTTAAAAACTGGTCATGTCAGCAGAAATTGCCCAACAAGGTCAAAGGCATCAAGTTCTAAGTTCCACAATGGAAAGGCAAAGATAGATGTTGGACATATCAGAAGTGAAATGAATAAGACATGGAGGAAGAAAGATGAGTCTAGCACATCAAATACAGAGATCACTTCACCTAATAGGTCAAGTGATCACACTTCATCAAATTAAGTAAAGAATAAGTGTGAGGGATTGATAAACCAAGTTACATCATAAATCAGTCCCAAGACGTATAAGAGAGCTGCAAAAATGAAATCAGCATAAATAAAGATGCTAAGTCAAAATTGAGAACTTTGTGAAAATATGTCAAAATTGTCTTCAGGAGCTGAGTTGCTAACAATGACTGAGATTGTTGATGCTGAGCTATGAAATATCAATAGGAGCCGAGTAAAGTAAAACATAATGGAGCCGAGTTATGAGGAAACCTTTCAAGAGCCGAGTAGACAGTTGGCAGCGTACTAAGCATTTATTACTCTATTTTGAAGGGTACATAAATCCTATTTCTGATCATTTTCCCACCATTCGAACAAGAAGCAAAGCCGAAAAAGGAGCGGAGAAGATCAAGAACAACTCAGAAGCCATTCGTAAAAGATTTCAACAGCGATTCAAGACAAATTTCATCGATTTAAGGTATTTTACTTAAGTGCCGAGCTACGTAGGACTTATAAACTTGTTTGAATTATAAACCCTAGTTTGGCAAACAATGGCATCTGGGTCAGGAACCACCAAGGGTTTAGAGAGTCATGAAGTTCAGTTGGTTAGTAAGGAAGTAAAACACCCTGAATTTAAGCCCATTCCAGAAGTAGCATACAAGAATGATCTTGCAGGAGCATTATTAGTTATTTCGGATAAGGTTGTTATGGTACAAGATGTTCGCAGATGTTACGATTGCAAAATTGGTGCCATAGGAGACTTAGAAATTCATAATGCATATAATAAACTGTGTGAAAACAAAGTACTGAAAAATGGGTTTTCAATAGTAGAAAGAAAAGGATTGACCAAAACACTAGCATTTTCGACTGTTTTCAAATAGAATGGGTATGGATAATTTGAGCCAAATACATGATGGAGATTTTGGTTAGAGTCAGGGCCCAGTAAAATTTACCAAGAAAATTGTTCATAGGGTTACTGGTATTCGAACCCTAGATCGGCCAAAGACACTGCGAAGTGATAAAAGGGAAATAATAGAGAAAAATATAGGTGCCAAATGGAACAATAGAGGAATGACTATCGACACAGTCACAGATCCCCTACTAGATTTTGTTGTGAGAATTATTTCACACAAATTCTATCAATCAAGCAGGTTGAATAGTGTACCTTGTAGAGCAGTTGATGTTGCATACAAGATAATCAAAAAGAGATCACACTTATGATTTGGCAGAGCTCATGTTTCAACAGATTAATGAAAATCTGGGAGCTATAAGGAAAAGCAAGGGAGCTCAATGCAAATTTGGATCAGTTTTGATGTGTATGTTCTTCTATCTGATGAAAGAATTTCCTTCTATGGGGAAAGTAAAATGAATCCGGATAAGACAATTGTTGAACAAATTAATGATACATTGAACAAATGGGTGAAAATTTTGATGCCCAAATGACAGGTTATTTTGAGAACTTCAAAAAGTCCATGAAACAAAGAATGAGAATTCCAGTCTCATTGACTGAGAAATATGAAAAAGACATTTGTTTTCTTGTAGATATAGATTATACTTACATACAAGCAGTTATACCTAGAATAAGATGGCTTAGGCCACTAGGTTATGAACTTGATGTTGATCAAGCCTCTACAGCAATAACAGCTCTACTTGCAGAAGAAGTTGATAAAAATGCACAAATTTTTGGAACCTATGATGTTGTCAAATCAAAGGTAATAATAGATTTGAAGACTGCTTCAACAGTAAAGAAGAAAGAGAAAATGGTGAGACAAATCAAAAGAAAGTTTGGCGTGGAAGAAGAAGAAGGAACAACAGAAGAAGAAGGAGAAGACATTGAAGAAGAAGGAGATAAACGTCAAAGTCAGACTCAAGGGTTAGGAGAAGACAAAGAGGAAAGTGCTAAGGTAGAAGAAACCAAGGAAGCACCAGTTAAGAGAAAGGCCACAACTCCCTCTGCTCCTAAATCAAAAGGAAGGAAAGTGGGCTGCCCCTGCATCAAAGAGACCTACCACAAGGGCTACAACACAAAAAGCCCAAGAAGAGGCAAAAGGAAGGAAGAAAGACTCAAAGAAGACTGCTGCTAAGACAAAGAAAAGGAATTTTATTCCCCAACCTGAAACAGATGAGGAGAAAACAGAGTTAGAGGACAATAGTCAATTTCAAGTGGTAAGACACAAACCTCGGACTGCTGTTGATAAATTATGTTCAAAAATTAGAAATAATGATTTAAAAGGTCTAAAGAACCTAAATTTTTCTAAGCTCACCAAAGAAGAGCAAAATAAACTAGAGGAATCTGTGTATGCTATGATGGCTGAGTATAAGCACACACCTCTAGAATTAGATGAATCTATGCCGAGAGAATTGTATAAAATTGTAGAGGATAAATGGCATTTTTGTTTACAAATGGAAAAAGAAATAAGGGAGTCTACATTAGCAAGATTGTTGCCTGATCTGACTAAAGATCAAATAATAAATGCCGTAAAAAGGCATAATAACAGATTCACTCCCAAGTATAGAGCATTTAGTATATTGCAGAATAAAATTGAAGAGGTAGTTACCAAATCCACAAGATTGTGGAAAATAGTTTACAAGAAAATTGAAGATGTATATAATGAAGAATATAAGGCAGAAGCAATTGCTAAGACAAAGGAAAAGAAAGAATCAGAAACAAAAGAGAAGAAACTAGTGGAGAAGGGGAGTAAAGAAGAAAAGGAAGAAGAGGCACACAATGAGGAGAAAGAGGAAGATAAAGATACAGTTGAGCCACAAGATCAAAGTATGCAAGACATACAAGCATCTCCTCCTAGTCCTCCTCATGCCACCATCACACCTGCAGATTTCATAAAAATAAAGGATGTTACAGACATTTCAAATCTAAACATCAATCTATTAACTGCAAAGGATTTGGAAATCCTTGACCAATCATCACTAGTAGCAAAATTAAGTTCAAATCCTGTAGTGGTCAGTGTTGATGAATTACAGAATCCAGAAGTCAAGGTAAAAGCACAAGTGCCACCTTTGACCACACAAACTACTGGTATTCTATTCCTTCCACCACCACCTCCACCAAGTATAATCACTGATACACTCCAAGTGTCGAGTACAGCAACAGGGGAAAATAAAAGAAACATTTGAACAATCAACAAGTTCAGCCCCACCTAGCATTCATAAAAGGGATATTCAAGCTGAAGAAAAAGAGACACAAAAAAAGGAGGAGACTGCAATACAAACATTGGTTGCATTACCAAAATTTGGTACTCCTACACAAACTCTTTAGCAGCCGAGCACAGATGGATTGCAATTACAAATTAGGACACCAGGCTCGAGCTCATCAAAGGCAGTCAGGAGACTTCACTATGGAGTTCCTGAGCTTGATGAAGAAATAAATATCCCATATTATGAATCTAGCACTCTTACTGAAGAAAAGATTAATGAAATTCAGAGTGCATTAGACAAAAGAAGGAGACAAGAAGCACTAAGAAAGGAATACAAGCATAAGCTACATTAAATGAAATTAAAGACATATTTACAGAAGCTTTTTGCTTACAATCTCCAGATGAGTCAAGACCAATCATGGAACAACTATCTGATATAGTTGACCAAGTGACTAATGAAGACCAGGAAACAAATGCCAGATTGCTTGAATGGTCAAAAAAGAAGTTCCAAGGTAAAGTAAATAGTAAAATATCCGGTGATATAGCACTATCACAAGAAGAACTGGCAAAGAAAGTTATAACAGTTAAATTGTACTAGGAAACATTTTTTCCCTATACAACAAGTTGTGTGATTTTTCCACATTCACACAAGACACTAGCCAGAAAATACTGAGATTGGAAAAAAATCTGAAAACTTCTAGCATGCAACTCCCCATAGATCCAGCTCAGAGTGAGAAGCATTTTGTCCAATTGCTTCACACACAAAGAGAGCTAGCTGTTTTTAGTAGCAGAGGAGGCAACCACAAAAGCCAAATTGATACAAATTCAATCATCAATTACTCCTCATTTGGAGTTACTTCACAAGGAGCAGATGAATGCAGAGACAGTCCTCAGGAAAGATCCCAACCTTTCTTCATTTCATGGACTTGTACACCTAGCAGCAGAGATTGCCATCCAGCATAAGACATTGGATGTTGCATTAGCAAATTGGGATGCAGCTCTGAAGGTACTCCTTGAAGTAAACAGCTCATTTTTGGCCAAGTATGGCATTTCACTGTAAAGACCATTGACATAAGTGTCAAAAAGGGGGAGAATAAGTAATAAAAGTTGAGTACAGGAATGAAATGATAAGTATAATAATAGGGGGAGATAGCAGAGATAGCAAATTTTGTGAAATTTTGGGGGAGATAGCAAATTTTGGGAGCAAAGTTTGAATAAAGGATAAATTACTGAGTCACATGGATCTTAATCAAGTGTTTTTTTTCACTCATGTCAAAGGGGGAGATTGTTAGCTTAAAGAATAAATTTGACAACTAAGTGTCAATACACTTAACCAAGATCAAGAACAAGTGCCGAGTGATAACAAGTTGCTGAGTGACAACAGGTGCCGAGTAATAACAAGTCCGAGTGACAACAGGTGCTGAGTGATAACAAGTGCCAAGTGACAACAGGTGCTGAGTGATAATAAGTGCCGAGCGCAACATGTGCCGAGTGATACAATTTTTGTTCAAGTGTCGAGCTATCTAGGAAACAGTATGTGCCGAGTATTAGAAATACTTCAGGAGCCGAGTAACTCAGTAGAACAGCATAAAAGTTTGGAATTGCACAAATTATGATGCAAATAGTTTTTGCAACCGACAGAAGGTAAATCTCGAAGGATTGAATGATAAGATCGAATCTTTTAATTTTCCTATGCAATTTGCATGCAGCCAATAAGAAAAATGCAAAAGGCATGCAACCAATCAACAAAAGATAAGTATTGATTGAGAAATTGAGATTCAATATGAATCGTAGATCCAAAATAAACCCTAAGTCTTTGAAGTCTTTATAAGGAAGACAAAATTTCACTATAAAAGTGAGTGATGTAATATATTGGAGGACATACAAGGGTGCATAAGCAAATCTATTTTCAGAAGCAAGAGTTATCAGATCACACAGGATCAAGATCAGGAGAAGGCAGAAAAGGAGCCTGTATTTAGCAATCAAGGATTATAGTCTATCAGGTTTATTTCATCTAATACTCTCTAGCAATTGTATTAGAATGAAAATCCTATGGTGATAGGTTAGCTTTACAGCTATTTTGAAAGAACCTTTTGATTAGGTGATTAAAATCCTTTAACCGGGTGACACTTCATGTTAAGTGTTTGCAAATCCTCTAACTAGGTCACTATTAACACAGTGTAAAGCCTTTAACAGGGCAAACCATCAGAAGTGGTTGAACAATATTGCTGCAGTAAATTTTTGTGGGTATCATCCCCACCCCAGTTTTACCTTCTTATTCCTAGAGGGTTTTTGGGTTACCAAAATTCCTGTGTTATGAGTTATTGATGCATGTGTTTGGTTACATGTTTATTTGATATGCATGCAATTTGCTTTCAGTTAAAATTTTATGGCTAAAGTTTGATACTTATGATTCAACCCCCCCCCCCCCCCCCTTCTCATAAGTACTCTTTCCATATTTGAATATTCCAACAGTTTGTTGATGCTTCGGTCCTTCTTTGATCAAGTTTTTATGTGATAGGTTCTTAGTTTGAGCCTTCTTATGTATTAATTTGGCTCATGGATTTAATTATAGGATCTTATCTTGGGATGAGTGCAAACCATTTTGAGGTCAGCATCTCTATTATGTAATGATCTAGAATATTTTGTAAGCCATTTTGATAAGTATAAGATGTGATATTTAGTTTAGTTTAGAGGTAGCACTTAGAGAGTCAGAGTACATGTTTCTAGAATTGTGAATTTGAAGCTAGATTATAGATCTTCAAGTTTTATTTTGTATCTAGTTGTAACCTAGAAGACCTTACAATTGGGCATGTATGTTGATAATTTGATGAATCAATAGAATTGTTTCTCTCTCTCTCTCCCTCTCCTCTCTCTCTCTCTCTCTCTCTCTCTCTCTCTCTCTCTCTCTCTCTCTCTCTCTCTCTCTCTCTCTCTCTCTCTCTCTCTCTCTCTCCCCTTGGTGTTGTTCTTCATGTGTTTACTTCCATTATGTTTATTCAACAAGGTGTTTGGATAGTTAGGTGTGCCTTTGGCCCTAGTTGTTCAATTCCCTTCTACACCAATGACTGTGGAACAACCTAAGGCTAGAGAGAATGTAAGCTATCTTAAGGTGACGAAGTAGTGCCAATTTGAGGCACTTTAGTAGAAAAAACATATCCTCAAGAACAAGCCTCATCTTCCATGGGCAAGGGTTCACTTGAATAATTCCATGGGTGCACCTTAGTTGAGTTTGAAGGAAGTGACTGAAATATATGAACAAGAACATGACATCCAAATTTTCCCTGAAGTAGGATGCATACATGATGGTCTTTAGGTTTATTGGTCTTTAGGTTTATGGCTTTGGAACTATCAGTATCTATCTAGATTATGTAAAAAAACACAATCTGGAGATAGATGGGTGATTATATCATTGGAGTAGCTACTTGAGATGCACCGTAATCGAACTAGAGGAAATAATTAATAAACTAAACATATAATGAAGAGAAAACTTGAAAACTTGAATGATAAATGGTGAAATGAAAGCTATCAAGGATCAAACTCCTATGTCTGAGTTACAACACAATATGAAGTTGAATTTAGATATGGTAGAGGTAGATATTCATAAGTTTGATCAGAATTTAAGGCACAAGAGAGAATATGTAGAAATATACTAGAAGGAGAAGGAGCGCCTATAGAAAGAGACTGCACGACATAAACAAAAACTAGACAACATAGAGGATATTATGGGAGCATTGGATAGAATCCAAGAAAGTGTTGTGGAAGGTACTCTAACATTGAAATCACTTGCAAGTGTCTTTGAGAACTTATAGTCCAAATATTAGGAAGACTACACATTGTGCAATTTGTCATGTTTTGCATCTACATTTAGAGGACTAACAAAATGTTTCTCATCTTTGTCTCATTGTTGGACACAAAGGGTGCTTGAAATAACAAAGTTTAATCATCTACCATTAGTGGAAAAATATAATAAATATGTCATAATTGATTTCTCACTTATTACAAATGTTCAAAGGCAAACACCATCTTATAGAGAAGATTAGATTTTCACATTCACAATAATCTAATGATCAGGAATACATCTCTTGTTACAAGTATGACCTGAACAAGAATACATCTCTTTTTGCGAGTATTACCTTGATTTAAAACTGAGAAGGTCTAGGAAAAAAATATGAGCCATACTTTATAGGATTCCTGAGATCAAATATATAATTACTCTCAGGGCCTATAAACATGTAAATACACACTTATTAGAATGCTTCAGAGTAAAATCATATGATGAAGCTCAGGCCTTTTGATGTCAACCCATTATTTTAGGATACCCAAAAAGAAGTTCATTTGGATGGATGTGGGAATGTTTGCTTGCTAGCCTATTACTCTATTAGTATTTAGTGTAGATGGAAGCAAACTAACAAATTTTTTTATCAATGAAAATTTGTATCCTTCTCAAATCAGTCAAATGCCTTTTTGCCAGTGGTATATATATTCTAGAAGATGGTTGAAATAAAATGCAAAATGGTAGTAAGTGTCAAGAAACACTAGAATAAACCTAACCATTGAACAAAATACCTTGTTCCAATTGTGCTCACAATGGCTACAAATGTCCCAATTGAAATTGTGATACCTACCTAGTATAGATATGAAGAATAAGATTGTTGTCATCAATGAATCTAATTAATAAGAAATCAATCCATTGCCTTGAAACTTGAGAATAAAAAAGGGACCAACCATCGTACCAGCTATAATATGTTAAAAAATGAAGACAATGGTATATCAATCAAGACAAGAGACCTACATGCATATTTAGAAGAAAACCAACTTGGCTAAATGAACTCAAACTAGGTGTCATCATTAGCCACACTACTGCAATGGTTGGGTTTTGAGCAACATTTAGACCAAGGAGTGCTATTCTTGGACCCAAAAATGATTGTTAACTGCAGATGTTTGTAACAAAAATGTAAGTAACATTGTTTTTTATTGAAACAAAAAGTTTGTAAGTGTGCCTTGTGCACAATATCAAAAAATGTAATTAATTAAAAATTAAAAAGAAATAAGCTAATTGAGGATAAAAAATTATCAATCGTCAAATTTAACTTAGAGCTTGTCATATGGTGGTATGACCTTGTGGAGTACTTTTAAATATATAAAAAAATTAATGGAGCTCTCCATTTCAAAAAACTAAAAATAGTCATAAGATTTGAAGGCATGGAGTTTTATAAATACTCAAAATTTTGTGAAATCTAATCAATAAAATGTTCGCTGATGTTTTTTGTGAAATCCAACAAATCAGCTAATCTATTTTTGTAAAATAGTGTAAATCAACCAAACCCATTGCAAAAGTGGTAGACTGGTGATAAACATGGTATTAGGAGCTGAGACATAATTTGGCAACAAAAGCATTATTTAAAGTTATCACAATTCAAGGTTTTTACTTGAAAAACTTGACTATATAATAAATTTAGCTATAACCAAAATAAGCTTTAACTAACCTACATGATTTTGTGAACCGTAGCGATGAATTACTAGATCAAACCAAAAAGTCTGAAACAACACCAACACCATACCCTACAACTACCATTGTCCCCCATGGAATAGCACTAAACCATGCAACTTGCTTCAAATTTACATTAAATACCTATATGCAAAGATGAAAGTGACTTTATCATATATGTGCTTGAATTCAAATGTAGTGAAAATTTCAATATGAATGAACTAAAATTGTATTCATGACTCTTGTGATTTTGGTTTCACATATTCCTTGATTAAAATTGTTTTAAAAAAAGAGTATGCATTGCGATTAGAAGAATGCTTACAATTTTGAAATATATTAACATCCAAGAGAGAAGAACAAAATAATCCTAAAGACAACAGAAGATAAAAACATTACACATAAAAAAGATGGACTTGTGATGTTCAAGTAAAGATATGCTTTTCTGTTGGAAATGAGAATGGAGTAACTGAGAGGGGGAGGGGGTGAATCAGTTACCACAAAAATATTTCACAGTCCTTTAGATGTCTAAAATCTTGATCTTAGTTACAGATTACTGAAACTTGATAATGCAGCAAATACTAATAATTATTAAGAACTGATAACCAAAACAATTCAGCAATCATGAACACTAGAGACACCAGATTTAACGTGAAAACCCAATATGGGAAAAACCACCAATGTAACTAGTTACTATTTTTCACTCTTCTGAAGTGAGCCCTGTTAGGAGCCAACCCTGTTAAAGGTTACAAAACACACTGTTAGGTGTGACCCTGTTAGAGGATTTATCACCCTGTTAGGAGTGGCCTTGCTAGAGGTCTTTAGAACAATTCAACTGAACTGTCACCTTGTTAGAGGATTTACAATAGGGCTGTTAAACCCACTCTGTTAAGAGATTTTGAGTTCACTGTTACAATGGTTAGAAAGCAACAATGAAGTGACCTGATATAATGTGCAACTTATCTTTGCTAATTGCAGATCTCTGTTATGCTTGACTGGATCCTTACTGATCACATACAACTTTGCAGCTCCTTCAATGCATCTGATCCTTCATCACACTTCTTCAACATTCACTCATATGTTCAATATTCGCTCATTCCATATCCATACATTCGCACTCTTATACATCCAAACTCTTTTCATCTTATGAATTCACAACTTGATCTTTCATATATACCTTACAGATTATCTTAGTCAGCTAGAAATAATTAAAATTACAAACTAACAAATCCCTTTACTGGCTGACACTGCTTGGTTAATATTGTTTAGAAAATAATTCCTGTGTTAACCGAATGAGCTCGGTTAATACAGCGAACTCTGTGACATTTCTTCAATCACCGGGAGAACTCGGTAAGTATAGATGACCAAGTGAGCTCGGTAGAAACTGTCTTTGCCAAATTCCCTTTGGACACCGAGTGAACTCGGTAAACATTGACTTTCCTTTGCTTACCTTCTCAGCTTGGTAAACACTAACTTTTCTTCGGTTACCTTCCCAGCTCGGTTAACACTAACTTTTCTTCGCTTACCTTCTAAGCTCGGTAGATTCTGTCTGATGACTGATATGACATTTGTGTAACATCAAAGACAACACTCAATTAACCAATTGTATCCAACAATCTCCCTCTTTGGCATTGATGGCAACACAACATGTCATAGCAGAATGAAATTTGAAAACAAGTCCTTCTCTTAGTGTAGCACTATATGTCAACATAATACTTCTCCCTCTTAGATAGAAGCTTCTCCCTCTGTGAAGGAATTGTATAACAGAAAGATATGACAGTTTTATTCTCCCTTTACAAATGCTTACAAATTTCAGAATAGGTATTACAGTTTTACTCTCCCTCTTTGACAACACATGCCAAAGACAATACAACACAGTAAAAGCCTTTTTCGTATGCCAAAAGTACTTCTCAACTGGATTACAGTGTACCTTATGTACAAATTCATATGCAATGACTTTAATACTCTACTGCATCAACTTGATAGATTTTCAACTTGTCATAGGTTGATGCATCCCTTAAAACTTTATTTTAGTGAACTTCAGATAGGGGAGTGACCCCTAACTTACCTCTGAGATACAAGAATGTATTCTTAGGTAATGGCTTTGTGAATATGTCAGCAATTTGTTCCTTTGTATGCACATATTCCAGTCTAATCTCCTTGTCCTGCACCAATTCTCTGACAAAATAATATTTTATTGCTATGTGCTTGGTCTTGGAATGCATCACTAGATTCTTGGATATGTTGATTGTACTAGTATTGTCACAGAATATAACAACTGGTTCTTTGATTTTCATCTTCATTCCTTGTAATAACTGCTTAAACCAAACAATGTTGGAACAGTTTACTACTGCAGCAACATACTCTGCCTCTGCTGTAGATTGGGATGTACAATTCTGCTTTTTGCTTGTCCAAGAAACCAATCTCTTTCCAAGAAAGAATGCTCCTCCACTTGTGCTTTTTCTGTCATCAAGATTCCCTGCCCAATCAGCATCAGTAAAAACTTTCAAATCCAAATTGCCTCCAAGTTTGTACCATAGTCCATAATCTTTAGTTCTTTTCAAATATCTCATTATTCTTTTGATTGCCATTAGGTGAGTGTCTCTTGGTTTTGCTGAAAATCTTGCAACAATACCAACTGCAAGAGCAATATCTAGTCTGGTATGAACTACATACTGTAACTTTCCAATCATAGATCTATACAATGTTTGGTCTACTTCTTTGGATTCATCATCTTTGGTAAGTTTTAATCCAGTACACATAGGAGTTCCAACAGGCTTGTAGTCCTCCATACCAAACTTTTTCAATATCTCCTTGATGTATTTTGATTGAGTAATAAAGATGCCATTCTTATTTTGTTGAATTTGAAGACCAACAAAGAATTTTATTTCACCAAACATAGACATTTCAAATTTCTTGTACATTTGTTCTGAAAATTCTTTGCAAAGATCATCATTCCCTGTGAAAACAGTATCATCTACAAATATTTCTACCAAGACAATCTTATTATTTGATCCTTCCTTTATATACAAGCTACTATTATCATTAGTTCTTTGAAAACCAATCTGAATAAGATAGTTATGCAATCTTTCATACCATGCTCTAGGGGCTTGTTTCAGACCATACAATGCCTTGTGTAATTTGCAGACCATGTTCCTTTTTTCTGGATCAACAAAACCTTCAGGTTGTTCAATGTAAACCTCTTCATCCAGTATTCCATTGAGAAATGCTAACTTGACATCCATTTGATAAATTTTGAATCCTTTGTGAGCAGCATATGCAAGTAAGGTTCAGACTCCTTCCAATCTTGCAACAAGAGAAAAAGTTTCTCCATAATCTATGCCTTCTTCTTGAGAGTATCCTTTGCATACCAATCTAGCTTTGTTTCTGGATACCTTACCATCTTAAGTCAACTTGTTTCTGAATACCCACTTGGTTCCAATTATATTTTTATCTTTAGGCCTAGGTACAAGAGTCCATGTCTTGTTCTTCTCTATCTATTCTATTTCCTCATTCATTGCCTCAATCCAATTATCATTTTCCAATGCATCTTTAATACTTCTAGGTTCAAAATCAGCAAGTAAACAAGTAGTTTTCAACTTACTTCTTGTCAGGGTTCCTTCATATTTGTCTCCAATGATCTGATCTGGTGTATGATGTCTTTTGACATATTTAGCTAATACGGGTTCTTTACCTCTTGAATGAGTTTCATTGATATCTGCTTGTGCTTCAATTTCATATTCAGGATGTTCTAGCTCGGTTGCTTCAAACTCAGTAGAAACTTGCTCGGTAGTGTCTGAATGTTGCTGTGGCTCAGTTTGAACTATTTGCAACTCGGTTACTGAAGATTCAGGAGTTGAGGATTCTTGAGTGAACGGTATACTTGATATAGTATCAGATTCAATGTAAACAAATCTCTTGTAGTCTTCAGGTATCTTTTTGCATTCTTCTTCTAATTTGTCTGCAAACTCATCAACTTTCACATGTGCACTTTCTATGACTTTGTGAGTGGATAGATTTAAACATCTATATGCTTTGCTTTTGCAAGAATACCCCAAAAATATTCCTTCATCACCTTTTACATCAAATTTTTCTTTTCTAGATTCTTTCAAAATATAACATTTGCTTCCAAATATTTTCAAATAACTTACATTGGGTTTGTATCCATACCATAATTCATAGGGAGTCTTGAATGAATCCTTCTTCAACTGTACTCGATTTAAGGTATGAATTGCAGTGCTGATGGCTTCCTTCTAGTATTTGATAGCAATGTTTTTTTCTATCATCAGGGTTCTTGCACAATCCATAATGGATCTGTTTCTTCTTTCAACTATTCCATTTTGTTCTGGAGTTCCTGGTGCTGAAATCTGTCTTTTAATACCTCTTTCAATGCAGAAGTTACTGAATTCATGTGAAATGAATTCACCACCTCTGTCTGACCTTAAACATTTCAGCTTTTTCCCTGTTTCTTTTTCAACTCTTGCCAAATACCATTTGAATTTCTCAAATGCTTTTGATTTATTCCTTAGATACATGACAGTAATCATTCTTGAATAGTCATCAACAAAAAGAATGAAAAACTTTTCTCCAGTATAGCTTTCTATTCCAATGGGTCCACATAAATCAATATGCACAATTTCTAATATATTTTCAGATTGATATTTTTTACCTTAAAAATTAGTTTTTCCCATTTTACCAATCTGACAATTCTTGCATAGACCAACCTCAGGTTTCTTGATGTTAGGAATGCCTCTTACTTTCTTGAATTTGCTTATTTTTACCAAATTATCAAAATTGACATGACACAACCTTTTATGCCATAACCAACTTTTTTCAATTTGAGCAATAAAACATGAGCATTCACCAAGTTCTAGATAAAACAAGTTACCTTTAGTTTGAGTGGCAGATCCTATCAGTTTTCCTTGCTCATTCAACAGTCTCACCTTTCCATGCATGAACTCTACGTTGAATCCAATATTTAGTAACTATGCCACACTTAGCAAATTATGTTTGAGACCTTCAACCCAGTAGGCATTATTACATATGAGTTCTTTGGATAGACAGATTCTTCCTCTTCCTTTTATGAAATGAGGTTCATCATTACCAAACCTCACACTGCCACCATCATAGTCTTCAAATTGATCAAACTTAGTTTTATCACCAGTCATATGATGTGAGCAACCGCTGTTTATAATCCATGTATCATTCTTACTTACATGAGAGATAAGAGCAATTTTATCTTCGTCATCACTATCGGAGTTATCTTTAACAACAATATAAACAATTTCATCCTCACTATTATCGAAATCGTTAGAATTTTCAGCCATGAAACATGATTTCTTACCTTTGTTCTTGGATGATTTAAATTCTTTCTTGCCATTCCATTTGTGATCTTTCTTTTCATCATTGTTTTGCTTGTTTGGGCACCTTGCTGCAATATGACCAATTTCATCACAAGAAAAATAGATTAGAGGAAATTTACCTTTGTATTTTCCTCTACCTCTAGAATATTTCCTGGCTAGTAGAGCTTCAATCACTTCGAGATCACTGTCTGAAATTTGGCTTGATTCATTTTCACTTTTTGACTGTGATTCTATCTTCTTTTTGCTTTTCTCTTTGAGTGAGAGCTTGGCTTGCAATGCTAATTCAATATTTTTCGCGGCTGGAACATAGTTGTCAAAGTTATCTAGTTCAAATGCAGTTAGTCTTCCAACTATGGCCTCAAGATTTATCTTATGATTTGCTTCACACCTTCTTTCCTGTATTGCAGAGACTCTAATTGCATAAATGGGAAGCAAGGTTCTGAGAACTTTTCTTACAACTATTTCTCCTTTGATCTCACCTTCAGCTACCCTGATTGCACTTACACATGCTTTAACTCTTTCAACATACTTTGCAATGTTTTCATCCTCTCTCATCTTCATTTGATCAAATTGTCCTCTTAGACTTTCTGCTTTTGCTCTTCTCACATTATCATCCCCTCCATAGATCTCCTTTAGCTTGTTCCACATGTCAAAGGGAGTTTTGCAGTCCTTAATGTCATCAAATTCTTCATAGATGAGAGCAGATGCTATGTCTATCATCATATTATTGTGAGTCTTCTTTTCAGCAATATCATTAACTGACAATGTGCCAGAAAGTTCTTCATATTTTTCTTCAAGGTATTTCAGTCCAGTATCACCAACAGTAGCCAGATGAAGTTTCATCAATTCTTGCCATGCTGAGAAGTTATCTCTATTAAGTTTTAGAATTTCTCTTCTGTAAGACATCTTGATCTTTGGTTTAGAACCTTGAAATCCTTTCCTGCAAGCACCAAAAGCTCTGATACCAATTGTTGGAAATGAGAATGGAGTAACTGAGAGGGGGAGGGGGTGAATCAGTTACCACAAAAACATTTCACAGTCCCTTAGATGTCTAAAATATTGATCTTAGTTACAGATTACTGAAACTTGATAATGTAGCAAATACTAATAATTATTAAGAATTGATAACCAAAACAATTCAGCAATCATAAACACTAGAGACACCAGATTTAACGTGGAAACCGAATATGGGAAAAACCACCAATGCAACTAGTTACTGTTTTTCACTCTTCTGAAGTGAGCCCTGTTAGGAGCCAACCCTGTTAAAGGTTACAAAACACACTGTTAGGTGTGACCCTGTTAGAGGATTTATCACCCTTTTAGGAGTGGCCTTGCTAGAGGTCTTTAGAACAATTCAACTGAACTGCCACCTTGTTAGAGGATTTACAATAGGGCTGTTAAACCCACTCTGTTAAGAGATTTTGAGTTCACTGTTACAATGGTTAGAAAGCAACAATGAAGTGACCTGATATAATGTGCAACTTATCTTTACTGATTGCAGATCTCTATTATGCTTGACTGGATACTTACTGATCACATACAACTTTGCAGCTCCTTCAACGCATCTGATCCTTCATCACACTTCTTCAACATTCACTCATATGTTCAATATTCGCTCATTTCATAGCCATACATTCACACTCTTATACATCCAAACTCTTTTCATCTTACGAATTCACAACTTGATCTTTCATATATACCTTACAGAATATCTTAGTCGGCTAGAAATAATTAAAATTACAAACTAACAAATCCCTTTACTGGCCAACACTGCTTGGTTAATATTGTTCAGGAAATAATTCGTGTGTTAACCGACTGAGCTCGGTTAATACAGGGAACTCCGTAACATCCCTTCAATCGCCGGGAGAACTCGTTAAGTATAGCTGACCGAGTGAGCTCGGTAGAAAATGTCTTTTCCAAATTCCCTTTGGACACTGAGTGAACTCGGTAAACACTGACTTTCCTTTGCTTACCTTCTCAGCTCGGTAAACACTAACTTTTCTTCGGTTACCTTCCCAGCTTGGTTAACACTAACTTTTCTTCGCTTACCTTCCCAGCTCGGTAAACACTCTGTCACAGTTTCCTTCGATCACCGAGGGAGCTCGATAAGTACTAAACTTCCTTCGTTAACCAAGTTACCTCGGTAGAAGCTATCCTTACAGTGTAATAAACAACAATGCTCGGTAGACTCCGTAAACTACTATGCTTACCTTCTGAGCTCAGTAGATTCTGTCTGATGATTGATATGACATTTGTGTAACATCAAAGACAACGCTCAATTAACCAATTGTATTCAACACTTTTCTATATAGCTTACCTAATTATTTGTAATATTTGTAACTTTTATCACCCATGTTGGTAACTTAGAAAATAATAGATGAAAAGGAGGCATTCTTTGAGTAGTCTGGATAGTGGACTTTTTAATAGACATTGGAGAATGCTCAATTCCATCAAGAATAAGAAAAAGATATGATTTCAATATTCTAGGATGAAATTGAGGATCATTACAAATATTTGAAACCCATATTGAGAGCCAAAGAAAACCTAGGACTAAATGTAAGGAAAGGTCCATAAAATCCATCTTGTGACATTAGTATTGGAGAAGCAAGTAAGATTGTCACATTACCCAAATGAAATCTAGCCATTGAGAGGCCTATCGTTGTAGCTCATTCTGTACTAGGAAACCACCTTGAATAACAAGAAAAAAGTTAACATATTGAATTTATCTTGAGCATCTACAATTGAATAGTGAAAACAAAGATGTAGGACACTTTGACTAAATACCATGGGTAAAAGTACTTAAATTTTATATGATGAAGACAACATTAGAATGATGATGAAAAGGAATTGAATTAATTCAGTAAAGTGATTTTTTTGAAGTCTTACCTTGGAATTGTGGTGTTCATACAGGGTAAGGCTACACTTTCAGCATCACCAAATTGTGCACGAATAGCAAGGAGCATCCCTACTGAATGATGAGAAGCCCATGGGGTGAGAAAGATTGCCAATGACCATAAAATCCCACATACAAATCAAGACCAATAATACATTAGAAAATAACAATAGAATCCCACATATAAAGCCAGTTAAATCAATTAGATTAATTTTATTTTGGAAATAACGATATAATCCCACATAAAAACCTAGTTAGATCAATTAGAAAATGAAAGAGTTAGATCCAACCTCATTTATTTTCTAATGACATGCACACTCGTTTAAATGAAGAAAAAGTTTTAAAGATGCATTATTTTCTCTCTTTAGATGGCAGTTGTTTTTAAAAACATGTAACCTTTTATAGTAGATTGGCCAAGCATTAAATAACTTTTTCATGTCGACTAAACTACACCATGAATTAAGATTAGATAGATATAATTTCACATGTTTAAATTTGGAATCGTAGACAAAGAACCTAATTTTTTTGATAGAATTTTGCAATCAGATGTCTTGTCAAGGAATGATATGATTGTAAAATGAGTACAAGATGAATTTCACAAAGAATATTTCATGTCCATATTTTTTCTAAACATACCATCAAAATAGCTACTAAACTAATCTACCCAAATCTAAAACTCTATCAAATTACATTGGTGTTTGCATCATGCATATAATTTTCTAATAAAATTAGTTCAGTATAGCATAAGTGTGAATAGAGTATTTATAGTCAAATTTAGATAAAATAACTTAAGCATCATAACTAAGCACAAATTAATTGTTCAATATTAAACATAGAGAGCCCCTATATGCAAGCCTTGTCAATGTGTCCATACACTAATTTATTTGTATATGAAATAGAAAATGATATTAATGTTAGTGTTTTTAGAAGCAAAGGAAGTTTTGAAAAATGAAATAGACTAATAATATTTCAAATAATTCATAAACCATGCATATTTGATGCATTCAAGAAGAGTATTACTTATGCAAAATGAAGTTGAATCACATGCCAAGCAAGATGAGTAATGGTCATTCCAATCTATTATTTGATAGTTGCCTAACAATGACACATTCAAAATGCACTTATGAGCAAAGACCTAGAATGAATGAAATTAATTAAATAATGAAGGTATGCTAGTTTGAGCTTCACTTGGTTTTGAGAATACTTTAATATTCTCTACTTAACAAAGCCAACCATGTGAAGGTGGAAGCTCATTTGACCTCACCCCCGTCCCCCTAACATAAATCTAAATTCCTCATTAACATCTAATTACATAATTTATTCATTCATTCATCCATTTATGAACTATAACGTTCAATCAATATAATCACATAGCATTCATTAATATGATATAAAATTTATTAATACTAAACATTAATCAAGAATTCATTAACACATAAAAATATTCATTAACATGACATAAAATTCAATAGTAATACACAACATTCATAGGTAATTACTTAAAACAACATTCTTTCATTATCTAACAAAGTTTATCAAAGAGCATTTTTTAAAAAATATTTCTATTCTTTGTTTTTCTTAGATTTCTTAAGTAAAAGACTGATAGGAGTAGATCCTTATTCTCCTCCTCTTGTGGTTGTAATGTCAAATTGTGATGCTTCCTCCTACTTTGAGGAGCACGAGGTTGCTGCACTAAAGGGGGTTCTGCTACAATAACAAGTAAACGAATTAAATTCACATACTTATTTTTTACTATTACAAGTATTTCATTAACCAATAGAACATAACATGCATTTTTTTTTACGTAACAATGCTACATCATGTACAATAATATTTTGATCAGCCGCCACCTAAACATGTTGAACACTTCAAACATGTTCCACTCATTCACCATGATGTTTCAAGATGCTCTAAAATATTGAAAAAAAGGTTACACAACCAATTGCAATTGAAGATGTTTAATTCTATTAATAATTACATAACTAATTTCCAATAGAAAATTAATACCTCTATCACTATGATGCACATCATGGCCTTCATCATGCATAGGTTCTATGATGGGATTTGAAGGTTGTAGTGAAATGTCATGTGCATTGTTATCATTGTTTGATATATAAAACATAAATAGTCAATTTATGTTGGAAATTAACAAAAACCATGAAATTTCTCAACTATTCAATTTGATTTACTTCTCATTTGACCAAGTTACCCATGTCTCATCTAGTGCACCAGATTCTTTAGTATAGCTTTTAGATTCTTGACGTAGGTGTGCAACCAAGACTTTATAGCCTACCTTCAAGGAAATTGTTTTGTCTTCATCTGTGGGCTCTACATTGAATTTTGTGCCCTGTATATTTTGCGTAATATCATTAGTTTTGCATGTATGATTTGATTAGATAAAATTGTTTACAAACTTAAATAAAAAAATGATATGGAATTTCATTGCTTCTACTTATACGTTGAGAGTGAAGTTTCATATAGCCACCAGAGCCAAGTTTGTGTTGGCAAACCTTTTTTACTATCACTTCTGTAGCTTTTAATGTGTCCTGCAGTCTACAAATTTTTTTAAACATGTTAGATTATATATTTATAAAGATCACTAATTAGTGCACAATTACATTCTACTTAATACTATCATGACATACCTTCTTTTTTCCTCTTCTAATTCAATGCCTTTACCTTGAAGCCTTTTCTCTTTGGCATCTTCTTTATTTTATTTCACTCCATCGGTGGAATCATAGGAGGGCGCTTGTACTTTGGGTTATCCTTTAGAGCACTTCTATGTTAGTCACCCATAGTCTTTATAAGCTTGGATGCTCTTTTAAGAAGTAGGGCACTATCAAAAATATTTTTTCCAAAGAGGACCTGTAAAGATGTAATGAGCTGATTTTTTAATTCACGACTCTGTTTATTCCACCTTTTCTGGAAAAAAAAAAATTGTTAGATATATTACTTTAATATAGTGCAAAAAATGGAAGAAAAGAAAAATATTGTACCAATGATATGAAGCTACATACCTTTTATGCATGGTGGTCCCAAATAGCTTCAATGTCATTTCAAAATGAGTATCATCAAAAACATCATTTCCTACAAAAAAATCATGGGATTATTAGTCCAAAACAAGTTATGTATTAGTAAACTACAATTACAATGTAAATAATAACAATTGTAAAGCACCTAGAAGCTTTGGTACTTTTAGTGAAAACATAGTTTTCTTATTCAACAACAATGACCCCAAAAACAATCCAATACCAGTAACATAGGTTGATCCAAGAAATGGTTAAGCTTTAGTAGTAGTGGTTTCTATTCTTGTATCAGCTATAGGTGTATATATTAGTGCACAAAATAGGTCCATGAGTATAAAATGCACCCAAGTAAAAAATCAACGCATGATTAGCACATAACAAAATATAGTAAAACAAGCTTTTATAAGTTGCAGTTGATACACATGATGTCTGCAAGCCCCTTGTTGTCAACATTGCAATCAATAGTATTGGAGTGGTGATCGAAGGAGGTATCTGTACTTCATCATGAGTTGAAGAATACATTGTTAGAAAAGACATTGTTAATGTATAAAGATCAAATGGGGTACTAGAGGCATCCCAAACACAAGTTGAGTCAATAATGTATGCAAAGGTTAAATGAATGATTAAAGGTTTAAGGATTATTTACATGAAAGTTTTGCACTACAACCCTCACCATGTTGACCACGTTTCATAGGTGTCAAAGAATTGTCAATAATGCATGCAGAGGTTAAATGAATGATTAAAGTTTTAAGGATTATTTACATAAAAGTTGTGCACTACAACCCTCACCATGTTGACCGTGTTTCACAGGTGCCAAAAATTTTTGTAAGAAGAATACATCATATTTTAGATCATGATCCACAAGATAATATAAAATATAAACATATATTGAACTTTTATTACTGCTTAAGATTAATTACTCCTTTCCTTCATACAATTGACACTATATATCAATTCATCTTTGAATGCCTCTGTCTCCTCAATTTTGTTTTGTTCTAGGAAAAGGGTAATAATTTATTTACTATATTTATTTATCATTTGAGTAGCCATGAAGTGTCATCTAAAAACGTCACTTCAATTTCAGATCGCATTTTATTTGCTATAATTTTTGCTTTTCCCTATCAATAAGTATCAAGTTGTGACATCAATATCAATAAAATTCTATCAAAATAACTCCAAAGCCATTTAAAAATAAATAAAAACATAATAATATGACATTTTTTTCTATATAATTTTTATAATTACACTAATTAATGTTTACCTTTGTTGAAGAAGGTGTGTGAGAAACATCCCCACTTGTGCCTTGTGGTGGATCCATGTCACCCTATGTAAAAAATTAGTAATTCTTAACAATCAATAGCAAAATAAATGTAATAGACTTACCAAAAAAAATTATTAATAGAATAGTAGATTGTATATTGGAGTCAATATTAATTAGAGGCAATTGGTTTAAAATATGTTAAACTTACCAATCCCATGATTGTGATTTTTTGTATATACATGATTCAAATTGTAATCTATCAGAAGTCCTTCCCCTGCACTTATTGATTTTGTCGCACATACAAAAACACAATTTCCCTCACGTGCCTCAAATATACAATTCAACCGCTTATTAGTTGACACAAGTCGAGAACTATTTATAAAACTTACAATATTCTCTGTTTCTTTTGGCCTTCCATCAATATACATAGTGAGCCTTTTAGTTTGATCATTTTCTTTGCATTGTATATAATTCAGTGATAATGCAAACCTACACATACTTTTTTATATTGCACAATCTGCATCCAATTATTGTAATTGTAACAAGGTCCTACATACTCCGTTAATTCAATTATTTTATTATAACTAACTTTTATGCCATCCATGGAAAATAAGCCCAAACCATGTAATGAAGATGGATCTATGCGATATATCCTTTCATTAACAAAAAAATTAGTGTTAACTTGAGGTAGTTCTTTTGGTATCCATTCTTTCTGAAGATGTATGTACCTTCAGGGAACCTTCCTATTGCCTTGGGTTTCATTATCATAAGAACATGACTCCCCCTCTAGCAAGGAAAAGTTGCATTCATTTATTGATTTTTTTAATATTCTTTTGACCTTTGGTTGATCTCCCTATTTTAAACCTACTAGATGTCTCACTTTTGTCTTCTATTCTTACATTTTCCTCACTCGAGGAAGATAGTTTAGACAAATATCTATTTGGTAATACTTGCAATCCATCAAATGAGAGACATAGTAGGACTAAAGTTGATGTGGATGGTAAAGAGTTGACATGCAAATAATAAATTGTATCTATAGGGTCTATTGACTTATACATTTCGATCCATGTCACTATGCATGATCTTGGTCAAAGGCGTTAAATTTATTGCATATGTAAATCATTTATCTTAAGTTAGCCAAGAATTACATGATCTATATGCTACAAATTACATAGAAGACAAAAATTGCATGATGAATTCATTGAAATCATTGTATATTTTGTAATTCCTTACCTCTATTTTATGTGTGGTACCTATGCAAAATCATTGTATATACTCCATGACATTAGATTTCAATACATAATAACTTAATTATAAAAGCATAAAAGTTTTTAAAAAAATTATGAATAAATCAATACCTCATGCATGATATTGATCATACCTCGACATACATTTAATTGATAATATCATTGATCATATTCTTCATCCATGTCATCATCATGACTATCATTACCATCATCATACTTGTCCCCTTCATCATCATCGTTGTCATCATCATCATCACAACCAACACCATTACCATCTTCATCCCCATCATCATCATCTTCATCACCTTGATCATCACCATCTTCATCGCCATGATCATCATCATCATCATCATCACCACCACCATCATCATCACCATCACCATAATCATCATCATCTTCTTCTTCTTCATTGTGTAATAGTCATTTGTGATCATCATTTACTTTGCCTTCTGATTCTTCGGTATCTTTTTCTCTCATCACATTATATTTTATTGACCTTCCTCTTGGATCATGTCTAATAAAAAATGACCAACATAGTTTATGTGGAATGCCAAAGTAAAATATTTGCTCAATTTGGCTTGGAAGAACATAGGGCTCATCTCTAACTACCTCAAATGACCTTATATTAATCATTATAAATCCACTATCATGTTCAATAATAGTCATATCAGGATCATTTTGATTCAACTATAGCCTATATATACCATTTGATGAAAAATAGAACTAATTTGAATGAGTTAAAAGACCTCAAAGACTATAATTATCCCAGAATCATAAGTTTTCTTCATTTTGTCTAACCTTTTTAAGAAAAATTTATGGCCGTGGTAGTACATAGCTTTGTGTTATTTGATATGTAATGATTCAAACATGTCCAGATTATTTGCATCGATCTATGAGTTGATATTAAAATTATGGGTCATGATTACTAATCTTATACGTGTCTTTTTACTTCTTAAACCATATGCTAGATCAAGTACCACTGGCGTAACATTGGGATCTCTATTACGATGAGCTTCTTTAACCAATGATGTAACACCATCACATGTTAATGAGTAACCATTTTAATGAGATTGTTGAATCGATACCATCATCTAATCAAAGATTGTTTACAATATACAAATGTAGTGCATCTCACTCACGACCAACTGTAAAGAAAACAAATAGACAAATTAGGAAAAATGTATATTGAAAATTTATAAAAATTAATAAACTACAATAACATCTTATAATTACCTCTCAGTTTCTTCATCAATCTACTTTTCTCTATCAAGTACCCCCTTTCAAATTTGTTAATAGAGTTGGGATCCCAAATTTGACCTACGTGGATATGTGTTGAAGATATTCACTAATGTACACTATGGTTTGGTATACCATATATTCCTCTACTATAAAACCCTCAGGATGTGCTCTTTATCAAACCAAGTCCTTCATATATTTCAAGTGCCTCTCAACCATCCACATTGACCTATTTTGTACAAACCCACACAATTCAATCTCATCAACTTGATGTATGAGATAGTGTTCTTGAGCATTGAGAAAATTTGAAGGTAGACACTTTTACATTTTACACATAAGCTAAGAAAATTTTCTCTTCCAATATTTTATATCTTTTTAATCAATTTTTTAAAATAATAACCACCTAAAAGAGATTCAACATGCAAGAACATATAAACAAAATTTTAGAAAAATTATATATACAATAAATTACATAAAAAGTAAAGAAAGATATAAATATAATATCTATAAAAAAAATCTAAGAAATAATGTACTTCTAACATGTATTTTTCAAGATCATAAATAACTTGTTTAACACTATTGTCAAACTGGCGTGGGAGAGATAGAGGTAAGACATACTACAATAATTTAAAAAAGATATTTTTAATACATTATAAAATAATACAATACAAAGTACATGCAATTCTACAAATATATTGTAAATAGAGAACATGACTTACCTTGACGAAGGTATGTCAATCACATGTGTTTTCAACCCTATCCCAAAATTATCTTTCTTTGATACAAGATTGCTTATATTTGCAACAAATCCAGTGGAATTTTTTTTAATGACTTCTTTTAATGCATCACTTTGCTACTCCATTAATAGCCAAGAAAGGGCATAACTTGTATTTATGTAGTCTCCATTACTATTTGTTGTGATGAGATTTTTCAGTGCATGATTGAATTGATGAATGTCGTTACAAATTTTGGAAATTTTTTCTTTGTCATGCCTTCCATCCAATATTTTTCATAGTGTCTCTGTTGCATTCTTTCCAATATGCATAGCATCAAAAAAATGCATGATTGGGAGATCCTTGCAGTACAAAAACCTACTAAATTGACTAGGATAATTTTTTATTCTTAAGAAGTTGGTCATTAATGCCTTAACAACCTTCATGAGCATCAATTACATCATTACTAAATAAAAGATGATATCAAAATATAAATTTTAAATAAAAGTCATCAGATGGAATGACATTACCTCAATTGATTTAGTTTATTGTATTCCAACTTTCATAGATGAGGTGTCATTCTTTGTGGCCTTGATGTTGTTTCTTTTTTTCATTGAAAAGATATTTTTCAATAATTCAATACTTATGATTATTGTGGAGAAAGTGCCTAAACTCATCGAACACCTACTTTCCTAAACTTCTTAAATGATGATATTTCATCTTCGGACCACAAATTAGACATGCAAATTTTTCCTTTCTTTGAAGACCTAAAAAATCATGTACAATTATCATGCACAACTTTAACATATATCAATAATGTATAAGCACTATAACATACCAAAAATATGTGACCTAAACAATTGAATATAATGCAAAAATGAGTTAGCCCAAGGACATCATGTATTCTCCATACAAACATTGCATGGAATTGAAATTGTCTTTGTCCTATTAGTCTAGAGATGTCATACATAGTGACCTCATTCCATAACTTCAACAACTCATCAATAAAGGGCTTAATATACACATTTACATATTTAACTTGGTACTTACCTAGTTAAATGAATAGAAACATTACATAATTATTATGACCATTTTGGTGTGGTATTTTTAAAATTATTTTAGATAACTATTAAATGCAAAAATATATGGTACAATATTGACAACATTATGTGCTCCCTCTTTATGGACATACAAAGAGGAATGTTATTATTGATAAAAAAATAGGCCACACTGAGTAAATAGATATCATATCTCCAAATGGATTGACACTGTTTGTTGCCAATGAATTATGAGGTTCTTCTTTAAATATTGGCCACCTACCTTCTATGTTCTTAAATGTAGAACGATTTGTAGGCATTCACGTAAGTCATCTTGACTTCTATTGTGTGCATGGTAATCCATAAATTTTGCTAAGCTAGTACACTTGAATAATTGTTGAAAATGTGGAATAATGAAAATGTACCAAAGAACCTTGTGAGGAACCCTTTTTGTTATTTGATCTGACTGATATCCACTAATATGATAATTAGGGCATTTTTTATAAATTCACGTTGTTTATGATATAAAATGTGATCATAAGGACATGCATGTATAGTAGATAATTCTTGGTACAAACAAGGCAGAATGTTTGATGGTGGTAACAAAAATTCATCTATCAACCTACAAAAATAGATATGATTTGTTAATGTAATGAATATTAATGATATGCTAAGATTGAATATGACAAAAATGGTATACATTAACATATGTGACATTGCCACATTGGATAAACTATTCATAACCTTCAAGTTCACCAACAACACTATAGCAAAGAGAAGATTTTTCTGGGAGCCTTGGTATAGGGGCTCATATGCCTTCTCAAGTATAGGTATATCAAGACCGTCTTCATCATCATTATCCGATGCACTAGTACCAACATCATGATCATCTTGATTAGTTGTGCCAATATCATCTTCTTCAATCATGTCCTCTAGCACATTATCAACTACACCAATACCATCATCTTCAATTATGTTCTCTATCGTAGGATCATCTTCTTCCATGTGAGCATTATCCTTGGCTAGGATATTCACACCTACATGTTCCTCCAATTGAAAATCCATGTTCACCAATCGACAATAATTGTACCTCCCTTCAACGTGACTATGTTGTTCCTACAATAACTCTGGGCTATTGCAATTAGAATTCTTCCATTCTTTAAGCCCTTACACTTTTTGCAAGGACAATTACATTTATAAACTTTTCTTCAGATTTGAGACCACAATCTAGTAATTATCTTGTTAATTTGTTATGGGTTCATATGGCAGGCATGATCTTTCTTGATAGGAAAATATTTGGGCTATAAATTTACAAAATGTAAACATGCAAGCATTAGTAGTTTCTTGTATATAATAAAAAATAATAAAAAATTACAAGATTATACAAGATTTATAAATATACACACACATCATGCTCACAAGATTAGGTCAACCAATTTGCACATTCCTTCCCAAATCATCTTCGTTTCCCCTTTATTTCTAAAAATGCCCTTTTCCACAATTTCCAAAGCTTACACATTTGTACATCTAGTTTCAAAAAAATCCTTATAGTGATATGTTCTAGTGTTTATGTAGTCTCTTAAGCTCTCCTCTTTCAGACCTCATTGATCAACCATGTGACTGTATGTATCACTTAGAGGCATAGAGGCTTCCATTTGGAAGAAGCTGCTTTCTGAACTCTCCCCTTAAGAGTGAGCCATCCTTCTAAACTCATCATCCTTCATCTCCCATTGGTCCAGCTAGTTCCTTTCAGTTAAGCCTTCCCACAAAAACCAAAGCCCCAACTCCTTGTTAGGCTAACAAAGTATGTTTATCAATGCACAATCGAGGCTTGTAATCTAAATAGCTTTAGCTTAATGTCGGCTAGACATTACTACTATCCCAAGTAGCAAAGAGGGATTTCTTTGATTCGAGAATAGGTGGGCGTTCATGGGGAGCATTTCTACCTACCCCTTAACCCTATGCATGCAACGTGTATGTTCAAGTAGGAGGGCCTTACTATTTTAAGGGCTGGTGAATGCAGAGGGCACTGCAGTAGGGAACTCGAAAGGTGGTTTGGCTTTAAGAGTAATGTGTTGTGTCATATGGTTGTGATGCTACTAGCAAAATCATTATTATTGAAATTACGATGCCTGTGCTGCCATCCAATGGTTGTTAATGTAAATAGGAGTTAGATATAGTAGTTATCTTTGTTTTTTTACAAGTTTTAGTTGTTTTTCATAAAGTTGTGTGCATATTATTCCAATTTGTAAAGTGTTGTCAGTTTTGCTGTGTAACTGGATAGTTTTGTCAAAATGTAGCATAACTCTTGTTTCCACAGTTGGAGATTCATTAAATCTTGTGGAACAAGAGTAGAATCACCATTATTTAAGATGAAAAAGGTTGAAGTTAGTGAAACTAAGTTTGTGAATTTTTCCAGCAAGCCCTAGGCAGGTTTAGCATGAATTCGGCTAGAAAGTATTGGAAAAAAAAAGTGGCTGGCAAATGTGTAAGGAGAAAGATATTGACAAGGTTGCTTGGGTAGGTGAAAGAGAAATGTCCAAAGGTTATTAAATGGAAAAGATTTTACCAATTCATTAAAGCCTGTTTTGAAACCATTTAAAGCATACAACCAAGAAAGACCTTCAAACCCTCAAAACCCTCAATTTTTGGGGTCTTGTTGTACAGACAAGGTTGGAAAATGAAACCTCTAGGATGAAAGTATGAAGTTGTGTCACCTTTCAGGCTAACTTATCATAATGTCTGAATTTGAGTGTTTCTATCTAAAAATCAAAATTTTTCAAACATATGATCTTGATAAATTTATTCTAGCTGAGTTATATATGGTCTTACAATTTTCCAATTGGAAATATCTATTAAATGCATGTTTTGTAGTAGTTAGTATCCAATTACTAAAGAAATAAAATTATTTTAAAAAACTGATGTTTCAATAACTTTTGCTATTTTTAATGATATTTCTTAATAACATATAAAAACTATTTTATAGAACTCAAAGTCAAGAACACTCTCATATATATTTCATAGTGTTTTATTTAGACATAGTATATTATAATTTAAAAAATCTACAAGTATGCATTTTAACACTCGAGAAGATGTAAATTTTGAGAAAGAAAAAAATATTAAATCATATCAAAAAAATTTAAAAATTATATGATGTTCTAGAGGAGAGAGTCCTCTTCAAGAATCTATAATTTTTCTTTTGGTTGGAAAAGATTTATTTTGAAAAATACAGTGGGAGATGAAAACTATTGATTTGAATAAGTTGAAATTTCAATCATTATAAAAGAAAAAATATAGGTCTAAAGAATTTTTTTATTTTTAATTATTCTAGCTACATATGCTATCTATAACATAATCTAAGATCAAAGGGAAATAAGTTTATTATAATGTAGTTTTGTGGTGGGAACTAGACCTCTAATTTCGTGTGTTTTTCAGCAACTAAAATGTTATCTTTAAAAATAGGAAATTATATCATTTCTTTTTCTAAATAATTATTAAAAATTTAAATCCTAAAATTCAGCCATTTCTACACATTTCATTAGTTTACTTCATTTTCAAATTCTAAATAATAATACAAGATTTATGTCATTGAAGGTGAACAATTATACTTTTGTTAGCCTTTTCCTTTCTAAAAGGGTGACACAGGTTTGCGCTTTTACTATCCAAAATCTTATGAATCACCCAAATGGGTATCCTGAATGCAAGTTATATTTCTAGGGTGTTAACAAAATTTTCAATATATTGGTCAAAAACTTTATTTGAAGGGCTAATTACAAGGGTTACTAGGAGTAATTAGGTAGTTAATGAAATTGGGTAGGAAAGAGAGTTTATTTATAGTCTGCATGTGTGTTAGGGACTTTACATGCACTCATATAAGGTCGAATAACCCATTGGAAGAGTTGGGTAGGTGAGATAATGAAGATTTAGTGACAATTGCTATAAATGACAATGAAACCCTCATGGGAGCAATGGTTTGAAGGATTAACTATCTCCACAATGGCTAGGAGCCCAAAAGTTGCAAGTTTGAAGGAATTTGATAAGGTAAATTTGTTACCAAGTTCATTTGTTCAAGTTCTTTGAAGTTTTTGTGAGTTTGAAATTTGTTATGTTAATTAGGCCTATTATCCCTCAACTAGGGCCTAATATTTGAGTGCCTTAATGATGAGTTGGGAAGTTATGATTTTGAAGTTTAATAGGGTGTTCTTATCCTCCATCATTTCAGGGTTTTGTTTTAAATAATTTTTTAGTTTTGGTCTAAAACCCCAAAAAAGGGCTACAAGGAAGAGCCCCTTATTAGGCCAGTTTGTTAAGTTGGTGTATGGAACCCGCTAAAGTGCATGAAACCTTATGAATGTTTGAAATCACATTGATTGTGATTAGTTAAGCCCCTTAGAAGTATTTGGGGTGTGGAGTTTGTGATAGATCCTAGAGGGTGTAAGGGAGTGGGGGTTTTGCGTGGCAAGAGGGGCAGTTGTTTGGTGTTTGTGAAGAGATAGGTAGAGATATTATGAAGAGGTGAGTGTGGCATGAGGAAAAGGCCAGCCACCTAGTCTCTAGCCTTGTGGGAGTCCTAAGGGTCTGATTGTGATATGTTTGGTAATGCTTAGAAGAAGCCAAGTTGACGAGTTTGTGAGAACTTGTTTAACACCCCCTACTTGCATCAACATGAAGGCCACCTAGTAGGGCTTTGGTATTTTTGGAGAAACCTCAAGTGGAAAAATCCTTGAGTACCTATTAAAGTAGTTGAAAATTGAGTGAGAGAAATCCCAGGTGGAAAGGGTATCCCAACTTGGTGAATTGGAAAAGTGGTGGTTTCCAACAGGTGGAGAAGAAGACATGGAAACCCAAAAACTCTATCACCCTTAATTGAGAACCAAAATATAAATTGGAAATAGTAGATGATAGTGAAATAATAGTGTGTAAGACTCTGAATCCTAGAGGACAACAATGAAGAGATGTATCGAGAATGGGCATTTTTTATGAAATGGGGAGGGGAGTGGTTGGTATTTGCATAGATTTAAAAGTGGCTTCATGATCATTGGAGAAGTCATTATATGTTGAATCCATTGTCAAGTGGCTTCTATTTGACTATAAAAGTTTGTTTGTAAGAATAATGAAGAAAGAGAGGAACATATAAACAAGAATGTTGCCCAAAAATGAGCTATCCACTTAATCACTTTATTTACTGCCATGAGACTTTGCTCACTTGAACTTTTCAAAATAAATTATCTATTTGGACTTATGCAAATATGATTATCATAATCTAACTATGTTTTATCATAATCTAATGATGAATCATCGTATTATTAATTCAAGTTTTTAAGAGATTAAATTTTGTCAGTTTACAATTTAAGTCACATCTTGGTTTCTTAGAATGAGCACAAATAAAAGAGAGGATGGTTAACATTAATTGTACATAGTGTTTCATTTCTAAGAATGAGCATAGATTGAAGGGAGGTGATTATCTTTTAGAATGCAATATCTTGTTTCATTAAAATACTTTGATCTACAAAAGGGAAAACACAATCATTTATTGTGTGGCATAATGTTTTCTTATAATGATCATTGTTGAAAGGGGGGTGGTTATATATTATTGTATATTATCCATGTGGTCATGTAGCTTCATGATACTGTTGATGCAGATATTCATATGAATTTGAGTAACCATTTCATTTGGACAACATTTACAAGTTCAAAATGTTCTTGTTGATATATACGAATAGATTGAGGCGATGTATTAAGAAAACATTATCTACCCTTTGATATAAGTATATACTTCTTGAAGCTTACAATCAAATAGAAGCATTTCAGTATAAATTTAGAAAACATAAATTCCAGCTACTGAGTAGAGTGAGGGTTTGACACCATGTCCACTTAATCACATAACAAGTATAATATAAGTTAAAAACCTTTAAAAATGGAGTTAGTTTCAATTACATTATCAAAGGTAAGAAACTATAATCATACCATAAAGCATCTGGATAACTCACATAAACTCACCAAGAAATGGCACATGCAATTTCCAAAACCCTAATAACTAGTTTTTCAAACTTAACTAGCAAATCCAAATGCTTGATTTTTAACTCAATCTGAAATGCCAGCTAGGGAAGATTTGAACAATCGTTGCAAGAAACCTCATTGAGGAGTGATTTCTCTTAGGAATAATCAAATCTTTATCAATCATTGCAAGAAACCTCTTGAAATGAATCACCCAAGATAAGAGTATTGTCTATGGGGTTATTTTGAAATAGAAATACAAGGAAACGATTATTACCAAATTGACAAAATTCCTACATCAAATACCAAATCAAGCGCATGCCTATTTATATGGGGCAAAATGCAATGGAATCTCATTCCTCAAAATGTTAATAGAAGAACCTCTAGGCAAATGCCAAGGTAAAAGGTAAATGTGTAGGAGAGGCCCATTGATGTCTTAAAAAAAAAACTCACCTCAACTAGCCAACTCTCCATGCACATAGTCCTAAAAACCTCCCAAATAGTGAAAATATCTTGTACCCTTTTCTTTTCTTTCTTTTATGAGCCAAATTTAGTCAAAATTTTAACCAAATCAAGCTCACAAGAAAACCAAAAAGTGAATTCAACAAGCCATAAAAGGCCTTGGTAAAAAGTAAAGGTAAAAAATTGACTTCAAATGCATTAGTGTGTCTTCGCTTTTCTTACTAGCCTATAATTTTACCAATGACCTTCTTAATTGACCAACTTAGTTGTCATCGATCAGTGATAAGTATACTATAATTTTCATCAAGGACAACCATACGATAATCATGTGCCTTTCCAATATACAAAATGGTTAGGTATTGCCAATTTCCTTCCTTTAATCTTCCAATGCCAATTATCTCAACATCTTCTTGTGATCAAAATTGAATGAAGGCATTCAAATAAGAGTCAGATTAAATATGGAAAAATAAGATTTGACAACTTGTACCCAAATGAGAGGACAAAAATGTTCTTGAAACAAAGTGAGTGTTCTAGAATACAATGGATGCAGATGGACAAATTGTGGGAAATAAGGGAATATTTTTTTATAAAGGGTATACTCAGGTTGAGGGAATTGATTTTGATAATTTTTTGTCTCTCTAATGGAAGTCATTAGAATTGTACTATCTTAAAATGGATGCACTTTCCTTTTATGATCTTTTATCACTCATGTCATAATGACTTTTTGGACCATAAACGAACCTGTGATTAGTGCTTCCATTTCCCTATTTCTTCCATTATCTTCCCTAGTTCTTCTAGCATCTACTTGATTTTTTTGTGGATCATTTGTCCTCTCCTCTGGCATCGGGTTGAGCCATCTCGACATGGACTACTAGGCCGACCCTGACTAGGTCAAGGTCGACAAGGTTGATCTTGAACCCTAAGTTTGTGTGACTTAGAGCCTAAAAAGTGTTGGGGGTAAATAATTAATTAATTCCCACTCTCGAGTTTGCATGTATTATTTTCTTGCCCAAAAACTCATATATTATAAGGCTTGGGGGCTTCATTTTCACATTAAGCACTCACAAGACATCCACAAGGAATCAAACTAGCAAGGCAAAGAGTTAAAGCATTCAAGCAAGCAAGCCTTCTTCATGCACTTAAAATATTCTTTGTGGGCATTTCCTCCTCAAGATATAATATTATGTTGGCCATCAAGGGAGGAGATATACATTGAGGCATTAATTATCTTCTTCATTGATGTACGTTTATATCTAAGGCTCCATGATATGGTTATGATAGATCCATTGCAAATTGTGAAGATATTCTACATCCTTTATACCAAATTGAATATCTACAACATACAAGAAGGTGAAACCCTTATTGACAAGGGTTATTTTACAAGAAAGTTGAATACTTAAATTTATTTTGTTTAAGCCATTTACATTTACATTTATCATTTCAAGGTGGATTCCTTAATCTAGGGCTTGACCACGATAATCCCTCACCCACTAAAACAAAAACCTTTTACTTTCTATGTGTAGGAACATGATAGTGGAATTGCACACATAGACCAAGAAATTGATCCATGAATGCTTTGTGGAGAAGTTGGTTCAACTATGTTATAATGCCACTAGTACATGGTGACCTTGTAGGAATGTAATTGATTAGGTTGACCTTGACCTTTCTAGTTTTTCAAAAGAACAATTTCTAGGTTTTATCTGTTGCAACATTTTATTTAGGAAAATGTAGTTAGGTATTTGGAAATAAGCTTAGATCCATGTTTTTTGACCTAAATTACACCTTATACTACATATTTCAAGGTGAGCCTTTCATACTTTATTTCCTTTTATATGTTTATCTTAGATCTATATCTTAATTGGGCTAATTGTATACACTTAGCACCAAGATCTATATCTTATGTAATCAATTAATTCAATTTTTGCATATGCAAAATCACATGTAGGCCAAAGAGTGTATTTTCTTATATTGCATTCTTACTTATAATTCAAATTTAGAATTGTAACCCTTTCTCCTTTAGGTCCTTTCTGATCTAATTTGGGTTATAAAGAGGAATCACATTTGGAATTATCGCTTTCCCTTCACATACCTATTTGAATGGCTTAGTGAGTAGAGTGGAGGCCTACATCCCATTAAGTGCTTCATTTTTACCCCAAACAAGACTATTCTTTTCATTTGTAGCATCCAAGGATTTTAAAATATATCATATGGATGTGGAGTCAACATATTTTTAACAAAGAGCTAAAAGAAGAGGTTTACATTGAATAACTGGATGAATTGAAGTTGTCAAATAATCTGAATGTTATTTACAAATTGAAAAAAAAATCTTTTTAGGTTAAAGGTGGCTCCTAAAACTTGGTATGCAAGAATAGATAAGTATTTAATAGATAAAAAAAATTCAAAAATTCTTTTGACAATAATCTTTATTTCAAATTTCAACAAGAAAAAGGCTTGGTAGTTATGTTTTGTGGATGACTTAATATTTGGAGGACATAATGACATATGCAAGAATTTATTGATTAGATGCACGATGAAGTTAAGATGTTCATGATTGGTGTATTGAATTTTTTCCTTAGATTGTAAGTGAATCAAAATAGTGAAGTCATTGTTTAGAATAGAAAAATTTAAACTGGTGTCTACTCTTATGACTACCAAATGTGAGTTTATGAAGTAAGTTCCCCAGGTATATACAAGTAAATACATCTAAATGATTAGAGAACTACTATATCTGACTATAGCTAGACTAGATATCATGTATGTTGTCTATTTGGATAGCTAGATTCTAATGAAAACCAAGAGAATGACATGTTGTAGTAAGACGATTTTTTTGATATTTAAAATGAATAGAGGAATATGAATTGTGTTATCATGAAGGATCACTTTTTGCTCTAAGCACTTGCAGTAATTAATACTGGGTTAGAAATGTTGATGACAATAAAGGTACTAGTAGTGGAGCCATTTTTCTTGACTTTTGATTAGTTTCTTAGTTCGATAAGAAATAAGATTATGTGTCTTTATCCTTTACAAAAGATGAATATAGTTTTCCACAAAGGTACTTTGGACTAAACAAATTTTGAAGGATATTGGTGTAGTGTTTGATGAACCAATCTCAATCATTTGTGATATCACCAAAACAAAAAATATTTGTAAAAATCTAGTATAATACACTATCATGAGAGATGTTCCATACTGATATCACTTCTTGAAGGAAAATGTGAAGACAACGGGGGTAAAAGTTGTGTATGCATACTCACAATGAAACATGTTGAAGATATCTTTACAAAAGTTTTGTGCAAAGGAACTTTTGAGTATCTCCGACTAAAGTTGGGATTGTTACCCCCTTCTAGTTCAAGTTGACTATCTTTGCACTATATTAGTCCAAGAAATTTGCAACAGATTCTTGGTTTTGACTAATGTATGGGCATCCCCCTTAGGGGGAGAAGAGTGTATTCTTTCTCATATTTTTTCTTAATGTCAAATAGGAAGAGAATATGTATCGATTAGGACTATGGAATAAGATTGTGTTTTTCATTGATGGATGTTGTCACTAATATCAAAGGGAGATATTATTGAAAGTATGAAGGGGGAGTTTGCGATAAAGTTTTTGATGTGTTAGTTTTTGATGTTGATTAGTATGGGGGTTGGTATTGTCAATGTTGAAAAAGTTGTAGATGCTATTTTAATATTGTAAAGTTTTTAATGTGTAGTTGTTGATGTTGCAATGACATGTATGGGTTTTTGTTGTTGTTGATGTTGCAGAGTTATTAATGTTATTTTTATTGTTGGAATGCTCAATATATTTTTTATTGATTACAAAAAACTTATTTGGTGGTTGGATTGTGCTCAATCATTTTGATTATGTTACAAATGTGGTATTGTGGACCTTTTGGTCTGGAGTTTGGTGCTTCAAAAAGCTACTTCTTTGGAAAATGTCTTTCAATAGGATTTTTAGTGATGTTTGGCAGTGGTCTAGAATTCTTTTTTATTCCAAAGATGGTATTGGTAAAAGGTTCTATATCACTCAATCATTTAACCCTTTTTTATTTATTTTTTGTTTCAATTTGGTGCAATCAAGAGGCATAATTTATAATGGTATTATTTCTTTTTGGGTTCCAATATTTTCAAAATTTGGATAATATATGTTTTGGTCAAGAAGCCTTCTTTTTAATTCCTCCCCACTATAGAAATGTTTACTCTAGACCTATTTCAAAATCATGTTTTGGATGGCTGACTTATTAATTACATGACTTAAAGATCAATATAAATAAGAGGATGGTTGTGATTGGATTGTATGCAAGCTATCTAAATAAGAGGATCTGCTAGATATTGTGTGAGGCTATGTCAAAGCGTGAAGTTGGGTTGACATTAGAGAAAATGTGTGTGTGTGTGTGTGGGGGGGGGGTGTGGCGGGGTGAGGGGTGGGAGGGGGAAGGGATTCAATTTTGTTGTTCAACACTAGAGGCAGTGAGCCAAGGGTTTGTTATGGTAGATGCACTTCAATGGTGGATTTCTTTTTCATTTTTCTTTCATAGGGAAATGTACCCACCCGCAATGAGAAACCTTTTCTAAAAATCACCTTAAATGGTGTTTTGATTCAAGAGAATTAGCTTTTCTATGCTCTTCACATCTTGAATTTTCCAAATAAAAGTTCATTGTGTATGATTCACATGTGTTCTTATTAATGTTTACATATGGTTTGGTTAAGTGGATAAATAATTAATTTTCTAGAATTGGATTTGTGAAATTTATAAAGTTTTAATTTGCAATTGATTCATCCCCCTCTTTTGTATGATACATTGAAAATAACCATTTTATTAGGCCTTGAGAAACTTTCATGGTAAAAATGCAAGAAATAGGTGTCATATGTTGTGAGTCAAGCATCTCCATCTATCATTATTCTATATGTTCTTACACAAAAAATTGACTATTTTCTCCACAATAAGTTTTCCATCCCACCCACAATGAAATTTATGTACACATAAGTCATTAGATATTTAGTGTCATCCCATCATATCCTTTAGAGAGAAGTCAATCAACTTATCCCTTATCCTAACACTAATAGGCTTTATTCCTAACTACAAGAACCTCTTGGACCTAATATTGTGTATGAGATCTTTGAAGGTCACATTACACAAGATGTTCTATTATCATTAGTCACACAATTTAACATCAAAAACCATTATCACTATCTATCACAATAAATCTATACCGAAACCATCTACATCATCATTGTTGAGATGCGTAATAAGTTCTTTTTAAGAAAATATTGTTCTGGGTCAAAAATAAGAATTGTGTTGCAATAATTCAAAGATGAGTTACCAAGTTATCATGTGGCATGATGTAATTAATTTCCTAATCAATTTTATCTATCTTATTTATATTCTCATGTATTTAAAAATAGATCAAACCCTATAACATGGTCCTTATCATTTTATCAACATCCCATCAATCAATAAGTGTTATATCCAAACATTAGCCTATCTAGCCTTAAGCCTTTTGTACACTCATCTTTGACAGGAAGATATAGATGGTCATTAACTTCCTCGATCGATGACTCTTTTCTCTTTCTTGATATTTTTAATTCCATGTTCATATGATACTTAAGGATAGAAAAATATCGTTGGAGGAGTAGGGGTGGTACAACAACAAATTTTTCATATGTTGTGCTTGAGGGATTTTTAATGAAGTTTTGGGAAAGCGTATTCTTGGTGTCTTTGTTGACACACTCATTCATCATTATCTTATATCCCATGCAAATCAAAGGTTGTGTAATATATTTTGTGTGTATGGTTCATCATTCTTTGTGCTTGTCATTTCTTCTCATCCCCTCAATCTAATCATTTCCCTAACCAACCTATCTGTCTTTCCTTGTCGCTCACTCTTCTTCAACATTTTTTCACATGGCGATGGGAAACCAAAAGCAAGTGCATCATGCAATTTTAAATTACTACATCCACAATCAAATTAGAGAATCATAACATGTAGATGTAAGAATCACAACACATAGATATATGATTTATAGTAATAATATTAATGTTACACCCTTCAAATTGATCATTAAATCATAACCATAATTCATTGTATTGTATCATAAGTTGTACCATTAAGACCAAATAAGAATCATAAAATCATACATGCATGAGGTTATCACAATAGTTAAAGAATCACATGCTCCACACATAAACACATTAGTAGCATCATACATCATATAGAGATCATTACATCTATATATGTAACCGTAGCATCATAGAATAATAACACATCTAGAAGTAAGCATAAATAACATCATTGAACTGCCCATCCATAAACATTAAAATGGAGTCAATACAAAATCAATACAGATCACCAAAAATGGATCTCATACACAACTTGAATAATGCATTGTGGTCTATAACCAATAAAATGCCTATAGAAAAGCATATCATGAGGAGCTCTAAAGATAAGCCACCCTCTGACCGAACGACTTAAACATTACACCCTAAGGCTTCCTCGGCTAAAAGTGTTAAATTGTCAAAGTTAACTTATTTTTCCAAGCTTGATTTTTCCCTTAGTGTGTGATGTTTAAGGGTGGTCATTGACTCTGTAGATGCTTCACCAAAGTTCTCTCTCTCTCTCGTAAGTTGACACACTAATGTTAATGTTGTATTTCTCACCATATTTCTTAGCACATAAGAGGTGCACAAGCACTTTAATTGCACATGACCACCCAACACATGAGCAATTTTTCTTTAAATCCACAATAGACAATTGCACAACTTTCACTTGGAAAACATGCAAAATTTGATCAAAATAACTCAAGCTTGACCAAAAGGGAATCAAAACTCACTAGTGGTTGGTAATCCGCAAGTTTCTCATGTACCCAACTCTTTCTACACAATGACTCAGATGTCTAATTAGTCTCTTTGAAGTGCCATGTGAAGATGAAGTTGAATGTGAAAGTAACACCATTGGACTCCTCTCCATACCTTTTACAACTCCTCATTGATGGACCTCCTTAAGTTTATCCTAACCCAAGACTTTGTCCATTCTAGTAATTTTTCCCTTTCCTAATCATGTTCTCGTGAAATTAACCTCTAAAAGAATTGTTCTCAATTTATTTTTCAAGGGGCATTCTCCTTCTTACCTTACTTCTCTAGTACATATTATAGTATATTCTTCTATTTCTTTTTCTTTTTCTTGCAAACAATGTGCAAATCACATTGTTTTGCAAGGATCAAAATGTAAACACAAAAAAATGACCCTTCCTCAATTCAATATTTCCTCATCATCCCCATTTTCATAATTAATTAAATAATTTTTAATTATTTGAATACCTCAGGGCTTGTTTGGTTATTGGAATACAATCGGAATAGGAATTGAAAATTAGAATTTTTTTTGTATTCTCTGATGCCAAATCATAATTGAAAATAGGAATGTGCATTTCCATTTTGGCCCCAAAATGAGCAAATGTCCATTCCCAAGAAAACCTGTTATTGGAACTGTTTATTCCTATTCTCGTTTTTCTTTTGACTTGTTATATGGCTATCAGGATTTAACTGTGTGATTTTGAGTCAAACTCATTGACCCATATTTAATGAGTAGTGATTCAACATGAATCCATCTCTCATCATAATAAATGGAACACTTAGAACTCATTGGATCTAGGTGACGCTCATAGGGGTGAAGCGTCGAGACTTCCTAGGAGGTCACCCATCCCAGTACTACTCTAGCCTGAGTGAGCTTAACTACGAAGTTTCCTCCATGGTTAAACCCAAAGCTTGCAACCCCATTTGCAAAACCTTCACCAAGTGTTGTGCCTTATGAACCATTCATTAGAAAGCCCCTTAAGCTCATCAATTGATAAGTAGAAGATAATTTCCACAGCAAGTCAAATTGTGATATGACTAACTGTGTGATTTTGAGTCAAACTCATTGACCCATGTTTCATGAGTAGTGATTCAACATGAATCCATCTCTCATGATAATAAATGGAACACTTAGCACTCATTGGATCTAGATGATGCTCACAGGGGTGAAGTGTCAGGACTTCCTGAGAGGTCACCCATCCAAGTACTACTCCAACCTAAGTGCGCTTAACTATGGAGTTTCCTCCATGGTTAAACCCAAAGCTTGCAACCCCATTTGCAAAACTTTCACCAAGTGTTGTGCTTTATGAACCATTCATTAGAAAGCCCCTTAAGCTCATTCATTTCTTTTGACTATTTAATCAAAATTTTAAGTCTGCTTAAAACTGCCAAATGTAATAGGAAGATGGTTCAAGCAGATTTCCTTTTCTTCTGGTTGTTTTGCTTCTTGAACATTTAAAGCAGGGGGCTCAGTGTTCGAATGTGGGTCTATGTATAGATAGTCTATACAATTGGCTGTTCTTTACACGATCAGAAGTTGCCTTTAATTTTTCTCTACGCATGAATAATTTATAAATTTTTTAATGGAATTATTCTACTTGTCTATTTCAAAACTTTTTCCTTAGACTAAATTATTCAATGTGTCAAGGGAATATAACCTAAGCACAATACATAACACATATTAACACTGCTCATGTGCACAAGTTAATTCGCATAATACAAGAAAGAAACTAGGTGGGAAGAAAATAAATTATGAACAACTTTCGATCAACTTAGAAAAGTTAGACAAAGCACCATCACTGGCTTGTGTGGAGACCAACTTTGAGTATGAAGACCTCCTTTTAATAATGATGTTACTTGTACTATTAATAGAGCCATACTCTATGGAGAAAAATGTTTAGTGATGATGTCGGTTTTGAAAAAGAAGTCTACTTAATTTGTAGACGAGGTCAATTTTTATTTCCAATTTCAATTTGGTGAACCAAACAAATAGAGAGAATAACAAATCACAATTCTCATTCCCATTTTCAATTCTAATTCCCAATTCCTATGCCAGCAACCAAACAAGCCCTTCCTAACTATTTTCTTCTTTGAATATAAATTAAATATTTTTTATTATTTAATTCATTTTTTAGTTTCTCTTGTTAATTAAATAATAATAAATTAATTCACATTTCTTTATTCTTCTTACACATCATAATCAAATATATATTTTCAATTATATAACAATTTCTTTTAGTCCTTCTGTGTTTTGGTCAAATAATTGCATAAATACTCATCTACTCATGCTTCGCTCACAAAATAAAATAATTTTAATTAGTTAATCCATATCCACATTTGCTAGCCACTTGTCTCCTTATTCCTTCCAACCTCTTGCACTATTATGTCATATCCCCATTTTAAGATAGAATTTTAATAATAGTTAGATAATAAAATGTTATTAAATAAATAATGATAATAAAGTTATATTTATAAAACTAGGAAATAATAATTATTTAATCTATATTATTAATGAAATAATATTTAGTATGAAATTTTAAATAATTAAAAAATAATAAATTTTCAAAAAGTAGATAAAGAAATAAAATTAAATACAAGAGACAATATTGTAGAAAATATGTTAACTTTCTAAATAGAATTTCATAATAAATGATAATAAACACAAATAAGCAAGTAAATAAATAATATAACATAGAATAATATAAATTAACTAAATCTAATGAAAAGTCAAGAGAGATTTAACAAATACACATAACTCCTTAAAATTAAGTTATAAAAGGGAGGATAGTTTATTTTAGAGAGGGGGAAAAAAGAAGAGGAGAAGAGAGAAGTCTAAAAAGGAAAAATGGAAGAGGAAAGTAATATCATGAAGAAAATAAGTAAGTGACTTTTTTAAAAGGTATGAATGATATTGAAAAGATGTGAAGCTTTGAAAGGGTAATTATGAATAATTGTGACTTCAAAAATATTGTGATTATAAAGTATTGAGATTTTTCCAAATGATTTTAGGTATGCAGTGTTGTGACTTTTTGAAAGGATTATAACTATGAAGTGTTGTGACTTTCCAAAGGATTTGTATTATGAAAGGTTGTGACTCTTAGAAAAGAAGAAGGTAAGAAAGCTACATTTGTGAATTATATTTGTTTAATTATGTTTATGTATTTATTTATATTTATGAATCATACTTGTGAATAGTATTGTGTTAGCTCATATGGTTAACACCATGGATATTAATGAGACTCGAAGCATGGAGCATGGAGATATTAAGATCTCCATTGTCTACCATTGCTGATAAACAATGTAGTTCAAAGCATGAAGCGTGTGAGATATTAAGATCTACATTGTCCATCGTGACCGAGAATCGATATCGAAGCATGGAGCATGGAGATATTAAGATCTCCATTGTCCGCCATGGCTGATAATTGATGTGCCAGAATATTCTAATGTTGTCAAACATGCATATGTCATTGGCCTTGAATAGAGGATGCCCGTCCAAGAAGAATCTTAAGGGGTGTGCTCTTGGGATGATGACGAGGTAGTTATATGAGCTAAGAAGCCTGATCTAGAGACGTCCTTAAGATTGTGGTTAACTTAGAGGGTAGAATAATATAATTAGTTTTATTATTATTGTGATTCTAACATTTATTTTGCAGGTGTTACTTGTCCCTAACCCAACCTATTAGTGGGGACATTACATATTATTCCTTCTAGACTCTTCCCACACTCTCTCCCCTATCTTGGGTAGCTTTGAACCTATGCAATCTCATCCATCCATCTCCTCTATGACAGATTCAAACTAAATCATTTATCTTCCCCCATGTAGCCTACACATTCAGTCTTCTCCATCCATTTTCTCTTTAATCACATGTGAGTTTTCTTATTATCTAACTTGTGTGTTTGCCAATTTCTCAAACCACTATAGTAGCAATTTGAAAAGAGATTCACTATAAAGATCTTATGAAGAAGTCCTTCT
Source organism: Cupressus sempervirens (assembly GCA_028749045.1). Lineage (NCBI taxonomy): Eukaryota > Viridiplantae > Streptophyta > Pinopsida > Cupressales > Cupressaceae > Cupressus > Cupressus sempervirens. The sequence goes on along the minus strand of CM053785.1, from coordinate 560,713,256 downwards.
TTAAGTTTCTTTCTTTTCTTGTTTATTTCATTTATGCCCTCTTGCTTCACATTTTTCATTGGACAACCATGTTGTTTGCATAGATCAAAGGGTTTTGTCGTTGCCCTTTGATGATTTATACATTTTAAGATTTATGGTTGTACAAAAGGTAGATCCTACACCTAAAAACATTTAAAACATACTACAAAATAGATATGTCTTGTTGTTTAACATCAATAATATTGAAAGCAACTTTTTGAAATGAAAATTGGAAATTTATTTCAATTTCTTTCTCATAATAACAACTATAAAATGAGTAAAATAGGTTACTAGAAGTACTATTCATGATTTAAATAAGTTTTTTTTTCTTCTAAAGTTGCACTATAATTTACAAGAATGCTATAAATAAAATTTCCACAATTAAAAAGGTCGTACAAATTAAGCACACTACTTAATAAAGCACTGCATAGGCTTCCAAACTAGAATTAGTTCTCAACAAGAAACCTGCATGAAATTACAACATGATAATAGTACAATCAAGAAAATTCTTCCACATTGTCAACAAAACCTCACCTCCTACCCATATGACAAAAAATGATTGACTCCCAAAATTCAATTGTTAATGGTAGAGCAAAAACATCTTACAATGTTATGTATGAAAAATCTAAAAATATGATTAAAAAAATTAAAATTTATTATATGATTACATTCAACTCAATAGCAAAAAAATCAACAAATAGTAGAAATACCAAATTTATATAGAGATACCAAGGCAAATATATTAGTATTCTTCAATGAAGAAGTAAATAATCTAATCATTCTAACTCCTACATTCTTTAGTCCAATTTTTTTTTGAAATCATTCTAATTAGATTCCTTTGCATAAAAGCAACTTGGCTTTTTGAAATAATATCTATTTTTTTGAAATCATTCTAATTAGTTTCCTTTGCATAAAAGCAACATGGCTTTTTAAAATAATATCCTTTTTTTAAAAATAAAGTATAAAGTTCTACTTGCAAAATAAATTAGAGTACAACTGTGGCGAAAAAATATTTATATATCATGTTTAATTGTCAAAAATATGTTTATCTAAGAAGAAGTTATAGGGAGGTGTAAGTGCATTAATAACATCCAACAGTTACTATGGACGACAGAATTATTACGTTAAAAGACATTGTGCAATTGAAGGATTTGTTTTTTCATTGAGGACAAATTAAGGAGACCCATTTTATGAATATCTCTTTCAATTTACATTGGCAAACCATCACAACTCAATTTAGCTTACCCACCGATCCACCCTTTAATACTTAGGCTTTGACAGTTTACATATTCGTGGACTCACTATTTGACCTCATTCTAAAAAGTGGTACAGATGACCACTAGTTTGAGATAGAAAATCAAAGTACTTGAAAAATTATTTCTAGCCAAGGGTGGCCCTCCTCTAGGTTCTTCTATGCTTGCTAGTGATTTCTATAAAAATGGAGCTAGACTTGTGATGTCTTAAGTTATTATATTATCTAGCACTTCTTTGACTTGTATTTTCTTTGGAAGGAGACATTAATTTATTTTTTTAATCTCAATGAAATGCAAGTTGTTGGTATCCCAATTTTGAATACTCCCCAAAGTTATTGGTAGAGGGGTGAATTGCTTTTATTTCCATCTAGTAAAGATGTTACAAAGATCAAGTATATTAGATGGTTTTGGGGATAAAATCTCTTAATTTTCAAGTTGTGGTCTCCTAGTTTTGGTCCACATAAAAAATTTAAAGACCAAGTTTGTATGGGTTAACTACTATATTGGACCTTTGAGATTCTAGTAATTATTGGGAACATGTTAGGATCTTTCATTCAAGAACTTAGTTAATTTAGTTATTAAAATTAAGTCATACCTTGTTTTCTAGGATTACAAATATTTTAAGATATAAGTTTTGTTAAATATATTAAACATCCAAGACTTAGTTGCTAAACCACTACCTTTTCTTAAATATACAACTTACCACTATTGCTTTTTTAAAACATATGGTCCAAAAATTAGCTACTTAAACACACTATTTTGTAAGAATAATCTCCTAATACGGCTCTAAACAACAAAATTATGTAGAAACCTTCTAGTATTTATATTTTGTGAGACCAGAATTCGTAACTTTTCACAATTTATTACTTGAGATTGATTGTATATATATATAAAATCAACTCGAGTAATTAACCCCAATCCTAATTACCTACCTATATAATTTAATTTTAATCGTATAAATGATACTATGACTAAACTAGAACAATAACACTAACCATACTATGACTAGACTAAACAAGAACACGAAACTATGCAGATTGAAAATACACTATTTTACAATGCCACATAATAATCGTTAATAAGTCAAATAATAAAAGGTGAAAAGCGTGTTATTGTGTGTGGAAAGGATTAAATGACTGAATATGATTACATTTCAATTATGTTGAATGAGGCGTCACATTTACACACTTACACAATTGAGTTTTCTATGCATTATGGGCAATAACTGCTTTTGGAATTGTTCAGTTTGTGTGAGGCATAATGATATTATACTCGATGGATATTATAACCACTATGAGAGTGTTCTCACAACACATGGCTCTTTGTGAGGACGAGTAAGTGAACTTTATCACCTTAGCTGTCAGATAATGATGCGCAAGTTCTGCTTCCCATCTCTTGTTCACATCTAGTTTCGTTGTTCTAAATGAAGAAAATAATTGTAATCATATTGAGAATTCTGGACTTTTTCAAATTTCGAGCTTTCCGTCGAGTGGTCCTTCTATGGATTTTTAGGTTGATTGCATAGAAGATTTAATGGTTATGTTTTGAAGGTTTTTGGTCTCCTACTATTTCACTCAGGAACACTTCTAACTTAATCTGAAATCTGCAATTTTATTTTCTAAAAGCGTTGTCATCTTGTTTCACAACATTTGACATCTTTCCTGAAATGCAATCTTCGGCAAGGTTAACATTGACTAGATATTATAAACGTGACAGTTAGTCAACTTAAATAAATAAGCCAAGGTATCTGCTAGGACGATGGTGAATTCCATTCTGATACTCGAGTTTATACACTTTATAAAACAACTATTAAAATAGTAACAACAACAGATGAATCGCACGGTTACAAGATTGACGTTTTAAATCACATCATTCAAATGCTATGATGTTTAGAAGAGCTAAGTGAAGCAAATCAAAATATATTTAGACGCCTTATTCTGCTAAAGGACACGGTTTGTTGATAAAACAAGTATTGTATTCTCTCCCATCCCATGGCTAGCGATGAAATTGCAGAGCATCACTACAATATTGCTTGAAATTTATGCATTCATCAACAACGAACTCGCTGCAAAAGCCATTTCAACAAAATTCATGAGCTTCAGGAGAGGAGAACAAAAATGTATCAATTGACAAGCAATAAAGTCAACATTGGTTAGAGCATACTATATCCGTTGTGTCATTTGAGATACATCCCATCTCGGGCTCCATGGATAATCGCTATAAGACCGAGATGTAATTGGTATTCCTTGTGAATCAAAATGCTGCGAAATACAAAGAAATGAGATTAAACAGTGGACTAACAATTTTTTTGTTGTTATTGGAGTCCATCAAATATATTCTTTCGCTACTAACGAGTATACGACCTTTTTACTTCCTCGAGAAAGCTAAGTTAGTTAATAAGTTGCTCCAAACTAAAATCCAATCAAAGTTATCACCAAAGATATCCGAGAGATAATTCTATGTTTTTAACCAGAACAATATTCTCATTGGTTTCTTCATGTCTCGATAAGCTTTTGTGTTTCTTGTTTTATTCCACTTTCTTCTTTAAATGAGATTTTACGTAGACAAAATTTTATGCTCAAAGAATACAAACAAATTGAACACCCACATTATTTTAAAAAAGCGTGAATTTAAATGAATTTAAGGAGCATGCGAAGCCAATTGGTAGCAGGTCATTTGTTATTCGATTCGTATATAAATATGCCTCAAAGCTATCTGATCCAAAAGGTAGTTTCGTTGATAAGAAACTCTCAAAATTCATATATTTAGCAGTGTTAAAACTAACAGTAACTGATTCACTAATATTTGGAAACTAAGATTTGAAAGTACATAAAATTATTATATCCGATATTGTTCAATAAAATGGGTTACATATTTATAAGATTAACAAATCATATTTCGAGTAACAAATCTTCCAAGTATATTGAAGTGTTTTTAACAACTCAATAAGCGTACAACTGTTATACCCATTTACATACTACTAACAACCTAACTCTAATAAATATGCCAACACCCTCCATTTATGACAAACCTAATAATAACAATTTGAAAACAAAAATCACAGACACGAGCGCTTTTCTGATGAGAATGTGGACATGGCTCTCTAAAAAATAAGTCACACTCCTCCCTTGATGAAAAAACTTGGAATAAGACCTAACCTAACCCTAAACATTACAAAACTTGATTGACCATGCGGCTTGGTTATTATGCCAGCAATTTGTTCATCGGTGGGACAATATTGAAGACAAACTGTGTTGCGGTGACGAATTTCAATATGTTTGGCGTATGCATGATAAATTGGATTCTTAACCATCTTCAGACCTCTTTAATTGTCAAAAAGAATCGATGTTGGCTTGTATTGATCCACATGAAGATTATAGAGAACTTGATGTAACCAAACAACTTCATGGCCTGCCCTATATGCTGCCTTATATTCAGCTTCTGAAGATGATAGTGCAACAATGTGTTGTAATTTGCTTTGCCATGAAATAGTTCCAAAACCAAGGGACAACGACGATCATCAATGGAACATACCCAATCTGCATTTTTATTACTATTCAAGTGAAATTCATCATCTAAGTTGATACAATATATCTGAGCTAGGAGTACTTTGATATATTTCAAAATCTATTTCACACCAAGCATATCAAGTCCCCATTCTAAGATAGAATTTTATTAATAATTAGCTAAGACAACATTACTAAATAAGTAATGATGATAAAATCACACAAAAATATAAAAAATCATAATTAGATATATAAACTATTATCAATAAAATAATATTTGTTATATTATTTAAAAAGAAAAGAATAATAAAATTACAACAAATATATAAAGAAATTAAATTAAATATAATAGAGAATATTGTAGAAAGCATGTTACCATTCTAAATAGGATTTCATAATAAATTATAATAAAAATAAAATAATTAAGTAAAAACATTATATAATATAAACTAACTAAATCTAATGAAAATTCAAGAGATGTCTCCTTTAAATTAAGATTTAAGAGGAGAGTTCATTTTAAAGAGAAAAGAGGAAGGGGAGAAGATACACGTTAAAAGAGGGATTAATGGAAGTGAAGGAATGAGAATACAAGGAAGAGACTTTTTCAAATGGTTGCAATGATGAAAGGATGTAACTCTCTTCAAAAGGGTTGTAATTATGAATAATTGTGACTCTTTGAAAAGATCGTAATTCTAAAGTGTCATGATCGTTTGAAAGGAATGTGATTATAAAGGGTTGTGACTTTTCAAAGGACATAAATGACAAATAAAACAAGATCTATAAATTAATATTGAATAAGAAAAAAAAGCGTATCAAAAAGAGAAAATATAACAAGGTAACAAAAGAGATATAATCACATACTTCTTGGCATATATTTAATGTGAGAAGCAAGGCAACTTTAAAAGGTGGTAAATTTATCATAAAGGTATGTTGTATACTCAAACTTTTCTTTATATATCTATGTGTGTGTGTGTGTGTGTTTTATTAATGTAATTTTATTTAAATATATTTTCATTCAAAATGATATTTAAAGGTTCAAGTAAATTTAATAATAGAAATTCACATAATGACATTAACTATCATAGTGCCACTATAGGGATTGCGCTCATCTCTATGTGAATGGCTAAGATGGGATAAATGGAACCTCATGATGCTAATGTGGGAAGTTGGCACAAGTTAAAACAAAAACATTTAAATTTAAGCATGTAGGAAGGAAATTGGATGTTGACTTCCCATCAACTAAGGATGAAATTTTGAAAGAATCCCCATTGTTGCAAATGAGAGGTAATTCTAAGCTCTTAATTGGTAATTTGTTGATTACTATTGACAAAAGTAGTGAAGAGGAGAACACCTTTGATGAATCCGTATATGAACATGGTGCTCTTCATGAAGAGTGCATGACACCAGCTATAGAAGCAATAAGGTATGATGATGATATTGCTCAACTAGTTGACAACTTTTGGAGCCTTAATTTTCACAAATTATGGCCTCCATTTGAGCATCCTATCACATCTTTCGTTCTATAATCTATACTATACTTTTATTTACATATATGTATTAAGGGAAAAACTTAATGACCAGTTCATATAACACTACATTTTTCTGTATCCTTAGATCACATTTTCATCATAAATAAGTCTTGAATTTCACACAGAACATTATTCTCCAACTTGAAAATGTCATTATTCTCTCTAACATATTATGTTTTGGCTATGTCGGGAATAACGCTATAAATCAGTGTCTTCATAGATTAATTATCTTCAGCATGATATGAATAAGGCAGACAAAACCATATATATATATATCTATGTGTGTGTGTGTGTGGAGAAAACCACGATTCCAACAAAAAGAAAAGAATGCATAAATTTGCCTGAGCTTATCAAGGGAGGGACAAGTATACAGAACTAGATCAAGATCGAAGCCTCTGACATAGGGATTCAACAAAAAGAAACTCAACCAGAAAACTTTTGACCATTAAAAAGAGACGCTGATTTGCTTATTGAGAAAAAACAAACCACGAAAGGATGAAGCAAAAAATGTTGAATGGGATTGGAACATAGAGCCAACATTTATCTAAAAGGAAAAAACACAAACTCTATAGTGTGGTCAATGAAAATTGAACACAATAATGGAGACATTGCAAACAATAAAGAATCACTTAACATTGAAGAGTGAATCAATAACTGAAGGCGATAACCAATGGGATTAAAGGATATGAAGTTCGGAACAAAAATTTGAATCCAAACAGAAAATTCTTTGGTGGAATCCGCACTTAATAGGCAATGCTATGAGCATGAGAGAATCAGACAAAAATAACTATAAATAAATATCAGTGAGTAATCTTGTCGGCAACCATCGTGCAAACTGCAGAAACAAAAGCATCAAGGAATGGATATGTGCCCATTTGTAGCATCCCAATCCCGTGTACTATTTGGTTAGTCTTCCATTTTTAAAATGACTAATTGGTATCTCAAAAAGGAAAGAGAAAAATCAACCGCCAACCCCCGAAAGTTGTGTTAAGCGGATGGTATTATAATGATGAAGGGCCACGCCACCCTTACCAACTCATAACCAAGAATACAACAATATGGAGACCAAGAGATGTAAAAATGCTTCACAAAGCGCACTTCTATTATACTTGAAAATCCTTACAATATTCTCTCCCGGTTACGGCCAAATAAAAAGCAAGTAATAGTTCTGCAAGATCTCTCAAGATCCAAAACACTAGCTAGTCCAGATCCACACTCTGGTAGAAACCTCCAAGATCTCAACTTGTGCTCACAAGCCACCAAACAGCCTTCTTGTTTCTAAACTGTAGCCACTAGCTCTTCTCCAACTTTATCCAAGATCCAAGTGTAAACTGCCTCACATTCGGCGCTCTATCCACACACTCACAACTCCACCCTGCTATAAACTGCCTCACATTTGGCGCTTTGTCCACAAATTTAGGAAAATTCACCCTTTAGCTTCCTCCTCTCCAAGCTTCTACTAAGAAGAGATCACACCTTGAAGCCTTCACTCCTTCCAGCTTCCACTCAAGAACTTCTACTTGAAGATCTACACCTTAAGAGCTTTCCACCTTGAAGCTTTTCCTTCCAAAGCTTGATTAGAAATGCTTATATGCCTTGCTTAAATAGGCACTTACCACCCAATGCATGATTTATCCACAACCTTCTAGAATTCCACCTACACAATATCCACAACCTTCTAAAATTCCACCTACACACCTCGATAAATGGAATGACAACCATTTTTATTTTTTTTCCTATTACGCCACCTATGCACCTCAAAAATAGGAATTCCTCTTTTCCTCTTATTTTCCATTTTCTATTTTTTATTATTTTCTTTTTATTTTCGTTACTTTCTCTCTCCTCAATTTTTTTTAAAAAATTTATTTATAAATTTTCCCATGCAAGATGCTCCTGCATCATATAATAAGTTAGTCAATAGTTGCAATCAGATTAGGAAATCTGAAGTAGCGTATTGATTTAGATTCGGTTTTAACACCTTTTTGCATGTATATATATATGTATATATATATATATATATATATATACACACACACACACACACTCAAGACAACCAAAGAAGACACAATTTTTGGGATCAAATCATTCTTAATAAAGAGACGATTCTAAGAAAAGAGAATATTTTGTAATATTGATATACAGAAGCAATATTTTAAGGAAAAAGGCAGGACATATTCAAACTCTGCTGTTTCAATTGACACAATCATTTCAGCATGACTTGGAAGAATTCAATATTCTTATTTATATAAAGCAAGGAATCAGTATATGAACAAGCTTTTGTCCTTTATAGTCATCAGGAAATTGGTGAGCAATTCTGAATATTTGATTGTAAAGTAACTTGATTGCTGCATTTCAAGTTTGATTAACAAAGATATAGAGAAATATTTAGTTGTTTCCTTATCTGTCTAATTGGTCTTCCCCCCGCATAAGCTAAAGCTCAATCTGGACTAACTTGGAATTGCATATACAATTGATCCTTCACATTTTGATAATTAGATTGTTGATAGTAGTAAAGCATACTGTCCTATAAAGTTGTACATAATAACTTTCATGATATTGACTCTATTGCCAATATAAGGCACTGGTTTTTACATTTTTCGCATTGTAATCATTTGATTCATAGCTTGGAAATTGGCAATTACTTTTTGTACCTTCCTTTCAAAGAAATAATTCACTCACTATTACAAATTATCAAACTGTTATTTTCAAGCATTTATACTTTCAGAAATTACAATTACGAGTATTCATACATATTGTTCAAGTTGTGCATATTAAAGGTCTTCTTAATTTCTTGCCACGTGGAAGAGTACTTGATTGCATTTGTGATCAGATTTTCTAGTATAAAAAGCCTAAGGCTAGAGGAGTTGTCTTAGAAATAGGCATGCCCGCCTTAGCCTTATAGAGCCATCAGCACAAAGGACCTGGACCAGGTTGATTAGTCCTCTCAACTTGGCCATAACCAATTGGAATCCCAGCATTGAGTTGGCAAAACTCATAGGATTTCAATTTGTGGCTTTGGGAATCAACAGATTGGTGACTTTATTGGAGACGAGTTGCTTAAGAGTTTTTGATTTCAGATCAGCATAAAGATAGATAAGTCCAATAAAGTTGGTCATAACTAGTTGGAATCCTAGCATTTAATTGTCAAGACTCATAGGATTTCAATCTGTTATTTTGAGAGCCAACAGATAGGCAACTCTTCTGAGGAAGAGTTGCAAATATTTTTATTTTTTGCAGGATACAGACAGAGACATGCAAGAGTTTCTTGTCCATGGACAATACTTAAAGCCATTCTTCTTATGAGAACATTAGGGGGCTTTCTTTTTCCTTTCTTCCTTTTCTTTTATATCCTTTTATTTGATATTTTTGATATGATTACATGAATCAATTGTTGTTTTTGTTGTCTTTTTGTAGGTTTTCTTCATCCAAAGAAAGTTGGGATACTCATTATGCCCAAAAGAGGCACATGTCCCCACTAAGAGCTATTGATGGAACCTTAATTTCCGCAAATTATGGCCTCCATTTGAGCATCCTCTCTCATCTTTTGTTCTATAGTCTACACAATACTTTTATTTACATATGTGTTTTAAGGTCAAAACTTAATGACCATTTCATATAACACTGCGTCTTTCCATATCCTTAGATCACATTTTCATAATAAATAAGATAACTCACTTGTTCGAGTTTAGGTTCAAGTTTGGGTTTGAAGAACTGGTTCGGTACATCAAAATCTTGAAATGGGGTTTGGGTTAATTAGTACAAAAACACACACACACACACATGTATGCAGCCTAAAAAAATGAATTAAGATTAGAATAAAACATATTATCATAAAAACAACAAAAACACTATGAACTTGCAATCTTAGCATCATATCTATTAATAATACCAAAATATTAAAATAATATCAAGTTCAAGTATCATTGTTTAGACTTTCAACAATTAGAATTTTATATTAAATTTCAATTATCTAATGGATTATCTGAATCTTCATCTGCTTCTTCTTCATCAAAGACATTAGTTGGTCCACGACTTCACATGCATTGTCAATATTACTGGGATCAACTACACTAATAACATTCTTGCTTTCCAAGTTGACCAACACTTACTACTTTTTCATTGTACAAAGAGCTTGTTTGCTTGTAATTAATATCCTACTTGAAAATAATTATATAAGTAGCTTGCAACTCCCTTCACCTATTGAAGATGTTGTATAATGTTTCAAATATTATTTATCACTATACAAAGCTTCTAATTATTCGGACAAGGGCCATTATCAACAATTGGATATAAAAATTTCACTGGAAGAAATCTTGAGGGCTAGTTTAATTTGATGTTATAAATATTTGAGCTTCAGAAAACTTTGTTTTCAATGCTAAAAATCTTTATTCAAATTCTGCAATAATTGTTTTCTGCACTAAATTATAGAATATTCCCAATGGAATTATACCTGGGTCGCACTTGGTCTACCAGGGTCTGCCCTTTTTTGACCTAGGTTTGACCTAAAGGAACCAACCTGCTTGCATTCAAACCCAAGTGGAACCCAAAAGGGAACTGGGACCAGAACCAAGAATTGGTTTGAAATTTGCTTGGTTTGAAAGGCCAAGGGGAGAACTGGGTAACTAAGTTAAAATAAGTCTTGAATTTCACACAGATCATTATCCTCCAACTTTAAAATGTCATTATTTTCTCTAACATATTCTTTGCTTTCACTATGTAAGAAATAATGCTATAAGTTTGTCTTCATAGATTTGTTATCTTCAACATGATATGAAGGCAAACAAAACAATGAACAATTTACTTATATATATATATATATATATATATATATATATATATATATATATTGGAGAGACCCACAATTTCATCAAAGAGAAAACATTGCATGGATTTTCCCAAGCTTATGAAGAAAGGGACAAATATACAAAACTAGATCAAGATCAAAGCCTTTGACATAGGGATACAACGAAAAAGAAAATCAACTAGAAAATTTTTGACCATTAACAAGACACGTTGATTTGTTTATTGAGAAAAGACATATCACGAAAGGATGAAGCATCAAACATTGAAAGGGATTGGAACGTACACCTAACATTTATCCAAAAGGAAAAAAAATACACTATAAACTCTACAGTGTGGTCAACAGCAATCGAGCATAATAATGGAAACATCGCGACAATAACGAATCACCAAACATTGAAGAGTAAATCCATAACTAAAGGCTACAGCCGATGGAGTTAAAGGATATATAGTTAGCAATAAAAACTTTAATCTAATCAGAAATCTCTTTGGTCAAATCTGCATTTAAAAGGGCAATGCTACAAGCATGAGAGAATATAACAAAAGGAATCATAAATAAATATCAATGAGTAATCTTGTCGGTAGACATCATATGTGGACATCAAACTGCAGAAACAAATGCACCAAGGAATGATTACGCACCCATTTGTAGCATCTCAAGCCTGTGTAACTATTTGGCCAATCTTCCATTTTAAAATGACTAATTGCCATCTCAAAAAGGAAAGACAAATTGACCGCCAGCCCCAGAGAGTTATGTGTTAAGCCATTGGTATTATAATACATTAGTCAACAGTTGCAACCAGATTAGAAAATCTGAAGCGAAGTGTTGATTTAGATTCGGTTTTAACACCTTTGTGCATATATATAAATATAGATACTCAAGACAAACAAAGAAGACATGTTTTCGGGGATCAAATCATTCTTAATATAGAGACGATCTTGAGAAAAGAGAAACTATTTTGTAATATTGATATAAGGAAGCAATTTTTAAAGGGAAAAGGTAGGACAAATATTTGAACTCAAGCATTTCAATTGATATAACCATTTCAGCACGACTTGTAAGAATTTGAGCCAAGTCAGGCAAGTCATCTTAGTTGACCTGCTGAGCCAGGGTCATGGGTCATTTTGACCCGGCTGAGGTAACATGACTTGCTAACTCGGATGACTCACCCGACTCGCGGCAAGTCTTGTTACTATGGTTAAAACTCAATCCGGACTAACTCGGAATTCAATATACAATTGATTTACATTTTGATAATTAGATTGTTGATAGGATTAAAGCATATTGTCCTATAAAGTTGTATGTAATAACTTCCATGATATTGACTCTACTGCCCATATAAGTGTAAAGCGCTAGTTTTTACATTTTTCACATTGCAATCATTTGATTCATAGCTTGGAAATTGGCAATTACTTTCTACACCTTCCTTTCAAAGAATCTATTACAAATTATCAAACTATTATTTTCAAGGATTTATACTTCCAGCAAATAAAATTACAAGTATTCATACATATTGTTCAAGTTGTGAATACTAAAGGTCTTCTTAATTTTTTGCTATTTTTGCCATTTGGAAGAGTATCAGGTTCCATTTATGATCAGATTGTTTGCTATAAAAAGCCTAAGGCCAGAAGAGCCGTCTTAGGAACAAGCATACCCGTCTTGGCCATGTAGAGCCAGATGCGCAAAGGACTTGGACCAAATTGATCAGTCCTATCAAGTTGGCTATAAGTAGTTGGAATCTTAGCATTGAGTATGCAAGACTCGTAAGATTTCAATCTATGATTTTGGGAACCAACACAACCCTTACTCCCTAGATGAATTTGAACATAAACCTTTACTATTGCAAGATTTAATGAACGGGCTATTAGTTATGAAAGAGAAGCTTCTACAAGTGTTAAGAAGGGTAGATGACTCTCACAAATTCATTGAAGATCTTGTGTTGAAAACTTAAATTGTTGAAGGCAACAGGGTTTTTCATGTAGTCACTAATATACTACCACAAACAAGCAAAGAGGCATTTGAAAGAATCAAATCAGAACACTTGTAGCTCTTAGTGGATGGAGAACTTGCTATCAAGTTTGGGGATGACAAGGAAAGGGAGGTAGATGAACTTTATCTTCAACTAAGTATAGCACATTATTCATTGTACAAGGCAGAAAATTAGATTTCTATGGGAGCCACTCACAATGCAGATGATCTTAATTCAAAAACCAAGGAGATTATACAAATGGTTGAAGGAACCACATCATTTGTGAAGATGAAAGTGAGCATATTGTTTCCACCTTTCCTTATTCAAATGAGACATATTATTCTAATAATAATCAAAAGGGCCAGCAAGAAGACACATACAAAAACTCTAATTTTTACAACAGTTGTTGTATGTCTTTCACATTATCAAGAAGTAACAACGTTTCTGCATAAGGATGAGAATGGCTCAAGTGATGCCAATTCTAGAATTTCATTTAGTGATGATCATTTCTTTGATGAAGAGGATGATTTGATTGATAATTTTTGTAGTGGATTGGAAAGTCTAGAGTTAGCTTTGATGAGCAATGAAGGTTCCTATAGCTCAACTATAGACTTACCACTGAGTTCTTATAACATGGAAGCAATTTACTTATTGATTGGTGATTTTATATTTATGCCTACTCCAACTTTTAGTGGTTCCCTATTTGGTCTATCATTACATTTTCAGATTTGGCCAGGATGACAGGAGATACTGTATGGGTATTTGCAGAGGCATGACTCTAGGTTAGATGCACATGAATTGGATTTCTTTCCTATACATAGGAACAGTGAGGCCTACAATATCATTCTTAATGTTAGTATATCCTATAAAAGCGACATAGGTGGCTTAATGGGGGTATTTCTAACAGTGGTAGAGTGATGTACTTGTGTAGTTGGATGACACAGGAGGATAGTGTATGGATGGACCACTATTACTACTCCCAGGAATGTGTTGATAGGATGGTATAAGATTCAAGAGTTGACAAGATGAATGTTTTGCACTTTGTGAATTCTGGAAATTTATTACCTAGATTGAGATTTGGTGCAGATAAGATCAGAGTAACACAATAGTTAGGTACAGTTGGTTACAAGTAGACATGAGATCTAGGGATCTTATTGAAAGATGGGTTGCAATCTTATGTCACAATTACCAGTATGAGTTGTAGATAAGCTAGTAGAACGATATGGGGTCCTAGAATTGATTTCTTAAGGAGGGAGGATTGTAATGTCCCCTTCTCTAAGACATTAGAGAACAAATAGACAAACTCAAATATACATTAAAATTGACTTACGCAGAACTTAATGCAGAATTATTAAAAGTCAATTTAATATTATAAAAAGAGTTAAGAGACAAATTGCCTAGAAAACAAGGAAACAAGGAAAGGAATTTGAAGAGTCACTTCATTCATTTCAGCATGCTTGGATTAGTGATTGGACTTGGATATCTCTTCCTGAGATTTGGGAAGCATCAAATTCTGTTCGGAACCTGAGGATAGAAACCTTCAAGCTCTACTCAGTGAATTGGATGCAAATCTGATTATACATTGGAGGTGAATTCGAGACGGAGTTCACATTGGAGTTATAGGTTCTTTCTTAGTGTTTTCAATCTAATTGTAATATTGGTTTTTGGTGCTATGAAGTTATTGTATTGCTGGTTTATAATGCAATAACATTTCATAGAATCTTTATATGAGCATATTGCTAGTTAATCTTGCTGATTTAATTGCATAAATTCTTTGTTATATTTCTAAAACATTATTTGCGAAAAATTGGGGTTTCATATTCCAAGTGGGATACTACATGAAACAAGAAGAAAATGAGTACTTGAGTTGCCATGAATATGATGAGTCAAAAGGTTGATGATTCTTTGCTTGCGTATAGTGCTTTCGTGCCATCTCTCTCAAACGATTTGTCAAGATGTTTGTGGGAAAAAATTAAACAACTTATTGACCTCATGGATATTGCAATGAAACAAAAAGGGCAAGAAGTGTAGGATTTGTAAGTGATAGCAAAAGAAAAAAATGGACTTGGCAAATGCATCTAAAAGTAATGGAACAAGGTGAGAAATTTCAAGCCAAATACAAATCTAGATACAATTAATATTGAACAAAATTGTTTTTTAAAGCATGAGATAAATAGCAAATTGCGAGCGCTTACATTTATGAGTCATCCATGCTAGATGGGGAAGAGGTACAACTGCTATGCTTTATTGAAGGTTTTGTTAATTTTTATACCCATAAATTAGATAAACAGCAACAAAGAAGTGAATAAACAAGACACAACTCAATACATTTATCTTGGGAAAACCCTCCAACTAGAGGTAAATCCCCAACCACACTAGTAAAATATATCTTTTATTGATAGAGAAAAAAGCTCTGAGTACAAGGCTTCCACTTAATTGAATTACAATATACCAAGAAATCACATAAATAGATTGCATAAGACTTTTCATCTTTCATACGAATGTCTCTTTGAGTCCCAAAAATAAACTCTTCATATTTCTCCATATTCAGCACTTCACATTTGCATACACATGCCTCTTCACATGACGTATGACATATGTCTCTACATAATATTAGCATAAATATAATAAAAAATATCTCTTTCAGCTGAAGATGACCATAATGGTCATAACAAACATATAAAATCAGAGATAAAAATCTCCATCGCAGCTACAAACTTCAACACTCCCTCTTAGCAAGAGAGAGATCTTTAGTCAGGCATGCACACATAGCTGAAACCAAAGATGATAAATTCACATAACATATGTTATCTCAACATACATAATCCATCGTAGTTACTTCATAAGCGTGTGGAATGGAGTTACAGACATGACTTTCACCATGCCTGCTCTCAAAGGGTAGAGCAAAGACTCTTATCTCAAAACTTCTTTTAAAAAAAGATACATTTCCACCATGCCTACTTGCAAGGGAGGTCCACCGTACCTACTTGTAGAGGGTGGAGCGAGGGCTTTCACCTTAAACTTCTCTGAGAGAAGAATGCATTTCCACCATGCCTACTTGTAGAGGGTGGTCCACCATACCTACTTGTAGCAGGTGGAATGAGGGCTTTCACCTCAAACTTCTCCAAGAGAAGAATGTATTTCCACCATGCCTACTTACAAAGGGTGGACCACCATACCTACTCGCAGCGGGTGGAATGGAGGCAATCACCTCGAACTTCTCTTTAAGAAGAATGCATTTCCACCATGCCTACTTGCAGAGGGTGATCCACCATACCTACTCACAATGGGTGGAACAAGAGCTTTTACCTCAAACTTCTCTTAGAGAAGAATGCATCAATAATTGAGATTTTCTCTTAAAAGAGACTCCCGCTCGACAAGGACAACTTTTAATAATTACAATAAGATAGTTGACTATTGCACAACATGCAAAGGGTTGGACATCTCCTCCTGAAGCTGAATAGTTTCTCTCTAAATATGATCTTCCCCTTTTCATAATATGTTACCAATTGAGTACCAAGACTACAAACAATGTTGCATAATCTCTCAACATCCCATTGCATTCATAATGAGAACCAACATCTTCCAATGTGACATGCCCATCTAATCTCAAGCCTTTGCACAAAGTCAAGGTAGCATTAAATAAAAACTATTGATATTAAATCTAAAGCATCACAACAAATAATTTGACTCATACTCTCTACTATTATCATGCCATGCATTTACAATGAATCAAACTCCTAGTTTAGTTCAAAATTCATCTGAAGAGATCATGGCAATTCTTAAAGTAAGAAACCCACAATCCAAGACTTCTTGCCAATGACATTAGTGGCTGAGGATTAGAAAACTCCATAGAGATGAGCCAATACACATGACATCTTAAAGGACTGCTTCCATATCAAATTCATCTCATGTCTGTCAAGATATAATCAGATAGAAAGTGATACATTTAAAAAATGATGAAAAAAAAACAAACCAATGATGAGCGAAGTAGTGAATCTTATCTGTCGAAATACATCTCACACCTGCAAGCTCTAAATCAAGGCAATCATACACAGTCTGGTAGACTGAACAATGCAGGATACATACTATCTGGGTTTGGTAAGTCAAATGTTTGAGAGAGTACTCTATGAGTCAGCTATTACAGCAAAAATAACTCCTATTTTGGCCAAGCAGACTTACTCTGTCTCTCTCTCTCTTCAGCAGTGACAAAGAATATTTTCATCTCTAGGTCTAAGAAGCACACTGTAATATCATTACTATGCCCAAGATAGCTTCAACCAGCCACAATTTTGACTTTGTTGAAAATAGCACATATAAAACACAAATTGTCCTTCTACAGGTAAGTCAACCACAAATACTTTGTAAAACATGAACTCTGCTATAAATCACGAATACTTTCGCACAGATGAATACTTCTGTAAACACCAACACTCCAATAAAATACAAATGCCTCTACGAATACTTTTGTATATCTATCCTGCACAGACTCATTTTTGAGATATTAAAGCACGGATCCTTCTACTATATCATGTGAACATAGCATTCATCCATAAGAAAAAGTCATGCAAAGAAAGATGACTAGGAAGACTATTCAACAAAAAGCACAATAATGTGCGGATACAAGATGGAGAGCTTCCGACTTCTTACTGCCACATGGATCATTATTGAAGGATTGACTTCCAGCAAATTTTGTTCTGACAATTTGTTGAACACATACTCAATCTCTCTTGGCTGTTATGAATTAGGTGTCTCTAGTAGGATTACTGATTCTCTTAATATGAGAGGAAATGATGTTAAAAAAAAAAATTGAACCATCTTGAAAGTAATGCACTCGACAGCTGAGAGCATGGAGTGACTAAAAAATATTGGCAGAAACACACTCAAAAGGGCCTCTGATATAGAGCATCTCAAATGGTCCTTAGATAGATTTTTCAACTTGACACTTTTTACGAAGTTGTTTCTGAAAAACTCTGCCCATTCTGACTAATACTAATCACTCTTCCCTTTAGCTCAAAAGCATCTCTAAGCCATCTTTGAGCCATGCAAAAACATTACCAATCAATACTTATGACTATCTATAGCACACACCTCTGCAATGCAACACCCAATGAGAATAATAGTGATATTTGACTGAGGTTTCTGTCTCAAATGAGCTTGCAAATATCAATATGCTCACAGTGAGAACAGTATCAATGTCCAACAAGTTCTACATCCCAACTCAGTACATTGCCTAGAACTTTCATAGTTGCCTCAAATTTATTTAGAGAAACCTTCACGCTTCCCTGAAAGACTACATATCAGCATTTTCTGACTCCTATACAAGAAGGTTGGAGAAATTTTTTTTAGACTCTTGTAGCCCTGGGAGCATGGGTTTTTCCTTTACATCCCTGAACTGCAAGTGAAGACAATGGTGAAGCTAGAGAGAGTGCTTGAAAAGATAACAGGTCGATCTCTGGCATTATTACAGCCTGAGAGTTACAAGAATGTCTCCTACATGCATGCACATATGCAATACAATACCAAATGAAGAACACAACTTAAAAACATACATGTGAATAAATTTTGCAATATATATATATTGAGAAAATATCAATACACAGATGATGCCTTAAATAGCAAATGCAGAAGAGACTCCTTCATTGCTGAAATCTAATTAGGCTCTGATACCATGTTAAGTTTTATACCCAGAAATTAGATAAACAACAACAAAGAAGTTAATAAACGTCACAAAACTCAATACATTTATCCTGGAAAATCCTCCAACTAGAGGGAAAAACCCAGCCACACCAGCAAAATATATATTTTATTGATAGAGAAAAAAGTTTCAAGTACAAGGCTTTCACTTAATTGAATTACAATATACCAAGCAATCACATGAATAGATTGCATAAGATTCTTCATATTTCACACGAATGTCTCTTTGAGTCCAAAAAATAAGACTCTATCTTTCACATGAATGTCTTTGAGTCCCAAAACTAAAACTCTTCATATTTCCACATATTCAGCACCTCACATTTCCATACACATGCCTCTTCGCATGACATAAAACATGTCTTTGCATAATATTAGCATAAATATAATCACGAATATCCCTTTCAGCTGAAGATGACCATAACGGTCATAACAAACATATAAAATCAGAGATAAAATCTCTATTGCAGCCACAAATTTCAACATATTTGGTCATATATTCACATTGGGTGTTGGACATGTTGAAGCCCAATATTATACAGACTACAAGATGGCTAGAAGAAACTTGGCAAGTTGGCACCTAGAAAAAGATGCCAAGGCAAACAAAATGATAGTTCAAGGTAAAAATAGGAGAGTTGCTCCCACATATCCTCAATCACTAAGCCTTTGTAGGGACCACAATTCATTCAAGCCTTTCAATGGAATAGTTCTTGTATACTAATGAAACTATTGACTAATATAAATCTCAAATTTTAAATTGCTAGTTCTACAAACAATAATTGTCAAACTACTAACTAAGAAATATAATAATTATCAACTAACAAAAGTGACAATATCCAATCCATTGAATGTTCATTTTGGAGCCCTTTGTAGCACAAAACATCACTCATTAGAAAGAACTGGAAGTGGACAATTTTTCTGTTTAAGGCATATCAAATTACTTTGGCTTTGACTTGATTGTAGAAGGAAAGGAATGGAAACCAAATAGTGAATGATGGAGAAAACAAGATTGACTTTGTAATTATATAATAGAATATGACAATGTCCACAAATTATGAACTTTGCCTTCGCAAACCTCTTTTATACACCTTTATGAACATTGAGAAATTATAATTTCTTCCTCATTTTCTTTTGGGAACCAAAATAAATTACTATATTTTAGAATTGTCAACTTTATCAAAAGAAATTAACTAAATATAGGTTGCCCATGAAAAATTGCTAATTTAAGACAACTTAATTCAATGAACTACAAAAACATTTGACCCCTCCAATTTTCAAATTCAAACATGCAATATGCAAAGCTTAGTTAATTTCTATGTTCTCCCTTCTGAACTTCTCATACATAGAACTCCCTCTACTATTCTTTCCTAATGAATTCAAGCACAATATTGGTATAATGACTAATTAATTACAAGAGAATTTTACTAACAAATATTATCATGTAGTAATTCATACAAATGGCACTAGAGTAGAAAACAAAAGCTTATCCAAGAATCTCTAAGAATTTCATTTGATGGAATAATTACAAGTCTTGAGCAAGTTTTTTTTTTGAAAGCACCATATTTTCCCTTATAAAGTTATTGGACAGGTATTAAAAAAGGATCCAAATACATGTGCACTGGTAGATAAAGGTTCTGGTCCCAAACATTTACATGGAGGATTCCTTACATAAAACAAATATTGATGCCTCTAAAGTATTTCATAGTGTTATTATTTATGATCCTTGTGATAAAAGTTCTGGTCCCAAACATTTACATGGAGGATTCCTTACATAAAACAAATATTGATGGCTCTAAAGTATCTCATAGTGTTATTATTTATGATCCTTGTGATATAATTTCCTTCCCGTCATCCTTGTTATACTTACAATATTCTCCTAGGTAGACCTTGGATCCATGTGATGATGATCATCCCTTTTACTCTTCATCAGTCATTAAAGTTTATCCATAATTATAAATCTTACATGATTCTCCCTGATGAAGATCCCTTTCAATATTATCAAACTGCAAAATCACACATTCTTCTTAATGAAAGCTCACCTAACTTCTCCTCCACCTCCTCATGTTGAGTAGACATGTATTACTAATTCCTCTTCACCTCAAGATATCTCTCTTCTTCTAACTACCCATCCTCTTCTAATCCCAATTTTTTTCTAGAAAACGAACAAATTCTTCAAAAAATATTTTTTGATAAAATAGTTGGGATCTCAGTTTCATCCCACACACGCACACACTAGTAGCATACCAAAACAAAGGGAAAACAAAACATAAACTGCCATTCTATCCTACACAAACATCCTTACTGCCAATGCCAAACCACACCACACCACCCCATCTAACAACATGTTAAATAGAGAGCCAATAGCATCTACAACCAATAGACATTTTTACCAACATTTGGCGTGCAATCTAATTCATTGAATAGAGAACCTGACAATTATAGATTTCCAAAATTGAATTCCTTGGTGGCAGATGAAACAAACTTTGGCCCTTATCAGCGAGTTGAAGACCATGTATAACCAACACTGTCCGAGAAAACTAATCCCAGCCCTTGTGTTGTAAACACTGCTCTAAGCATCTTGATTGCAGCTGAAAAATTTCAACACTGCTACTGTAATTCAGATTGCAGCCCTTCCATATGCATCCAACCGACATTAATTACTCTGTACTCTTGGAGAGACGAATGCCTAAGTCTTCCTTTCACCAATTTTCCCCAGTGATAATTAATCTTCAGCAGAACAAATCACTCAAATCTCAGATCTAAGACAGTATATGTATTACCAGCTCCAAACATAGTATGAATTATCAGTAATATAGCCGCCTAGAAATCTATGCAATTCCCAACACTCGGGTAATTTATACCAAAACCATTGCAGAAAAAACATCCAATCAGACCTTGAAAATGTGCAGATTATTCCCAGCAGATAAGGCAATTGAATGATATACATCAGCATCATTCAAACACAATTAACAGATATGCAGACCCAGCTCAAAGTGCAAGCAAAATAAAAGACACTGTTCTCAGCTCGAAGAAATATTCTCAAATCCTCATCACCCAATTTTATCAAACATAAACATCAGAGGATGAATTGCTTTCTCACAAAACATTGTTTTTATAATAATAAAAGGTGACTTCTTCAAGACACCAAAAACAAGTAGCTTCTCTCACACACTTTTCACTAAAAAGCCTTCATCAATACACTTTTCAATTAGATGCTTTCAATTAATAATTTTGAATAAATAACTCCCAAGCTAAAACCTTCATGAAGACACTTTTAACTTATAAGGCTTCTTCAACTCACCTTTCACCTAAAAGCATTTCTTTTAAGACTTAGGATTATTTTCCATGTGAAATTTCAAATAATGATTAATAACTCCACTAGGCATCCAAAAGTAATTTATAAAACTTAACTCAATATTTACTCCTGAAAGTACCAATATCATTACCAACTGAATATAGCACATAGGCCTGCCAAAAATGGAAACCACCATCACTGACCTACTAAAAATAATAAACTGATCACTATGGACCCTCTAAACATCATGTCAGACCACAAGGATCACAATGATGGACTGGCTTCACTGAATACCTACCAATTGCTAAAAATAGGGGACATTACAGTCCTCCCTCCCCACAATTCTTTGTCCTCAAGCAATCATCAGAACCAATGGCAGATATTGATCCTTCTAGATCCCACAGAAAAGTATGTGTGATGTCCCTAACATCATCTACAAAATCTTTTGATAATAACTCTTTCCACAGAGCTATCTGACACTATCACCATGTCAAGGATGGCGACTCAACCAATTCACAGTGCTAAGCTTGTCTCAACCTAAATCCCAATAGAGACCTAACTCACATCCATTCATAACCATAAAGTATAGATATCTGATATCAACTGATAGATCAACTATATTTGCACACCCTACCAATCTTCTCTGAGGATGAAAGTTATGAAACCCATCAGTGCAACATGGACAAGAACTCCCAAAAATAACTGTACCAAAACTCGAATATCCATCCTCTGCAAAACAATCATGGATATGCTGACCTTGAAGTTGCCCCCTGCAAACTTGCAATAACTGACTCCATAAATGCCTCTTACAATGAACTAATATGCAAGTGCAATTCTTTTGGTACTTTCAATGCATTTACATGGAAACTAGATATGGAATGCATACCTATAGCTCACTGACATTTTGACAAACAATTGACATACAACTAATATGTTGATCATATATGCTATTAGATGGATATTTTGTCAAACAAATGGTATGCAACATGTAACTCCTTTATTTGATTCATTCTCATGTACAATGTTGCTATGAGTTTGCCAAGACAAATGGGCTTACAATAATGGCTACAGTACTAGAGCTCACCCACACCAACACGAAACCAAGTCCACTGGCTACGGGTGAATAGACAACTAATGAGCACTCCTCATTGTGTAATTGCAAAAAAATGCTCCAATCTATGTTAGAAGCTCATTAGTACCAAATTGGGAATCAAGAGATGGCTCTAATCTCCAATTCTGAACTACTGGTCGGGCAAGATCTTGAGTAACCCTCTCAAAAAATCCAACCACAAAGTCCTTGTAGGGACGTGTTGTAACCAAAGTCTCTACAATCTTTCCAAAAATACTGAATGCTGCAAGAACCACTATAGTACCCTCAGAAGGTCTACATGGTCCCTCCTACAATGTCAAACCCTCAAGCAGATACTCCATAAATGACTTTGTACAGTACAAATTATATGAAGAAGCATCAACCTCCTCCCCTGCGATCCACAATTGATCCCTTGAAACTGTGGCACTAACAATTGTCTATCACTATCAATTGTATGAGATGAAGTAATAGCTTTTCTAAGGAGAGAGAAACAAAACCCCATGAGAGCTTGTCTCCAAATCAAATGATACCCTGCCCAAGTCTTTTGAAGAAGCACGAGTAGTGTCAGGAACTGGCACACAACTCTCTAAATAATCCACTGCTATCACATCAAAACTCCCAATAACCAATTCTTCGTCATCTCTCAATGTGCTAACTACTAGGATACTGGTACAACAGGAAAGCCTCTACAGTCCTCCATTAATGCATTCATCTCATTCTAACCACTACACTCATATCAAGGATGGATATAACCGCATCCTCATCACACCCATCATCCCTATCCATGGAAGTCAACTCACTACCAACCACCACTACGTGTAGCTAAATTGGATTTGGGGTTGTCAAAGACTATACACGCTCTAGCTCCATGATTGCCTCTCTTAACAACAATTGCAACACCTAGAGAGCCGATTGGGTGCTCTCCAACACCTTAGAAGTCGACTTAAGCTCATGGGTGAGCTCAACCACCTTCTACTCTTTCCCTAAAAATGCCTCATAACAAGCACTACCTCTCTCAAGAAGGTAATCCCTGTTAGCTACCAACTGTAAATAATTATGCTTCAAGATCCTAACAGCCTCTCGAAGTGAATGAATCTCTGCTAGAGAAAAGCAACTACCATTGTGCTTGTCTAACATAGGAGCACCGCAATCAAATACAACTAACATCTGACAAATAGAATCATAATGCTCAAGAGCTGAAAAGATATCACTATCGCTCACCTTTGGTTGTTAGGTCACATGATGTCTATGCATACCCTGGCTCTTGTGTAAGCTCTCTAATTCACTAATTGCAGTGTGGTAGGAAATTGAATACAGACTAATCAACACATAATCACTAACATCATGTGCACTAACAACCTCACACATGTCTCCAACAAGGTAGTGCTACTGGGTACTTCTACCAATATCTCCTCTGAAAAAGTAGAAACACTTGTTATTTCAAACTCCTCGCACGTCACTACTTCCCCCTCATTTGCAATTTTTTGTAAATCATGATTCTGGGACCAATCATCATCTAATAACTACTCTAAGTCATCACCAAACATCTGATATGATATACTAGGCTCATTGCAAGATGGATCATTATTGCATGAAACATCAGAGGTCCCCACATTACTAGCATCAACATAGTCCAACTCAAACCCCTGTACTATTGCTTGTTGTGGCATACATGGCTCAATGTCGTCACGTGAATCAACAACACTAGGGCATAAATCTAATCACCCGGTTCCTCTGCAACACTTAAATAACAAGTGTCATCATTGGGTAGCTCCATGCCCTCATCCTCCCTACCTGAGAAGAGTATTGTCTCCTGGACTGAATCAACACTATGACAACTACGATAAAAAAACAGAGATGTCAGTGCTCATATCCTCCTCTGTCTCCAAAAACAACACTCTCATCAAGAGAGACCAAACTAGTGGTGGTGTTTGATGAAGCCCTATTTTTTGGCAAAAAAATTAGGGCTTCCATTTATGATATTGGAAATTTGATAAAGTCATCATTGATATCATCGTATTTGAATATTGTCAAAAGGTTATTATGGTCATTCATGGGACAGAAAAAAATTTCTAAAAGAAGTGATAACAAAGGCATTTGCAACTCCCAACTTGAAGAAGACTAATTTTGGTGACAATTTTAGTTTGAAATGATGGAATACTTCTCAATTGATCAAGATTCAACTGCAAATAAGATCATTTATAACCAAATAGTTGCTTTACATATGTTAATGTGCCAAACAAAATCACAAAGATATCACAGAAGTAGCAATAATGACCATATTTATACAGTAACGACATGCAGTTTAGGGTGATACCATGAAAAGTGTGAACAATAACGAGAAAATCAACAATGGGAATAATATTAAAGAATGGCAGGGATAAAGACACAAGCAGAAGTACAACGTGAAGGTTCAAGTTAATATACAACATATATCACAATTCAAGCACCAGAAGATGCTATCAATTCTATAGTAATTTCGAACACAATGATCTCAAAGGCTTGATTATATTAGAAGTTTAGTTGATACCAAAGATGTCATTGATTTGAGTATCATGACCCTTTGACAAAAGACAAGATGCTGAATCACCATCATTTCCCAGTGAAGTAAAAATACCAATGAAGTAGAAATTTCTATCGAATATGGCTACTTATAAGTCAATGTTATCTCAAGTCAAGGAAGATTCACGCTCAATTTCTTTTTCTGTACTTGCCAAAGAAGGAAAATGTGGAGTCGATTGATACAAGTAGAGCATATATGCGTTGACAACATCATGAGAGAGACAAATATAAATGTCACCAGATGTGTTACAGAAGTCTAATCTGCTACAGAAAGTAAAAATCTTATTATTTGTTGTGTTTAACTTTTGGTAAGAAGTTATCGTCTGAAAGCCTTCAGAATCTATGCATGAGATGGAGATACTGGGTTTCCAAGAATGTGAATGATTCCACAAAATGGAAAACCATGATGCATCATTGTTGTTTTATTTTCTTCTGCAGGTTTGGAGAACATATGCAGGAGGATGACGAGCTTCACCAAGAGAATTTGATTGTCCATTAAAAAAGAATGTCTCAAGGACTGGATTAACTGATTGACACATCTGATAAAGATGGTGCCTAGCGGAGGAACTATCCATGGATACGGAAGATGTGCATGTATGTTTCCCAATTTGGAAATTTGTAAAATGAAAACCATGAAATATGTGTTTTTATTTGGGAATCAATGAGCAAAGAAATATTATGACAGATGAGAAGCGGGAGATTTAATCAAATATTGATTTCGAAGGGATTCACACACGATTACTATATGCGACATCATGAAGATTTGTAATTTGGATTTTGGAGGAGAATAAGGAGTCTATGCAATATCAAGCAGGATTAAGGTTTTCTCCCAAACCAATTATTTAATTTGGGTTTGATTATCGTATAAGGAAGATAAATCATGAATCAATCTTACATTTAAACTTAGAGATTATACGATAGTTGAGGTATGCCTCTCCATCTACTACAAATATAAGATGCAAAATCCAACAAGATATAATGTCAAATTTATATACAGTTTTTTACATATCCGAAGCGCATTTCATATATAATATTCTTTCATTGGCAAAAGAATGAATCTTTTGACAAAGCTTGTGGATTTAGATGGTTGAGTACAATTTTTTTATGCTATTTTGGAAACCAATTGCATTGGATGGATCATCCGTAAGGAGTGTCTTTAGTGCAATTTTTATTTCCGGCATAATCTATAAGCATATTTACTTTATTTATTTGCATTAGAGTTTAAAATATTATTAAGTTGTGTCCTTTATAAATATTTTAATATTAGGACAAGTGGATTGTATCGTTATTGCATTTTAATCTTGATAAACATAGATATTGTGAAATATTTAATTGTTTCTGTATTTATGTCTAGTTTGTCTCCATATCACAAGAGTTAAAATGCATTCTAGACTAGTTTAAAATTGTGTTTGTATAATTGATCCATCACATCTGGATTATTAATTTGTTTATAGTTTAATTACATTGAACTTTATAAAGCTGTACGTTTCAACTTATAATATTGAGTCTTGACTCTATTTTCCCATTTAATTAAGCACTGGTCTTTATGTTATTCATGATTCACAATCCATATGTTGGCAATTATTTCATATCTTTCCTTTGAAAATTTGATTTTTTTATTTGTTGCATTAATCCAATATTTTTATTTTTTTTGAAAATTTGATTTTCTTATTTGTTGCATTAATCCAATATATATATATATATATATTTTTTTTTTTAAAACACTATCATATTCATATAATCATGCATTTTTATTTTCAATTCATAATTGCAAATTTAAAGTTTTCTACAATTCTTGCCATTTAGGAAAGTTTCATTCAAATTCTAACCAATCTACTTTAAGCATCTTGGATCTAAGTTGTTGTCCAGGATTAGGTGCACACGCCTTGGCCTCGTAGAGCTAGAAGCGCAAGGAACTTGGATTGTATCATTCAATTCTGTCAAGTTGGCCATAACCAGCTGGATCTCCCAACATCGAGTTGGCAAGGCTTGTAAGACTCCAATCTGCGGTTTTGGGAACCAACAGATTGGCGACTCTATTGGGGAGAGTTGCAAAATAAACCCTAAGAGTTTCTATTTTCAGACTAGTAAGAGTTAAAATTCTATTTGACTTATTAAAGTATTTTGATATATTAGAAATTCGAAGTTAATAAGTTTCCTCGAAGATTTTGATCTCTAATAATTTTGTTTCGTAAATTCTAAATTGCTTGTTGGAGATTTGATCTTGTGGAGGAACTATATATTTTTCTTTAAGCTTTTGTTGCAGATTTGATCTTTGGTGAGAGGTATTCTACTAGAGAAAATAACCTAGATTCTCGGCGAAAATTCATTTCCTTCATGTGGACGTGGTCACTATATTGTGTTTCAGTAAAATTTTGATTGGTATTTCAAGAAAAGGGGGTACCTAGATCATCAATGACTCTGCTGAGGGAGAAGACTCAAAAGGAAATGGTAGAAGTCTTTCAAATGTATCGATCACTTTAAAGAAAGCTCTTTGTTTCAAATGGCGTCAGGCCATTGGATTTCCGCAAGTTGATTATGAGCCTCCCCAGTTATCCCCAAAGCTTTCACATGCTGTACCAAAGTTCCACGAAGATGGGGTGAATCAGTCATTCAGCATTTGGATGCATTTTATACATTCATAAAAGACACTGAGGTTGATGTAGAAGATCAGGTGATGAAGTTGTTTGTCAGAACATTGAAGGACAATCCAAGATAGACATATGAATTGTTACCCCCACAATGTATCTCGTCTTGGAAAGAGTTTGAACAATGGTCCCTATATGAATTTCATGATGCAAGCGAGGAAGATGACACGTATTATGAACGATGTGAAGTCCAAAGCTGCAACATGGAAGAGTATCCTAACATGTCGCTACTTGATGCCTTTTTCAATACAGAAAGACATGAAGGCGAACCCGTAGTGCAATTCTTCATGAGGGTGTTAATATGCCTATCAAGAAATACTTTCAGCATATATACCTCCATCCTCTAATCTTTTCAATAGAATACGAGAACTAGGTCTCTGATTTGATCAGCAATTTCTTGTCTTTCTCAAACTTATGGATAGTGAATTGATGGCAGAAGAGAATAAATGCAAGATTGAAGATGTGTATCAATTAAGTGATGTTTCAGATTCAACTATAGAAGAAATTTTGGACCCCATTGAAGAAGAATCCGATCATAATGAGACCAGTAAGGAATTAGATTATGAAGAATATGGAAATGAGGAAGAGGATTTTGTTAGTATGGATGAGATTTCAGCCTTGTTAGACATGGAATATCAAAAGCATGTTGAAAAAGGTGGTCAAATTTTTCTACCAAAACCAAATTAATGAGGCAACAAATGTGTCCTATGAAAGATTCACTGGACAAAAAAATTCATTCATCTTGTCAAATCCGTATTACTAGCATGAGGAGGAAACAAATGAACCAGAAGGGCCAT
The DNA here is from genome assembly GCA_028749045.1 of Cupressus sempervirens. Taxonomy (NCBI): domain Eukaryota; kingdom Viridiplantae; phylum Streptophyta; class Pinopsida; order Cupressales; family Cupressaceae; genus Cupressus; species Cupressus sempervirens. Next base: position 560,684,094 of record CM053785.1, on the reverse strand, counting down.
AGATTTTTCAGAATGATGACATGTTTGAGCATGGTGGTTTAAATATCGAAAGGGATCTGTTTGGATACAATTTCAAAGAATTTTCAGATCCCATATATGATGGACAAGCAGAAGGGACTGAGGAATATAGCTCTTATACACTTTTAGATTTCAAAGATGATGTGAACATACATAGAGAAGAAAACGCATCCAAGAAGGATTTAAAAATCATTTCAGATCTTTTATGCAGTGAAACATTAGAGAATCCTGAGAGAGTGTCTTGTGGAGATGAAGTAGCAACAGCATGTAGCATACGAACAAGAGAAAATTTCGGATGAAGGATCTCATGGAGATATGCCCGAGCATTCTATATTCTTGAGTCCATTGTTTGAAGAAGATATTTTATGCAATCAAATATATCAGTACTATGACGAAGATAACATACCTAATGACAACTTTGAAGTTGACACAACTCATGATAAGCATTTGGAAAGTGAGATATTTTTCAGCCCATCCTATAACCACAAGTTATATCAGATATATGAAGATGATATGAAATCAGGCAAGCACAAAGAGGAGTGTTGAACTTGAAACACAGTTCTGAAATTTTTTCAAGTGTCATATCCACTCAAAGTCTTCATCAAAGAAAACTTGTATTTCTGGAAAGTGAGCTATTTTCAAAATCTTTTTGTGAAGAAAATCAGCATTTGGAGTATAAAGCTCGAGTAAATTGTGTGCTGGAAGATATATGAGCAGATAAAATCTATTTAGCTACTTGTATGACTGATCAAAAGCATGAAACAAGGGATTTTTTGTATAGTGAGCAATACAGTGTACATGTGGATATCTCAAAAGCTAAACAAAAATCAGATGCGAAAGATTGCTTTGATGAAAAAGAGGTAGTAATTATTGCCCACAAGGATGATGCATTTGATATAGGTATGTAGTATAAGCAACATACCAAGGTATGTATCCCTGAAGACCCTATGATAATATTTGTTAATAATATGCTTAGGGAAATCTTTTTAAGTTTTCATTATAATTCTTTTGAGGATTTTTCTTCCATGTATACTGACCAAATGAATGAAGCAAGAGATCAGATATTTGATTTAAATGATAGTGAAATGTATTTCTTTTCAAATGATCCTATTGATAGGGTAAAGATAAATTCTAAACAAGTGATGAAAGAAAAGCACATGTCATTTTGTTGATTGTTTTCTATTTGCTAACCGATCAGATTTTACTACGGAGTGATATGATATCATCTTCAGGATATTCAGAGTGTTACATGATTAGAATTATGTTTTCGACAAAGGAAAGGATCAATGTTCATTTTTGGGGGCCTAGGGCCTTCACCTTGCATCATGTTAAGCATAAATGCTCGATCTGCTCTCCCAGAGATAGCTGGATTCTCATTATACCCACAAGGGGGATATGTACCCAACAAGAGCCACTAATGGAGCCCTTGTTTTTTGCAAAAAATTAGGGCTTCCATTTATGATATTGGAGATTTGATGAAGTCATCATTGATATCATCGTATTTGAATATTGTCAAAAGATTATTATGGTAATTCATGGGACAGAGAAATTTATAAAAGAAGTGATAACGGAGGCATTTGCAACTCCCAATTTGAAGAAGACTAATTTTGGTGACAATTTTAGTTTGAAATGATTGAATATTTCTCAATTGATCAAGATTCAAATGCAGCTAAGATCATTTGTAACCAAACTATTGCTTTACATATGTTAATGTGCCAAACAAAAATCATAGAGATATCACAGAAGTAGCAATGAAGACCATATTTATACAATAAGGGAATGCAGTTTAGGGTGATACCATGAAAGGTGTGAACAATAAAGAGAAAATCAACAATGGGAATAATATTAAAGAATGGTAGGGATAAAGACAAAAACAAAAGTACAATGTGAATGTTCAAGTTGATATACAACATATCACAATTCAAGCACCAGAAGATGTCAATTCTACAGTAATTTCGAACACAATGATCTCAAAGGCTTGATTATATCAGAAGTTCGACTAATACCATAAATATCATCGTTTGGAGTATCATGACCCTTTGACAAAAGACAAGATGCCAAATCACCATCATTTCTCAGTGAAGTAGAAATACCAATGAAGTAGAAATTTCTAACAACTATGCCTGATAATAAGTCAATGCTACCTAAAGTCAAGGAAGATTCATGCCCAATTTCTTTTTTTGCACTTGCCAAAGAAGGAAAATGTGGAGTCGGTTGATACTAGTAGAGCATATATGCGGAGACAACATCATGAGAGAGACAAATATATATGCTGCCAAAAGTGGTGCAGAAATCTAATATGCTACAGAAATTTAAAAACTTATTATTTGTTGTGTTTAACATCTGGGAAGAAGTTATCGTCTGAAAGCCTCTGAAAGCCTCTAGAATCTATGCATGAGATGGACATACTCTTGTTCCAAGAATGTGAATGATTCCACAAAATGGAAAGCCATGATGCATCGTTGCTGTTTTAGTTTCTTCTGCAGGTTTGGAGAACATATGCGGGAGGATGACGAGCTTCACCAAGAGAATTTGAGTGTCCATTAAAAAAGAATGTCCTAGGGACTAGATTAATTGATTGACACATCTAATAAAGATGGTGCCTAGTAGAGGAAGTATCAATGGATATGGAAGATGTGCATGTATGTTTCCCAATTTGGAGATGTATAAAATGGCAACCATGAAATGTGTTTTTATCTGGGAATCGATGGGCAAAGAAATATTATGGCAGATGAGAAGCAGGAGATTTAATCAAATATTGATTTTGAAGGGATTCACACGAAGGATGGGAGGATGAATAAAATAACAAAGCACGATTATTATATGTAACACCATGAAGATTTGTAATTCAGATTTTGGAGGAGAAAAAGGAGTCTATGTGATATCAAGCGAGATTACGGTTTTCTCCCAAACCAATTATTTAATTTGGGTTTGGTCATCATGTAAGGAGCATAAATCATGAATCAAACTTACATTTAAACTTTGAGATTAGTTTTTTTAATGAACAGGTATGTGTATGACTCTCCGTTATAAATATAAGATGCAAGATTCAACAAGATATAATCTCATATTCATTTACAAATTTTTACATATCCTAAGCGCATTTGATATATTGTATTCTTTCATTGGTAAAAGAATTAATCTTTGAACAAAGCTCGTGGATTTAGATGGTTGAGTACGATTTTTCTATGTTATTTTGGAAACCAATTGCATTGGACGCATCATCCATAAGGAGTGTCTCTAGTGCAATTTTTATATCCAGCATAATCTGTAAGCATATTTATTTTATTTATTTGCATTAGAGTTTAAAATAATATTAAGTTGTGTCCTTTATAAATATTTTATTAATTTTTATAAATATTTTAATATTTGGACAAGTGAATTGGATCGTTATTGCATTTTGAACTTGATTAGCATAGATATTGTGAAATATTTAATTGTTACCGTATTTATGTCTAGTTTGTCTCCATACAACAGGAGTTAAAATATGCATTCTAGACTAGTTTAAAATTGTGTTCGTATAATTGATCTGTAGCATCTAGATTATTATTTTGTTTAAAGTTTAATTACATTCAACTTTATAAAGTTATATGTTTCAACTTATAATATTGATTCTATTTGCCCATTTAATTAAGCATTGGTCTTTATGTTATTCATGATTCGCAATCCATATGGTAGCAATTATTTAATATCTTTCCTTTGAAGAATAAATATATAAATTTGTTGCATTAATCCATAATTATTATTTTTATGTAAAATGCTATCATATTCGTATAATTGTCCATGTTTATTTTCAATTCATAATTTAAGCAATTTCATGCAAATTTAAAGTTTTCTACAATTCTTGCCACTTAGGAACGTTCCATTCAAATTCTAATCAATCTACTTTAAGCATCTTGGATCTAAGTTGTTGTCCAAGATCAAGTGCATCCGCCTTGGCCTTGTAGAGCCAGAAGCGCACGAAACTTTGATTGTATCGTTTATTTCCATCATGCTGGCCATAACCGGTTGGATATCCCAGAATCAAGTTGGCAAGGCTCATAGGATTCCAATCTACAGTTTTGTGAACCAACAGATTGGCGACTCTCTGGGGAGAGTTGCAAAATAAACCCTAAGAGTTTTTGTTTTTAGACTAGTAAGAGTTAAAATTTTATTTGATTTATTAAAGTATTTTGATATATTAGAAATTCAAAGTTAATAAGCTTCCCTGAAGATTTTGATCTCTAATAATTTTGTTTCATAAATTCTAAATTGCTTGTTGGAGATTTGATCTTGTGGAGGAATTGTATATTTTTCTTTAAGCTTTTCTTGCAGATTTGATCTTTGATGAGAGGTATTCTACTAGAGAAAATAACTCAAATTCTCAGCGAGAATTCATTTCCTCTATGTGGACATGGCGACTCTATTGTGTTTCAGTAAAATTTTGAATGGTACTTCAAGAAAAGGGGATACCTAGATCATCAATGACTTTGCTGAGGGAGAAGACTCGGAAGGAAATGGTAAATAGTGTTTCAAATGTATCGATAATTTGAAATAAAGCCCTAGATTTCAGATGGCATCGGGCCATTGGATTTCAGCGAGTTTGATTATGAGCCTACCCAATTTTCCCCAAAGCTTTCACATCTTGTAACAAAGTTCCACAGAGAATGGGGCAAATCAGTCATTCAACATTTGGATGCATTTTTTACATTCATAGAAGACTATGAAACCATATACCTAGCTACCCTGTTGACCGTCACCGGACCCGATAGTCTCGCATCAATCCTTTTTCTATATTGTCAAAGTTTTTCTATACTTTCCATTAGAGGATTTGTTTTCTTTCTGAGATTACCCCTGTTATTAAACCAGTTTACATACTAGATCAACTGTATTTGTTCATAACTAAGAAATACTGCGAGTGTTGGTCACTCAAATAACAAGCCCAAAATAATATGTTTTCCCTACCACACAAGATAGTAGGAAAATGTGATATGTCCCTGATTTAACAGGTTTCAAAAGTATGGTTTTGTCAATGCATCATCACAACCGTCATGAGTTGACGTTTGGATTTGGGGGTCTTTGTCAGGATATTTCTATTTTTGGACTTACTACTTTTAGTAAGTCACTTTTGGTCATTTACACTTTCGGGTGTGCAATTCAGGTGGCGTGATTGCCTGGCTTTGATATTTGATCTCTCAATGAAATATTATTGAAGTTAAATTTATTTGGAGGAATGTTGGTTTTGATGATTATTTAGTACACACTTGATTATCATTGTGTTCTATAATATAAAGTGTTATGACTTTATATTAGAAAAGTTTCTTTTAATTGAAAGGTGTGTGCGTGAACATAAGTGGCTCAAATTTGTATTATAAATATGGCTTTTTGGAGAATGGGAGATCATCTTGAATTATATATATTTCTTGCTCATATTGTCTCGCTGAGGGTTTGAAGAATTTATGAGATCTTCATGGACAATTGTGCCGAGGTAAACAATTGTCAAAGTCTCCTACTGTGTCTACTATGACTTGAAGATTTTATCCATTCCTAAATTGTGGAGGTTACGTTTTCTTGTTGAAAGACTACATTATTGGACGAATTGCATCTAGAAGTCTACATACTGGCAGCCGTAGTTGAATCTAAGGAGGAGATTGGACAACAGCTATTGAGGTCATGGATCTTCTGCAAAAGTTTACACTGCTTATAGATGATTCTATTTGGGCAGATTGCTAGAAGAGCAGACTTATAGATCTCGGTGTGTCTTCTAATCTGCAATCTAGCCCTCCCTTATACCAACTCAAGGGGCATGTTCATTGAATATACATGTCCATTGAATGGACATGTCCCTCTCTAGGTCGGCCTACTTCAAAACATGATTTTTTTCCTCAAGATTGGTGCCCATTCCAAGAGTTACTAATGGTTAGTAACTAACTAACCACACTAGTAAATAAGAAAGCTTATAAAAGCCACAAGGAAGATGTCGATCTGTCTAGAGGGTACAATATGTTCTAGTGACTAATACTTAAGGGAACTCATGCATCTAGATCAAACTGATATGAAAATCAGAACACTTGTCTTCTCAAAGTTACAAGGAATTAACACTCCCTCTTAACTTGATAAGTGATAGAAACATATCTAGTAGCATCATTAGAGATGACTAAGCATAGATATACACTCTATACCTTTCTGAGTTTCAAGCATGATGTATCATTATACAAATGATACCTGAAAACACATCATATTACAAATCTTGCAATATGAGTTATCACCAGAGCTTGTGACCAAGTCATTAAGCATCATTCGTAATACAAACTATCAAATCACCTAGGCTTGTAACACAAGGTGTTTGACAAGGCTTGTGATATGAAGTATTACCTAAACTTGTGATAACAGTATTGCATAGAATGCAATACTCAAGATAAAGACTAGAGAATAATTAAATTCTCCCTTTACCCAAGTTATGATGTATAGAGTTTTAGAAATGTCACTGTCACAACATGATCTTGATTTTGTCCAGGATCTAGATTCTACTAGCACTCCATTACTAGAATGCCTTACATAGGATAAAATCTGGAGAATAATTAAATTCTTCCTTTATCCAAGTTGTGACGCATAGGCACAACATGATCCTAAATTCATCCAAAATCTGCCGGTAGTTCTCTATTGGTCAAAACATTATCTTAGAGATTGTCACCTCTTATAATGTCTTTATACAACAAGTGTTCATTATTTCAGAGATCTCACCTCTTAAATAACAAACATAAATGGTGAAGCCCCATAATAGTCAATATCCTGACAATAATATAAATTATCATAAGAACACAAAACAATTCAATCATACCTAAATCTTTCCTAAGATGATCACTCTCAGAGAGGTTTGATAAGAATACCTACTTTCTAATTTCCAGTACTTAAGGATAAATTCTAGAGAATGATTAAATTCTCTTTTTATCCAAGTTGTGATTCATAGACATCGAAATGTCTCTTCACAACACAATCTTGAATCTATTCAAGATTTGCTAGTAGTCCTCTACTGATTTAAAACACCATAAGATCATTTTGTCATGTCCCCTTTCTAGTGACATAACTTTTATCGGGGATTTGCCTATCATCGACTCTCGTAGGCAAATGATTTTGGAAAGAGAGTCATTTTATTTCCGATGATTACATTCTTGCTCTCGGAGAATAATAATTCAGTAAGTGGGGCCTACTTGTTCTAATATTAAATTGAGATTGTACTTTTACTTTATAAAGTTATTTATTTAATTTTATAAAGATTAAAAATAAAGTGCATTATAAAAGACCATTCCGGAAAACTTCCGGTAACTTCTCAACAAAGTGAATAAATTGAGGACATGGGGCACCCATTTGAACAAGCGGTTTTGTGGATTCGATTTCTCTTTCAATTGGGGCAATTTGTAGTCATTGGTCTGCAAATTTCCATTAGATCTTTGGGAACGGAAACTCCCTTGGATCTGCATAACTGAGGTGGTGAGATATCCTCCGAAGGCTTGCACATTGGAAGTGGTCTTCAACCATTTCATGTTGAGCTTACTTGCATATTCAGAGTGTTTGAAGGATGGCGACTTCATGAAATTCTAAGGTGGGATACTTGTAATCTGCAAAAGACCAATTCAAGTTGAGGGTACAGAACTGGAAGATTTGAAGGAAAGTGGGGAAGCATTTCCGGAATACCAATTCCTCATATCCGTCCCCAGATTCCATGTAAATCTGCGATATCATTCCAAAAAAACTGAGCGAATCAACTCTACCAAGAGAGACTTTCGTATCGCGAGCTGGAAATAATAAAATTGCGCAAGTTATACAAAGACGACAGCAAGGCAAACTGGCTCTTATTATCTTCATCGCAGAAAACCATACGGCAGGGATATTACCTCAGCGGCATCAGAATTCACACGGGCTGTGAAGGGAGATTATAACAGCCTTCATTCGAACTTCCTCTGGCAAGATCTGCAGTTTAAAAAGTGAGGGTAACAGTATTAATTTCCTGCAAAAGTCTAGGGATCTGCAACTCGACTTGGGCGATTTACTTGAGCAGCTGGGATGTCTTCAGAACTCATTCTGACTCAAACCCAATCGCAACTTTGCACAGGTCCATACGGTAATTTTAATTCTGCAGCATCGGCATTCTTAATTTCGGGTTGTAAGAGGTGGCTTGGTACACACCTGAATTAGTCATCCTTCGCATGCATTTGATTACCAAAGGAAGCGGCCATCCAGGTTCTAAATATTGCTTTAGTTGTACACGATAAGTTCAGATTTATCCTCAATTGGTTTAATCGAATTAGGACCTGTGATAGATGCAAAATTACAATCAGATACTTCCTGAAAATTGTTGTTGCTATCATTGGTTCTATCCACCATATTTAGTGAATTAATTCTTATTTTTCCTGCATATCTAGTTCGATAAAATTCGTAGCACTTTATCTTTCTATAGTACATTTCAGACTACAAAACAGGGTTTCAATAAATTGTCTCAGTTTAGTATTATTTTTTAGTGACCATTAAAGCAAGGTACATTTCACATTTGCTATCACTGCAAATTCGTGCTGGAGGATTGTTTTCTATTACTGCAAATTGATGTTGAAAGGCTATTTGCTGAGAAATGTTTCCACACCATGATGTTTAGATTTTCCAAACTCCTACTGGATATCAAATCTTCCGAGCTCCTTATTCAAGGTTGCCTTGATGAGATGTCAAACTCTCTCTGAATCCAAAATTCTTTCCTACAAGAACATTCTTTAGAAAACAAAATCAAGGCATATACTCTTCTTATAAAAAATACAAATGAAAGATATTATAGACATAAGGTAAAAGAGAAGCTGAAGTACAATAGATACTTATCTTTCCATCATAACCTTGATGAAAGCTTTTGTACTGTATACACCATCTTAACATGGTACACTCAGTCTGAGTTTGCATAACCTAGATCCTGGGGAGTCAACTCAAACTTCTAGGTACTCTCTCTGACATATAACCTTCTTATAAGATGATACTTATGATTCTCTACTACAATTTCTTTACTACTCGGGAATCAATAAAGCATAGTCTACGATCTGATAAGAATGATTGGGAGGACGACAGAATGGGCTTTGCAACTTGCTGCGTGTTCGGATGATGTCAACCTCATAGTCTGTTTGGTTTGTGTTTTGTGAGTCATGTTGTGCCCCATGTCACTGGTAATGTTTGTTTGCTTGCTGTTATTACTCTGCTTTTTTCCTTCATTTGGATTGACTTTTATTGTTTCATTATTTAGTGCCCTCGCTGTGTTGTGCGATATTTGCCCTCGGCCTAGTTCGCTCGTGCCATGGGAGAGCCGAATCATGGTGGAGGCGAGGCCAGCACTTTGCAAGATGATGTGAGTAGGAGTACGACTGAGAAGGGCATTAATAAAACTGCAATCGGGAAAGCTAGCGATGTTGAAGGAAAATTGTCTTACAAACAAGTGGTGGCCGAAAGTTCTTCGACCTTCTCGGCAGCCGCGATGTTTAAGGGTGTCATTCATAGACAGAATGTGGAACCAGAGTTGCGAGGAGGAGAAGGACGACGGGCCGCAACCAATGGAGGTGGATTCTCCGACGGAAGCAGTGCCACCGTTAGTGGAAGTGGAGGAGAGAATGGTAAGTCTCCTTCTCTCGGTCGTAAGGTTCTTTCTCTTTCCCCTAATGAGGACATGGTGTTTGCTATTTTGAATGAAAGGTCTAGGCTTAAAAGCATTGCTATTTTCTTCGTTTGTTTGGATAAAGAGGCCTTGCCTGCTAGGAAGTTTTTTGATGATTGGCTTGCAGCGATTTGGAGTAAGAAGCTTGGTATTTATGTGACATATTGTAGAATGATTCAGAAGAGCTTGTTTGTTATTTTTCTGAAAAATTACAACATGCAAGAAAGAGTTTTGGAAAAAAGGTTCTGGAATGTTGGTAGGTCAATGTTCAGTGTCTACCTGTGGTCTCTAAAGGGCAATTTTGATAAGGTGGTTGCTAGGGCTCCACCAAATTGGGTGGAAATTAAGAACCTGAATGTGGAATTTTGGCCATTCATTCTGCAAATTCTTAAGCCGTTAGGTTTTGTTTTATAGGTTGAGCAATCTAGGGTTACCTTACCTCACCTTAATGCTAGGGTTCTTTTGGCACTGGCTCCAGATGTGGATTTTCCTGATAATATTTCTTTAGATTTTGAGAGAGAAAGGTTTTGTTGGGAGATTGCCTTGTTGGGAAATTTAAATGCCTATTTTCATTGCAGGCATAATGGGCATACTAAAAAGGATTGCCCGGCTCTTCAGCCTTCTCATAAAGAAAAATTTAATGTGTACAATAACAAGGAGTCCTTTGGTTTACCAGTCGCTGGTAAAAATAATGCAAGCAAAGTCCCCAATAAGGATGTGGGTTCTATTAACCAAGCTAAGGAGTTAGGTGGTATGCAGTCGGAAGACCCCGCTACCATACCGGGTCTCCAGCCTCCGGTTGTTAATACTATTGACATTCCTATGAGCAATAGTTTTTTGTCGCTGTCAAACCCCCTTTTTGAAGAAGAGTTTGATGTGGTACCCGCTAGGGTTGGTGTTTCGGATATTATTCCTGCACCCGTAGCTTCCCCCTTGTCAAGAGGTCAGTTTGGAATCCCCCAAGAAGTCATTAATGATCAGCCAACTCAGAATGATCATCAGTTAGCCCTCATATCCATTAAAGAGAGGGCAATTAAAATTCAACAAGAAAATAAGGAGGTGTTTTCTTTGCTTTCGGCTCCCACTTCCTCACCTGGATCTTCAGCCCTGGAAGTAGCTAATTCAGAGGGTCAATTTACGAAGGTTGTTAGGAAGAAGAGAAAGACTGCAAAAAGAAGCTCTGGTCCTTTAGGGGATAGAGGGAGGAGGAATCTTCTTGATTTTTTTAATAAGTTATGTAAGAGTTCCAAAACTCCCCCTAAATTATTATGATGTTGCATATCCATAGCTAGAATGTTCGGGGATTAGAAATGCCAGATAGGAAATACCTTATTAGAAGATGGTGCAATAAGTTGAAGGATAAGGATTTTATTTGTTTACAAGAAATTAAGGTGGTTGGGTTTCAAGCCTATTCTACTTTGAAGTTCGTTTGGGACAAGTCTATAGGCTTCCACTCCAATCATGAAAGAGGAAAGGATGGTGTGGCTATTCTTATTCACCCTAAATGGGAAAGATCTATTGTAAGCCATGGGTGTTCTGTATATCAGAGGGTAATTTGGGTTACTGTCAAGCAAGGCGAAAGTGTTTTTGGTATTTGTAATGTGTATGCTTCAAATAATTATAGAGAAAGAGTAGAGCTATGGGAGTGGTGTTGTGTGCACTTGCCTAAAATCCCATGGGTAGCTGTGGGGGATTTTAACATGGTGGAGCACAGCATTGATAAATCTGGAGGTTTGTCTCATTGTTGGAAAGGTAATGAAATGTATTTTTCATATTAATTCAAAAGAAAATTCAATTTGGTGGATCCCATGGAAAATATGTATGGCAAGTTTCAAGACATTTGGTTCACTTGGTGCAATAATTAGGCAGGCAAGCGAAGGGTTTATTGTAGACTGGATAGGGTGTATGGGGATGGTTCCTCCATTTCCTTCCTGCAGCAAAATAGTCATGTTCTAGTCCAAGTTGTTCCAGCATCTCTCTCTGACCATTCACCTATCCATACTTGCTGTAGGATAGAAGCTTTTGGAAATTCTCCAGTTCCTAAGAGGACTCATAGCTCTTTCAAGCTTAATTCTATGCTCCTCGAGGATCCTGATAATGTTGAGGTCATAGTTATGGTAACAGAGATTCTTAGAATTAGTAACCCTTTGCTTGATCCTATTGATCTCTGGAACTTGAAGGTGGAGACATGGAAAAATCTTCTTCAAGTCATTGGTAAAAAGTTAGCCATGGATAGGAACCAAGAGGAATCCTTGTGGCAGAACAAATTGATATAGGCAGAAAAAGAATTGCAAGGAATAGGACAGAATGAGGAACTAGGGATGCAACTGGCTAGCATTAAGCACCATTTGAGTTGTATACAGAGGTACAAGATTCAAGGGCAGAGGATTAGAGCAAGGATGAATTGGATTAATGAAGGGGATAAAGGTTCGGGGTACTTTTTTAACATTATCAAAGCTAAGCACAAAAGAGAGCTGATTAGTGGTATTCTTGTAGGGGATAGAATTTCAAGTGACCCTGAGGAGATTCAAAATGCTTTCTATAGTTTTTACAGTAACTTATTCTCTTCAGAGATGACTACAAATAGCAGAATAGTGATGGAATAATGCTTTAAGCTCATTCCTCTCAAAGTTTTTGAGAAGGAGCAAAATAATCTTAGTAAGGATATCTCGGTGGGGGAAATTGACGCTGCTATTCATACCTTTCCTAATGGAAAGTCTCCTGGTTTGGATGGATTTCCAGCTGAGTTCTACAAGAAAAATAAAAGTTGGATCTGCCTTGAGCTGTTGGAAGTTTATAAAGAAGCTTTTAAGAAGGGGTCATTAGGGGGTTCCATTAATAAAGGAGTTATTAAGCTACTGCCTAAAGTGGGGGAAGTCTCTGGTTAAGAATTGGAGACCTATTACCTTATTAAACCTGTCCTATAAAATTCTTGCTAAAGTGCTTGGGAGAAGAATTGCTTTGTTGCTAAATAAGTTCGTTTCTTAGACACAAACAGGTTTTATCCAAGGGAGGTATATTTTGGAGAATCTTATCACTAGTTGGGAGGCCATGAATTGGGCTAAAGATGATGGGCAAGATGTAGCTATTATTCTGTTAGATTTTGAGAAGCCTATGACAGGATTGAGTGGGGATTTGTTATTGGTATGCTTAAAGCATTTGGCTTTCCAGAAACATATTACAATTGGATAAATGTTTTATTCAAGGATGGTATTGTCATTGATGTGAATGGATGCATGTCAGAACCTATTGTGCTAGAAAGGTCGATTAGGAAAGGTTGCCCGATTGCCCCTTTGTTGTTTGTCATTGCAGCAGATGCTTTGCTTTATATTCTAAGGGCAAAGGTGTTGGGACCACCCCTAAAAAGTATTCCCTTGCCTAACGGGGAGGATTTGCTTAATGCTCAATTTGCAAATGATACTTTGTTCTTAGGGCTTTCAGAGGAGAATTTTGAGAATGCTTATAAAAGGATTAATTTCTTTTGTATGGCCTCCGGGTCCAAGATTTCACCTTCAAAGTCTAATGTGTTGGGTTGGTTTGTTGACCCACCAGATTGGCTGGTCAGCAAGGGTTGGCATTGGTCTGGCCCTAATCAGATTGTTAGATACTTGGGTATACCATTTTCAGTTGATCCAATTCTCAATAAGATGTGGGAATGGGTGTATGAAAAAATTAATAAGAAACACTTGAAATGGCAGACCCATTCCTTGTCTTTTGCTGTTAGATTGCAAGTTGAGAGTTCTTTCCTCTCATCATATTTTTTATGTCTCGGCTTGGATATTTCTTAACCCCCATGTGAATATGTTAGAAAGAATTTTGTGAGATTTTCTTTGGTCAGATGGAAAAGGGAGTAAGAAGAGACATTGCGTTGAGTGGGAATGGTGTTGTCATGTAAGAAGTCAGGGAGGTTTGGGTTTGAAGGATCTTAAAGCCCAAGGAATGGCTCTAGCATTCAAATGGGTGTTAAAAGCCCTATAGGGAAATGAACCATGGAAAATCCTCATTAGAAATAACCTTTTGAAATCAGTCATTAGGAAAGGCAAAAATTGGAAGGATATTCCAGTGATTGATATTATTTTAAGGGAGTTTAAGATGAGATTGTTCGGGTCAAAAAAATTTAAGACCTTTTGGAAGGCTTGGATCTAGGTGAGGAAGTTTGTATAGGAAAGAGAAGCAATAGGAGGACCTCCTTATTTTCTTGTGAAGGATAGATGCATTTGGTGGGGGCTTTCGTATAATAATAAAGCTTTGGCCCTTACTAGAGTTGTTCTGCCAAAGCTTGGAACTTGAAGGGGATTTCATTGATTTAGGATATCTTGATGGGTGGGCAGTTAGGGGAGTGGGAAGAGTTAAAAGGCAGATTTAATATTCCTGATTCTCAAAAGAAGACTTACACATTGATTAAGAAAGCGATTAAGTTCAATAGCCCTTGTGATATTATTAATTCAAAGGTCTTTCTTGATAAAGCTAAATGGGCTGATGGTGTTCTGTTGAAAGATACCACTACTAAAGGGTTGTATCTGTGCATGAAGAATAATTCTTCTCTCATTGCTAGAGTGATCCAGTGATGGGGGCAAATTAATCCATTCTCTGATTGGTCTTTCTTTTTTTAATTTTTTTGGAAAGGTGAAGCTGACCCTAAAAAGATTTGTTTTAAATGGTTGTTGTTGTTAAAAAAGTTAGTCGTTGGTCAAATTCTTTCTTCTATTGGTCTATCCCCTATGTCTTGTAGTTTGTGTAATGTGATTGAGTCTTTTGAACATTTATTTTTCGAATGTGTTTATGCCCGCAAGTTGTGGTCCATTTTTCTTGGCTCCCCTTGTCTATGGTGAAGGTAGTATCACCTGGAGTGAAATTCTTGTTGGTTATGTAGAGAAATTTGATTCTAAACTTGACACTTTTTGGTTTGCTCTTTCAACCGAGATTTTATGGACTCTTTGGAAGGACAGGAACAAAGAAATCTTTCAGGAGGAGAGAAGGGTACTTACTGAGTTTATTTTTAAACTCACCCATTTTCAAATTATGTCTCAAGTTGCTTTGGTGTTACATATCTCCAGGAGTGATTTCATGATCCTTATGCGAGAAGGCAGCCTGCTGATCAATAAGGATAATGTGCATTCAGAAAATTATATTGCTGAGTACCAGAGTTTGTTAGCTCCTTCAGAGGCAGCAGATTTGAACAATGTAAGTAATGTGTTTCAAGGATACAGTTCAGCCAGTTAGGAGGAGGCAACTGCTGATGTGATTCAGAACCTTAATCTGGCTCAACCTGATCATGACAGCCATAATGATGGCTGGAGCTAGTTTGTTTCTTCAGTTTAATTTTTGTTATGATAAATATGTAAAAAGCTGTAATCAGTGAATGTAAATGTAAAATCTAATAGTGCTCTGATCTTTTTAAGTTTGATATCACCCCCCAAAATTTATGTAACTGTATATGTAATTGGGGGTGTGATCTGCTGTTTTATCTCAAACTCTTGGATATACTTGTAAATCTTTAAACTATCTTAATCGAAAAATAAAGCATGGTCTCCTCCCTCTAAGTCAAGATTCACCATTGTAGATCATTTAGCTTCTCCTTTTGCCAGGAAGGCATACCATGCTAATATCCATTATCTTAGTGTCACAGCATGATGTCACTTTATTCCTTTTTTTTTAAGAGAACCAATACTAATAATCTGAATAGTTATAAGGTTATATAGAATGCATCTTTTCTAAGTCCACAATCATTAACACTCCCTCTTGGAGTTGAGGGAAGATCAGAAATGCCTTGAGTAAAATGATCTGTAGTCTCATGATGTAATCTTTATCCATGTGCATCTCATCAGTGATTCTATCCACGAGTTATCTTCATTGATGAACTCCCTCTCAAACAAAATAATCGAGTTTGTCTAAGATGATAGAATCATTTGTTCTTATTCCAAGCTTCCCTTTTATAGTGGATCAAATTTATTCTGAATAGGAGTTTCCTTTCAGTAGAGTGGCATTCAGCTTATTGTAAATTTTCCAAATGTCTCCATATACAGGAACTGAAAAACAATTTTACACCTATCGATGATCATCTCAAATCTATCTACAACGAATATTGATAATGGAGATATTATCATTTTCAAGAAATCCGTATAAAGGCAATCTACAAGTAGGACAAAAAGTCAAATCCACTGTGCACATTGATTCTTCAGATTTTGCCAAATGTTATTACAAGTCAAATAGGTATTCAACCGGTACAAATGCATATTGAATAATTTTGCTCTCCCTTTTAAATTATAGCTCGTAATTTAAACAAGGTCTTTTCTTGCATGCAGTTTCCTCAGAGTCTTTCCCAATGGAAGGAAATTCATGCTTATGCAGTCACTACTAGATTTGACACAACTTTCTCCTTTGCATGCAAAGTTGGTGGTTTAGATGTCACACGTCTCTTTATTTCTCTTTCATATTATTTACTAATACTTCTCAAATACTCTGAAAACTGAGCAATACCATAGCGAGATTCTCAATTCTCCATGATCGAATCCATATTCAATCTCCTCTACTATAATATAATATAAAGAGTAAAGATGGTAACCATTCCTCCAATCCACGCTCTTCTAAATTATAAATAAAATGGTACCGGTGAATCATCCCTCTCTAACCTACACACATGTTTGAGCAGGCTTCCTTATTGGGTAGTCATGCTTTACTTAATGTGAACTTTCCTGGTTTGAACAATTAAGCCATGGTTATTCTGGTG
The DNA here is from genome assembly GCA_028749045.1 of Cupressus sempervirens. NCBI lineage: Eukaryota > Viridiplantae > Streptophyta > Pinopsida > Cupressales > Cupressaceae > Cupressus > Cupressus sempervirens. Next base: position 560,667,685 of record CM053785.1, on the reverse strand, counting down.
GCCATAGACACGTGCCCCTGTAGTGACCCTTGACCCTTGGTCTTTTCTTGAATGAATGAATGAATTTTCCCATCTTCAATCTCTAACTGAACTGACTATGCATGTCATGAGCTGCCAAGAAAACTTTCTAACTTGTTGCCATCCCCTTCTAGAAGAACACATAAGCAATTACCAGGAACTGACAAACAATTCCATATACTTTCATCCTTGTTTTCAAATATTTCCTTTCATAAGGTGAGCCCATATAGAAAATATAACACACGAATCAATTTTCATCCTTCATAAGATTGTTGACTGTAGAGATCTATTGAAGCATTCACAAATAATTTGAATGTCAATACACTGATTTCCTTCCTAGAAAGATAGGGAAGCAATACATATTGATGATTTTACTCTGCGCAATATCTATACTGAGTGCTCACCGCCTTCTTTTCCTTAATCGTACAACCATCATAAAGGAGACAATAATCTGTATATTATCGATTGCTAATTAAGTGGATATAGTATCGCCTCAAAGAATTTTTATTTGAGACATCACAACTCCCTTCCCTATGTTGATTATATAATCGATTCAATTATTTATGCTTGAACTCTGCATTTATTATCCATGTCACATATTCGATTTATAGAATGTTGTACCAACTTCTATTTTGCTGAGTTATCCTGCTCCATCGATGAGTCAGAAGACTTCACAATATTTGGAAAGCTCCAACCAAGCCGTGGACTTTATATATTTCATGGCTTAAATAAATTTATGATCGCTGACAGGGGTGTTGTTTAGACAAATGATGTCTTTAACGCTCCGCTCATCCATTCTTCTGGAACTATGTTTATTATGCAACCTTTCTACTTCGTTCCTCCATGTTGGAAGAGCACATGCATTATATCCATCTAAGCGACATTGAAAACGAAGAGATTCATGCAGATGGTGAAGAGTTTGATGGTTACAAACACCAGATCAACAGTATTTACTATGAATTAATTCATAAAACAACTAAAAAACTTCAACGATATGAACTGTCGACATCTATAGACATCCTTAGTGACTCCAAGACATCTCATGTATAAAGACATGTCATCAAAAATGCTAGCCGTGACACAAACAATGCCATATCACTCATGAGGCCATACGACTGCTTCAATAAAACACTAATTTGATATTGCACTTTTCTCACATGTCTAAGAAGACTTCCCATGCAACTAGCATAACTGCTCTTAAATGTGAAGGCCTGAACACAACCCTCATTTGGTTAATGCATCTGACTTGGCTTGCTCACGGGAGTGCTTATTGTAAACTTAGGGCAACAACTTAGATTCCAGGTGCTTCAAATTGGTCACACCACCGTGCTTGCAGAACTGGAAGGAGATAGCCGAGCGTAATTAACAAGTGGTGATAATCTTAGAAAGGTTGTATATTTCTATCATTTGAGGAAGGGCATGACACGCCTACTTATGAAGATCTAAGATGCACTTCTTGGCCTCTTCTAGTGTCTGCGGGCTTTCCAAACGTTACCACCGATCTTATCGGTGATGTCATTTTCCTTAACTCCCTTCTCTTCCATTTTTTGTTTCTTGCTTCTGATGGCTATTTCATTTTACAGATATTTTCACCTTACGTATAAAGATCTGTCCTTGGGCGAGGCCGTCTTTTCCAAGATCTTGCATCTTTATTTAGGCTCAGCGTGCTCTAATAATATTTCTGCAGTTCTGAAGAATTAATTGAAATTACATACCATATTGAGGTCATGGATCTTCTGCAAAAGTTTACACTCCTTATAGACGATTCTATTTGGGCAGATTGCTAGAAGAGCAGACTTATAGATTTCGGTGTCTTCTAATCTACAATCTAGCCCTCCCTTATACCTGACTCAAAGGGCATGTTCATTTAATATACATGTCCATTGAATGGACATGTCCCTCTCTAGGTCGGCCTACTTCAAAACATGATTTTTTTCCTCAAGATTGGTGCCCATTCCAAGAGTTACTAATGGTTAGTAACTAACTAACCACACTAGTAAATAAGAAGGCTTATAAAAGCCACAAGGCAGATGCCGATCTGTCTAGAGGGGACAATATGTTCAGTGACCAATACTTAAGGGAACTCATGCATCCAGATCAGACTGATCTGAAAAACGGAACACTTGTCTTGTCAAAGTTACAAGGAATAACAGCAGCATCATATCGGATCAGACATTGCCTTCATCCCTGCATTTTATGCTGGGATGACTATTGGGAGGCCAATGTAGCATCTGTTGGGGCCTGCGATACATGCTAGCAGCCCAACTGAGGAATTTTGGAAGACACATCTCAGCAAAAGTCCCCCTTGCACGTCATTTGCACTCAATGTTCTGCATTCTTGAGGATGGCCAAGGCATTCATTTCTTGCGGCTGAGTTTGGCATTAAGGAGAAGGCATTTTGGTGGCACGGGTTGGCAGTTTAATCTGCAATCCAGATGCCATTAATAAACATGTATTTATGATATATGGTTTTCAAAATAAAGTGCAAAGAAATTCTATTCCGCTGTAGTCTGAGTTTATATCCTCATTTCAAACTTATTGAATTTATCACATATCAACATGGAAAATACAAAACAAATTAGAAAACATTTAAATAATTGCAAATAATAGATTGTGTATCAAAATTCAAATTGGGGAGCCAGTTTGGTTCTTTACAAAATGCTCTAATACCACTACAATGAACTGCTCATTCTAAACTCAAACACTTTGAATGAAACCTTTATCTCTGTGTCTTCTTTTTTTAGAGTGTATTTGCTTGCTTGAAATGGTTTTAACTGAAGCTTAAATAGTTGCAAATGATTATTAATAAATCAAGGTGAAGAATTGGAACACAAATGCAATCCTTTTTAATGATTTGAAGGCATAAATACGATTTTTACATGTGAAATGCCCATCTACAACCAATAGACATTTTAACAAACATTTGGCATGCAATCAAACTTATTAAATAGAAAACCTGGCAATTATAGATTTCCAACATTGAATTCCTTGGTGGTAGATGAAACAAACATTGGTCCTTATTAATGAGTTGCAGATCATGTATGCCCAATGCTGTCCCAGAAAACTAATCACAGCCCTTGTGTTGTCAATGCTGCTCCAAGTATGTTGATCGCAGCTGAAAAATATCAATGCTGCTACTGTAATTAAGATCACAGCCCTTCCATATGCATCCAGACGGCATCAATTACTGTGTATTCTTGCAGAGATATGAATGCCTAAGGAAGTTGTCCTTCCTTTCATGAATTTGCAGCAGTGATAATTAATTTTCAGCAGAACAAATCTCTCACATCTCAGATGTAAGACAGTATGTATTACGAGCTCCAAACACAGTATAAATTATCGATAACACAGCCGCCTAGAAATCTATGCAATTCCCAACACTAAGAGGTAACTTGTATCAAAACCCTTGCAGAAAATGTTGAGGACTATAAGATCTGTGATAGAGTTATAATTTTAATTTATAAACCAGTTATCAGAGACTTTCTGATTAAAATTCTGCAATTGTATGAATGCAAAGATATGTATATAATGTATGTGTTCTTCTCAAATTCCAATCTGTACTTTATATTGCACACTACTAATAATTTCCAACTTGTGATGACTGCACATATAAAAGAGATGATTGCTGGTAAATAGCAGATGAAATAGATAGTAATATTGCCTTGTTATTGATGTGTTCTCCATTGCATTGATTCAATAATATATATAAATATATATATATATAAAAGGGAATAGTCACATTTGTGTAAAGAAGTGACCCTACATGTTATGTAGGGTCATGTTCCTACATAAATATAATTAAAGTATAAACCATAACTAAACTCAATAATATGACAAGAACATTATACTAGTAAAGGTCCTAAGTCTAGGCAATTCTCAAATGTAAACCCAATAGTATTCTGAGCATCCACAATAATATTATTGCAATATGGATCGGTCGATAATATGGATACATTCAATGACATTAATGTCATATTATTAATGCTTGATGAATGAGATAAAATAATCAGACTCGCAAAGTAACAAGAATCGGAATCGGATCGAAATCGGCAAGGCCGAATCAAATCGTGAATCGGCCATGAATCGGAATCGAATCGGCCATGAATCGGAAAATTTAAAAAACCCTTGAAATTTAGTGAGTAACTTATTTCATAAACCCTTTATCGCTGATTCGATTCACCGATTCACAAAAAATCATTTGGCTTGAATCGAATCGCCGAATCGCGTGAATCGCATGAATCGCCGTGATTCTTGGAACTATGAATCAGAGTATATAAATATGCAACTGGATCTGGGCTTGATCATACTGCATTAAATAGCTTAATCTGATCTGTGATGTCAGTATGTAAAGGAGATTAGAACACATACATATATATGTGTGTGTGTGTAAATACATTTTACATACTACCACCATCTTTAACAGATCCGACTCAAACTATACTTTAGCACTCCCTCTTGGCAAAGGAGGATATGATCAATTTCTCTCTCAATAATCTCATATTCATGTTTGCATCAAAAATGCTTATCAACAAGTATATCCTTTTAATAATATAGATTATCTGATTTCTGGCACATTCCAGGACAAGAACACAGTCTATTAGATAATCAATCTTGATCACAACAATATATAGTTTTAAGAAGAATCATGATCTCCGGCCTACTTTGGGACTAAGGTAGTCTATCATGATTCACTTATTGTCATGATTTTTGGCACAGTACAGGACAACAAGTTAATGTAGTCTATCATGACAATGGATCAAGAACTCAAGAAATTAACAACACAAGTAGCATCATGATTTCTGGCTCACTCCAGGACGACAATGAAATGAAGTCAATCATGACACTTTTGCTATCATAATTTCCAGCACATTCTGAGACAACAACTTAATGAAGTCTTATGATTACAAGTCAATCTATTGTTAAGGTCGTCACCTTACAATAGCAACCTCACAAATACATCAATGAAAGATCATCACCTTTCATGGCACAAATCCACATGTGCAAAATAGTAACTCTCATGATATCCACCATGAACCAAGTCAGATGGTTGATTCACCATAGCTGCTCTTAGAGGGTGGAACAAGGGTTTTCACCTCAAACTTCTCCCTCTTAATCTGATATTGACATTCAAACCTCCTCATACAAGGTTGCCTCTGATGAAGTTCAAACTCTCTCTTTATGTAGAAGGATATTCATAATCTCAATCATCAAGGATATTATTCACTTCAAGAGCCTCACTTTATTCAGCCTGATTGATTCTACACTATATTTGGTAGCATGCCTAATGTAGCAATCTTCTTTTCCTACAAGAACATCCTCAAAGAAAAAGGAAAAAACCAAGGCAAATAACTCTAAGAGACTACAAAATAAATGTCTTACTTAAAGATAACAAATACTTATCTGTACACCAACATCCTTGATACATGTTGCTCCAATGAAGGTCAATATGCATCAAATCAAATGATGGTTCATATCTCTTCTCTCCTCTAAAGATGGTATAAATGGGAACAAAACATTGGTTATTATTCCCCCCACAATGTAAAATTCCTAGTCATTCCAATTTGTAGAGTTTCAATCACTATCAAGTCCAATCAGAGATAATCATGACAATCTTTCCTCCTTTTGTGCTCGATACTTATCAGTCTACAAATGATCCCACCACAGGAATGCATGCCCTTTCAGTTTCATGTGCAGGCTTGTTTCACCTTCCTATCTTCCTTTGTGTCTTTCATGACATTATTTAATCCTTGCATGTTCGATACTTATCAGTCTATAAATGATCCCACCACAGAAATGCATACCCTTTTAGTTTCATGTACAGGTATGTTTCACCTTCTTATCTTCCTCTGTGCCTTTCTTCTTCTTGGTTGAGCCCAAGTTGAGTATCTCCTACTATCACCTCATCCTTGTTGTTGTTCTCTTCATCGAGTTCATATGGGTAGAATTAACTCATAGCATCCCCCTTTCGAGATTACCAAATCTATGCACTTGTTTAACTAAACCTTTTGGGCTTAAAGTGATTCAAGTGAGAACCTTAAGTATGAAATAAATAATTTACATCTCAAGTCCCTGAAAAATAATTGTGTGACTACATATCTCATGGGTAACTTGCTTGAATCATAAAATCCATCATTCTTTTGGCTTGCAAGACCTTTTAGAGTGTCGGTTATACACCCTTCATTTATTTATTCATTAAAAAATAGTAGGTTATAATTCCTTTGATCAATTAGATTACCATTTTCTTGGCCAAGCCATTAAATCATTATGACCTCCAGATTCCTGGTGAGAGTATCAATAGATGAGAAACAAATTCCATTAAAATCTGTGATTAAAGTTTAAACTCATTACTCTTCTATCTTTATGTCAAGATACACCAATAGCATGATCTCCCACCGAGCTATCAGAAGGTTCAACTCTGAAATTCGACCATACTTGGATGACTCTTGTACTGGGCTAAAATTGCAGATTTTTAGTTTAGACCATAGTCATTTCTGTCAAAATGACCCAAGTCTGCTTCGACAAATATATGTTCCTCAGACAATGAAGACAAAGGTTTCCTAGGAATTAAAAGTTGTTTTCCTCAAAAAGCAATTTGATTCTATATATAAATCTTCTTGTCTATAATTTGCTGTGAAGTGGGGATGATGCCCAACATAGTCCAGTCCAGTTCTTCCGCTCAATGTTAAATAAGCAGTGGTTGGTATAGTTAATATAGTTAATATACATTGTATTCCTTTCTATTTGAATTGGCCATAACAAACAATATAAAATAAAGAACCGATCATGCTTTCTAAGCTCTCATCCTCTATCTGCAATGAATGAATCTGAATTTGTGTCCTTTTATTTATTTTTATTTTTTCACTTAGTCTTCTTTTAAGATATATTGTTATTGCTTCCATTGGTACGTAGCTACAGAGGAATTTAATGTCATGTGTCTTACCTTGGGTGGAGAGATTTTGTCTGAAATCTACATAGGATATGTATAATGTTAATCCAGAAACCATGAATACTGATGTGTAAATATATTAATTAACTTTCTCCTATTGTGAACTTGTGTATTCCACGCCCAGTTCCTCTTGTCTCTGACGGGATTCCTGGTCCCTCTTCCGTACTTTATTTGACCATCGCACTCATCATTAATTTTAATCTAAGATTAGACACGCCCAAGTCTATCTTCTTCTGTTTGTCTGAAACATGAATTGCCCTTGCTATGTAATCAGATCACTTAAGTCACCATCTCTTTTGGCTGCCACATTTCTGTGAATTTCTCTAGTGGTCATTATCCCATGAATGCACATTTCTCTCTGATATGTATTAAAACATAACAATCGAAACACCAGACAAGTCATATAAGATCATCGTTGATTTATAGTTATGTATCGTTGATGACTCGATGCTTTGTATATGCCCTTTCCTTCAATTCTGTGAATATCTTGTTTACTGGTTGTTGAACTTTCAGAAGCTGTCCAAGTGAACTCCTAGGAGCCGTCCAGACTCCAATCAACCTTTCACCACCTGATGCACACTAATGTTAACAGTGACTCTCTTGTTAACTGTAAAATATTCCTAGCAACCAATGACAAATATTGTGTTACCCACTCCCACAGGTTACCAACCCGAGCTCCCTTGATCCCAGTATTAATTTTGTTCTGATAATAGTATGTTGTGAGTCTCTGGCAATGGATATGTATTATGAAATAAAAATGTGTTTCTTTAGAACTTTTGAAACCAATACTGAAACAGCCTTCTTTTACCAATTGATTCAGCGTGCATAATGAAACAATCTTCAAAGATTGATTTCCTTTGATGGTAACCACTTGCGTAAGGAGGTCCTCCATGTACTGCAATTAAGTATGAACTGGTTTCTTATCCTTCGTTGTTATCATTCATACCATACACTGTAATGTAGTTATCAAATTAATGAGGTCTCAGAAAATGTTTCATTGTGCATGGTATCGCTCCCCTCAATATGTTCAAACGAACGTTCAAATCTACATGCGATCGTATATAAATTTACACTGAGAAGGGACTCTTAATAAATCGGTCTTGGTGCAAATGACTAGAGGTGTTAAGACTCCCACAGCAATATTCCCGATACAAGCTTCATCAATATTAATATCAAAATAATGCAGGAAGCTCTGCACTTCAATCAAAAATATTTTGAGATATCACAGGTATAGATGTCTTTCCTCATGACATGAACCTTTGGATTAAATAGTGCTCTAAAGAGGATGCACAACCAATCAATTTTTCCATGCAGAAAAATGAAGAGACTATTCAGTATTAAATTTCACAGCCTGCTCTATACCATTGGTCAGTCATTTCCTGAGAGTTTTTTTATTTTTTTTGAACAATTGACAACTTCAACGCCCATGAATATTATTTCCCATCGTGATATTGGTACTCAACCACAAGCAGGTAGGGGAAACAATTTGTCTTTAGGATCTTCCTTTAAGCAGTAAAGCTTTCTTCAAAGGAACCTCGCTCTGACACCTTGTTAAGGAATATAAGATCTGTGATAGAGTTATAATTTTAATTTATAAACCAGTTATCAGACACTTTCTGATTACAATTCTGCAATTGCATGAATGCAAAGATATATATATATATATATATATATATATAATGTATGTGTTCCTCTCAAATTCCAATCTGTACTTTATATTGCACATTACTAATAAATTCCAACTTGAGATAACTGCAAATATAGAAGAGATGATCGCTGGTAAATATCAGATGCAATAGATAGTAATATTGCCTTGTTATTGATGTGTTCTCCATTGCATCGATTCAATATATATATTAAAGGGAAGTCACATCTATGTAAAGACATGACTCTACATGATGGTAGGGTCATGTCCCTACAATAATATAATTAAACCATAACTAAATTAATATGATAAGAACATTATACTACTAAAAGCCCTATCTAAGTCTAGGCGATTCTCAAGGCAGGCCCGATAATTCTGGGTGCTCATATACAATGTAAACCCGATAGTATTCTGAGCATCCACAATAATATTATTGCAATATTGATCGATTGATAATATGGATACATTCAATGACATTACTGTCATATTATCAATGCTCGATGAATGAGATAAACTAATCAAAGCATATAAATATACAACCTGATCTCAGCTTGATCATACTGCATTAAATAGCTTAATCTGATCCGTGATGTCAGTATGTGAAGGAGTTGGAAACACACACACATATATGTATAGATATACATACATATATGTATGTGTAAATACATTTCACATACTGGCATTGGATTTATCAGATACGACAGAAGCTATACTATAACAGAAAAAACATCCAATCAGCTTGTTCCCAGCAGATAAGGCAATTGAATGATATACTTCAGCATCATTTAAACAAATTCACTGGTATGCACACCCAGCTCAATGTGCAAACAAAATCAAAGATATTTCTTCTCAGCTTGAAGAAATATTCTCAAATCCTCATCACCCAATTTTATCAAACATATCATAGAATGAATTATTTTCTACAGAAGAATTTGGGTTCTTTTTCAATCAGAAGCTTTCAGTTAACATTTTCAAACAAATAACTCTTAAGCTAAAAGCTTCATAAGGACACTTTTCACTTAAAAGGCTTCTTCAACCCACCTTTCACTAAAGCATAGCTTTCAAAACTAAGGATTATATTCCATGTAAAATAATGATTAAATTTTAACACGTCCACTAGGTGCGCAAAAACAATTTATAAAACTTAAACTCAATATATACTCCTGAAAGTACCAATATCATCACCAACTGAATATAGAGCCTAGGCCTGCCAAAAATGGAAACATCCATCACTGACTTGCTAAAACTAGTAAGCTGATCGCTATGGACCCTATAATTATCCTGCCAGACCACGAGGATCACAATGATGGATTGGCCTCATTGACTGCCTGCCAAATGCTAAAAATAGGAGACATTACACATATTAAGGATCAATTTCCATTTCTCATTCCACTTCTTCTCCCTCATCAAAAAAAGACTTCTTGTGTTCTAATGGTGCTAATCCAATTAACTTCAATGATAAAACACTTCATTTCTCATATCCTATACTTAAAAGGCCTTATGCTATAGAATTCAATAATATTGTTAGATATGAATAAAAAGGAAAAGCTCTTTGACCCTATGAAGATAGTATCCCAAGCCCACTTAAAGATTAAACCATATGTAACCTTGCATGTTCCTAAATATATCTTCATTGTCATTCCTATATTTCTTCCTACTTATTGGCATAGTATAGTTAGAAAATATGCTAACACAACCTTCCCGTTTTTATCCCATATTCCCTAGCCTATGATCTTATTAAACTTTTACTCCTATTCTACATTGCATGTTCCCATGGTCTTCTCTTCATTTTTCCATGTGGCCTAATAGATGGCCTCCCTATAATACATTCACGCTCTTGTCCCTGTTTCAGATCATATGTCAATATGGTTTTCTTTTCTCTTACCATGATCTCTCACATACAACCTTATTATTCCTATTCCAAATCATGGGACATATTTTTTCTTCACTTACCATTATCTCTAGCACACATCTATCTCATTCATATTCCAAACCATATGGCATAATTTTATTTTCTCTTGCCATGTCATTAGGATATGACACTTGTTCTACTTCCCACTTCTATCATTCTATGTTCCCTTTATATGCTATATTTATTCTCCATAGTCCATTGTTCTACTAAAAATGACAATCACTCTCTTTCCTAGTCTTGTTGAATTGTGTTCTTGTTCCCTTATTGATACTCCTCGCACCTTATTATATTTTTTCTACATACACATGTTCTACCATACTTCCCTACTTCATTTGTTGTGGTTCCACGTATCTCCCTACATATTATGAATCCTCTTTTGAGGTCAATCCCAAGGGGGCATGTTTGGAAAAACTACTTTTCATTTTCAATCCTTCTTTTCCTATTTAATCAAGAAAATTCATATCCACTAATCAGTCTATTACTAGATACCTCTTCTTTATGCATAGTCCCATTCTATGAGGAAGCGGGATGATGATCCTGGATTAATGATCATAATGGTACAATCCTATTGGGACTAACTGTTGAAGTTGATGAAAGATCAACCCCACAGCTCCCAAGAATCACGTGTATGCAAACACTTGTCACTGAAAGAGAGAAGCAAAAACTATGGAAGCTGGAATTCCCAGATCCATAGATGAGACATTCTTCATGACCAAAAAGATAAATTGCTATAATCAAAAGTGAATTAATGTTACAAAGAGATCAATCCTTATAAAAGGAGATCAAAACCCTAATAGGTAAAACCTAGGTTGCATGATAATAATTAATTAAAGAATTAGTTGTTATATGCCTAAAGTTTAGCTTAAGTAAACTAGAGATAATAAGTGACTTAATAATTAAATTAATATGATTTAATTAATAAGAAAATACTTATTTACTCTAACACCCTCCCTTAAGATAAACTTAGGGAGTAGCTAAAACTCTAGAAACTACTACTGAAAGTAAATTTGGGTCCCGACAACAAAAGCTTGATCAAGTACCCAAGCACAACCAAATCTCTAAAAAAAGAGGAGAAATAAAGAAAACCACATGGGAAAACCCTATTCCAAAAAGAGATGGAAAGAATGTTCAAGAAGATAGGAACAAAAGGATGATCGTGAAGAACACCACTAAAGCACAAAGTTGCAAACACTGCCAAACTGTTGATCTGAAGAACCTTCACTGTATAGAACATAACCAGATAGAGAAGACTAAGTCTGAAGAGTTGATCAATCGAAGATGGAAGGTATCTTTATGGCCTCCAAAAGAAAGGAATGAAAGAATGTCTATATGGTAAATGATTTATCTCACTGAAATGCATAGGTATCCAGCCATTACAATTGCTTAGTACACAAGATAAAATAGTCAATACATAGCTCACTCCATCAAACCAAGAAAAAAATAGAAGCAAAATAACCCCCTATAATGCTGAGAGGTAAGACATGAACACTGAAACTGAATGCAATATCTCTTGCAAAAAGAAGAACCAAGAACATCAAGAGTGCAAAAGAAGTACAAACACTTATAATGGCACATGTCATTGACACATCATGAGGCTAATGTCGTGGAAGGAACACTCACTTGACAAAGGAAGATAGCGAATATGGCCAACATGAAACCCCCTAAGGCACTTTATACTATAGTGCGAGTATGACAAAACACAAAGATCTCCAAGATCTTGAATTGCAATAGAGTGTCGCTTTATCTCAGTGGGTTTGCAAAAATACTACAACATGATTTCAAAAAAGATCAAAAGAAACATAAGCCTAGTATAACAAACAGTACAACCCATGATGAATCATTTGAAGCAATGAAATCAATCTCCAGACCTGAAACAACCAAGATACCCACCAGAATGCAAAAAAGCAAAAAACTGAATGGGATGTGCCTAGAGCAAAATCTAGAAAATAGAATGCCTCAAATGTCTCTCGGAGTGCAAAATAGAACCATCAACTTTGACTACATAAACTGGCAACCAAACAACATCAAAAGTCCAAATAAACTGCACCATCATGACGGGCTCAAAACCTACTTTTTGACGATATCTCGTTTGCGAAAAACGAAATCCGAATGAGCAAGTTATGACCAAAAAGCCACATGTAGGTCAAAAAAGAGTTGGAAGGGCAAAATTTTAAAAAGATCACCGCCTCGAGATCCATGCCAAAATGCATCAGAAAGTGTGACAGTTTCATATCAAAACTATCTCAATTTGCAGGCCAAAAAATTTTGATTTACGTGCCAAAATCTTGATTTGCGTTCCAAAAAATCTCAATTTACGTGCTAAGAAGCTAGATTTTTCGCGCCAAAAAATCTCGATTTTCGTTCAAAAAAATCACAAAATTGTTGACTCCAGAAACGTCCCCAATTGAGGAGCAAAATTTTTTTGCCTCAAATTCCAACTGTGTCCAAATTGGACAAATTTTATATGAAAATAACGGTTTTTAGTTGCTCTGAGCTCAACGGTGAGGTTCGTTTGGGCTCAAAGTGGCTAGAAAAATGGTGTCCCCCAAATTCAATACAAAAAAATTCTTAAAAATGAAACCCTCTGAAAGAAAAAAAAAAAAAAAGAGATCTAAAAGGCAAGCCAAACTTCTCATAAACAAAATAGGGGCATGAAGATCTGGAGGTTTGATACCATGTTGAAGTTGATGAATAATCAACCCCACAGCTCCCAAGAATCACTTGCATGCAAACACCTCTCATAGAAAGAGAGAAGCAAAAGCTATGGAAGCTAGAATTCCTAGATCCATAGATCAAACATTCTTAATGAGCAAAAAGATAAATTGTTATAATCAAAAGTGAATTAATGTTATAAATAGATCAATCCTTACAAGAGGAGATCAAGACCCTAATAGGTAAAACCTAGGTTGCATGATAATAATTAATAAAAGAATTAATTATTATATGCCTAAAGTTTAGCTTAAGTAAACTAGAGATAATAAGTGACTTAATAATTAAATCAATATGATTTAATTAATAAGAAAAAACAACACTAACTCCACTCTTATTGAACCCTTTGTGCACTCTTATGTGCATGTCATACATTCACATGTCTTTATACCCACTTCCACTCCTATTAATGTTGGAAATTCAAAATTGTAAATACCAATATCTGATTGTTATTTTATCAATTAGCATACAAATAACTAATTAAAAATTTTGCCCTTATATTTTCTTTCAATTATGCAAATATTTTTCTATTTATTGAAAAGTTGTTGGAGACTTGGTGTGGTTAACATCAAGACATCTAAAAGATGCATTTAGTGGACTAATAAATTACTCAATGTGCCAAGGATGTCTTGTTGATTTTAAAAACTTAAATGTAACCAGAATAATCAAAAAATCCATACTCTCGAGGATGTGATGAAAACAAGTAGAAAAAGAAGGGGTTAAAATGGGGGGTGTGCCCTTTAGATCCCACCATGCATAAATGTTTAGGCTAGCCCTAAAAGGAGAGTGTCATATTCCCATTCAAATTAGTACCTACCATACAAATCTTAGTAATTGAATATTTGATCATAACTATAAAGTAGGAAGAACAAATGACATAAGCCAAGAAGTAATTACCTGAGAACTTTGAAATGTCAAGGTGGGTTGTTGTTTAGGAAATTGGATTGGTAAGATGAAATGTACCTGCAATATCCCAATTTATGTATTAACAAGAAAAAATGCACAAAAGGAACTTAAGAAAATTTTATTAAGATAGAAGCTGAATTTTGGAGAAGGGGAAAATAAAATAAAACCAAACTTCTACTCAATCAAAGGTCACATGTATATGTCTTCTAGTTGCTATTTAAAACGATCATAATGCCAATCACAAAGTTGTTAAGAATGTTAGATAAATCATTGAGATGGGAAAACATAGACATAGTTTATGAAAAACTTATGGATTCAACAATAAACTATACCTAGATGCTATTATATCCATTATAAAATTAATCGTACCAATTTTCAATTGGCATGATAAAATTTTATACTAAATTAGACTCAAGAAATTAGTAATTCAGCCAAATACATTATATCTATAGGACCTAAGATATTATTAACAAGGAAACTATGCAAACCCTTATTAGAATCAAATACATGAATCTGGTTGACTCTTAACACAGAATATTTTTAAAATAATCATCAGCCGCTCTACTTCATATTTGCTGTGTGGAGGTATCTCAAAAAGAAAAAACTGTTACATTACTGAATCATGTATTCCAATTGGAAATGAAACTGAAAAAGCTATAGAGTACATACAACATACACTTGGACACTTGTATACTTCCCATAGCTTCATAAATAAATTTTCTCTTGATTTTTATTGTTTTTTTATGAGGTATCTTGCAATACAAGTCATACAAATATGTTTAAATGAAAATGGTTTGTTGTCTTTTAGAAAGAAAAACATGATAAAAATACTATTATGAAATCTACAATACCAGAAAGGTGAAGGGTCCTGTCGCAGCAAGGGCAGATACTCTCCTGCAAAACACCTGATTTCCAATATAATAAGAACTTAGTACTTTGGATTAAACAAAGTTCTATAAAGGAACATCAAGAAATCAAATAGTGTTTCTAACAAAAAGAAACAAGAGATGCAGGGAAAATCCCACCGTCTCTGCCTCCAATGGCCTGCCAAAATGTGGAACTAAAGCTTCAATAAATGCTCTTCGTAAATTGACTGATGTTATTGCTTCGGACAACTGTTCCATACCATTCCAGAATCAATATAGCTCAAAAGAATATGATTTGTTATAGAAAGGTTCACAGGAGATATGAAGGGAAACTTGAAAGCTCTAAAAAGAAAATGGAAATACATGCATATGAAGTCAGGATTTCCAGTAAATTAAAAACTACAACATTCGAGGATAAAGAGAAGACGAATCATAACCTTTAATGTTTTTATGACTACAGAATAAAAATGCCTTGATTCAAAAAATTACATCACATTTTCCAAACAGTTTCCCTATTCTAGCAGTATACTAAACATTTACAAGTATTAATTTACACAAGACTATTTGGAATATGTTGTTAATTTCTTCTAACAATCTCTATTTGCCTCTAATCCAGAAGATATGATTGATTTGGAAAAAAAGATGTTCAAATGAGAAAATATCATAGACAATGAACCAATACAAAGTGTACATGTGCACAATCTAGATTCCACCAGTGTTGGACCTTGATGCATTGATAGTAAATAATGACTAAAGAATGCTGAAGGAGACACCTCATTCCATGGAATAAAGTGGTGATACAGGGTCATATCATGTTGTCAGCATTTTAATTTTCTCATTGAAGACAAAACAAAACAGAATTGTGTGAAAGATAAAACCTTACATCAAATCATTTGGCTCTCATTCTAACATTTAGACCATTGGGGCCATGTCCTAAATGTGCAGCTCTGTTGTAAAGAATGAAGGTCGGATAGTTTTGCATAGTCATGTTCCTCTCAAATTTCTAAGCAATTTCAAAACAAATTTGAGTTTGCAAGCAGAAGTTATGATTCTAAGAATGTTATCGTCAAAGTCACATAGTATTCAACTTAAGTCTTTTCGGCAAGCTTTTAAACCCATTTAATTGATTGCTGGGTGATTGCTGGGTCATTTTTTTAACTTGAGAAGGGTTTCTAATAATCCTATTCAGCAAATTTATCTTACAAAAATCAATTCTGAACAGCACTAGCATAAGTGATTTGAAAGTGCCATTTTATTCAAAAATAGCTACAAGAAATACTGCTGGCACACAATTGAAATAATATTTCAGTTTGGAATTTGACTTGTATTCGTACTATGGTATGCTGAAGGATAGCTTATATACATCACACGGAGAAGAAGGTTACACAAATGGTAAATACTTTTGAGACATTGAGGTACACTGCAAATGTAGGCAATGTCTATATGAGCAAAGGAGTGTTTTTAGAGGTATTTCAAAGATCTTTAGGCATTCTTGGGGTTGGTTCTGTACCTGATCAATCATTGTACCCTCTATACTTATTTATTGCTTAGTCAAACAAGGGTATTTTGTTCTACAGAATTAGAGGATTTTTTTAGCCTAAAGTGGGTTCTTCTTCGAGGTAAATGCAATTTCTAGATTTGTGCATAATGTTCCTTTATATTCCCATTGTTGTTATTTATATCTCTATTTGAGCGATTTGCAAATGTTGAACTTGTAGTTCATCTTTTATTAATTGGATTTTCTATGCTTCATCTACTCTTGGGATGACTCCTGCCAGCAACTCTTGCGATGATTCCTACTGGAACTTCCGCACAATCAGCCCCCACAACTTTGGTCATTTCTGCTACGATCATGTCCGCCATTAGAGCCTTCACCTAGGCTTTGTGTCCGCGGGTCCTAATCGCGTGTTTGAATTTGGTTTTCTTTCAGTTGCTTCCCAAGTCTTCATTTTGCTCCTCCCTCCTTTCTCTGTCATGTGTGGTTGTTTCACTTTGCTATTTTCTGTGTTCTCGTGGCTCTTCCATGAGATTTTACATATCAGGTGTTTCACTTCGTTGTTTCCTGTATTTTTGTAGCTCTTCCACGTGGTTTTACTTGTCCACATGCTAGTGTTGTGTGAGTTGTGTTTGCCTTTGCGTGGATACCCTTTTGTCGCGCGCGACTGTTTTTATTTCTCTGTCATTGCACCCTCACGCATTCGCTCTTGTTCTTGGCATGCTCGGAGTTGCAGACTCCTTTCAACCTTGATTTGTTCACACACTGGTCTCCTTCCTTACTCAGGGGTAACTCAGTGTTTGCGTCGAGGGTGGTGGTTCTTCTCTAACAAAATTTCTACTCCATATCCCTTGTTTACGAGCACAGAAAGATTACAGATTATTGTCTCTTCGTTCCTTTGCAGTGATTCAGACTACTCCAAGCTACTACTTGCATCTAGACAAATGCACTTTCCAGCTTCTCTTCCCTCTGCTAACCTCCTATTGTCTTCTACTGCTAGCCTAGACATGGGGACCTCTGAGTCTTTTGTCATGCCTTGCCCTATTTCAGTCCTAGCTTCTACTGCTATTCCAGTGCCATCCTTCACATACCAGAGGCTCTACGACGAACTAATCAAAATGGAGGCTGAGAACCAATGTTCAGAGGATACAGTCCAAACACTATCAAAGACCATCGCTGCTATGAAAGTTTAGGTAGATTCCAACATGTCAACCCTCTGCAATTTCTCAACCACTCTCATTTCCGAAACAAGAGACATCAATACCCACTTTGACACAGTCGTAAGGCAACTAGGGATCACGACACTTTCAGAGAACAACAGAATGAACTCGTGGTCAGCACACTTCTTTTCCGTCTGAGACTATCATGTCCCCTTTCCAGAGTAGACATCAGAGACGATAGAGTTGGCCTATCATTAGAGTCTTGTAGGCTGACGGTGGTGTTTAGGGACTCAGTCAAGGTACACAGTGTTCAGATCTGGAGTTTCAGACAATAGGAGAGCAGTTGAGAGTAGATCCTTAATTGTAGGAGTTTCCTACATTTTAGGAGGTGGAGATTGGTTACATTCTTGAGTCTCTACGAGATCATTCTATGGTTTCAGTTTCGAGAGATTTAGAGACATACCTATTTTTTAGGAGTATCCCTATTTTTGAGGGATGAGACTGTTAGTTATTTCACATTATCCGGCATCAGTCACAGGAGGTGACAAGATCAATTTCACCTCGTAGAGGTGTTTTGGGCTATCAGTTCGCTATTTGGGAAATATTTTAATATATCTAAATATTCTCCAAAGTTAGCATTTTAATAATTTAAATAAGGCTAAGTTATAGCCATTTTGGAGTAATAAGGGGTTTTTTGGCCTCATCTGGATGAGTATCCCTCGGTGTAATAGCTCATTGGAAAGGTCCTGAACTTTTCTAAATATATCTCTTTTGACTCAGAGCATTTCGGTGAACGGATTTCTTTCTATTGGGAAAAAAGTCAATTTTTGGATACTTGACCGCTTTAAAAATGAGAAATATATTATTTTATAACCTAACGCCACATGGAAACATTTTTAGGGTTCGAGCTAAGTATGGTGGGTTATAAGGAGGTAAAGAGAAAGTTATAATTCATTATTGACATATTACATCTTGGATTTGCAATTTGGGCTCTGATTGAGCTTTCAGAGCTTGGGACGCCAACCCCACTTGCTTTGCCTGTTTGGGACGTAGCCCCCAAAATAGTGGTTTGGATTTTTTGATGTCAAAGGCGTCTTGGAGATTGTGCATTGTTTCTTCTTGGGAACGCAGTATTAAATCAAAGTTTCAGCTGGGATTTGGGCATTCTATCCACATGTGGGCACTTTGCAGCTGTACGGAAACACCTGGCAGCCATATTCTTTCCCACGTGCAGCATTGGAGAGCAGGAATCTAGTCATATCTTCTTTCTGGGTTCATATTTCTTCTTCACACCTTCAGGTTAGATTTATCCTTGGTTGTAATCATCTGGATATTATTGTAAATCTTCATC
The DNA here is from genome assembly GCA_028749045.1 of Cupressus sempervirens. Lineage (NCBI taxonomy): Eukaryota > Viridiplantae > Streptophyta > Pinopsida > Cupressales > Cupressaceae > Cupressus > Cupressus sempervirens. The sequence goes on along the minus strand of CM053785.1, from coordinate 560,648,677 downwards.
CAGTTAGAAACTAGGTTTTATATTTAAAAATCTGCTTGAAGCAAAATTACTTTTGGCTATATTTGAAATATATTTTCAGAACTAGTTCAGGTTATTGTACTTCTGTTATTATTCATTGCAAAATCATCAAAAACATAAAACACTCAAACCCTTCTGCAACTTCTGTCTAGCTCTGCAAGAAAATATTATTAAACAGGGAAAACAAATTTAAAAATAATAAAATTACAGCAGATCAGCAGAAGAGATCCATCAGGGATCTTTCAGGGACCGAGCAGAAAGCCAAATCTTGGGCATCCGTTTGTACCAATACTAAATCTGCTGCTCTCGTGAGTGTGGAAAAGATCGTTAGAGGCAAATTACCGAGGAGCGTTGGGGACGCACCCGTGAGCTTAGCATCTAGGCCTCCCAACTTCCCCTACTTATCCTACGACAACTAGACAATCCTTTCTCCTAGATCAGCTAGGCATCTTAGATATCACATTAGACAAGTATTGGGTGGTACCAGATGGTGCCCTTTTTCTGCGGTTCCTCTCATTTTCTGGCAAGTTAGAGGCTCTTAGATCAAAGAGGAAGTTGTTCCCTCTTCCTTCAAAGATCTTTTACGACGAGGACCTTACTAGAGCACAAGTTGTTGTGCCGAGACACTCTAGGGGTTTGGTTATTGAGGTGAGATGGGCAAAGAAGTTTGCAGTGCTAAAACCTCAGAGCTATTATTTGGGATTCCACTCCTAACGAGGATGGGAACAAAGACCGGCTCCTCTAGCCAAATGAAGGTTTCGCCAAACACTTGCATGGAAATGAACTTTCCTCTGGTTCTCTTCTTATCAATTCTTCGAATGGTAATGGCACTCTTTGGTCATTGCCTAGTTTTTTTCGGATGCGGTTAGTATTGTGGATATTTTTGTTGTAACGAAAACTCATGAGAGTCTAATCTGCCCTGTCCCGGGGTTTTCACGACATCAATGGCTATCCGTTTGTAGATAAGAGGTCCATGTGTCTAGTGTCATCCCAGGTTTGGGTGGTGTGCCTTGTTTGATCAGAGACAACCTCATTACCATTACCGCGATGGTTCACTCTAAAAACTCGGCTAGGTTTATGTGGAACCAAATTAGCCATACTGGTTGCCGTCTTAGAGACATCTTTATAGCAGTCTGTTGTTTCTTGCCAGCCACTTCTCTGTATGCCATACATAGTTCGGTGGATGGAGATCCCTTCTCTAATTCGTATGAATGCATCTCCAAGTTTTTGAGCTTGGGTGAGATCATCATTCTGGGTGACTTCAATGCATGGACTAGAGATCTTCAGACTCCTCCCCATGACCGCACTTCGGATTTGACTTGTACTCGGAAGACTGATCCAGCCCATATAGATTTTCAGCGATACTCTCAAGACTGCTTTGGGCCTCTTTCATGTTACGGTCGCCATCTCCAACTTTGTGAGTCTTCCGCTCTTATTATCCTAAATGGCCTCCCCTACTTCCTAGGTTCTAAGCTCTTCACTTGTTGGTCCCACTATGGGGGTTGCCAAGGGGATGGGTTCCCTCGTCCTTCTTGAGAGACAGTGCTTCTAGTATCACTTTCAAGACACTGCGTCCAAGTTATCTATCTTATTCTCCTTGGTTAGACCAATAGTTCTATAGGGCTTTGTGGTTTGGGGGTTGTTTCTTCTCGATTATGAATGGGCCTCAATCGAGCAGGTCTAGACCCTTCTCCTCTATCGGATTAACATATGTCACCAGTACACTCGACAATATTATTTTGGCCAAGTTCAAGGCTCACCCTTTCAAGCTTAGCACCATCTTCAATTTCATCTACTTCCTTCATTGCCTCAGGAGCTTTGCCGACTTCGTAGATGGTCACCACAAATACTCCTACCTCACATATTGTTCCTCCGTTGATATTGTTAACCCTTATTTGGTGACCAGGGCTCCTTGTCGATATACCCAGGACACTACCTTATTGAGCTCAATTGGGATTGACATAGAGTGTCTCCTGCCTTACCACTTCTCACTGGTGCCCCTACCCATCTCCTCCTCACACAACAGGAATTGAATGGGCACATTAGAATCGATATTTATAGACACTACATCACCACAACCTAGATTAATCCTCTGGTGGGTCTGTGCCAACAAATGACCTACTTTGAGCACTTTGTGGAGATTCGTGAACGGATCATTGTGTGCCCCTTCTACTTGAGAAAACAATGGAGTCATGCCATCCACATTTCTTTGGGGTCTTTTAGACTACAGTTCTCACCAGCTTCGGTGCTTGACAGATCACCACTTGACCAGAGATGACTAGACTTGCCACCGTTGCACTTTGTTAGAGACGGAGACTTAGATCCATTTCATCTTCTGATGCCCTTTATACTACGAGATCAGAGGCAAGTTCCACTGCTTATTCAGAGACTGCAGATCCCTTTCATTCTCTTTCAGTTATTTCGACCAGAGGTGTTTAGCTCTTTACATCCGAGACACTTCTCAACTCCGTGACCTTGAAGCTAGGCCTTGAATTAGCTACACCGCCTTTTTCCTGCTCATTTCCCCATCCAGGGACGTGAAGCAACCACTTGCTACTCTTGTCTCCGGGTTTACCAAATTTGTCACACCTCGCCGTAGATTCACTAGACAATGACACCCTATCTCCAATGTTACTTAGAGACAAACCCAGTCCCCTCGTCACCCTAGGCCTTACCCTTCGGTGTTGGATATCATTTTACTGAGAAAGGATTTCTAGTCTTCCTCTCATTTGTTGTTGTACCCTTTATTTTCTTTCTTGTTCGCTCTTTTTCAGACACTGTTTGGTGCTCTTCCTAAGTTGCTTTTCTTCCCTGTTATGATCTTCCAGTCCCTTAGACCCTTTGTTGGTCTCTTGTTGGACATTAATATCATCATCTTATCTTATGTACAATACAGATCCTCTCTGGAAGCTTTGATTTATGTTGTATTTAGAGGTTCCATATTAATTTTTTGGCCAATTACATCAATAGTAAGATAAGTTTTCTTTTGTAAGCTGTCCCCATACAAGAAAGCCATGTAGTTTGAACAACATTGCAGCCCATCTGTTGTACTTTTTAAGATAGTAAATCACTAAATATAATTTTTTTAATTTATTTATCAATATAAATATTACAATAGGTAAAAAATATTTTTTCTTTATTTGGTTAAAACATAGTACTTAACCCAAAAAATTCCTAAAAAGTATCTTTGATACATCTATTTCAAAAAGACATAAACATCTATAAAGGTAGATTTAAAATTGTTTTCTCACTTTATGTTTGTTTGTTTTTCAATTTTAGACTACTTTATTGTTGTATACATTTAAGTTTTACATAAAGTCATCAATGTCGCTATAAAAACTAATTTTAGTTAAAACTTATTACTTAACCCAAAAAGATTCCTAAATATCTGCAATATATCTCATTCAAAAAGGCTTAAACATCTATAAAGATTTAAAAATAATAATTAAAAACATTGACTTTAAAGTATTTTTTTTTAAAATTTTAGACTAATTTATTAGTGCATACAACTGATATTTCTTGTTGTAATGCAATAATGAGAATGAGATAATATTTCTTGCACAGCTAACAGACTTGCATATTGCAAATCCAGTAGATACATCTGTTGGAAAGGGAAAATGCAAATGCTTGCTTAATTTAATATCACAGGAACCTAGACTTATTTCAAGAGGTTTCATGGGTCTCCTCCAGAGCAGATCGCAGTTGGTAATGCAACTTGTGTGACTGTGCCTTAATGTTGGTGTCCTTGACAATGCAAATTGCAAGCCTTATTTGCAACGGTAGGTCTCAACACAAGATCGTAAGTCCTGGATATAAGTTGTACTTTCACTAATGAAATGCACACCCAGCTGTGGATAGCAGCCTCCAGATTTATAAATCGCAGCCCCTAATATATAAACCGCAACCTCTATTTGCTAACGCCCAACCTCCAGATAAGCACATGAGTCAGTAAAATATTTTGCAAGTTGTTTTTGATGAATCATGGGCTGTAGACAAAACTGCAGCCTCAGTAAGAAATTGTCATGCCTCTTAAATCAATGTCCCAGCCTCAGAATAATTTTGCGGGAGCCTTGTGGTATCAAACGCAACCTCTCAGATCAGAGACAACAGCCTTTCAATCTCTAGGTTGAATCTCTATTAGCAGATGCAAAGTGACAATAAAATCCCAATAGATTTCCTCACAATTTCAAGGACAATCTCTAACAAATAATCTTTCTTCAAATCAAACCACATAATGAATCTCTCCTTAGATACAGTTAGAACAGTAAGGAGACCACAAACCTTCAAGCCAATCCAATATTCCCAGCCACAGTAAAGATAGAAGGGAAGAAAACAATTGCAACACCTCAAATACAACTAATGAATCAAGGAGAATCAGTCTCCAGGCCATATTACAAAACCCATATCTCAGCAAGGGCACAAAAACCAATAACTCATAAAAGTTACAAAGACACTAATATTCAGTTGATAATCGGGTGCTTTTTCTAATGAAATGAGCTCGTATTTAAAATCCCTCATTGGCAAAAGTTTCCTCAAAAGAACTCCAGAAACTTTATGAATACATCTCAACTCTTTTTAATGAATATCTTTTAATAACATTATTATAGTAAAATATTATTATAATTAATTAATACATGTGACCTCATGCAATAAATTACCACACCCACTGCAGGTGACGACCAACTGCCAAAGCCACCCACTGCACTACCAAAAATAGACTTACTAAAAATAGTAAATCCACAACCGAGACCCCCAATCACCCTGCCAATTCACGAGGGTTGCTATAATGAACTGACTCAACCATCCACAGAAGCTTGCCAAAAATGGGTACATTACAATAAAAGCATTTGCTTAAACAAAAATAAAATATACATCTAAATCATTAGAAAACACAACTAAAAGAGCTAGGAACGCAGTGAAGGTTTTGAAACAAATCAATTGACCTGTGATCATAAATGCTTTTCTAGAAGAAGCTAGGAACCCTATCTTTAATTTTTCCATATATGAGATGTGAAATGAACTAGCACCTGTGCCCTTCATTTCAAATCTAGTATCTAGACACGTCTGCAATCCAATCTTCCATTCATACCATAGTATACAGGGAAAGCAAGGACAAGGAAAAACAACCTTGAAATGGAGCTCAATAGCGGAGAAAACAAGCCTGGATTAAAATATGCAACACAGGTTCGAGCCATAGAGTCCAAGTTTTTGTTGCACAACAAAGCCCATGTGCCCCCTTTTGTGCATATTTTATAGAGGAAAGAAATTCTCTGTTGGATTTCAAAGAGGGCCTCAAATTGACTTTCTCTTATGACATGTTGCAATCATGAAAGGGATTAAGCGGTTTTCTGTCATTGCGAAAGTCATCAAAAGCACATCAAATGCACTGTCAGACTCCTGTTGACTATGGAACATAGAACAGGCAAAGCCCGCAAAAATCTATCCATGTAGCTATTCTGCAGCTTCAAAACTTTCAGCCACCAGCACTCTTCAAGGCCTGAAAATTGGCATTTGTTATCGTCTGTCTATTGATTGAATTGTTGTGAGTTTTACAGTCCAGAGGGAGCATAAAAAACACTGGGATTCTCCCTGAATCATACTATTTTTGTAGTGCTAGCAGCCAAAACATGCTCTATTTCTTCATAGCTTTTCTCAAACAAATGAATTGCTTCCACCTACCAATCAGCAGTGGGAGGAGCCTGCATTTGGACTTCAGATGCCTTGCAGGCAACAAACAAATCTGGCTCAAGTGAGCTATTTTGGGCTGGAAAAACTCTATATATTTGTCCTACAGTGTTGGTGAAGCACTGCAAGGGCTTATAGGAAGAAAAGAGCCATAGGGGTTTATAGGAGGAGAAAGGCCAGCTGCAAAATGAATATGTCAAATTCTGTCTTGCACCTCTGGGTTCTGCAATTCAGACCTGTAGAAGGTTTTCATTGAGTTGTTATAGATTCGCAGTCTGCCTTCCACAGGCTTTCTTAAATGGTGACAACCTCTAGCAGTGCTGATGGAGGAAAAGGAAGAGGTTCTTCAACATACTAGAACTGTGAGGAAGATTCCAGAGTTTACTTTTTGTTATTTTTTGTGTAAAAAAAATAATTTTACCCTAACAAAAATGCTAAGAACCAATAGAAAACTAGAAATTACTGCATAAAATTACATTTAGAAAATAAAACCGTTTTCACTTTAGAATGTCATATTTTTCTATTGTAAAAATTAATAGTGAGAGGGGTCTAATGGAAACATTAGTTCCCCACCTATATATAAGCAGGGACTAATAAAATAATTTAAATTTAAATTTAAATACGAATTCAAATAATAATAAAAATCTAATTTCTAATTGGAGTATTAGAGCTTTCACCCTTAAAATTGCTCAAAGAACTAAAATAAATAAATAGATGTCTAAAATCATTAATTAAATAATAAGTTCTTATATTTTATTCTAAATAAGATCTAACAAAGAATGAGGCAAGAGCCTACAACACAACGGTAAATTGTGAGCCTCTTATCTAAGAGGTCTTGGCTTTGAATCTACTCGGGCTTAATAAATATTAATAATAATTAATCACAACACACAATAATTAATCTTGGCTTCAGCCTCTTACCCATGAAAAAAAAGATCTAAGAATGAAAATAGTAATACACATTTACTTCATAGTATTTACAAATTTTGTAAGATCATAACCTAATTAATTATAAGAATGAATAAGCTGGAGTTGCTCCCACTTTTTTGTCCACTTTTTTCTCAACTCCTTTGCCTATATAAGGAGTGCCCCCCTCATTGTAAAAATCATCTTTGTTGTATGCAAGAAAGCTCTGCCAAACTTGTGCAAGCATAACTTTGATTGTGCAGTGCCAATTTCAGAGAAAAGTGAATAAAAGAAGCAATTGGATTCGAAGTGTTGACTGGAAGCAATTGTGATAGAGAAAATTAGAAGCTTTGACTATAATTTGTGCCTACTGTCTTTGATTCATGTTCTTATTGTGTGTGTTCAATAATAGAGCATAGCGAGTTAAGAAGTAATCGGAGCCAAAGCTTTGACTGGGAGCGATTGTGGTGATACATAGACTAGAAGCTTTGACTGTAGCTTGTATTGCCATCTGAAATTCACGAAAAATAGTTAGAATTTGCATACTTTTGGAAGTCTTTGCACCCCAATGGTAGAGGATTTTCTTATAGAATAGATTAAAACACCTAGAGCCAAATCAATACACTTTCAATCAGCCTTTGAGTTCGTGTTGGTTTATCGTTATCATTGTTTCCAGCTATTAGATAGAAGTGTAGTTAGAGATTTCATCTTGCTCATTACTCACTCAGCGAATAATTGAATTCTTTCTTGAAAGCTAAGAGGAAAAGAATATTGGTAACACCCCTCACAAATCTCTCAACTTCTTAATTATCTTGAGTTGATCCAAGGAACGGTGAGAAGGGGGAACTTTCCCTTCAAGGTAGGAGAGACTCTATCTCACAGACTATGGCTGATCATCCTATTTTGCGATTGGATTTTCACAAAACTATCGGTTGCAAAATATCCACCCAATCGGTATGAAACTATTACACCAAATAACAATGACGACAGATGAAAACCATGTCCAGGTTAGCTACTTACAAGCCTACATGGAACGACCTTTAGAACTCGAGGTGGTAACACTACTTGAATCTGAAAGATCTTTTTCTTATCCTACAAATTGCAAACATTGCAAATGGAAAGAGAGAATAGAAAAAGCCATGGTCAATGTTTACCCAAAGTTCTACACCATTCCAGACAAGGACTCATAGCATTACGATATATTCTATTGGAGTGAGCTACTCATATACAAATATCTTTGCCATATAAAAAGTGACATTGGACTTGACAAGGATTGAATAAATGCAAATTGGAAACACATGAATGTAGCCGAAAATAGTTTATGTCACGTCAATCACATCACCCAAAAATAAGTTGAACCAAATGAAGAAGAGAAGAGTGACAATAATGCAACCATGGGAGGCACAAAAGAGATGAATGAATGGGAATATTTTTCCTAGATAGGACCCTCAAAAAATATTAACCTAGATGAACTTGACATGCCTAACAAGTGTGGGTTTGATACCACCTACAAATGGGATTATAGCACTATTCCCAAACACTTACAAGAAGCTGCAACACAATTCATTAATGCAAGTAAAACACGTTGTCATGATGCAGCCATGATGTCCAAAGTTTCCCTTCCAAGTTATACATTGCTGGCAAAGCAAGAGGCGACACGATCATTTAAGGAATAGTTGGGACACCAAAATCCTACTTAATATAATGCAGAAGAAATGAATTCAACACTAAGTGATTACATCAAATAAAATCATTCCTCACATTGACTCTAACAAGAATCACTACATTCAATGATCGTGCATTCAACTCTCAAGATTCCTATTTAAGAAATACAACCACTACGAGGACAAGCATTAGCAACATTCCAAGAGGAATTGATGAACATCTAATACATTCTTAATGATGAAATGAATTTCATAGGGCCAAAGCTATCACTGAAAATAGACAGTAGGTTTCGCCAGTCATTTCTACATAGTCAGTACCTAAGCTTTGGTGGCATTTCCATAATCTTGGTAGGTGACCTACAATTACCACCCACAGTGGATAAGCCCATATATGTATCACAATCACATGTGAGGGCATTGTGGGAACATTTATCAATAGTTGTCACCATGCAAACAATGCTCCACCAGAAAAGTGAAAATACAAAATGGGTGCAATTTCCTCGCGTATTACAAAATATACGAAATACAAATCCAGCTCATGAAGATTGGCGACTCTTGATGACTCCCACAAGCATGTTACATCAATCGAAATGGAAGAACTCAACAATGCAATGCACCTATTTGCTACCAATGATTTAGTCAGACCATGCACAACAAAAGAAAGTTAGAAATGTTAAATTGCCTAATTGCAATAATTATAGTGACAAACACTCAGTACATAGCAAACATTGCATCTAGCAATGAATAGCTAGAAAAATATGTATTAGTTTGCAAAGAGCAGCGCATCATGCTGACCACAAACATATGGACACAAGAAGAGCTTCTAATGTATCTCTCGACGAAGTAACAAACATTGTTTATAGTTCTAGCTTAAAACCACCAGATGTTCCAATGTATGTTTTAACAAGAATCAAAAGTTACACCAGGACACCATAACCAAACCAATCCCAAGGGTGTGTCGATACCTCCAATAACACTAGGCAATCACAGGAAAATGCCCATCACAATGGCATGGGTTATAACTACACACAAATCTCAAGGACTAACACTACAGAAAGCAATAGTCGACATTGGAAAAATAGAGAGGCAAGACCTAATGTCCACAACTATGTCCAAAGTGAGGTCATTAAATGACCTTTGCATTCAACTGATGTTCTCCTTTGAGAGATATGCAAAAATGCAAAACAACCCATACACATTAAAAGGAAACAAGAGGAGGCTTAATTGCAACAACTTTCTCTCTAACAAATCAAGGTATGAGGCCGTCGCCTAAATCCCCCTCACATTATTCAACAAATCAGTACTCTCAAAAATTTACAAGTTAGCTTATCACCCCATAATTTTTCTTACCCTTGTGTTATAGGTTTTGAAGATATGTCATACAATACAAAGTTACAAAATCAAATCTAGCTAACAAACCTATTGAGTGTTGTGTAAGCAATATGTCCTATAACGAGTCTACATTACACATAAATTTGTTAATGTAAATTGTAACTTGCAGCCATATATATTCAATTTTCTCTTGCATGTTCTCTTCAATCAGCTATCATCAAAATAATTATACCCAACAAAAGCAATTCCAAATCTTTGAAATCTTCCCCATTGCCCAATGACATATAACACACAACATATCTAACTATCGGCATAACCATTGCACCTCATTGGTGCAAGTGCTAGTATAATTTATGAGAATATTAAGAATAGAAACAATTTATTTTGTTAGTTCAGTTCAGTTCTAATATTATGTATTAAGGTTGAATAAAGTATATGATGAATGCCTTATCAATGTTATCATATAAATATTTGATATTTCCTTATTTTTTCAATTTTTCCCTTTTTTAATAGTCATCTTCTACTATCCCCTGAAAAAAGGCCTCCTGTATATGTGTTGCTCCATCCTCGACCATCCCATCCCAAAGAATTGGTGAACATGCAGCTATATTCAAGTTGTCTTTCCTATAATGCATTATAAAACAAACAATCACAAAGAATATGGGGAAAGAAGAATCAGGAAACAAAGTTAACTATTTAGAAAGATGGGCAATTCATATGCATGTCAACCATCTATGATTAAAAATGAATTTGAGAAAAGACAACAAGATTTTCCTGCCTGAGCTTTTAGGTTTTCTTCCAAAGTAGGAATATACTCAGCCATGCACCTGCAACAGCATTAACACAATATTAGTATTGGAAAAAATTATATTTAACCAAATCAAAAAACAAACAAATAATCCCAAAATGTACCCACATCCCATCCACCCATATTGGAAGCTTCATCTCTTCAACATCGAATAAATCCTTCAATGATGTTGAAGAAACCAACTTGATATGTGGAGCAGATGGTAATGCAGGTCGTCTTTTCCTTACAGGAAATATAACCTGCATTTATCAATTAACAAAGTTAACTCTAACAATGAGAACAACCAAATTTATCAGGTAAAAAGGTGTTTTTTACTTCTAAAAAAGTAAAAACAAAGTAGTGCCTCTTTTAACAGTAATCTTGGAAATTAAAGGAAAGATGCCAACTTTTAATTGTGTAAAACAATTGAAAGAACAAGAAAACTGTCTCTATAGCTTAAATGAAGATAACAGCATAGCTCAAAATTCTGTGTACAAAGACAAGAATACTTTTGGACATGTAAAAGACAATGTTAACCCATCAAAGAGACATCCTAGTGGCAAAAGGAAACCTTTCTTGCCACACTGGAGACAAAAATAAAGAAATATTTACCTATTATTGCAAAGGACAAGTACTGCAGACAATGTTATATGACTAGCACATGAATGAGAACATTATAAAAAAATACAATATAACCTTTATATGTGTGGCAAGGGATTCAAAGCACATGCCTGGGAACTCAGAACCAAAAAGAAAAATTTTACGAAGTCAAAAAAATGGCAATGTTTCCAATAGTGCACACTTTGGCTTCACATGCCACCGTCAGATATGCTCTTTGTAAAAATAGCTATAGAATTAAGACACCTCTAAGCATGCATTTCTCCAATAAAGAGAAATAGAAACATGTCAAACACTTTTAATGCCCCACCCAAAAGTAAATGTTTTAAATCCCATTGGAGCATCCATAACATCACTTCAACAAGTTTCAAGTGGAAAAGTCTTCCTGGGCTCACTCTTATTCTCATATTACTAGAAATTCATACTCCCAAATCACAAGTTTCGAGAAGCCGAATCCTCCCAGGTTCACAGTCAGGCTCCCTTTGCCAATCAAGGCAAAAACATTAAGAAACTAATCCCCAAAAAAGAACATGAGAGGGGACAGAGCTTTATAAAGCTGCCAGTACTTTTTGATGTTCCAAATTGGAGTGGTCAAGTGTTTGGGGGACACAAATAGTTGAAATGTTGTGGTTTTCAAATTTGCAAAGAATTTAGGGTACTATCTGTGATGCTTCACCTACATTTCAAAGCTTTCACCATTGGGAGACAACATCAAGATTCGTGTTGAGAATGCTCAGCATGGCAATGGCAGATTTCAGATTTTATTACAGTTCATAAATATTGTTCCCCTTTTACTCTCAACAATTCCAAGCTCCATTAGCTTTGCTGGTGCCATCAAAATCTCTACATTCAAGTACTATGGTTTAATCCTTACAGAAGGATTTAAGAATTGATGAAAGCAGCTTGTCAAGAGAACATAAACAACTTGTTGACATCATGCAAGGCAGCTAGGCTTGGTAGCATAAAACTTCCATATACTGTGACACTTTTCAGATGGCTCCTAGAAGTTTATGTAATGGGCACCCCTGGATGTCCCAAAAAACTAAACCAAATTGCTGAAAGGAATTATGTCAAACAGTTTGCATTCAACTTCTTAAAACCCCTTATAACTCCGGAAATCAAACGTTTATTTGTTTGTTGTGTTTCATGCATGGCATTGGTATCATACAACATAAACAAGAAAGGAACTACAATAATATGCAAAGTGGAAATGACTGCTGCTAATAAAATGTTATTTTCAGAATTCATAAAACCAAATACATAGCAGATTTATCAACTCACTAATTACTTCAGCAATATTGTCATAATACTCCAGCCCATGCTTATGAACTTGCTGCTACAATACTTTGTCCTCCAATCAGTCCACTACCTTCATAATACCATTCCCTCCAAGCGGCATAAGCGTCGGACAAGTAGTGAAGAAGATATGAGCAAAATATCAAATCTGCCTGTAGCCGGAAATGCAACTAAACTGCCTGATAATGAAGCCAATAAGAAAGAATTCCAAAGGCCAAACCCCAAGGGAATGACGTCTAGAATGTTACAAGAGAGGATAGACGTCCTCAAATGCCAAAAACAAAGCTGCAACTCACACACCAATTTCTTCTCATATTCAACCTGTCTAATGAAGCCACAAATGCTTCCTTTTATTCTATTCCCACGGGTCCCCTCAACTCTTATGGGCAATGTGGGATAAAAGATGTGTAATATAAAACATATATTAAAATACCCCTTATGTCTCCCTTGAGTACACATCACCATAAAATAAATATTAAAGTAACACTTTAATATTTTACAATTAAATTAGACGTTACTTTAATAAAACTTTAGGCATTAAAATGTATTAGCAATCGGACTCCGAATAATGCGAGTGATAGCTCATCGGAAAGCTCTCACCGAGGAGTATCGAATCCAATCACCAAAATTGACTTGCACTGTGTCCTGCCGACTTACTAAAAATAGTAAGTATGCCTGAAACTAAGTAAATCAACTTCGTTTTGGCCCAAACTGGAAATGACTAGGCCAAAACACTCCAAGGTCCCATTAAACCCTTCGTTAGCCCTCGGGACCATGTAGAACAAGGCTAACGCGCACACACTTGGTCAACTGCTAAAATGGGGACATTACAGTTTAACCATCATTTTAGTGAAAAACTTCAATCGCCAAAGGGTAAAAAGAACAGTCATAATTACAGATTTGCACACGTATTTTCAAAGTTACCCCAGGTTTCCAAGACGGGATGTGGGGTTACCGGGATGCAATTTTTTTTGCCAATTTTGGGAATGGCAAAGGGGATGTGTCATATCCCATTATTTTAATCAAAATAACAAACATGTAAATAGTGGCAGGAAATTTTAAACATGTCTTGTACATTCACATACCCTGCAATTGCATAATAGTTAGATTCACCTCAAATACACTAGTACCCGTAGATGCATACATGCATGATAATCCAATCATATACATTAACAGACAGTCATATCCTTGTTCTATGAATACATCCATACATGATACAATGTTCCATGTACATTGACACATACAGGGAACATCATACCACGCATAGGTGCACCCATATTATGCATCCACAGCATCCTGCATTAACATCATGGCATTCTGCATTGAGCATCACGGTATTCAGCATTAAGTATCATGGCACTGTGCAGTAAATATCATCTTCATATACATATATCTCTACACCATGAAGTCAATGAGAATAGCATCATCAAGATCATTGCTTCCCATGGTAGGGTGTCACTGCCCACTCATGGGCTTGAAATATTGCACTTCCTAGCCAATGGTATTCCAGGCTGAGATGATACAATAATGATTATTATGACAAATCACATATGATTACACATAATAATCACTTGTGATTATTATGAGTAAAATTAAAATTCCATCCTTGGTGTTGACTATATTCATTTTCCATTGATACTTGGCATATATCGACGAGAAGTCTAAACAGCAGTGCATATGATTATTTATAATAATCGGTTACAATTACTAGTTGTGAAGATTGGAATCTTTCCATCATCTATGCAACTCAAACTTATATTTAGCTGATCAGCTCTCCAAAGCATCACTAAAGAATATTTGTTATTAAACTTATACTTCACTTTGTGGAATCCCTCATTTACAGAGCATCGAAGGTTGTTTTCACAACCCCTAGTGCAAGTATTATAATTGCATATCAGAAAACGGCATCCATAAGAAGATCATATACTGTACTTATATTTGAGACGACTCTATCGACAGAGTCAGATAGAGAAAAGTTGCATATATAATATTGAGGATCAGTGACGACATATCTCTATCAGACACTATGTGTAAACCTATAACCACATATATAATCCATTTGAAGATAAGAGATGGCTTTACAGGCTCGAATGCATCTAAAATATTTTAACATCAGAAACAACCTTAACACATAGACACATCTTGGGACTACAAAATCATCTAATCACACTGAGAGGATTCACAGTGCATTTGGAATTATCAGTCATATGTACATTCTATCATTATCCATTTATCACTGCATTATCATTGCCATTTCATTATTGTACTTCCATCATATTAGCATTTGGAATTATTAATCATCTTTGTATTCACAAATATGCGTGTGTGTCTGTTATTAATCATATTTGTATTCACAAATATGCGCGCGTGTGTGTGCGCACATGTCTATACACACACACACACACATATAGTTCATTACCTTGTATTCACATTTCACTGTTGCTGTATTCATCATTATAAATAATTCATATATTTACATTACTTGCTTATTGTGTTAAAGAAGGAATTCAGTAGTTCATGTAGTGTTTAAATAATCATAAAAAGGGAGATTACAGGATGGCTATAAATACAATTATAGGGAAAATTTAAATATATAAGGAAATATGAAATGTTCGTATGAAAATATAGATAAAGAATACATTCATCATAGAACCCTATCATATAATATGTGTTCACAAATTAGAACTCATTGTCAATACTCAGTATGCATTAAAAATTCAGAATATATTGTCAAGGCTCAAGATCATAGATCAAAATATCGAGACCTCTCACTGATTAGTCTACTTACCGTGAGAAGTTTTCCTTGGTACCAAAATATGTAACTTTTGTGCCAAAAATTGAGAGAAGCTCATAAATATCACAGTGAAGTTCATTAAATATTGCCAATATTTTGATAAAATATTGTGATATTCTAAGAGCTTATCAACCACAACCCGCTTATAGGGCCCCATGGCTCAGAAAAGATCATAATACATTTTTCTTATTGCCAATACCGCTTGGACAGGAAAAAAGGGTTTGCAGGAGAAAGAACGTGATTTGTAACTTTATAGAGCAATTTGTTGTGGATTTGAAGCCTATTTGAACAGATTTTTCCAACAAATTTGGATTCATAAGTAAGTTTTCAAAATTCTTTTTCCTTCTTTCCGAAAATCATTTTGTCTTTCCTTTGTTGTATCTAAGTTCATAAAAACTCTATAGTAGCATTTCCAATGTACTCTAAATTGTTTTAGAGTGTAATGAATAAGATATAACATGTTTTTAGCAAAATTTGCAAAAAAAAACATTGTTTTCTCAATAACTTCATATTTTCTTAAGAATTTAAAACCCTAACACTTTTTTTTCTTTCTCTTCTTTCAAGTTTCAGCTATGTTTAAAATTATTTAAAGTTTTAAATTAAGTTTGTCTACTAAATTTATTTACTAGAACATACTATATTAATTTTTGCCTTCAATTTGTATGTATAGGTTGATATTTCATTAAAATGGCAAATAGGAATACCTCCATAGCTTGGTCAAATGTAGGGTCTTACAGTTCCCTAGTAGACGCATGTCCATCTAGATACATAGGCACGCGTCCTAAAGGGGCTAGAGATAGGGCTTAGAATTATTGCTTTGAAGTGACATGCCTAAAATGTGAAAAACTAATTAGTGGAGGCATATCTCATTTGAAATACCACCTTGGAGGGATCACAAAGCATGATACAAGGGATTGTGACAAGACCATGGCAGAAATAAAGAGAGATGAATGCCTTTATCACTGCCCAAGAAGAGAAAAAGCTGCAAAGAAGAAGTGCAGAAATTAGCCATGAGAGAAGCCATTTCTGAATCTCAAACTATCCCATTGTGTCCTTTTTAAGAATCATTTATTATTTTCTTATTCCCACTATTAGTTTAAATTTCGCTAAAACTATGATCATAATGAAATAATGTGGGTTGTGACTATGTATCCCAGTCAACATTGAAGAAGTAGCACTTGAGGGCATAGTGGGCTCTCTTTGCAGCCCATGTATCCACAAATCTACCATACCTTCGGCCACGACATTTGTTGGTTCTAGTAGACCACCACTATTTGTCCCACAATCATCTCTATAGATAATTTTTTGTGCACAGAAACACATCTAAAGGACAACCATCACTGGTAGCTACTTGTCGGAAAAGCGTTGTGCGTCAACATGTTGAAATTCAATAAGCCAATTTATGGTATGTCAACAACATCCCCTTCAATGTTTCACCAAGTCCCTATTGGTTGACTTTTGTGATGGGAATTACTATGGCGGGAAAGAGCTATGAGGCACCTACTCCTACAGACTTGAGTAGGAGGTTAGCCAACTTGTTTTAATTTTAAAATGTTTTACAATTTATTTGTACTTTATCGGTAAAAGACCTAAGACAAAACCTCTAATTAATTAATTACATGGTTTTTTCGTTTAATCAGAGAGTTCTTAATCCATTTACATAGTTCATAAATAATTTAGGGGCATTCCCTTATTTGCAACAAGTGACGCAAGCGTCATAGTTCCTGCCATTTGAATTTTTAGTTTAAACAAAGTAGAAGTACCAATATTCCCATTCAAACATTGATAATTACATGAGACGGTCTATGGTGAATCTTCATGTGAGTGACTTACTATTAAATATAAATTTGAATCTATTAAATTGGAGGGGTGCGGGAAAAAGAATAAAATAAGATATTTGGTGAGTAAGCAAGAGAGGAGGAAGAGAGATTTGATGAGGAGATGACATACCGTAAAGATGAAGATAGGAAGAGTTAGGAATAGAGAGAGAAGTAGAATCCATGTCAACATTAACTAATATGTGGTCAAATGGATTTAAATTTTTAGTTAGATTGAAAAATGCAAAGATGCATTAATTAATAATAAGTCATCTCAGCTACTAGACCATATTAGGAACTCATTGACAAATGCAATATTTCACAAACAAACAAAAATGAAAAAACACAGTGGGACAAAATTTGTTACTGCTACGATTTCTATACCAAATTTATGCCAGTTTTCAATGTACAGGGCTTCCATCAAAACAGTTTATGCTCAACCTTTTGAAGAGTTTTCTAATTAATATGTCATTGCACCCATATTAAACTTTAAAGTTAAAATCAATTGATATATCTTTTAACTTCTACTCATCTGAATCAATGACCATCCAAAGCCCAATTATCTTGAAAACCTATGGCAGTTCCTTCCAATAGCTCAACTCTTTCATAGGCTGTAGTGTAGGTCGAAGGTATAATAATTCTTTTACCACTGATGATCTGTCCTGACAGCTTTGCCTGTCTTCCTAACTGCTATCTTGGACTAGATTGACTCTCATTTTGCTGCATTGACCACCCATGAAGGCTAGGTGGGATTTCTTTGAGCGTTGCACCTTTTTACTTGCATTGTTGATTTAAATGTCCAAAAATAATTAAAATAATTGTTTATTCTTCCTACTGTGACAGCTGTAATAAGATTAACAAAATATCATCAAAAAAATGAATCAACTCCCTCCTCAAGACTCAAACCTTCCTTCACAAAGCTTACAGAAGCTTGGAAATGTGTTTGTATGGATTGTAGAGGGTATGGCTCCTCCACAATAGGCAGCGGGTAAGCTTGCGTAAGGCTAAAAAAGCTTTCATAACATAAATCACCCTTTTTAATTAGTCTTTAATGCCTCTCTAAATGGTATGCCCTATTGGAAACATCAAGGTCTACAATTGGGAATAATATAATATTTATCATTCCTTATTTAACTATTTCCTTGAATGCATGTATTGCAGTTATTCCTTAAAACTTTAACAAATATTAAAAAGACAATTTTATTATTGCCTACAAGTTTCAATAAATTTTAACTCCGAAATTCAAAACCTGCAACTAATTATATACCCATACTTACTATCTCCCATTCTATAGTTTAGTTTAGAAGAACTTGTGGCATCTTGCCAAAAGTGCATGTGTTATCCATGCTACACGTTTTGGATAGTGTTTTAAATGTGGCAAGTCAATTAATTCACAACACAGATACAGCCTTATATTAGTTTAAAAAAACAAGTAGAGAGGAGAAAGAAACAGAGTTTGCAGAAGAGGTATGGATAGATGAATTTCATGTAGAAAAGTATAGACTGAAGACTCGACAGGAAATTTAGAATATCGGTGGACTGGGGTTCTTGAAGGTTGCAGTTGCAAATGCCCTGGTAGTCTGTATGCAAAATGTGGAAGCAATTAAGGGGGCAGCCATTCATTTTTGTTCTGCACCGGTATGGATGCTCTCGAGTCTTTCGGGCAAGCTGGAAGCTTCAGGAAAAAAAGAACACCCCTTTTGCATGGATTTGGTGGTGGATTTGTTGGGGGAGGATTATTTTTTTGATATAATGTGGTACTGCATTAAGATCATGAATGCAAAGGGGATTTTGTCGACAAAAACCTTTGCCTCTGTGTTTGGGATCTATGTGAAGGCGGGGTTCAGATTGACGAGACCATCATGACATTTGAGGTAATAGAAAAAAATTGCTTTGTATAAACAAAGCATAAAAAACATAAAGCAAAGAGTTAATCCAAATAAAAGGGTAACTGTATACCTTGATATTTTCGAATCCCCTCTTCTTTTCTGAATCAATAACAATGTCGAACACAACATCTGGCGGCATTTCCAACTTGAACAATAGCCTTCAAATTGTAGAGAGTGCCTTTAGGGGTAGTAGGTGACTATCTGCAAGCTCGTCAGAATTTAAAATTCCTCATGGATCCGATGTCGTATGAAGGGCCTATCAGATTTCTAGGGATTTTTATCTTTGTTATGGTTCTGTTATGCTTCAAACCAGTGCGGGCACAGGACCAGGGACAATCACGGGCTGGTCGAGCTTTGATGGCGCGGAAAATTGACGAGCCTGTCCAAGATGATGTTGATGTTGCCGTTGAATT
This sequence comes from Cupressus sempervirens, assembly GCA_028749045.1. Classification (NCBI taxonomy): domain Eukaryota; kingdom Viridiplantae; phylum Streptophyta; class Pinopsida; order Cupressales; family Cupressaceae; genus Cupressus; species Cupressus sempervirens. The sequence continues at coordinate 560,629,458 of CM053785.1, read as the reverse complement.
GAAGATGAATGATTTTAACAGTACTCTATCGATGGCTCCGTCCTCTTGGGCAATTGTAGAGTTTTTCGCATACTGGTGAGCCAATTTCCTATTTCTGTCTCTTTGCCAAAGTTTACATACATATTTGGAGCAACTGTATTAAGCTGCTATTTTTTTTGGTACCGTAAATTACCTTTTTATTTTTTGGTATTACAAGGCCATCTAAAAGTGCAGTGAAGGATATGACATCGAGAGGATGACGTTGAGATAAGGCTGAATGGAATTCATCCCAAGCCTTGTTTGTGTTTCCAGATTTGGGCAGAAACGTGTTAATTGAAGTGCAGAGATATGGCGGTGGATACGATTTTAATGAGAAGAAAAGATTTCATGAATACCTGGATGGAAATGTGGCGAAATTGTGGCGGTTCTCAGAATTGCAAGCTAAATGTTTATTAATGCACATTTAATGCAGGATTTTTCGTTTGATTTTTTGTCTGGAAAAAATATTTTTCACCTTGCCATTTTGGATATGACACAATCAGAGCTCCAATAAATAGCTTTATACTAATTTTAAAAATATATAAAACGATCAACTTAAAATAACAAACTTTAGAAATGAATTAATTATAAATTTTGATTGGCTAGAATAATTGATTTAATGCGCTCGAACGAAAGCATAAGTATTCCTACCGTAGGCAGGAACTAACAATAAGAGTTCCCAAATTGCATTCTTGATTTGATAATGGTCTATGTAACTTTGGTATATGCTTTTTATACTTATGATTTCCCTAAATTGTTGCATATTTCCTTGCCTGTCTTCGCAAACTGGCCAGCAAACATTACTTCTTGACCAAGATCATTGTTAGATTAACCAATTGAAAGAATTAATTGTATAAGGTCACCCTTGAATTATTAGAGAAGGAATTCTAACAAGAAATGTTTTACAATTTTAGTTATTTTTGTTGAATATAATTCTTTTAAGCAAAATTGTGTACTTAATTTTACTTTGTGCTTGTAGGTTGCTCAAAAATGATGTTTCTACAACAAAAGATGTCGTAGAAGACCAATTATTAAAATGGAAACAACTTTGTTGCACCGTACTTTCAAATTGATAAACGGAAGGTAAAAACCATACCATCATCAATTTTTTGGTTTCTTGCAAGGATTAAGTGGCCTATTTGAAATCCTTGGACATCTCTGACCAAGCAAAGACAGCTGAGACTTCAATTCTAATGCTGGAGCAAGCTGTAATGAGGGTGAGGATTGATAAAGTCATGCAAATCATAACCAAAAATACAGTGGCATATATGGCAGTGGGTACGATCTATAGTTTACAAACTCAAACTCAGAGAGTTCTCGGCAAGCCCAAAATTTTCAAGTCGGCAAAAACTTGGAGAAATCTCACCGAAAACTCGACAACTTAGAAAGAACTAAAACTTAAAAATCTCTTTTACAAAAACATTTTGTTTTCTTGTTAAATTTAATTATAAATATATTAAATTAAAAATTGACATCTCAAAAGAGAAAATGCAGGGTTTTAAAGAAAAATCAGCATGTGGAAAACACATTTTATCTAGCATTTTACTTGCATCAACAATTTTACCCATGGTTTTTTATGTCTATAAAAATGCAAGAGCTAAACTTGTGAGTATTGTCCAGCAAAAAATATGGAGAGTACTCGACAACTCAAGAAGTACTCGAAGAGTTTGCAAACTATGGTTGGATCCTCCAAGAAAAATATAGTTCACTATTTTGGTCTCCTTGTGCAATGCATGCCTTTAATCTTCTTTTGGAGGACATTAGAAAATTGGATTGGGTGTGACCAGTTGTAGAGGATGCAAGAAAGATAACAAAGTACATCTACAATCGCCGTTAGTTTCTCATCTTGATGAAAGAGCACACCCAAGGGAAGGAATTGTTTAGAGGGCAGTCATAAGGTTTGCAATGGTTTTCTTAACATTGCAAAGTATTATTACTTCTTTGAGCAATTTAAAGAAAATATTTTCGAGTCAAGAATGGCTGGGCTCAAGTTACTCAAAGAAGCCTGATGGAGAAAGTGTTACATACATCATCTTTGACAACCAATTTGCACAAACTACTACAGAAATTGTGAAGGTAACATGGAGACTTCCAAATTCGAATATTTAAATTTTTTGTATTTCAAGAATCAAGTCTTTCATTATTAATTTGTAATTCTACTCTCTAATGATAAATGATAATCTATTTCAGCTTTTCAATTGGAGGTGACAGAGCCCTTGATTAGAATTCTCCGCTTGGTAGATGGTGATAAAACCCCTATGGGGTATCTTTATGATGCCATGCATAGGGCCAAAGAGGCTATCAAAAATTACCACAAGGGGGGCAACCTCAAATTTGACCTCATATGGGACATTATTGAGAGGAGGTGGACCAATTAGCTCCACCAAACCATTGACGAATCTAGTACTTCCTTAACCCTAATTTTCACTTCTATTCATCCTATGTAGATCCCAGTGTAGAGGTCGTGGAGGGACTCATTGAATGCATGCAAAGGATGGCACCCGAGATTTAGGAGAGAGACCTCATTGTGTCCGAGATTGGAAATGTGCCAAAATGTAATGGGCAAGTTATTCTCCTCAAACTTGGAAAAGTGAGGAAGAAACACTCAAACCCCTGGTACAATATTTAGATTTTTGGATGCTTTCACATGCATGATAAGAAGATAAAAGCTAAGTTACTAAAATATGTTTCAACCTTGTTTTCTAATTCTTTAATATTTTATTTTACAAATGCTTGGGGTGAATTAGGGTGGAAATGTCACAAATCTGCAAAACACTTGCCCTTTGAACCTTATGCCAGCCTTGTAATTCATCTAGTTGTGAGCACAATTGTAATTCAATAAAGGGTGCACGAAATAAGTTTTAAACTGATAAAATCTCTAAATTTCAAGGGTTTTTCTAATTTGTCAATTCATGGCCGATTCGTGATTCAATTCGACCTTGCCAATTCTGATTCTCATTTCCTTGATAAAGACAAAAAAGAGAGAAATATATTTTAAAAGGAAAAATGAAGCAAGTGTACATGGGAATGAGGAAGAAAGAAAGAAGACAAACATTACTTTTGGAAGAGGTATTAGAATTGCTTCAAAAAGGCAGACGAGTAGCAGAGAATATCAGATTTTCACTGAAAATGCAAATTTGCAGACCCGTTGTCAGGGTTGTGTTGTGAGGTTTTCACACCATCGTCCCAAAAATTTTGGGGACCCCCTTTTTTCAGGCAAGCCTTGGCAATTTTTGTGGATTTTTGGAATTTTTTCAATTGCCATAGCAAGTTTTTCAGAGTTGTCCAAAAGTTTTTGATTTGAAAATTTTACACTTTGGACGCCTTCACGCTAGGAGGGATGTGGTTGGATTTACTTTTTCACCCGATGCGAAACTTGATTTTCTACAAAATGTAATTTTATCCTTGGGCCAAACAAATTTCAAAGACAACATTTTTTATGGTTAGAACAATATTCGACAGGATAAATTTGCAAAAATTTGAACTCAGTCGAATTTTGAAAATTGCAAATAATTGTATAGACTTGAACATTTCCAATATGAAATTTTTACATTTAACTTTTTTGGAAAACATTGAATTTTTCGGTGAAAAAGAAATTTTTTCATAGTGAAATCAAAAATTGGAAAATTGATCTTCGATGCTAGAAAAATGATTTATTTTGGTTAAAATTAAAATTGCATTGCAAAATTAAAAATGGATAAAATTGAAAAATCTCATTAAATTAGTTGAAATATTGCTTAGGAGATTTTTAAATGTTCAAAAGTAATTGCTTAATTAAAATTGAAAATTGATTTTGGCTTGCTAGAGTTGATTTTAATGATATTTTAATTGCCAAAATGTTGTTAAATAAAAATTTTGGCATCTCCTAGGCTTTCCTTGTTTTATTTTGCAATTTTTTTATCGCAACTGACAATTAAATGGGCTAATTGCACTTTAAGCTGAGTAATTAAAGCATGGCATTTAAATCTGGGCCACTAATAAAGAGCTAATTTAATTTTGCTTTCCTCCAGGGCAAGTTGGCCAGCTTAGAGGGACATGAAAATTTTGGTATAAGAGGGCTCTCTCATCTCCTCATTCTATCTTCCTCATGTGTTGAGTGATTTTTCTCTAAAAGGGCAGATAGCAGATTTAAGCGATTTTTTTGGGCAGATTTTTCCTTGCTTGGTGGCATTTTTCTTCTTCCATCTTTGGCAAATTTCTGCCCTAGGCGATTTAGGAGCAGATCTGAAATTTTTCTCTTGCTTGGACAATTTATGAGGTTTGATTTTCTTTCAAAAGGCTACGATTTCAATTTCCAGATTTGGGCAATTTTGTTGGTGAAGAGGCCATGTGATCCAAGGGTTTGATTTTGGCAAATGTGGCTGATTTCAAGGAAGTTAAAATTCTGATTTTTGCTAGGGCATCATTATTTGCAAGGACGCTTGAAATTTACCAAATCTGATCCGAATTTGAAGAAGGCCCGGTTATTGGTAAAGAAAAAATTAACTTGCAATTCTACTTATTTTAGAGGTGAAGATTGGTTTAAAGGCGGATTATACTCCTTGTTCTTGCTTGGTTCATTTCCCTTATATCCTACTTGCATTCATCATAGACCACTTCATCATTCTATTGATAGGTTGAAGTTTGGAGAGGTAAATGTAGATTTCATGATAGCCACTTGGAGAGGCAGAAATAAGCTAGACCACCCTAGGTTGAAGTTGGGAGATATAAGTGTAGTCCATCCTAAGGTAAGGAAGAGGCAGAAATAAGTGGTAGTCCCACCCCTAGGTTGAAGGTTGGAGATTGATTAGTGTAGAGATAGAACTTGGCAAGGCAGAAATAAGCTAGATTCCATCGATAGAAAGAAGGTTGGAGATCGATAAGTGTAGTCCATATCATTTAGAATGAAGGGACAAAAATAAATGTTTAGGATGGTAGATGTTAGTGCAAGCAAGAAGCCAAAGGGAACAAACACCAACAAAGACAAGGAAGACATGATGCCTAAGATCACCTTCTTCTCAAAAGTGAGGCGAATAAGTAACCCCAATATCAACACAGTGAACATGATCCAATTAAAGGACAGATTGAAGGAAGGGCAATCCCCCATGGCAAAGATAATCTACAAAAGTGGTATTGTACATGCGGCAGCCTTCCCCCCTACCTTGCCTTGTTCAGAATTGGTAATGGAGTGTGCATCCCAATTTGATATTGTTACAAAGTCCATCATTTTTGATGAACGGAAGAGAGTGTTAGCCAACATCGGCAAACAAGTGGTTGAAGAAGCATTTAATATCCCCCAACACAAGGGCATGACAGTGGTAATGATGGATCAGGCGGCCAAGTCATTTCAGGATAATCAGCAAGAATTTAGAATTGCAACTTAGGACCATACAAAATCAAAAGCAATTCTATATGAAGTCCTATCTTTTCTATCTAATTGCAAGATTGTATGAAAATCCTGGACTTAAGGCCTTAGGAGTAATTGGCAATCGGCCAGGGCAATTTTTGGTGCATGAGTGCTATCTATAGCTTCATTTGCACAACACCAAAGATTATAAGATGTTTTGTGATGCCTTTGCCATGAAAACAGTAAGGATATTACAAGGGACACCTGCTAAAAGGCTCTCATTAGAAGCAGAAGCAAAAGTCAAGAAGTATGGGATTTGGTTCATTCAATTTCTACAACTCATATATATTAGAGTAGCAGGAAGCACATTATGTCCCAAGAGACTTCCAAGGTACCTAACCAACAAGGTAGTTTTGATGGAATTGGTTAGGCAACTTGAGCATTATGACAAAATGATGAAACTCAAAAATGAGACAAGGATTACCTTCTCATTTGGAATTGGCAAGATAGTTGTTCCAATCCTGTCGCCTTTGCAATTGCAGAGAAAGAATTAGAATGGTATCATCTGGCATGGTATAGAGCAAGGCAAGGATTTGATCTTAATGGTATTATCAAGGCATCTCATGGAAATACATTCAAACATGTTCCTACTATAGAAGATTTTTGGGTCAATGCCTAGGACGACTTTCATATGAGAAAGCTAGCTTTCTCAAGATTGTTAGTGAACATGATGAGGGCAATCAGGTGGAGAAGCCTTGATATTCCCGATCAATAGGAAGATGATGAAAGTGTGCTAAGAGAAGATTATGACAATGGATGGAACGGAGTTGAGCCCAGTGGATTGGGATGATCACTAGGATCCTTCCTTGGAAGCAGTTACAAGGACAGTTGATCTGCACACCAAGTCGTGGTACAATGGGAAGTTAACGAAGTTACAAAGTCAAAGAATACACCTTACTTATGAGAAGATGAAACCAAAGGAAGGTCCAGCAGAATTAGTCGGATAGAAAAGTGAGGGCAGTAGCCAACAACAAAGAATAGTTAAGAGCAAGAATAGAAATTTGGAGGTTGAGAATAGTAAAGAACATCAGGAACCTCCAACAAAAAGACAAAATGCAACGCCATCAAGAGAGAGCATAATTGAGGGCAGATGCCAACCAAAAAGATAATATGAGTGGACAAGAGGGCCACGGTAGAGGTTAGCTCTGATACAGAATCAAGTGGATACAACGACAGCACTGAGTACTCTCCTCTCTCAGAGAACCAACATGGAGAGGATGTGAGAGTCACTAGTGAAGAAGAGGATCGGCCAATTGATATTGAGGAAATGAGCTAGGCACCCGAGGCCATCGGCGATGCTTTGCTAGTCGAACCGAATCCAGATTTAGGGAGATGCGCTGCACCACTATGGTTGAGGCAAATGCTTATGCCAAGAGGCGAGGTAGTGACTGTCCAAACAGTTGAAGACATCCATGGATTAATAGAAAAGGGAGATAGCGAGAATAAAAAACAAACTACAAAAACAGTGGCAAAGGTAATCAGGAGCGATAATGATGGTCACCACAAAGTTCAAATTGCTATACCAATGGTTAACAAGGCATTGGATGAGATTGTAGCTCAGGAATACGAGGATAGTTGAACATAACTTGGGAAGAATCACGGACGGCATGGAATGTGAGGAGATCAAGGAAGGCATTGCTTTAATTAAAAAAAGGTTAAGGAAGGCAAACGAAAGGATTGTAAAGTTGCAAGCCGAGAACAAGTATTGGAGAGATTGTCAGCCTATCCAATAGTTGCACCAGGCAGCCCTTCCTCAAAATAGTAGGAGCAACATAGAAGAGATACCGGCTCAGCTGTGTGAAGTCAAGGATTGGATCCATGATACAATCCAAGATGGACGAAATTTCTTGCCTTCCTTTGTCTTGGCATTCAGGTCATTAGTGGCTATTAGAGACAAATTTAGAATATTTGAAGGTGAATGGAAGGATTTCCTTCCAGTCACGGACTTAGCCATTTCTAGGCTACAAGCATTCATTGAGCTACCGGAGAAATATTTGGAAAGAGCCAAATTGATTGATGAAGGAGGATTGAGTAGGGTGGACTCTTGGTCTGTTGCCTTGACTATCAGATTGAGAATACTTAAAGAGGTACAGAACGAGATTGCACAGCACAGCTTAGGCATTGACACTTCCATTTCAACTATGATGAGCAATGTTGGGGCTGAGCTTGATTTTGAAGATATCAAAGAGGAGAATATCAATGAGACAGAATTTGGATCGAGTTTGGATGAGTTGGGGAAGGTTTCCATCAAGAAGAAACATTTGGGCACCCTTGCCTCCCTCAACGCATTTATCGGATACACAAAAGAATATGAAAAGGATCATGAGAAAACATTGCAAGCAACAAGCAACATGATGAATTCTGCTCAAAATGAAACATACATCTTGCCCTCTCATGAAGGAAGTCAATGACAAGCTAGCCAAGTTCATCACATTGGCTAAAAAGATGAAAGAAGAGGGTAGAACTATATTAGAAGATCATTTGATGTAAGCCCAAGTGGCAAATTCTCCTTTTTCTTGGGTAGGATAGGTGTCTGATTCTGATTGGCTACCATTTTGGTGCCTTCTCAATGGTTGCCACTTTTCCTTATTCTCATTGGTCCATTGATGAGGTGGCGTCTTCTCATTGGCCGATGGGGTGGCAACCCTAATTAGGGTTTCTAGGATCCAATCTAGATCGTTGGTTTTGCCTCTTTATCTCTACCGTTGGTTGTAATTTTGGCCTCTATAAAAGGCCATTTGCTCTCATTTGTAAAGGGTCGAAGAAAATTGTTGCTCAAGTAATACCAAAATTGCCTCTCTTTATCATTGTTGTGACTTGCATGGTGATTAAGAACATTTGATGTTATTGCATGGTTTCTACTTCCAATAGTTAGAATTATATTTCCGTTGAAGCTGTTAAAGTAGATTTCATTTTGAGAAAGTTGCTAAGTAAGAGTAAGAGTAGATGGATAGTTGCATGGTGATATTAGTGGATGTTTGATAGGGATCTATAAACTAGGCCTCTAGCATCCTAGCGGCTGGTTAGGAAGCCTTGCATGGTAATCTAGTCACTTTCCCTTGAATCATTGCATCTATGGAGGTAAAGCCGTTGGTTAGCTTTCATTAGATTCAATCCCCGTCCATTTGCTAATCTTTCCATTCATAGGAGTAGGAGTAAAATAGCAAGTAGTTGAGTAGTCAGATTCCATTCTAAGAAAGTTAGGAAGGTAAAAGTCATTAGAAGCATTATTGCCTCCTCCTCCTGCAATCAACATTATCTAGCACTAAACCCTCCATCACCGCCACCATCAACATTATCTGGCACTCATACCGAATCATCACCATCATCCCAAAATCCAAGTCATCATTGAATGAACAATGTAAGGCCACCTATGTGATTACCAGCAAATCACATCGATAACTGAGTTAGTATCCACAGGTGTAAGGAACTTTAGAGTTTTTTTCATGTCTTCATGAGTATTAACTTTTCAAGAGAGGAATTGAGTGTTTGATATCCCATATCAAGTGTTCAATTGCTATATGGTATGTAGTGGTACAAGACTGACATCAACAGGTTGTTACTTCTATAGAGCAGTTTTCTCTAGAAGGATATCATCTTTAGAGGTGAGAGATGCTCCAAGGATGGCCACATTACTTTTCTGACTTTTGAGGATTTTTTTTTGCAGTGTTACGAAATGTCCTCAGTTACAATACCAGAGTTTTTAGTGCTTGAACTATTGTGCAATTGAAATCTGGGAGCTGTTGTGATTAACGGTTAAAGTTCACAGAGAAAACCAATTTTTTCAACCGGCTATGATCATCGAGTATGTAATGGCAATGTCAAGTTGTGAGTTCTCTTTTATGGATTGGAAATCTTCATCATAGCTTGCGTTTAACGCTATTGTTAGCCATGCGATAACTAAGAAGGCTCAAGTCTGTGTCAATGAATGCCTGGAAAAATCATTGTTACAAAAGATAAAACACCAGTAGTTAGAAGAGGAGGGTGTATCTTGCTAACACGACACTAGGGACACCTATCACAATAACTAAAAACTGGAATAGCTCTTCATATTTGTAAGTTGGAAGCATACATGGAAAGATCTTTAGTCCTGATGGACTCTACAATTTATCTTTTCAACATAAGGGAAAAGGATCTTCAGAAGTAATTAAGGTTGAAGGGAGGCATATAGAAGGTCATTTTTTTAACCTCCTAAGGAACCAGTTTCCGAGATATACATCCATTGGTTATCAAACATTGCCACTGAACTATCATCAATAACCTCTTGACTAGGTGACGGTCTTCTGCTAGAACCAATGGGATTTAAAGTATTACCGGTAGGGACCAACATGATTAAGGTTGATTGACTATGCTAGCACAGAGATAAAGTGGACAGATAAATGTGCACACAACATATTATGTATCTGTTACATGCCTAACTTGTTATTAATGATTTAATCCTTAACATTATACTGAGTTGACAAGTGAATATCTGTTACATTAATAACACGACACTCGGGACACCTATCACAATAACCGAAAACTGGAATAGCTCTTCATATTTGTAAGTTGGAAGCATACATGGAAGGATCTTGAGTCATGGTCGACTCTACAATTTATCTTTTCAACATAAGGGAAAAGGATCTCCGGAATAAATTTAGGTTGATGGGAGGCATAGTGAAGGTCATTTTTTTAACCTCCTGAGGAACTAGTTTCTGAAATATACATCCATTGGTTATCAAACATCAACATTGAGTTATCATCAATACCCTCTTGACTAGGTGACAGTCTTTTGCTAGAACCAATGGGATTTAAAGTATTGCCATAGGGACCGATGCGATTAAGGTTGATTGACTATGTTAGCACAGAGAGAAAGTGGACAGATAAACGTGTGCACAACATATTATGTAAAAAATACATAATATGTTGTGCCAGTGCATAGTTGTTTATATAAGCATGTTTATAGTTTTCATGGCAGTTGCATTTGTTAAGTTATTTCCAGTGTATAACGAAGCTCTGTATGTAATAACCCCCAACTAGTTATGGACTTGTCTAACTCCAATTTTCCTAACTATTCAATAGTTTGAACTTTAATATTACTGTGTTAAAGCCTATGATAGTTTGGCATTTAAACATGAAATGAAGATACTGAAATGAAATAGAAAATTATGATCACAACACAACTGAGTTCAAACTACATGCAACTTATAAATTTGTAATATCCCCCTAATAATGAAATTTAATCATAATAACCAGAATATAAATCTATAAACACTTGAAATTAAAAGAGACAATGTTTATGATAAATTGTTTAATTATGAGACTATGATAATTAAAAGATATTTATGTATTATTAATACCTGATATTATTTAAATATATTTGAAATATGATTATATATAAATATTTATTTATTTATTTATTTCAGGAATTATATAAATCTAAACATTAATATAAATTCATATTAGAAATATATTAATAACAAAATGAATTATCTTTAAAATAAAAATACAAGCTTGATTAATTATTCGCTAAAGGTTGTGACCGCTGAATCCATAGAATCAAGTTCAACAATATATAAGAAAAAAGAAAATCTGGGAGAACAGGATATATACTCCATATCAGAAAATGGGGGAAGCAGATTATCAAACAATAATCAAATGAGAAATCTCCAATTAGAATATAGATTTATCACAAATAAAATACAAGTGGAAGAAGAACAATCAAACAAGGGATGACATGCAATCTAAACTATCTCAGACGTGGGAAAAGAAACACGATTCCAAATGACTCCCAATCATTGAACAAGACAAATACAAAGACCACTACCTCCATGTAAGCGACAAGATTTAGCAGAGGAGATAAGACAGAGAAATGCGATCACCTCTGAAAATGGCATGATTGGTATCCACTGTAGGAAGAAACCAATTCTCACTTGGCAATCAGATAAATTATATTAGATGCAATAGTCTGATAAGCAACAAAAGGGGATTCGGTGGTGAGGAAAGATAGCACACGCAAGAGCCACATCAATACCAAGAAATAAATGCATTCAATTACCAAGATACAAATGGGACTAAAAGAACTCCACAAAGGCACCAAGGCCAATGGAAGAGAGATACATTAGACATATCCAATCTAGTGACTATGTGAACAAAATAGCATCGTGAATGGTTGGAGAAAGCAAGAAGAAAAATGCAGTAGTCTTAGCATAAATATGCATAGCCACAGAGAATTATTGTAACTTCAGCGATTCCACATCATCAAATCTTATGAAACTTGGAAGATAAATAAACACTGAGGAACATATTATACATTAGGTAGTCAAAACCATTATTCACAGTTACAAGAACGCTGATACATCAAGGCTGACGTGAAGGAAATTACAAGAAAATCATATACACATCGAAGAGCATTATTTCAACAACACACATCATTAATGCCCAAAGGTAAACTGTGGACTCTATTGACATTCAAGGCAAGAATAAGATAAATTGTTTTACACATGATCGCACCAAGAATAGTCTATGGAGAGATTTGGAGATAACATATATCACATACAACAAAAGGTATTGAGGAAATTAGTTATTCCTTCCGACAACAAAAGACTAGCAGTATAAGAAATAGCTATCTCTTAAATACCATATGTAGGGGGGAATATATATAGATAGATAGATAGATAACAGGATAAAACTTATAATAAAGATCAACAAAGTGAAATACTAAATCAGTGAAGATTATCACAGAGATTTAGTGCAGACATAAAAATTCTTAATAAGTGGAGACCATAAATATAGTGATAATATTGAGGCGCGTTTAATTTATTTGTAATTCAGGGACAAATGTGAATTATCCAATATGGAAGATTAGAAACCAAATTTGATAACCATATATAGGACGAGAACTATACAGTTCTTATAGAGACCAAGTAAGATCTTGATAGAGGGCATTCATTACAAATGTTGAGTTTCTCATAAAGAGAACTCAGAGACTAGAGAACTTTCTTAGTTGAATGTTGAGATTCCAAATCAGAACTCAGAGAGAGATCTGTAGAGAATCTCTTAGAGACAATATATATTTTAGTGATCTGTCATATGCATATGTCAAAGATAAAGAGACTTGGTTAGAGGTGGGATCTCAACCAAGTAGTGTATAAAGTGTATAACCAGAGATCCCTAGAAGCTTCTAAAGATGCTCTTCATATGATGATTACCAAATCGAGAAGAAATTCTCATTAGAGGGTTAGGTGATTTGCGAAGAGTTATTTCCAAAGGATTAGGAGGGGTCAGTGGGGTAATATTAAGACAAGTATTTAATTAGTTCAACACTTCTAACATGTTTTTTGGATTTTAATATATATTTTTTCTATATTGTACTAATGATTTGATGCAGGTTCCGGCACTAAATTCCTTAAACTAGAAGAGGGGACATTATAAGAATTCCCAACTACAATACTGACTGCTAAAAGAAAGCAACTAATCTGCAAGTTTATTATCCTCATTCCAATTTACATAAGCAAATGAACCTGGAAGTAATCGAACAGCAACATTGGTCACTAAGCAAATAACAGCCTTCATCTAATCCAAATGCAGGTCCAAATAATTAATGCAAGCCCTACATAATCCAAATGCAGCCCAGGAAGGATAGCCACAGGCCTGAATTTATGAAACATAGCCTTAAACTTGTAGCTGGAGCCCCTCAAAAACACTCGCACTTGCCTATAGGCTGATGGCAAATGGATGTAGATCGTATAAGGGTGGTCTCCAGGCACATACAGCCCTCAACGCTGCCTCCAATGATGCACAATAGCCCAATTGTGAACATAATCACCTTCCAGTTATTAAACGTGGGTACAATATAATCACAGCAACATTGTTAAGTTCCACCAAGACCACGAACTCCAACTTCTAATAACCAGTATGCTACAGTAGAAAAGTGAATAGTCACCATTAACGTCTTCCAACTACAGCGAACATAGCTGCAGGAAGACAATAATAATTCTCAAAATAATAACCCTTCTACTTCAGCAAGGGCACATAAATCAAAACCTCAGAAATATGTCACCAAGACAAAAAAGGCAAATAAACATTCAATCGCATGCATTTCCCATCAAATGGCCTCATATTTACAATCTCCAAATGGCACAAGTTTCCCAAATGAACTTTACTTAAGAAGCTTCCTCCACGCAACATTAAAATATGATAAAATGTAGTTATAATATAATTTATTAATTGCTTTTGGCTCCAAAAAAGACCTTTTCCACCATAACATAATATTCCAACACAAAGCCATTGTTTCTTGTGCCCACGATTTAAAACTTTTTATCTAGGTTCCCACAAGCAATGATACTGAGGTGACCAACATACAACACCAACAAAAATAGCAACCTCAGTATATTTAGATGAATACTAATTATTCACCCGTCTTGCAAAAACAACTGAAGAAGCATCAGAATTGAAATTTGACACCAGAGTGATCCTAATGAAGAAAGAAAAATAATGAATCTGACGGGGTTGACTTACTATATATACACTCCCTCCAAGATTCTTGGAGCCCAAATCAAAAGCATAAAATAAAAACTAAGAGCATCAATCAACTCCTCTTACTCAACTGAGCTTATTAGAACCAACAGTTTGACTTACTATAAATAGTAAGTCCCTCAAACATAGCCAAAACACACTATACATTGCAAGAAAGCCTATAACCCCACAACTGAGACCCTTAAATCACACAGTTACCTCACAAGGGTTGCAATGGCAAACTGACCAAGACAACTACAAAAACCTACAAACAATGGGGACATTACATTGTACCATTAGATAATTGTTTTTTAAAAAGTCAACATTTGAAAAGCCATTTTGGAAGAGAAATTTTGAATATCAGAATAGGGGTAGCTTATTCTACCACTCTAGGGCTTTTGAGTCTAGCTTCGTTCTATTAGACTATTAGTTAGGGAAGTTGATATGTATGTGCCTCACTTTGGCCAAACATGGCAGAAAATCAGTAAGCACTCTAAAATGAACTCCTACAAGAAGAGCTCATTCAAGGAAGCAGATTAGACTTGGTAGATATAGGTTGTGAGATGTCAATCATAACACATATATGGATGTAAGATGCCTCAATATTGTCCTTAGTTGCCCTGCTTGTGCAAAAGAAATTGTCAATTGTATCACTTTTTTTTTATGTGCACCTAGATTCCACATTTTCAATAGTGAGTTGGAGAATAAGATCCACATCATGATCCTCCCTTGAGATTCAAAATTTGGATTGACAACAGAGGCCCATGGGTGAGCATCAAGTCTTAATATTTTTGAATGACCACGAAACCTCTTTTAGAATTCAATACATATGACCTTTCTTAGAATTAAACAAAAAAAATCACCCAATGTGAGGAAAATCTCCTCATAACCTCCCTATTTCTAGGTATCCATTGTGAAACTAAGACAATTGAAGGCCATATCCCTTCAATTCAATTGATCACAGAAAATGAAGAAAGTTTTTGGTTTCAGCATTTAATTCTTCCATCCCAGATTCTGCATATGAAACTTAGCTCAACAATCTAATTTTTTCAAAGGTGTCTCTAAAGAGTCTAAAGTTTTAAACAATATGTGGATTCAATCTTGTGTCTTGTAAAATAATGAATAGTTCCATCTCCATTAAGATATCTCTCACCAACACTAAACTAGCACTTTGTAGATCTTTAAATAGGTGGTTCTTATAGAAATTTAGACAATTTGTACTGTCCCCATTTTTCGCGAGCATTACAGTTTGAGGGATTAGCCTACTATTTTCTCTCTCACAAGCTAATTACTCTGAATAGAGGGTCTTCTGAGGCAAAGGCTTGGTTAAGGGATGTTCTTGCCTTCTCCATAATTCAGTATGTTCCAGCTTGCTCTTTGTTTGGCTCGGATTAAACTTCGTTTGGGCTCCATATGCTATACCTACTATAAATAGTAAGTACGAGGTTGACCAAGAAGGGCCCTTTCTATTTTTTGTAAGGGAATCATATGGATATGGGATGCAATGACTGACTCCCTTGTTCAGACAGTTTGTCAAGTTAATGAGTATTTAAGGAGAAATCAACATCTTAATGACCTTTACTGAAAATTAATTATTTGAATTATATTATAAAGTTATAAATTAACTTAATAATAAAATGGGCGCTTTGTTGAGGATAAGGAGTAATTACTATGCATAAGTGTGTTTTATTAATGATATATAATAGTCAACTCACTGCTATAAAGAATATCAAAATCATTAAAGAGCCTTGCTAATGAAGATTCATGCAAAATTATTATAAAACAACCTTGGCAAGAAAACGAAAGGGAGCCTATTGTGCATTTGATTTTAAATTTGTATGCAATAGTGAAGGTTTTGAAACAAGGGTTTCAGAAGAAAGAGCTTGAGAAATTCTGAATTTCCACAGTTGTTGTGCAATTTAACTGGTGAAACTATCCAGTGAAATGATGCTAGAGGATAGCATCATTCAATGCCATCTCCGTGTTTTAATTTGTGTTCGGATTTGAGAGTTGGATTTAGTGTTTCATCATAGGAACAACTTGCCAGACAAGGAGTATATTTTGAAATGTCCCCATTATTAGCAAGTTCCTACAATTGGCCAAGTCAATTCCCATTGCAACCCTTGTGAGTTGACAGTGGGATTTGAGAGTCTCAGTTGTGTGATTATAACTTTCTAGCAGCCTATGGTGTGTTTTGGCTCTATTTGAAGGGCTTACTATTTATAGTAAGTCAATCTATTGGTTCCGATGACCTCAATTAAGTTAGAAGAGTTGTGTGATGCTCTTAGTTTTTATTTCAAGCTTCCGGTTTGAGCTCCAAGAATCTTGGAGGGAGTGTCTATTTATCATAAGTGACCCTCATTAGGTTCATTTATTATCTTTCATCATCGGGATCACTTTGGTGTTGTCAAATTTCGATTTTGTTGCTTCTTCAATTGTTTTCGCAAGACAAGTGAATTATTATTATTATTCATCTAAATACTCTAAAGTTGTTATTTTTGTTGGTGTTGTTTATTGGTCACCTCAATATCATAACTCGTTGGAACCGGGATGAAAAGTTTTAAATCATGGGAAAAAGAAATAGTGGCCTTATGTGTCAGAATTTGAAGTTATGGTGGAAAAGGTCATTTTCGGAGCCAAAAGCAATTAATAAATTAGTTTATAATGGCACTTTATTACATTTTAATGTTGTGTGCGAGAAGCTTCTTAAGTGAAGTTTATTTGGAAAACTTTGTGCCATTTGGAGATTTTAAATATGAGCCCATTTGATGAGTAAAGCATCTGATTATTTGATTAGCTTATTTTGCTTTGTCGTCTTTGTAATGTTTCCAAAGTCTGATTTTTCTGTGACCTTGTTGAATTATAAGGGTTTGTTCTTGTGAAGTTCATTGTAATTCACAGCTGAGGTATTCTGAATCAGTTTTCTGAAAATTGGTCTTTATCTCCATTGTTGTACACATTGTGGTTGGGAGATATTGTGGTTTTGGGAATTTGGAATTTGGCGTCTTCTCATAATGTTATTACTATTGCTGAGAAGCGGTTGGGTGTTGGTTAATTTGGAATTGGTTGAGCACCCATTTATATTTTTTGCTAGGTGTTATTTTCTATCTGCACTTTGGGAGCAACGTTTTACATATCTGCAGTTGCATTTGTTTGTTGGAGAATTATTTTGCTACTGCTAGACTTCATTTCAAAGGGTTTCAAGGCATGTCTTACTTGTAAGTTCATAAATTGTAACTTTTGATTTTTCTAAGTATCATTGATTTAGATAATGGGGATATTTTATCAACTGGGTTGTTGGTATTTTGTGAAAATACTCAGTTTCTAAGTTGATATTAAAATCTGGAATTTTCAGTTGTATATTCCCTATATAATATCCAAATATTTGAGTTGAAATTATTATTGTAATGTCTTCTATTTTGCTGCTATATTGTTGTATCATAAATTGCAAAATCTCACAAACAGAAAAAAAGAAATCATTTCTTTGCCACAGATTGTTTGAGTCAGCAGGGCTCATTACAGTGGTATCAAAGCTTGCTTACAAAGTGTTTTACGAAATGTCAAACAATTGAACAATAAAATAATTTGGTGTTTGTTATGAAGTTATAACTGGATGGGGTTATTACATGCTTACATACTAGAGATTGCAGATTGAAGAAGGGCTGCATTAGGGAACATCAATAGCCAGAGCTTTCAATGAAGGTCACCTTTCAATGCTGTAATTTGTTTGAATAATGTTTTGAGGGGCAGCATTAAGTTTTTAGTGGCCACATTTGATAAATTGGGGCAGCATTAGTGAAGGCTATCTTCTGAAGACAAGAGGCATGTATTTGTTGGAGAGTACTGTCATTATTAGTTACAGTTGGATATCAAGGAATCATCGATTCAAGAGAGCTACTACAAGGTTCAATAATTTTTTTAATTTCGTACTTCATGCTGTAATTTGTTTGAATTCAATGTGGAGGAAAAAGAATGCACACCAAGTGTTCAATGTAATGTCATATCTTACCTATTCATAATCAGCATAATACTTTTCATGCCAAGTGTTTGTGAAAATGTCTATTGGTTGTAGATGCACATTTTACAACTAGAGATCATATGTATGCATTCAAATGGTCAAAAAGGATTGCATTTGTATTTCAGTTCATTGCATGAATTTCATAATAATCATTTGCTAGCATTTATTATTTAAACTTCAATTAAAACCATTTTAAGAAAGTAAATACAATTTGAAAATAAAATTCAGTGAGATAGAGGTTTCAGGCAATGGGAATGTTGCTGACGTGATAAACAAACATAGATGGCAGCCCTACATCAATAGTCTATAATGAAGTTATGTTTTTTATGATAGCAGTCCTATGTCTGAGCCTATTGATGGCGTTGATGACAGGGTGTGTGTGAAGGATATTGTTGATGACACCTTGATTTTTGACTCACATCATGGGAGCTTCACTTTCAAGGATTGCATGGACAATATGATCTCTAATAGCTCAGGTTTTTATGACAGCACTCATAATGGTGAGTCTATGCAAGAGTTAGCAGCCTTTGTGGGAGATGGTTGAATAGAGTTTCCAACATTTAACAGTCATGATTTCAGTGTTAGAAACAAGTTATATGGTGGTGATTCCTTCCATAATGACACTGATTTTCAAGGTAGCAATGAGTTTGCATCAGCATGAGATATCAGAGAGTTTAAAGATAGAGCATATTCATACTCTAGATTTAGCTACTAGTGATATTATTTATGAGGAAGACTACTATTGTAGCGAGTTTAACCTTTCATATCAAACTATAGGAAATGAATTAGAGAATTCATTTGTTGATGATGGGTCCCCCGATCATGACTAACAGCTACATGGACGGTGGGAGTGTGCAATATTGCAGCAGCTTCTACTTTTTCAAATAAGTCATTCTTCGAGGTACCCAACAACGATACCTCAGTTGTGCATGTGCAGGGATGATAGTGTACATGATGTTTTTTTATCATGAAGAGAGCATGATAGATACAACTTCCTATCATAGTGCAAATTGTGCGTCAGAGAACTTACATGGGAATCTGGGAGTTCAGAGACATCATGTGATTGGGAATTGAAGGTGAGTAATAATCATATTGCTAAAACCATTAAGCATTATGACGTTGCCTATGAGATGTTAGCCATATTTGGTTGGGGTGCTCCTATGTCAGAGGACGACAATGATAGAGGTCTTTCCCTAACAAAGTTCCATTCACTTTGAAAATTTATTGGTATAATCACCTGCAATTGTTGGCTAACAAAGATTACCTTCTTGAGTGGGGTTGCACTTGTTACAATGCTTTGATGGGAAAGGAGAAGGAGGTCATTGAACTCATTGATGAGCTTGAGGCAACTTCAAAGATATTGGAGATAACCCAGTTGGCTCATGAAGAGTCGCAACTTCAGATGGATGAGGTTACCATGAAGTTAAGTCTAGACTATGAAGTTTCGTTCCTATCACCTTGCTCAAACTTTGATAAAATACAGTGGATTGAATGTCCATACGGTGGTGATGGACATTTGGGAGGTGGTACGGTGATGCTTTGATGGTAATGCCCATACGGTGACTAGGGAAATCAGTTCGTACGATTAGGTGGAATGTTCGTACGGTGGAGTCTTTGTTGTTGTACTGTAGATGAGGGTGTCCATACGAAATCACTACAAGTCCTTATGCACATCGTACGGTAGCTGATAGAAGTCGTACGGTGCTAGTGGGTGGGTGTATGGTCAAAGGGGTAGGAAACCGTACTATGTGGTGCTTGCAAACATGCAGTCATAGGATGTTGAAGGCCGTATGATGGTGAGGCAAGAAGGGTCGTATGGTGTGGGAGATTGTACTATGTATAGTACAGTATCCGTACGGTGGGGTATCAGTAGACCGTGCAAAGTGGGTTTTTCTTGTGTGTGTGCCAAGGTACAAAGGGAAAACATCTCACAGACTCCTGAGCATACAATTGTGTTATGGACGAACATTCATTCATATAACCAAAGACTTTAGATGCGAATAAGCCAACCAAGATGAACCAATCTTCGATTAATTTTTGCCACAGTTGGAGCTCCGACTTGCCAGATCCAAGCAAAGTATTACATGCAATAACGAAATAGGGTGAGGGTTGAATCCCACCAAAACCGCAATAAGCCAAATAGGGAAGGTCTTTCTCTTCCGAAATAGCGAACAACAGAGAACCCTAAACAAGAGTTCGCAATATAGAGAAAAAAAATCCAAAAGCATACCAAAAGACTTCCACAAGCCGTGCTTAAATACCCGTTGGGAAACCATTCCGAGGGTGTACAAAGATAGCCGACGACGACACAAACTTCGAACACAAAATAAAAATGGGTACAATACATTAAATCAATCGGCCTGTTACAAAAGTTTAATTTTATTATTTATTTTATAACGGGGACATTACGGTCCTCCCGTCCCAAAGTTTGCTTGTCCTCAATCAAATGCAGTGCAGGGTGCTAGAGAATGTGCTCGCCTTCCCACATTGCGTCATCCAACGGCAGGTGTCATCAGCGTACCAAGTATTCCTTCACAGTGCAATTCCGTTGGGTTTTTTCACGTACTTCGAGGATCTCAGCAGGTTCCAAAATGAGTTTTCCTTCTTCATTGAGTAGCAGAAGGTCAGTAGCAACTGTGACATTTTGCCCTATTGCTTTCTTTGAGCAATAAACATGGAAGACATTATGAATGGAACTCCCTTCCGAAAGTTCCAATTCATACACTACTTCACCAATGTGACAGACCACACAATAGGGACCATAAAATCGAGGCTTCAATTTTTCCTTTCCTATTCCCTTTAGTGAAGACTGTCGATATGGCTGGAGCCGGAGATAGACCAAATCCCCCACTTCAAAAGTCCTCTCTATTCTGTGTCTATTGGCGTACATCTTCTATTGATTTTGTGCCCGTTGTAGGTTTTTTTTCAAGCACCTCAGTATGTCCTGTCCCTCCTGAAGCCAATCCCTCGCCCTTGGTGCACGATTGTCACCCAAAACTGTGTCAATGAAGGAGAAGGGTTCGTACCCGTATAGAGCTTTGAATGGTGTCATTCTAATGGACATGTGGTACGTGGTATTGTAGCAATATTCCCGCAGATGGATCCATTTTACCCACGTATGCTGTTGTGCCGAAACGTAGTTCCGAAGGTAGCATTCGAGCCATTTGTCACAATCTCAGTTTGTCCTTCCGTCTGCGGGTGGTAACTCGTACTTGGCGATAGTTCTGTCCCTGCCATCCGAAACAGTTATGTCCAGAAGATACTGACAAATCGTCTATCCCGATCACTGACGATGTTTCAGGCTAACCCGTGCAGAAGAAAAACTTCTCTAAAGAACAGACTGGCAACTTGTATGGCCTGAAGGTCGAAAAGGATGGCGAAGAAATGTGCATACTTTGTCAATCTGTCGACCACCACGAAAATACAATCCTTTTTGTTCACCTTGGGAAGCCCTGTTATGAAATCCATTGATATACTTTCCCACTTAAGTTCGGAAATTGGCAAAGGTTGTAGCAGCCAGGCAGGAAGAGTATGTTCGAACTTGTTCTGTTGGCAGACCGTACACTCTTACATACTGCAACACGTTCCCTTTGAGTCCTTTCCATGAAAACCTCTCCCGAAGACTTCTGTAAGTTTTGAGGAAACCTGGGTGTCCAGCCAAAGGTGAGTCGTGTACTTCCTTCAAGATCTTTTGCTTCAATTTGGATTCTGGCACCAGGTATATCCAGTTCTTATAGAAGATGATGTCATCTACCACTCTGTGCCGATTGTCGTGAGTGTGGCCATCCATTATTTCACAGGCAAATGTATTCTTGGAATATTCCACTAAATGATGTGCCTTCCAATCAGCTGAAATCTGGTCTAGTGAGCAGATGGTGGGTTTCCTAGACAAGGCATCTGCAACTACATTGTTCTTCCCTTTCACATACTTAATGTCAAAATCAGAAGCTTGAACTTTTCTTACCCATTTTTGTTGTTGTTCGTTCAAGTCATGTTGCTCCAGAAAATATCTCAAACTGTTGTGATCTGTACGGACGACAAACTTGGCACCTACCAGATACTGTCGGAACTTGGTTAGTGCATGTACGATGGCCAACATTTCTTTGTCGTAAATGGAATA
Organism: Cupressus sempervirens; assembly: GCA_028749045.1. Taxonomy (NCBI): domain Eukaryota; kingdom Viridiplantae; phylum Streptophyta; class Pinopsida; order Cupressales; family Cupressaceae; genus Cupressus; species Cupressus sempervirens. The sequence goes on along the minus strand of CM053785.1, from coordinate 560,607,420 downwards.
TAGGTGTTACGATGGCATAAGCTTCCTGCTCTCATAAGCGATCAGGTGTCTCTCTTGCATCAATATCGCTCCAATGCCTTCCCCAGATGCGTCGCACTCCAAAATGAACGGCTGAGTGAAGTCAGGTAGTGCAAGTACAGGACAAGTGCTCATGGCCTCTTTCAGCTTATCAAAGGTGAGTTGTGCCTTTTCATTCCACTGAATGACCCCTTCTTCGTCAAATCCGTTAGAGGTGCGCTGAGCTGAGAGAATCCTTTAACAAACCTCCTATAGTAACTGCACAGTCCGAAGAATCCTCGCAAATCTTTGAGTGATTTTGGGGAAGGCCAATCGAGGATAGCCTGAATTTTCTCCTGATGCACTTGAACCCCGTATTTACTGACAACATGCCCTAAGTATAATATTTCTATCATACCAAATTCACATTTGGACTGCTTGGCGAACAGGGACTATTCCTCCATGATACTTAGAACTTCATTCAGATGCTTCAGGTGCTCCTCCAATGTCCTGCTATAAATAAGATCATCAAAGAATACCAACAAATACTTACGCAATTGTTTGTTGAAGATGCGGTTCATGCAAGATTGAAATGTTGCAAGTGCATTGGTCAATCCGAATGGCATGACCAAGAACTCATAATGTCCATAGTGACAACGGAAAGCTGTTTTCTCCACATCTTCCCTCATGTGGATCTAATGGTATCCAGAACGAAGATCTATTTTTGAAAAATAGACCGCACCATGCAGTTCATCTAGCAACTTATCTATCCTTGGAATGGGATACCTATTCTTTCTTTTTTTTGTTCAACGCGCGGTAGTCCACACACATGCGCATTGTCTCGTCCTTTTTGACCAACACCACAAATGATGCAAATGGGCTAGAACTGGGACGGATCCATCCTTTCTCTAGCAATTCCTGAATCGTCCTTTCGATCTCATCCTTGAATTTCTTGGGGTGGCAGTACAGCGTGGTTATGACTGGCTTTGCTCCTGATTCCAATTCAATAGTGTGTTCGAAACCTCGATGAGGTGGTATGCCAGGAGGAATATCCATGAAAACTTTATCATGTCTACTTAAAATATCCTTAAGTTCATCATCCTACAGAGGTGTTTGATGCCCCTTTATAAGTTCCGCCGAGATTAGACAATGCACAACCCACGCTATGTCATCGTGCTGAAAGATTGCCTCCATCCAATGCGCAAAAACTTCCTTTGAACCTTCATTTGCCATTCCTTGGAGGACAACCTTCTTTCCGTCAACCACAAAATTGAAGTCCATCCGTTTGAAACTCTGAGTGTTTTCATCAAGGGTCTCCATCCACGATAAGCCAAAAATAACTTCCATGTCAGCCAGGTCCACTATGAAGAAGTCCTCAGTCATTGTGTGATTCGCCATTGTGATGCTCAGTTGAGGAACAAGGTGCGTGTAGGGCAGAAAAGTCCATCCGGCAACCTTGACCTAAAAGCCTACGTGCACCTCAGTAGGTAGACTTCTTCGTTTTACCAAGGATGAGTTTATGAAATTTAGAGTAGCTCCGCTATCCAACATAATTGTAACCCTTTGTCCTTGAAGGGTATCCTATACATGAAAAACTGTGCACGTCGAGCTACCAGCCATGCGATGGTTCCTCCACGTTGTACCAAAGCAGCGATTCTCTCCGTACGGTTCAAACTGATGTTGGTGTCATTGTGCGGTTGTTTATCTTCAGTCAGCATTTCTTCCTGTTCGTCCTCATCATTGGACACGACCTCAATGTAATGGATCTTCCCCCTTTCCAAGGCATCGATGGCTAGGCTCCCAAGGTCCCTTGCAATTGAATTACAATTTCTTCCTTCGGAGTTCCTGTCTTGTAGCTTCATCCAACGACGGCTTCTTGGACAGAGGTTTGTCCCTCGGAAACGTTGGCGGTTTAGGATGTGAGTAACTTCCAGAGGATGATGCCAATGGTGATGACATACTCCGTGCTTTATTGATTACTTCCGATAGGGTGGCAGGATTGAACCCCTTTACCCAACCCTTCAGCAGTTCTGTTAGTCCATCCATGAAGAGCACTAACCGACTCCTTTCGGAAATGTCCGTGACCAAAACAAAGAGTTTTTGAAATTCCGCAATGAACTGATCAATCGATCCAATTTGTCTCAGTTGTGCCAAATCTTTGAAATTGAGTTCCGAATCTTTAACATCAAATCGTTCTATCAATATCTCTGTGAATTCTGCATAAGTATTTATTTGATCATGCCCTAATGTGATGGTGTCGTGGTGCCACCATTCATGCGCAACTCCCTACAAGTGCAACACGGCAAACTTGATTGCTTCTTCTTCTAGCATGGGATTCAGCTGAAAGTAGGTATCGGCTTTCATTACCCATGCTTGCGCAGATATGGAACTCGATCCATCAAATGGAGACAAATTTACCTTACTCAACTTCCTTCTAAGATCATCATTAAAGTATCCTCTGTTTTCGCCTCCCGAATATCTCATTCTCAGATCTGCATAGTCTTCGTAGGATATATCTTCTTCAAGGTTTGCATTCTTCCAGTCTTCTCTCATCTCTTCAAAGGTTGGTTGTCTCCCTCCGTGTTGTGCCTCCATCCGTGGTGGAAAAGTCGACATGGAAGGTCGAGAGCGTGTTGGATGAGAATTTGATTTACTCGACACCAAGTCCGCGCTGTGACCATTTTGTTCTCTGGATATTTTGTTCTCCGCCAACTTCTTGAGAGTTTCTTCCATAAGTCGCTACATATCAGTTATCTGTACCAGATTCCTGGCAAGTTCACTCAGTAGTGACACAAGTTTAGCAGCGCTCAGTTCCCATTCGTCATCCATTCGATCAACGGAATGTGTCCTCCTTCTCTTCCGACTATAAACTCTCATTCACTGTCCACAAGTTGGCAAGATTGAAGTGCTCTGATACAACTATGAAGTTTTGTTCCTATCACCTTGCTCAGACTCTGATAAAATACGATGGATTGAATGTCCGTATGGTGATGATGGACATTTGGGAGGTGGTACGGTGATGCTCTAATGGTAATGCCCGTACGATGACTAGGGAAATCAGTTTGTACGGTTAGGTGGAATGTTCGTACGCTGGAGAGTCTTTGTTGTCGTACTGTAGATGAGGGTGTCCGTACGGAAATCACTACAAGTCCTTATGCACGTCGTACGGTAGTTGATAGAGGTCGTACGATGCTAGTGAGTGGGTGTACAGTCAGAGGGGGAGGAAACTATACTGTGTGGTGCTTGTAGACATGCAGTCATAGGATGTTGAAGGTCATACGATGGTGAGGAAAGAAGGGTTGTACGGTGTGGGAGATTGCACTGTTTACGATGGGTGAATACAATATCCATACAGTGGGGTATCAGTAGATCATGCAAAGTGGTTTTTCTTGTGTGTGTGTCAAGGTACAGAGGGAAAATGTCTCACAAACTCCTGAGCATACAATTGTGTTATGGAAGAACATTCATTCATATAACCAAAGACTTTAGATGCGAATAAGCCAACCAAGATTAACCAATCTTTGATTAATATTTACCACAGTTGGAGCTCTGACTTGCCAGATCTGAGTGAAGTATTACATGTAATAACGGAATAGGGTGAGGGTTGAATCCCACCGAAACCGCAATAAGCCAAATAGGGAAGGTCTTTCACTTCCAAAATGGCCAACAACAAAGAACCCTAAACAGGAGTTCGCAGTACAGAGAAAAAAATCCAAAAGCATACCAAATGACTTCCTACAAGCTGTGCTTAAATAACTGTCGAGAAACCATTATGAGGGTGTACAAGGATAGCCGACGGCAACACAAACTTCGAACACAAAAATAAAAATGGGTCCGAGATACATTAAATCAATTGGCCCGTTACAAAAGTTTAATTTTATTATTTATTTTATAACGAGGACATTACATAGACAATATTCACTAGCAACAGATTCAATTCAGCTTCTAACAAAGGCACTTGGTGATTGAGTTAATACCCATAGGTTGTGGTGAGATCTATTACTGATTTAGGGGGATTGGATTCAGTTGGAATGAGTACTTTGATTAAGAGATACAAAAGCCTCATGTTTTATTAGTGTCTCCAGTACTAATGACATTGACAGATGATGCAGGACAAGTTCTTGAGAGTCCTTGTGAGGTAGAGATGGACTTGTCAATAAGTTGTGACAATTCATGGCTTCTTCATGCTAAGTATCATCTGGTTGGGCAGATGATTATCATGTTGGGTTTTTACCCCTCTAGAAACAATCTTGTTATTTCATCCCATGAAGTTGATTTTGTTTGATAGTTTGTTAAGCCTCAAAGATGGAGGGACCAGTAGAAGGTTTTGGGAGAGAAGGTTAATTCAACCTTGTCTCATTTTAACTGAACACATAAATATGTTGAGTACCTATTTTGGAGAGCCGAATTTGAAGAGAGACAGTGTGGGGTCGAGGCTGGTACTCGGTGATTTAAGGTTCATCTAGAGGGCCTTCGAGGCACTTAAGTCAAAGTACCTCCACTTGTTTCATAATAGAGTATGCTATTGGGTATGGCGAGACGCTTAGCAACACATCTACCCAATTAGTTGTTCAGGTCAAATATTTAAGCCATCTTCTACTACTTGAGTGGTTAATGACGAGCCACTGGTAGAGATTGGAGCCTTTTACCGTAGCTACGCAGTGAGGAGTGCGCATCATTTCTTTTTTGATCCACAGGTAGAGGACTTGATTATGAGTTGATGGATGGCTATGGGATCATGCCATCCTTTATGGGATGGGTATATGTCATCTCCAATTGATGGGGTTGATGACTACAAATTAGTGGGAGACTATATGCAAAGTTAGCATATACATGGAAGTTTAGAAAAAGATGTATATTATGGTTGTGATATAGACACCCTTAGGAGTTCTTATTTTCGTACTATAGTTTAGCCCAACACCTATGGGGGATTAGGAGACTATAGAGGGAGGTTTAGTCTACCTAATGTGCTCATATAACCTTACTTCCTCATGTTGGATGGATGTAAGTTTAGTTTGCTTTGGGACCCAAGTGGTGACAAGGTTAGCATTGCAAAATGAATGGGTTCCATCGAGTTGCTACATCATTTGCACCATGGTGGCATTGAGATTGGATTAGTGAGGTCAGAAGTCGATTTTGCTCTATTTGGTTGGCTTTGTTTGAGGATTCGGGATCGAGGCATATGTGGTTGGACACTCTTCATTGTGCTATGGGGTCCTCTGCATGCATCAAGATTCCAGTATGGGTTCATTGGGGAGTATTGCAATGTGTACATGCTATGGATTGTTGGTAGTGTTACTTTTGATCATGTACATCGTTTGTTTCAGATGCACAATCTCGATGCACAGAGTTTGAACAAATGGATTACTTTCCATTTTTGTGCAGTGGTGAATATTTTGGTGCTTCAACAACGCTATTGCAGTTCAGGACATTTCAATGTTCTCATTTTGACCATTAGTGCAATGGTATGTTGTTGTGATCATGATTGCTTGAGGATGAACAACCTTAGGGAGGGCGGACTACAATTTTCCCATTTTTCACAAGCATCAGAGTTTGATGGATTAGCCTACTATTTCGTCCCTTATAGGTTAATTATTGTGGATAGAGGGTATTGTGAGACAAAGGCTTCGTTAATGGAGGTTCTTTCCTTCTCCAAAATTCAGTATGTTCCAGCTTGGTCTTCCTTTGGCTCAGATTGGACTTGTTTGGGCTTTGTATGCTATACTTACTTTTTATAGTAAGTCTGAGGTTGATCGAGAAGGGTCCTTTCTATTTTTAGTAAGAAAGTCATATCGATAGAGGATGCAATGGTTGACTCCCTGATTCAGACGGTATGTCAAGTTAATGAGTATTTAATGAAAAAATAATATTTTAATGGCCTTTATTGATTTTTAATTATTTGAGTTATATTATATAATTTATAAATTAACTTTATAATAAAATGGGGGCCATGTTAATGATAATGAGTAATTAATACTAATTGATTAAAAGTGTGCTTTATTAATGATATATTAAAGTCAACTCATTATTACAAAAGATAACCAAATCATCTTGCTAGTGAAGATTCATGGAGAATTATTATTAAAGAACTTGAAGAGAACACAAAAGGGATCCTATTGTGCATTTGATTTTATGAAATTGTGAAGGTTTTGAAACAAGGGTTTGAAAAGAAAGAGCTTGAGAAATTGTGAATCTCTACAGCTATTCTGCAGTCTGAGCTATTGAAACTATCAAGTGCAATTGTGCTAAAGGATGGTACCATCAACTGCCATCATTGTGTTTTAATTTGTGTTCAAATTTGAGAGGTGGATTTTTAGTGTTTCATCACAGAAACCGCTTGCCAGACAGAGGTGTGTTTATATACTGCAGATTGAAGCTCCAAGAAGGGCTGTGTTGGGGAACATAAGAAGCCACAGCTTTCAATAAGGTTGGCTTTCATTTGCAAGTGTTTGGAGGGGCAGCATTAGAGCTTTTAGTGGCCACATTTGATAAATTGGGGCAGCATTAGTGAAGGCTGTGTTTTGAAGACAAGAGGCATGTATTTGTTGGAGAGTGCTTTCATTATTAGGTACAGCTAGTTATCAAGGAATCATGAATGGAGAGCTGCTACAGGTTTCAATGGTTTTTTTATTTTCTTACTTCATGCATAATATTTGGCATTGTAATTTGTTTGAATTCAATGTGGAGGAATAAGAGTGCACACCAAGTGTCCGAAGTAATGCCATATCTTAATTGTTCATAATCAGCATAATAGATTTCATCCCAAGTGTTCGTGAAAATGTCTATTGATTGTAGATGTACGTTTTACGTGTAGGAATCATATGTACACATTCAAATGGTCAAAGAGAATTGCATTTGTATTCCAGTTCTTCTGCCTGAATTTTTTAATAATCATTTGCTACCATATAAACCCTATTTAAAACTATTTCAAGCAAGTAAAAACAATCTGAAATTAAAAGACAGAAAGATAGAAGTTTCAAGCAAAGTGTTTGAAAGTATGTCAAACATCTGAAAATTAAGGCAATTTGGTGTTTGCTAGAGTTAGGACCAGCAGAGTTTCCTATACAATTCTTAAAAGCTAAGTTAATTATTTTCTGGTATTCTCCTAAATTAATTAAGATTACTTTTTCAATTCCACCCAAGCTTGTATCTTTGAACCACGATTATACAGGCTAATATTATTTAAAACTAAAATGCATCAGAATTTAGATGTTTCCAAGGTACATAGTGATAGCAAACTATAATTCTAATCCAAAGTTCCAACAACTAAACTGTCATTTATCAAAATCATGTCTTTCAGATATATTTGCCAGAAAACCAACCCTGTTCATTCACACAGATACCTAAACACCAAAAACCGACTCCACATATCCATAATAATCACAAGTTGTGTTGACAAAAATTTGACCTGTAAGAATATCTGCTGTTGTTGTCTCAATAGACATCCAGGGACCTGTTTGCTTAAGTCAAGGTCCACGAGGCGCACGGCAAACTTTACCTCTTCTAGCTGTGTATTCATATGGTTACAGTACACAAAGCCGATATGGTTATAAGCTCCTCCTATGATTATTAACATCAGAAACAAGATCACTAAACTGACAAGTATTTGATTGGATCCAAGGCCTTACATTGTCAGCTCCAGATAACAAGCAGATCTCCACTCCCTGCAGCCATTATAACAACAGTTGACTTCTTATCTTTCATCATTGAACCCAAATCCAGAGACAGGTAGAATTATTAGCTAGGCTCATTTACACATATAATAACACATAATAAGAATGGTCTAAACGTAAAGATGCAAGCATGAACATATTCTAGAAGAATGCTTAAGGTTGTATGAATAATCAAATGATAATTCATGTCTTCCTAGCATTATTTTTATATAATTCTAATTTATATCTCCATGTAAAGGAGAGATTCATAACCCTGTAATTGATTTCAAATAATGTATAGGAGTTATCTAGATAGTTGAAAATCTCAGTTTGAGATAAGGAAATGAATGCTATATTTTAAATGAAAGGAATTGAAATTAATCATAAACATAGGATTCAACAGCTTCTCTAAGTATGCAATACAAAAGAACACTCGTGCTGAGAAAAAACATACTAATCAGGTGTGATATAAGTTGTAGCCCACTATTCTATACAATTTTGAAATTACCATGACCAAAATAATAGTGTGATTTTCCTGAAACAAGCAACAATAAGGTGCATAGACACATTATTCTCACTATGGAGGGAAGTTATTAGTTGCTGATTTGTTGACTTATAAGAGCAAGTTTTTTCGCACATCTTGTGATCCGGAGATGAATTCCATCATCTATCCTCCTGCATTATAAAATTATCATTTCAAATTGGATGTAAATATGTTTCCTAATGAAAGTGACAACTATTTCAATGAAACATTGACAAATGTTGCATCCCCATAGTTAACATTGTGCATATCTTTTATCTACAACAAGAAGAAACTAATATAAAACATGCCATCTGATGCACAAAAAGGCGCACCATTATTTCTTCAAAATCCCAGTTTCTTCTCTTCCAGTTCAGAGGCTGCAGTATCTTGAGTAGCAGATATGGAAGAAGCATCTTCAACTGTATAAAGGTGGACTTCACTGATGAATGGCAGGGCCAACACTCAAACTTGACATAAAAATTTGATGTGAAGGTGTCTTTCATTGGTCCAGCCAAATTGAGCTATCATTTTAGTCCTAACAGACCCCAAATGCAAATCAGGTCCTTTCAACAGCCTCATACACAGAGAATGACCAATACACAGATCATAAATTACAACACAGCACAACTCTACTTATACATTTGGGGTAGTTGAAACTTGAATATGCTACCTTCTTTAGCCAAAATGCAAAGTTCTAGGAAACAGCAGCATTTGAAAATTGCATGAAGAATTCAAAGCCAAGATCTATTCATTGGAAGGTTAAGAGCATCATTCTACATCCCTTTAAACCAATTGAGTTTGGTGAAGTTTTCATACCAGCTCGGGAAGTGGAAGCTAAATCATTGAACTTAAAAATAACCAACAAAGGTGATCAAGATCACCATTATTATTTTCAGTTGTGTCAGACAAAGTCTAAAAATTATGACCAAAATGGCAACTAGAACTGAACCATACTTCTCAATAGGCTCTTCAAACAAGAAGAATAAATCCACCACAAATTCATAAGAAAGAGGAAACATGTTATGCTTTGATAAGTAGGAGACATTTTCCACAGCAACTCAAATTGTGATGTTGCTATCAAGATCCAACTGTGTAGTTTTTGGGTCAAACTCATTGACCCATGTTTCATGAGTACTGGTTCACAAGAACCCATCTCTCATGAGAATAAGTAGAAAACTTAGCACTCATTGCATCTAGGTGATGCTGATAGAGGTGAAGCACTGGAACTTAATAAGAGGTCACACATCCCTGTACTACTCTAGCACAAGCATGCTTAACCACCGAGCTTCCTCCAAGCTTAAACCCTTTTTGCGACTCCATTTGCAAAACATTCAGCAAGTGTTGTTCATTTTGAACCATTCATTAGAAAGCCCCTTGAGCTCATCAATTGATAAGCAGGAGATATTTTCCACAGCAAGTCAAATTGTGATATTATGTTTTATCTTGGAAAGCAAGAACGTAAAGGATAAGAATAAGATAGTGAAGTTATTGTCCATCGAGTACCCGGAGAAAGAAGAGAAAAACCTATACGAAGATAATACAATGCATGGTACAGTCATGGATCCAAATGCTGTCATCTCTCACCAAACTCCACAAGGTTTTGCAAATCCTCGAGACCACAAGATAGATTAAGCATCAATAAGTAATTGTGAAAGATCCCCACGCAAACCCAATCCAATTTTTCCATTTTGTTTGGTTTGATGTATGTTTTGGACTCCCGGGAATGGTGATTTTTCTGAGTTCAGTAATTTTGATCTGAGTTTGGCTGTGTTCACTTTGATGCTTGTTTATGACAACACATTACAAATGATTAAAGGAAATGACTATGCAATGAATCAAAACATGTACAGCTAAATAATATGGGAAAATATGAGTTTACTGTTTACTGCTAAGACTGAAAAGAGAGATTACAGACCTATTATCAGTCACAAATCAAATTGCAACAATTCAATCCATAGGTTTTAATGCCATATAATCAACATGTATCACATCCATATGTTAGCTAGCTGTTGTAGGCTGCTGTAGACTACTTTGGGAATAGTAAATGACCACTTTAAGGCATGATATGAAGTATGATCTGCAACAGAAAGACTGATATTATCTTACACAGGTTTGATATGCAATTTCCAGCCATCATATTCACTGCCAAGAATCTAATATGCACTTTCAGCCACTATATAAACCACTACAAGTATGATTATGATTCCAAATCCTAACATCCAGCTGTAATATGTTATATTTAATGGTACGGCAGGCTGGTTTTGCTGCTGAATGATGATGACATAGGCCTGAATCTGCAACTAAATGATGAATTCAACCTGCTGTTAAAAAATGTATGATTTACCTCTGACAATAACTCCAAAACTTCATATGAATCTCTGAAGCTCAAATAGGAAACCTGTGTAGATTCCCTCAACTATGAATCAGGTTTACATCCAGTTCACTATTATCCAAGGAGTTCCGTCCTTAGAAAATCTGATCTGCTGCTGAAAACCAACTAGCTACTGTAGAAATGGATCATAGAATGATGAAATGGCTACCATCCAAGTAATTTTATTCTCTCAAGACCCTGATTTGATTTTAGGGTTGCCTTCCCATTTATTTTATCTCTACTAAATACTTTATTTGATTTTTTAATGAAACTATTTCCTCTAGGCTGATGAAACCTTTTCCCTATTCTCCCCTTTTATTATTTTAAGTTGTTTTTAAAACAACTTATGTCTCCTAGCCAACATGGCCTGTGGTGGTCCCATTTATTATAATATTAATATATTTTATTAAAGAGCACTTTAATAGAGTAATTGGAATTATTAAAGTTATTACACTAACAGTCCAAATTTATTCCTCATATTACCACCTGAACTCCCAAACTGAAAACAAAATGTTGTCACCAATCCAAAAGGTGATAACTTGATGTGGCTACGCAACTAGCAGTCTCTTCCTAAAAAGGAGGGGTCATCCTTAAAAATAGGTCTTTGATCCAGAGGAAATGCTCGTAAGGTCCACCTGCTATACTCCACAGGTCTCTGGATGGTTGACAGGTTAACTAGCAGTCCAACCTTAAAAAATAGAAGCTACAATCAAAACTCCCAAAATGATCAAAAGGGCCCTCCTATTACATCCCGGTCAACCCCTAGTCAACACTTAAAAATTGGACCCCCTCCTAAAATTTAGCAGACTGTCTCAAACTGTCTAGAATGGCTCACAAAGCCCCTTTGTAGCTCCACAAGACTTGGTATGGGTGCCCTTTTCACTCCACTCACCTATAGGAACCCAATGATAGGCCAATCCCTGCTCAACTACCTAGCACCTAGGGAAAGGGCATTACAAATTGCCCTCTGAAGAGCACACAGTTATACTAAGAGGGGGGGTGAATCAATATAATAACAAATTTGCCAATTTAAAACTTTTATCCAAACAATTGACTTCAAGTGCTGAAATGCACAAGAACACATTAACACAATAATTTACGTGAAAACCCAACTTGGGAGAAAACCACGACAATAAATGTTATATAAACTTTGTTCTTTTACAATGTGGTTTGTAGGCTATGACATCCATGTTTATGAGCAGTGACTCACTGGAAGCTCCAACTCCCACATTTTGAAGGCATGAACCTATTGGAAGCACCAACTCTCTCTACTTGTCTTCAGCTCACTGTACTTGAACTTCTTCTTCACCTCAATGATGTTGCTTACTACAACTGATGGTGGACACCTTTAGCACAACTCTTCTTCTATCTGATCTTTATATCTGTGTAGATCTTCTCTTCTTGACCCTTCAATAAATATTTATCTTCCCAAAGTTACTATATTATAAATTTTGTTCACATTGCTTACTCTTTACTAATTCTGAAACAAACATACATATATATATATATATATATATATATATAGATATATATATATATATATATAGATAGATAGATATATATATATATATATATATATATATATATATATATCAGATTTAGGAAATCTATATATATATCCTTTTATGCTCTCATAAATTCAACAGGCTAACTTCATACTATTCTCTGCACTTCCTTATTCCACCACTGATTTTCTTTCACCCTTTGTTCTGCTTCTTCATACTTCTATCACCACATACATACACTGCTCACTTTTCCTTTCTATTTATACTTTATAGTTTCATACTGTCCACTCCCATACTGCTGCAATCAGATATATAAATCTGAATATTATATTCCTTTTACCACATCTTAAGTCACACTTTATTCATCTTCTATTTATATGTCTTTTATTCTAAGAATTGTGCCTCTCCAAATAAAGAGACATATCGTCTCCTTTTATTATGATTTTATTTTATTACTCATCTAATAAATACTTCCCTTTATCACATTTATGTAATCATTATTTGCGCCTTTATTTTATGGGTTCCACATATGCCATTCACGATCCCTACAGGTCTGTGTATTACATTGTTGCTTCCTTATATTGTGCACAACATATTTACAACATCTCTTGAGCCCCGATGGTGAACATATCTCATAATCCATTTCATGTACGATGTGGCATCTGAATATTGCTGGTTATGTCTCAATGCTGGCTGACTTATAATATTCGATCATTTTGTGCTGTTTGCTGCTGAAAAAATCAAATTAATTTTTAGCTGACAAACCTGAAAAAGTAACCATTTTGTGCTGTTCTATCTTGTTCAAAACTCTCATGTGGAATTAAGAGTGTTGCCGAAACAACAAGAGAATCAGCATTGACATTAAATTCTCTTTGGACCATAGAAATGTTGTAAGCATCAAACACATCAACATAATCCCAAACCAATATTTTGTAATGCTTAAGCCTCTCATTCTTTGTTTGATATTGATTTCGAACTTGACATACCACGAGCTCAGCATAACCTTGAGCTTGCAAATTACGGATTCCATTAATTTGTGCAGCATTATACAAAGTATCAATGCTTCATATTCTACAGTATTGTTGGTGTTATCAAACTGCAGTTTGAAAGAATGAGGACACATTTCTCCCTGTCATAAGATTAAAACAACCCCAGCACCAGCTGACACAACTGCCATCAAACTCTAATATATAAACATCATTAGAATCAACAGCCTCATCAACTGATTGAGAGGAACTTGCAACATCTTTATCCTTCATGGTAGGAAATATAACCTTTTCAACTATGGTAGAAGGTATTTTTGGAACTTCGTCACCCCCTACATCTTCACTTGCATCTACAAATCTATCACTATCAGAAACATAAGATGTAAAAGAATCATTCGATTGGTAATCCTCACCAAATTCTGAAATTTCATCAAGAAGAAGAAAATAGTTTCCCATTCCAGTTGATTCAAAAAGAATCTGTGCATGAGGATCCTCTGACTTAATGACTGTGTACTTGGTTTCTCTTTCGGGAAGTAGCTTTTGCATAACATCCTTAACAGGTATTCTTGCTTCAAACATATTAATGTTGAGTTCTCCCACATCTTTACACAAGTTACGACCAAGCAACATGCCATAAGAAGCAGGAACATCGGCAACCAAAACAATCATCTTGATTTTCTTTCAGGGAAGGATGCAAATGCAAATTGAGCATCCTTAATTTGCCCTTGAAGAGAAACTTGCTTATTCTCCATGGAATAACAATTTCCAAAAGTCTTTGTCAAACTAAGACCTAGTGCTTCAGCTACCTTAAATGGCATGACATTATCAGAGGCACCATAATCAATAACACAGTTACTCAACTTCAATCCATTTATTATCAAGGAAATATAGAAAGGTTCTATCTTTCTAGGAACACCAGAGGGAATAGTAACTAGGTTATTGGGAAAACCTTTAGGTTTTGTGACAGCAATTTGCGTTTGTGTAGGTTGAGACCCTTCGACAAACAGATTAAGCCATTACAACTAATCTGGATAAGCTTGTAGGAATTCAACCTTAGACATCTGAATTCTAGTTCTTTTAGCGTGATCGATGATTTCAAATGCTTTAAAGGAATTGGCCAAAGAACTAAAAGTTTCAGCTTGAGGCTTTGCATTAGATACACTAGGCTTCGGTATACCAAAAGAAGTAGGAACAGCAGATGTACTTACTTAGTTATTTGTTACATCTTTTGGAAGATTGGGCAATGGCGTTCCTCTTTTAGCAAGGGTAATGGGTGTTTGCTCATCCAGTTTTGCTTTCACAACTTCCTCTTGATGTCTACCAAGTAGTGTTCGAGAACACGTCATAACTGCATATGCATGAGGAAAGCTATCTTCAGGATCTTGATCTTCATAGTAGACATACCCAGTGTTAGAGTCGCCACCTACCTCATCATTATCATATGGGACAATGATATCTTCTTCCTAGTAATTATCTGGGAAAGTACTGAATTGTTCATTCTCGAAGTACCCCGTAGCTTGATTTCTTGGTGGAGCTTCAAGTGCAAGCCTCTCCGAAGGAGGAAGCTTTCTTGATCCTTCACTATATAGTTATGTGCAGCATTAGGAAATGATCTTTGTGGAATATCCTTGCATGGAGCTTTGAATGAATTTTAAGATATTTTCTTTTTCAAAGAAAGCACATCATTAGCCAATTTCTGCATCATAGAATCAATACTTCTAGAGGTGGAAACACCATTGGAATTTTCTTTTGAGCAATCCCTTCGTATCTTACCAGCCATGGTAAGATCATCCTCAATCTCTGTTGCCAAAGTCTGGGTAATCGCCAAATCCAGAGTGCCTCTTCTCAGCAAGAGACAAACTTCTAGAGGCTGAGTGTTTTTCAGCAGTAGGTTGTGAAGAAGTAGGAATCTGATGGGCCAATTTATTGAATTTGACAATGAATCCCCGCATGCCTTCTTGTGCTTCTTTCTTCATCCAGTCAAGTTGTGCGAGCAATGCATGCTCATCTTCAGCAAGCTTGAAACGTTCCTCAAACTTAGTCTTTCAAGTATCTAAATCAGTGATTGCACCTGTAACTAAGTTGTAAAACCAATCTGCTGCAATTCCTTCTAAAGTCTCAAGAAAGTGCCTTCCAAAAACATCTTGATGTTCCACACCGAGCAGACCACATGCTATGTAAAACGCCTTGATGTGTTCATTGGGGTGTTGCTTTCCATCTCCATAGAACTTGGGAAAGTTCTTACGCGAACCTTGTGGTAAAGCATGTAGAGGTGGTGCAAGATTTAGTGGACCAAAAGCCGTCCCCCATGGGCTAGTAGCAGCAGGAGCAGCCATGATATTAGGAATGAGTATGGACACTATGGGTAATGGAAATTAGAGATTTAAGGAAATTGGGAATCTACACTAAGTACAACAGTTTTCTTCTTGGAAGGTAGATAGCTTGTAGTTTGGGAAAAAGAAGGAATTTTAGTGAGTAAATCAAAATGAGCTTGTTGGGCCCAGAATGCTCCATCAAAACCTGATGAACATTCTGCCTTCTCTCTCCTCGAATATATGTGCTCAAAACATGCCAGTGTGATAACGTGTAGTTTCCAAATACCAAAAACAAGGGCGTAAAACTTCAAACAAAGGCAAGAGGCTTCTAAATGCGCTCAATCCCCAAAGCAGTCATCAAAAACTGTTGGCTAAATATTTTGTAAGTTACTAGAACTACAACTTACGAAATGGGAATTTTAGGCAACAGTGTAATCAAATAAATCTCTCCTCTCAGCAATCGGGAATGCTCCATGCTTACTGTAGGTGGCTACAATAGACACCTAACTAGAATTGTCAAATGGGTGGTTCATTGGATCTATTCTTCTTCCTTCAAGAATGATCTTGCATTAACAACTACAATTTACAATCTAACAAAAGGAATCTATTGCTACGATAATATCGATGGCTTTATAGTTGACGTAAGAACAACCCCAAGACAGCAATTATAACTTGACTTCTATGGTTGATTGCAAGAACCCAAAGACTCCTAAAGCAACCTAAATGAAATAAAAGGGCGAACAGCTAACAAAGCTCAAAGTCTTTGATGAACTATTCTGATAAGAAATACTATACTAAGTAAAGCTCCAAGTCTTTGAATCCGAGTACTTGTAGCCACTATTAAACTATAGCAATCTTGTGTAGTAAAGCTCAAAGTCTTTCAAGAACAACACTAAATACTCAAATGCTTCACAGAGAGAGAAGTAAGAAAGATGAATTAATCAATGCAACGTAAGAAACAAAGATTGATTCCAAGCCTCATATCACAAAGTTTTGGAAAAACTTGCTTCTTTATTCATTTCAGAGATTCGCAACAATAAATACAAAGCCTTCAAGTTACAAGCCCAACCTTCTTCTATAAAGCAAAAGATGATCATTTACAATGAGCTCTCTCTTTTATATAGGAAAAACAAAGAGAAAGGTGGAGGAAAAAGTGGAACAACCTCAACCACCTTGACTTATCTCTAGCCAACTACTTTGATTTTATTCAAAGTTGCATGCCTAATGTGATTCCAACTTAACTACATGAGCTGGTTGTAAAGATGCATGTTATCTTGTACTTAAAACATAGATGCTCTTTACATTTACCTTTCCTACTGTTATTCCACTGAAAGCATATGAAAATCTGCTCTAAAGTATTCACATGGTATCAACCAGCTCTCCAAACTTCCGCAGGGACTCGTCTACAACTTCCTAACTATGCTTGGTGCTACAAATATCTCTCTACAAAACTCCATTTGATTTTGCAAATTCTTCAATGAATACTTCCAGCTTGCAATTGTATCCAACACATTGATATTGACGTCATCTACTTCGAGCTATAAGCAAATGGCCTCTACGAACTTTGTGAGAATTTCTTCTTGAGTTTATCGTCTCCAGTGATGATTTCGCATGATAACCCTTTGAAAGCTTCCCTGATCATATGTTCTTTGGTAGTTATCTTGGCCACAGCTGCCTTTGCATCTTCTATGAGCTTTTGTAGAACATGCTTCTTGTTTCCCATCACATGTATGTCATATTGGTACATTTCAATGGGCCTTTGCATCTTCTATGAGCTTTTGTAGAATGTGCTTCTTGTTTCCCATCACATGTATGTCATATTGGTACATTTCAACAGACGTGATGACATCATATTCACACAAGAAATCTAAATCAACCTCCATCATGTTGTTCCAAGCACCAAGGTCCCCCTTCCAACAACTTACGTTGATGATTGAGTGACTTTAACACATCATCTAATCTAGCATCGGTCTCTCTTCCTTTCCTAAACTTACAGTACATTTCTCAAACTACTCAGATTCCCCCTTCTTCAATAGTGCTGCCCCATTTATCAATGGTATGTGCCTTTCGCTTTGTTATTTCCATACATGTATCTGAAATAGGTTCACTACCTGAGGACTTCATTTCTTCAACAATTCCTAATAGACGTGCATTCTCTTCCTTGAGTTTGCTCTTCTTATCCTACAATTTATCATTCTCCCAAGCTAGGATGTTGATTGCCTCATGTGCATCCTATTCATAACTCAGCATGGTTTGTTTACCAAGTTCAACTATTGTGATTTTATAATTAGGAGGTTGCATGTCTTCAATAGATTTCTCCACAATTGGTTCAACTGCTTCAAAATACTTGAAGTGATTTTCATCAACCACAACATTAGAAACTGTCTTACCTTTTATATTTTTTGAAAACCTTGGCCTGGACACTTCCCTGTCAAGCTCCTCAGGTAGGATTTCTTCTTTCTTTCTTTTTTAAGAGATGGTGCTCAATTATGGAGGATGGTTGAACGAAGATGTCTCGACTAAATTAGTATTCACCATAGTTAACTCTGGATTTTCCTGCATGACAATAGTGACTATAGAAAATGCCCTCAATTTGAATGTGTAACTTCAATCATGAATCACTCAAACTAAGCTGAAGTCATATCAAGAAACGTCATAGACCGAGTAGTAGAAGAAGGAATTGACAAGGAATATGTATCAAACACACTCTTGTAGTCATACTGCTCTCCAATTGTTTCCAATGCAAGTCCAGTCGAGGACACATGCAATGCTCAAGTATTTGTCACAAGATCCTCAAGAGATGGATGCTCGGTGGAGAATGCATCCATAGCCAAGCTCAATGGTGAATCATGGGATTCATCTTAGGCCATTGCTGAATTTCGAAGAGAGGTTGCTACAAGAGCCTCAAGAGGACACGGAACCAATGGTGAGGGCTCCTTTGATTTCCTAGTATCATCATCACCTAAGTCAATTTGGATTGATTGAGTTTCAATTCAATTTGGATTGATTGAGTTTCAATCCCCTCCACCTCAAGTACTCTTGAGTCCTTCCTTCCTTTGACAAAACTTGGGGAAACTTTGTACAAGAAGTCAAATGTCGATGATGATGTCCCATCTTTACCTTTACCTTTTATCTCAAATCTCAACCCAATTGGTCCAGCGGTATCATAGTCTTTACCAAGCTTTATCTTGATACACTTGAGAGACCGTCTTTTCATCCAAGTGTTGGTATTAGCAAGAATGGATTGAAACCAATCACAAATTGTGGTGCTTTCTTTGCAGGACCATGTAGGAGGAAGAATGGGCAATTTCTCCACATTATGTTGAACATAGTCAGGATCCAAAATTTGATCATCTTCAAATCTAGGAGGGATTGCTGCTCAGCTCAAATACACAATTTGTTTTACAGTCAACAGAGTTTAGTCCATGTGTCATTTATCCACTTCAGTGCATACATCAATTCAAAGATCTTCTAGACGATGTATGTGTAGGAATTGCTTCTTCATCTTTTCATGCACTCCTCTCCAGTCAAAGCAACTTCTAGCTGCGAACCTCTTCAGTGTGATTCATTGAAGTTTAAACTCCATGTTTTTTGCTTTTGGCAAGGTATACAATGAGTACCCACCAATCTTCAAGGGGTTGCGTGATGAAATCTCTACTCCTAGCCAGTGCAAATTGGATTCATAAGTTGTACCTCCATGAGTTATCTTACCAATTCCATGAGTATAATTTTGTCTATAGGTACCTTGGCGAAGTGTATGACTCTCCCTTAAAACATCCAACTTACAAATCTGTGAAGTCGAGAAACTATTAAAACATACAACCATACTCATTTACTTTGTTCCACGCCTCATTAGAAACTCGTTTGTTTGGGAGTTCTTTGTCAAACAAGCACATGTCATGCCCAAGAAAAGGCATTCTAAATCCTTCGGAAATGTATGCAGCTTTGCTTCAGAGGTAGTTGATCATTGTACTCCCATACGTGCCCTATAGACCTATCATTTTTAGTTGACAAACGTGAAAAAGTACCTAGGGCAGCAGATATATATACCATGTAGGAATTCATGTTGAACACACTTGTAGACAACACATTCACCACCTATTCACAGATAGCATCACTCACTAGTTTAGCCCAAAATACATTCTTTTTTGAACTGACAATGACAGAGATGTACTTATACATCCAGTGTTCAAAGGTGTTTGAATCCTTGATCCCTGTTAAGCGATTGAGCAATGTGATATGGTCATTAATATCTTCTTTGATATGACAATGGCGCACGTCTTTTATTGGCCATCTAAAAAGATTTGGCCTCTTAGAAATCAACCAGTTACATTGACGAACTTGGTGCTATAGGAGGTATGCTTGTTCCACCGCTCCAAAGTGTTTTGCCTTGTGATATTTGAGAGAACTAGACTGTGACAAACATGGAAAATATGATCAATAGTCTCAAGATCAAGACTAATAATAATATTACCATTGATACATCCCAATTTTTTTTATCTTTTAAAATAATCTTATAGTCATTGTAATGGTTACTTAAAAGCTCTCGGATATCATGATCTTGTGAAATGAAAGTTATGATTAATCAAATTGATTCATGTGAAAATGACTTGTTAGTTGATTATTGTCATTTCGACTAAAAATGAACGCTTATATTTTAGGATAAATGTTAGTGGTGGTTAGTTGTTGTGATAGTTATTAGTTAATGTGTTATCTTGATATTTCAATTTGAATAGAGGAACATATTATTGAAGAAATATGCATTTATGGTTGTAGGAGCAAATGAAAGGGGGAAGCATTGCTAAACAAGATTTAAGGAATCGGACACCAATTTAGTCCATCATCAGACCATCAAGTATGGGTTCTAACTACTTTGGTGAAAGATTTAATAGCTAGGCAACAGAGTATACCTTGGAGAGCCATGAGCTACTTGATCAATTCTTAAAAACAAAGGAAATATTAAACATTTAATATCTTGAGAGAAACTATTGCCTTTTTTCTATTTGAGACAGTTGAATGGTCAACAATTGTAACTTTATATATATATGACACCATGTTATTTGCTAACATCTATAAGTTGCACCTACATGTATATATATACATATATGCATGTGTGCACAGGCAATTTAATGATAAAAAGAAGTATACGTTCTCCCAAAATTACACACGCATATAAATATGTATATGCGTATGTACAACTATAGGCAGAATTTAAAATAATCTTTATATATATATATATTTGACATAAACCAAATTATGGCTTCGTATAAATTTTTGAAAATTATGAGAAGTTCTTGTAACCGGTGTGTTGGTTCCCAAAACTGCAAATTGGAAACCCAAGACCCTGCCACTTCTTCGATAGGATTATGCAATCAGTTCTGGCCAACGAACGAGAATCACATTGATTCTCCTGCACTTCAAGCTCCGCTACACCTAGACAAGCAGACCTTCTCATTGAATCTGATCACTTGGTTCAGAGCTTTTCTAAAACGAATTCAAGCTTTGGAGTTCTCCAACTAGCAAGGTCATTGAACTCGATTTAAAATGAAAATAGATGCCAAGTGTTTGAATTGAATTAATTGTATAAGGTTTTAATAATGGACCTGATGCTTGTAGAAGGAATATATAGGTTTTCTGACTTCGATAATAGAAAGACCAGTGCCTCTGCTCATTCAGGCAATAGAGTCAACTTCAATGAATTTTCACATGCAATTTTATAAAGTTCTTATGCACTTGAACTGTCAACAATTTAATAATCAAGATGCGACAAACCAAATATTATGCAAGCTTAAATTAGTCCAGATTGAATTTTAACTCCTCGTAGGGAGACAAACTAGACACAGATACAGAAACAATTATATATTTCACTATATCTATGATGATCACATTTAAGATGCCTAATGACCGTATCCACTTACCTGATATTTAAATTATATACAAAATTCCAAAAAAAAATTACAAAGGACGATTCATCTGCAATTTAAATCTCCATGTCAAATAGAGATAAACAAAAGACTTTATTTTATCATTAAAATAAAATAATTGAGTCTATATTACAAGTCATATTTAAGCCCTTATTCCTCCATACAAATAAATATAAAATGCTTTTTGTTGAGAATATGTGAATGTTGAATATGTCTTGGAAAAGGTGTAAGGTTTCCTCTAAGAAACATGTTGCTTCATAACATATAACCAATTATTGTTACATAACGTAAGCTTCTTGCTTACTTTAGAGAGTATGAAAAGTCATACCTCTTTAAAATAATAATGGCACCATTTCTATTTTATTAATTTTCTATTACCTCTTTTCTTAAAAAATAAGGATTGTTAACTTTCTCTTTGGAAATTATTTCTAATAATCTTTTGACTCCTGCGATGAGGTTTCTTTTCTTCATCGATTCATGTTAAATCAAATCACGTGCCTATTCTGATTATTTTTTACATTACACCTGGAGTAGATGATGAGGGCAATTCTTCACATGCTTTAAAAGTTTCCCCAATACCTATCTCTTTTTTGAAAGTTTTTGTTCTTTAACGGTGGCTCCTCTGCGGTTGATACATGGACGTAATATGGTTCAGTTCGTAGCCTGTTATCCTTCTTCCCATAATATATTCATGCCTTTGTGTCTATGAATAATCATTTTGAAGGGTGATAAAATCCACAGGTGTGTTTTCTTTTATCTCCAAGTTATCGTTGCACCATATAGATGGCAGAGACATGATCATGGGCATGATTTGACCTCTTGTAACTTCATTTCAGAATCCCTAATATTCTTCCAATCACTTTGTACTCGTGTTCTCACATCATCACAATATATTCTTCAACAATGTGACGTGGATTCCAGTGACTCCTTTGTAGTGTCAAAAACAAGTTAATTGGTCATTGTCGTGGATGAGAAAATGCCCCACTTGCATACTGTAAACATCCAATCCTTGTCTCTATCATTTCATTCGAGCTCACTCCAATATTCCTTCCGTAGATGCATACTGGTGAAGAAGACATTTCATATTAAATAGGATGAAGAAAAAGAAGTTGCCCAATGTTCAATCCTAAACCTATATTGAATTTATTTTTCTATTGTCTATGTATACTGTAGCAGCCATCTATATATTCTGGTAAAATATTGTCACTTATCCTCCTTAGTTCGTCGTGACGTATATGTCTCGACAGCATAGGGAAAAGATGGTATAGTAAAATCATTCACAGAAGCACCTTCCTAATAATTGCATGTCTCCATACAAATGTGACATCCCGGTGAATTGGTATGATTGTATTCATGATGGTATTGTGCTTCAAAATGTATATACTTTTGTTCTCATTTTTTATATCTACCACTGTCGCACTCTTCGTTTAGGGAAATACGTATAAATGTAGCTATTCCTCATATGCTACCTCTGACGAACATATGCCACTGTCTCTGCGATTGTAGAAATATGAAATGCATGTCACACAACCAACAAGAAGGCTAGTACATATGGTTATGATCCAGTTGGCAAATGTCAAGCCTGAGTACCTTATTGTCTAGATTTCAAGACCAATGGCAAAAATACAAATGACAACAAGAAAAATCAAATATGTGCATTTTCTTAAAAGGGTTTTGAGTTTTCTGCTTAGATAGTTGGTATTAGCTTCTAGTGAAACTATGACGAAGAAGTCCTTTTATGATGCCAAGGTATTGAGTGCACGGGCTACTAATGGATTAATTTGAAAGCGTTAAACTTTCATGTTGAGTCAGCACAATCTGGCAAGTTATCAGCATCATTTGAACCTACTATCAACATGTTCTTGCTTGCACAAATTCAGCCACTTGTGATACTTAGGGACCCCTAAAACTATAGAAATGTAAATGATTAATAGACATGACATAAATGGTGTAAAGGATGGAAAAATGTCAAAAAATGGAGACTAGAAATTTTACACTCCATCATGGTTATTGGCCTTGATCGAGCTTTCTTGTAACCGAAGAAGCCACGGAAGGCCTTATTTTACTCTCCCCGCGGCTGAGGACCAAAAACGATAATTCATTTTCTTCTCCACATGTGATTGCTCTGAGCCAAAGCTCTTCTCTTTCTCTATAATTCCTTCGAGCAGCATTTTGGGATCATATTACCATACCTCAACTACAGTATAACCCACACTTGCAACAATGATTCCGCATGGAGTTGCGTTATAAAATCAAGTCAACAGATTCTGAGTTGCATTTCAGGTCATGAAATCATTTTCGCAAGTCTTATTTCATATTTCATATGCTATGCCTTTTAAATGCATCTTTTCTTTTTGAATTCCACTACAGAATGAAGGAACATTATGATAATGTGTAACCACGAACTTGGCTATGTATCTTGGCCATAACCAAGGCTCAAAATGTAATAAGAATTCTAACAACATCAGTACTATTCTCCTTTCTACACAATAGTTCTTTTATCCATGCATATCAAGTGCTAGTACAAAACTATAGAGTTTGATCCGAAAAGGTCCCATTAGGAATGTTGAACAAATATTGTATAATGCATAATATTGTACGTTTTGCATAAGGATGGTTCCTTCAATTTTCACAAAGTATATATCTAACGTGTACACTGGTATTAACCCTATATCAGTTGAGATAAGAATCAAATTGGTATACATAAATTTTGACTCATAAGAGCACATAATTACCAACAATCCCCTAGGATGCACCCTAGACCAGCAAAATCAAGTATAAATGGGTGTAGAGGAGAAGTAGCCCTGCAAGAACAAACTGTAAATCAGTAACTAAAGTGCAGGAACATTCAAAAAGAAATGTTTAGTCCAAGTCAGCTCATAATTGTCCAAAGTATATCTAGTTGTCAAATCGACCGGTCGTGATCGGGCTATTTATTTGCCCATCTAAATCCTTGGCCAAGGCAGATTACAGGCGTGCTTGCCACAATTGATCACTAGAGGTCAGAGTGCTAGCTGACAGAGCGGAGATTGTTGGAGGAGTTCCTCAACCTTATCTGCTGCTTAGCCGACACTATTAACACCGAAATGCTCGAATGGTAGGACTATGGTGCCCCCAAGCCTAAATCCTAGGTAGGGAGCATCTTTCTCATAAGAGATTGTGTGGGAATATGTTAAGGTCCATGGTTGGGAGGTTAAGCCTATATCAATGCTTCTCCTCTTCGCTAGATGTCAAGGCTTGCACAACACATCGACAGTTATTAGGTTACATGTATGAATTCTAAATCTTTTACTTGTACATACCTTTTATATCACTTTGAAGTGCATGATTGTAAATATAATTAAATTATTAGTTTCTTCCAAATTGTAACTGTAGAAGTTGGTTATGGAAGTCATATTAGTTATCTTCCATATGGAATGTATATAGACGTTGCTTAAATTCTGATTACTTATCTTTGTATAATGAATTCAATTGATAGTTTTCCTTTCTATATGATGTAATGGATTTCAACTACTTTATGTCATTTGGTCATAATATTAGAATATGTTCTCTAGTTTCAGCTTAGTAAAAATGGTATGTTACAACCATCTTGATCTCTAATCGTTCTAGGGGATGCATCAAAGTGTCTTGCACGTGCAAGAATGAATTCTAACTAATGAACTTCCAAGGGGAAAGTGGACAACAGATGAATATGACTTTGCTAGATCCATATCATATTCTTGGTAGCTTCAGCATCAACTCTTGCAAAGAAATCTTCAGTGTTCATACGAGATATGTCAGTTGAATAGAGTCATGACAGTGACCATTCTGATACTGTATTTTCTTTTCAACTTTGCCCTTTGTTGGAGTAGGTTCTCTTGACATTACAAATGGTATGCCTGCACCACTCTCACATGAAGATTCCATAATGTGGGAACATCTTCATGCGAGGAATCCATGATAACTTTTTGATGTAAAAACACGAGATTAGGATTAGTATGGATAAAGAAAATGAATAGAATGGTTAAGGACGAAGCATGAACAAATGGGTCAAGCTCAAAATGTCTCAAACATGACTAAAACAGACAAAAATGGGTTTTTTTCAAATGAATTGCATATACGACTAGAAAGCTTGGAATTAAGTGAACAAGGGGAAAAAATGAGTAACACTTTGAGCATAGCACGGTTTAATAAGTGCAAAAAGTGATACTCTATCTGGCAAGAATGTGGGAGAAACTTCAAACATAGGGCAGGCATATTGAGGTACATGGAGTGCGTGATGATGGGGTTTTAACTTGCATTCGCATGTGGGGAAGAAATGTACTTGCCTTTCCTTTGTGAACGGAAATTTACACCCAAGTGCATATGCAAGTAATATGAAAACCTTGCACATGCAACTTGAAGAAGGAGATAGATGATAGAAGGAACAACTTCATGTACATAAGAAGAGATGCAAATTTGAAAATGGAAATGTCAAAGAATTGCAAGAACAAACAAAGCAAGTATATAAATAAATGCCTTAAGGAAAATAATAAAGAAATTTTACCTCAACTCCACCAAAAATGAAAAACCAGGTCTATCCAAATCTTGAGCAAATCTGAAATAAATCCAAGAGATTTAGGATTTTAGATTTGTCCAATGCCAAAGACTTAAATAGATTTTGAATTCCAAACATCATGGTTCAAATTCGGACATGTGGAGATAATTAGAGAGATACAATGCCCAAAATGTGGAACAAACTTTGACCTAGCAAATACATATGCAAGAGCATGTAAAAACAGCGCCTAGGGTAAGAGATTAGCTTGCAAAATGATGAAGAACAAGCTGGAAATCAAAATACTTACCCTAGAATGCTTCATGAAGTGATTGGAAATGATGATCTATGAAGAAATGTGAAGTTTTTGACCAAAAATGTGCCCTAGATGGGTTGTTTTCTACCAAACACGTATTAAGAACATGCTTTTTCTCCAAAAATTGCCACTTATCAAAAACCTCCAAAAATGTCTTGTATTAGATCAAAATGGGTCTTTTTTGAGCAAATGCATATGCCAAAATGTTATGGATACTAAAACACACCTTTGGAGAGCAAACGCATGTAAAAATATTCCAGAAACTTCCTCAAAAACGCACTGAAAGTTTAAAACGCAATTCTTTAGTGGAAACGCATATACAAAATGCATGTATTGGCAAGGAAAATCGCCACTTGTAGCTTTAATGAAAATTACACATTTTTTAAGGGTAAACACATCTATTTCAAAACATGAAAACCCACCAAAAATCCCCACCATATGAAAACCAGTTCAAATACTCCCTTCAAATGTTTTTTGGAGAGTAACTACATGAAATGGCAAGGAAAGTTTCCATTCATGCCCTTTGAAGGAAAATGAACTATTTAGAGGAAAAGACATGTATTTAATACATATGTGATACCATCTAAAATCACCACTTAGTCTATTGGATTAAAAACTTAGTGGAGAATGCGTTTTTAAAAGTCATTAACATATATTTTTAAAAACTTATGCAGTTGGGTTCAAATCCACCACCTTGACTTGGGATAGATGAAGATGAGTTTTTAAAACATCATACACATGAAATTGGGTCAAAAATCGCCACCTTGAATCGATTTTCTGATTGAATTTGATGCCTGATTGGGCTTGTATGTTTCTTATATTTTCTGAAATGGAAAATTACCTTCATTATGCTGTTCGTTTTCTTCCATGAAGTCAAAATTTCATATTTTATTGCATTTTTGGGCTAGTAGGACCCTAAGAACCAAGAGGTTTTATTTTCTTCATGAAATTTTGAGTTTGATTTTGGGAATTTTGCGAGTGCCTCGATTTCTGTGATATCCAGATTTTTGTTGTGTTTGGCATGTTTTTACTTTTGTATGTTACAGTATCTTTTGATTGTGGTAGAATTGTGCAGACGAAATGAATAGAGGGCCTTTTGTGTATTTTGGGCTTATATAGCTGTCCTTGTGTCGCTAGCTAGATGGTTCTTGGATCACATTGCCATCCATGCTCTCAGCAAGTGGTCAATCAAGCTGCAATGATACTTAGTACTTGTATTGCATTTGCTCAATTTGTGTGCCTAGAAGATTTTATTTGAATATTGAATTGTTTTCTTGTTATTGCTTTGATTGCTTGATGTTGGTTTATCATCTACATTCTTGGTGTAGGCCAAGTAGACAAATCATATTATCCGCATTCTTACTGTAGACCAAGTAGATGAGTGCATATACCTATGTCCTTGGTGTAGACAAAGAATGCGAGTTGGTTTCAACTTAAACCCATGTCCTTGGTGTAGAGTAAGTGGACAAGTGTAATATCCCCATTTCCAAGATCAATTTTAACAATACCAGTTAATATAAGGAATAAATAAATTAATATAATATAATATAATTATAATTGCATTCGACAAAGTTAAATCTAATAATAATATCTATTTCTAATGTTGAATATAATAAGTAATAATAATAATAAATAATTATTATAATATTATCTCTCTTTTTTATCAAATTGATATAATATAAGCTTATATCCATTGAATACAATATAGATGAATTCTTGAATAAATATGTATATATAATAATAAACCTATTATTATTATTACAAATATATTTTAATTGTAAAGATATATAATTAATATGATTCATATAAATCATGATTAGGTGCATTTAGTAACTATCTTAATTACATATTTTCACTAAAATTATATTAATCAAATATTGTAATATAAATCAAACCAATATATGGATGGTCACGACCTTTGATCCATACACATATATAAGGAAGCATAATGAATATTCTGAAGGGATGTCAATCATCAAATGTAAGGCTGATTCAGCATGTATGATATTATATGAATATACGCCTAACTTATCATAAAGAAGATGAAAGCACATTCCTCCTGCAGCGAACAAACTCATATTGGTAGAGAAAAATTGGGCAATAGTAAGTTATACACATCAGGAGGAAAAAAAGAGTTTTTGATGGTCAACAAAGATATGGTGGGAAATAAACATACTGATCGTATTATTCCCATGGTGGAAGATGTCAGTGAATAAAATATACAGAGTCAGCATAGAATAATGATTCGCGTACATTATTGGATCAATATCTTATCTAATTCATATGGGTGAATAGGCAACCCATCAGATTCTACAAGAATCTCAGATCCTTGTGTATGATAACGTGTAAATGGAGAATATAGAATCAGGAAGGAGGAAAATAGATTGGTCGATATCTAACACTATGGAGACCTGCACAGACTGTCAACAAACTGAATACCATATGTCACGTTGATTCAGAAATTTAAGGCTAGATAGACAGACAGTACCGGACATAATACGGGTAACAAAGAGAACTGAATGGAGTATATATTAACATAAAGAATCACATACGGACAAAGAGCTGAGAGGAATAAATATTGATCATTCATGTGGGCAACAATCAGAAGAGAGGCAGGAGATTATTTTATTGATCAATATACTAATCGAACAGTTCTCCAACAACCATCTCTGCTCATAAGCTATAAGAGGGAAAGCGTATCGTGCATCCAAATTGGTGTGAGATTAAGAATATCAGAACTACTAACCACTAGCACCAAGTTTACTTCACACATAACAAGCTGTTATAAAGACAACACCACTAGTGTATTAAACATCATATTGGATAACAGTAATAGCCATTGATATTAAACTGAATTGAGTGTTCAATTGCAAAGCCATAAGGACAGTATCCCTACCGATAGTAGAAGCCCATGAGTAAGATCAAATATTATGATTTTTTGGTTGAGGGAGAAAGTTAATATTTTCCTAGGATAAATAACAAGGGACATTACAACAAGCTTGATATGCTTGTCCTCGATGTAGACCGAATAAACAAACCATTATTGTTTCCATCTCTTTCATTGCAAAGTTAGATGTTTAGGAGTGGAAACCATTAATTGGGTAGTGGAAACCATTAAATCTTCGGATGTCATGAGTGACCTGTGTGAGTGGTAGATGCACTTGAGTCCCTGGATGTTACTTATTGGCTTGTAACTATGGATATTCTATGCTTTGTAATCTCATGCCTAGGCCTAGTAGCAGTGAGTAGTACCCTGATATTTTGTGGTTGTGTTGCATTGGTGTTGCATTTCGGACATTGGTCCGCATATAGAGTGTTCTCCATGTGATATTGATTACCTGCATTTGATTGCACTAATTGTTGAGTGTGCACTTGCATTTGATTGCTTGAGTCCATGTTTGGGTTGTGTGACTACCTTTGCGGGCACTGTGGGGTGGGTTGAAGGTCCCACATGGTTGAGTGGTGAGACCAGCCATTGTTTGGGGACCAGCATACAGGTGATGGATTTTATTGGGAGGCTTAGTGTGATGTGGACGACACCTTTCCCTTTGCTCTTCAATTTCAGTAATTTACGATTATATCATGTTATGTTTGATAGATTAGCTGCATTATGTTGTTATTGATTCTATCAAGTGTGTACGATCTCGAATTATTGTATCCAATTCTCCTCAGTGTGGAGTTCATAATTAGGCCGCATTGGAGTCTGTAGTAGTTTATTTCCATAATTATGCATTCTACAGATTCTTGTGCATCCATGCATTATTCTTATGCCCATGTAATACAGCCCTAATTTTGCCCATTTGTCTCCAAGTTCTGCCCAAATAACTTGGAGGTCCTACACATTTACATTATTATGATTCTATGTATTTGTAACAAAGGGGTGTTCCCTTAGGTTTGTGTAAAAATGAACTTGATAGTTAAATTCCTTGTATTTTCGAGATCATTTTTGTATACCAACCATTACATGTAAAAATGAACTTGATAGTTAGATTCCTTGCATTTTCAAGATCGTTTTTGTATATCGACATTACGCTTCATAATTCGGTTTGATATGTTTCAGTTCACTTTTTGATTTGGGCTTAAAATGAACATAGCTTTGGATCTTGCTTAGGATCGACTTGTCTCTTTGATTCATGACCGTGGATGTCATTCTAGTCCTATACTATGAGGTTTGTGCACATTGTCCAAGTTCTTGCATTGTGACTCAAACAAGGATTATATATTCTTTTTTAAAGGCTTTCCATGGAACCCTCGGAAGTTCTTTATGTCTTCTGCTTGTGTACAATCATGTAAAGATTGTGCTTTACTTTCATTTATGTCTATATCTTTGCCCGTGCATTATGGTTATGGATGCACTTATGTTCATTATGTTATAGTCGAGTATAAAAAAAAAATTGTTGTGCTTACTGAATCCTTTGCTTTTTAGGGTTTCTTGGAAAGGCATTACATCTAGTGTCAAAGCACATGTTCATACACTAGAAACTTTGGTGTTTATGTGCTCATTATGCTTGCATTGTGAGTTAGTAGACATCTTGGTGCTTATGACACCCTCTAGTGTTCAAAGGAGATCCCCTGGTGAGAAGAGTTCCTCGACCCTAACCCTTTCTTATCTCGTATTCAACGTGATCCTTGAGTGACCCAAATGTTGGTGTTTCATTCGAGACAAGGTGATGGATGGATATCTTTCTTTTTCTTGGGTGTCTATTGATTTGGTTCCAGATGGGGCATTATGCATTGTACTATGTGAGTATTGCACCAAGGATGATATTACTACAAGTAACTTATGTTGGTTTTATACGTTGACAATGTTATAATTGCATAAGAATTGTTAAGGCATGCTGTTCATAAGTTGGTGGTGAATTCATCATAGTAACATCACTTGGGTTCATGACATATGTCCCCAAGTTTGCATTTTGTTGTGTGCCCTATGTGGATCTCGTGCAAGAGCCACCAAGCCAATTGACCTTTATCAATTAAGTGAATAAAATACACTTGTGAAAGTGGGGGAGAGTGCCTTGTACTAGGTAAATACGAGTCTCTTATGGTTTGGAGTTGTGCATTATATGGTGATCTTGTAGATGTGCTAGGATTTTGTCCTATGAGTATACCTTGGACTATGGAATAAATTGCATTACATGAGAACTATAAATGCTTATGAACTAAAATAAGTGTATAATTGCATCAATGATCAAATTGGGAAAATGAATGTATTGTAACTGAATCGTTGTTCTATCTGTAAGGGTATGCTCTCTAACATTGTTGGGATGTTGAATACCCCAGTGTCATATAATGATTGCTCCCCTAAATGTGACTATTGCTAGTCACACTATGATGTAAAACTGTTCTTAATGGTGGCTTGTTTCTGCTATTCGATGGACTTTCCCATGTGTTGTGGGAAACAATGAATTTTTGGATTTTCTTATGTTGGATTGGTCACCGAGACTCTTTTATTTGTCTATTTGTGACACTTGTAACTCTTGCTTTAATATTGAAATTGTGCACATTTTTATAAGTTAGTGTTGAGCTTGATAATTTCCCCCACTTCGATTTTCTCTTTTCCATTTTAAAGTGATTATTCCAAATGTCTGAAATAGTTGGCCATGTTTATGTGTTTAGTGTCATTTCTATCATGTCTTCTATGAACCTCTAGTAGTATGTGCAAGGGAGAACACTGCAGAGAGTGTATCATATATGTGATTATTGTAAGTTGGGATAAAGTTAGATTGAAATGCTTATATGTCCAAACTAAAAGTAATCGATGATGTGAATACCAAATGATGAGGATGAATTCCATTTCTTTGGTTAAAGTTACTTTAATTGTAAAAATAATTATTTTGTGTGGATGCCAATCTGTGCATTATGTAACTCGCTAATTAGAATTTGTTATGATGAAACGTGATCAAAAGCTACATGATCTTTATGCAAATTTCAATAAGTTGTTTGAATGGCATTATGCTAACTTAGTGATATTGTGATTTCTTGTATTGTTTTCAACATGGGAACATACCTTGTATTGTAACAATCGAGTTTGGAAGCCTAATGGGTTTGGGAATGTATTGAGGGTGGTTGAGGTCTTGTAAGCCCACCATCGAGTGATAAAATCTTGTATTGAGACATGCCCTCCCATGTGGAAATTGGAATTTGCAAAGTTGTGAAAAACTTTAGTAAGCCCACTCATGTAGTGATAGAATCTTGTTTGAGACATGCCAACACATGTAGTGATTAGACTTACTTGATCATTGACTTCCTCGCTTGACACCATGAAGTGTTTGGTCTTGTCAAGAGTGCAAGCCAGCTCATGCAATAGAATGACTGGCAAGATTGTGGTTGTTTTGTGCAAGTTTGAGTTGACCCTCAATTACATCTAGTATGTTGCATGCCCACACATGTAGCGATCTGATTTATGAAAGTGTATATTTCTCGTAATATGTTGCGCATGTAGCGCTAGGACATGTCACAGGAACATGTTCGTACATGTAGTGAATGGGTGTACTAGATCATAGATGTTCTTGCTTTCCTGCCATGGCGAAAAAGGATTTGCTTATGGGGCATGGTTGCCTTTGGCATGACGTCTTTGGCATTGTTGTCAAAGAGGGAGATGTGTGTCAAGTTACCATCAAATATCTAAATATGTGTGAGGGAGATGTGTGTGAAGTTACAATCAAATATCTAAAGATGTGTGAGGGAGATGTCTGTCTAGTTACAATGAAGAATCTCAATTGGTATTATAGAGGGAGAAGTGCAAAGAGGGAGCATATTAGAGATCTACATGGATGAGAATCTGAATGAAACTAAGGATATTAATGAAGATTTGATACAGAAAGAGGAGTGAGTTGAAAGTGGAAGTCAAGTGAACACTTTTGTCATTGCATGGTAACTAAAGGTCTTGTCATCAATGTCAAAGAGGGAGCTTGTTGGAACTACAATTGGAACAATTCTTATGTTGTCATTGATATCAAACCTTACTAGTAAGACATTTACTAATAGTGTAGAGTGCTATATTATTTGATTAATGAAGACGATTTGAAAAGAGATATAACAAGATGAACCAATAAAATAGTTGAGTAAATGGGAATAAGTATGATGGAACTACAAAGGGCACTTGATCAGTTAGTATTTGACAAGATAAAATGTTGTTTGATCATAGTATTAAGTGAAGAAGAAAGACAAGTTGAAATGTAGAAGAGATGATTGATAGAAGTCAAAAAGTTAAGTAAAACAGTTGTTTGACCGAGCAACAAGTTACTAGGTCAATGAAGATGTTAAGCATTACCGAGCAGAAGACTAAGGAGCTTAAGTATTAGCGAAGTGATGGTTAATGACTGAGCAAGATGAATTGAAAAATGTAGTGACCAAGCACAGTAATGTCTGAGCAAGCCAGTATAAGTTGAGTGAGACAAATCAGTAGTGACCGAGTTACCCGGTGATGACCAAGGTGAAGAACATAAAGATGACTGAGTGTCAACAAATTAACAATTTGAGAAAAAATCAAGATTTGAGGCCAACACAGTTGAATTTACAGAACAATCAAAATGTGTTAAAGATGAGGACTAATGAGCTGATATATGTAATACATGAATTAAGTTTGTTAAGCAATCTACGGCAAAGTTTTGATGAATCTAATGAAACCTTAAGATCTACAGTTATGTTTAAGCTATAAAAGATTAAACTTGTCTATTTTAGGAGGCATAGGAGATGCTTTACAAAGTTGGCTGGCAAATTTGTGAAGACAAGTGAAGAACAAGAGTTGCAAAGGAAAAGTGAGAAGTTGGTGAAAGCGAGATTGCTTGAGGTATTGCCAAGCAAATCAGAGATGGAGAATGTGATGAACACCAGTCAATGAACCAGAAATGAGCTAAATGGAGATCTGAACATGCAAAGTGAGTTGTAATTTATCAAATTAACCTAGCTGTTACTTTCTAACCATTGTAGCAGAAAAATGCTTTAATCAAGGTTGACCTAACAATCATGTAGTAAATCCTTTAGTCTAGCTAACATTCTGATGGGGCATTATAAAGACCTCTAACAAGACCACTCCTAACAGGGTCATTAAATTTTTTAACAAGGTCACCACTAACAATGTGTTTTGTAACCTTTAACAGGGTTGGCTCTTAATCGAGCTCACTTCAAAAGTGTGAAGAAGTGGTAGCATGTAACTTGGTGGTTTTTCCCAAAATGGATTTCCACGTTAAATCCTAGTGTCATACTTGTGTCAATGATGTTTTGATGTTTCATGCTATTTACTATTATATATTTCTGCAATTTGGCTAACACTAAAACAAAGAGCTAAGTGTTGTTATAAATAAGTTGGATTACTGATGTTTTGCTATATTGGCCAAGTAGATTTATAAGTTTGATTAAGTTGGTTGAAGATAGTAAGAGTTCAATTGGTACATCTAGACCTAAGGATAATTGATTCAACCCCCCCCCCCCCAGCTATTCTAATCATTCTAACAATCTGAATAATCTTTTTTCTAAATGTGTTCTGAAAAACATATCATTGTGTTGTGTGTTTTTTCACGATGAATATAATTGTTGTATATATTGATCTATTTAGTACTAGCAACTTCCTTAGTGTTTTGGAAGCATATATATTGTTTCAACAAAAGAAGTGGGTAAGATCCAAAAATTGACTACCAAGTGCTTAAATCAAATTGGCTTTTAGGATTCACCATGACAAGAACATGTTTGAAAATGAGGATTTAGACGTCATACATGAAGATTCTCGCTTTGGCATGGTATTAGGGACTTGAAATTTCCATCAATGTGGACCACCTATTGCCATATAACTGGTGTAACGACTTGTGCCTTTCATTATAGGAGCTCTATGGGTGTTAATTTGAGTCATAACAGATCAAGGAGCCCATTCAACTCTAAGCTAAATGATTCTCCGTCACATGGTGTGTCAGTTCAAGCTGGACAATTTACCTTTTGCCTTCAATTAAGAGTATTTGATAGTCTTAGAAACATTCAATGAATAATTTTGATTTGAACTGGGGAAATCTTAAACAGCTTCAGCAATTACAGAGATGTATATTCTATTCAAAGAGTTGTATGAAATGGTTCACTTTTAAGCTATATGAAAAGAATCACAGGGAAAGCACCTTAGATGAAAAACAGCTTATGGTGTTTATATTTCTAATTCTCTGGGTCTGCATCCCGTCTATGATCTGCACTCAGAAAAAAAATTAATAAAAGAGGATCAATTTTGAGTGGTTGGGTTTTTCCCTCCTAGAGGGTTTTCCCAAGGTACCTTGTTGTGTGACGTGTGTCAATTTTATGTCTAGGATATTATGGTTCATATTTTTAACATGGTATCAAAGCCAAGTTTGAAGCAGAGATTTTCAACCAAATTGTTGCAGCCTTAGCTTTACACTAGTGTGTTTCCTTTTCTTATCTTCTTCAAGTTTCTCCAATGGTGATTGGTCTGAAGGGTGAAGATAGATTGGATGGAGCATCCAATTTCACATCCTAGAAGTCTAGAGTTTTGATGGGCTTTAAAGAAAATGATATTCTCAACTATGTGAAGACTATTGTGAAAGAGCCTACTATGTGAAGACTATTGTGAAAGGTTAATGCTATGGTAAAAAAGATTCTCATAGATTCAGTCAAGGATCACTTAGTACCAATTATCTCTAACTTGAATTCTGCAAAGGAAAACTTTGATTGTCTTCAGAGCATGTATGAGTTCAACAACACCAACAGGGCTTTGGCTTTCAGGCATCAACTTCTTCACATTAAGATGATTAGAGGAGAATCCATTATATCTTTCTTGTTAAAGATCTCTAAGTTGAAAGATCGGCTTAGTGTCATTAGGGATTCCGTTGATGATAAAGAACTTGTTATGCTTTTCATTAATGGTCTTTGACACTTGAGGGAATAATTTATTCAAGGAATTAGTGGTAAAGATGAGCTACCCAAATTCGATAGGTTAAGGGATGACTGCATCCAAGAGGAGTGTAGATTGGAAGCAAAAGGAAGTATAAGAAAAATATCACAATGAAGAAGAGTTCTTGTTGCTCATACTTATAGTAGAAGGACGAAAACAAATTTTAAGAAATTTAATGATAGGAATTTAGAATGAATTCTTGATTCTAAAAGGGAAAGTGACCTCTCTAGAGTGAAATGCTTCATGTGTGAAAAGTATGGACATTTTGCAAGGGACTGCACTACCAAGTTAAAGGACAAAGTAGTTGTTTCAAATGTCAATAATTCTTCTCTCAATAGAGATTCTGGTGGCCCTTCTAAAGGATTCTAGTTTAAATCACCATTTATCCAGCAGCTGATAGTAATACCTAGTTAATTGACAATGGAGCCTCTCACTACATCTCAAGGTATAGAGAACATCTCTCAGATTTAGTTGAAATGGAAACTCATTTGCAAGTCGTCATTGAAGATAATGCTTCCTACTTTGTCAAAGATGTTTGTAACACTTCTTTCAAATTTGTTAAGGAAGAAGGATCACTGCAAATGTGAAAGCATTGCCTGTAACTCTGTGTTTTCCAAATCGGATTAATTGACTATCTATAGTCCTAAAAATTTCCAAGGGAGGGTAGGGGGAGGCGAGTCCCACCTTTTTGTTGTCTTCTCACTATGCAGACTGACATTGAGTGGCCCTACTAATCTATAGGTGGCATTGAATGGAGCAAGAAAAAAACTAGTAATAGTGCTAGATGGATATAAACCCTATTGCTAAAGTCAAGGCCCCAATCACTCCCTATCCAATTTGTCAAGCATTAAAGAGAAAGCTCTTCAACGATAGCAGTTAACTCTCTTGCAATTATATTGAGGATGAGGCAAGAAGAGACATGTCCCCTCGTGGGATATGTCTATTCATTATTATGTGATTAATATAATGAAAATTGATTATGTGACTATGTGTGTGTGTGTGTGTGGGGGGGGGGGGGGGGGAATTTATCTGACTAAAGCTACAAAAAATCAACACTCCTCTTAGCTAGGGAAAATACACGGGATATGGTATTAGCTTAGCATAATATCAAGAATAGCATGCTTAGGAATATCCTTGATCTGAAGATATTCACAATTAGATATCATCTCATGATATCATGAGTAATGGCCTCAGAATATCAAGTCACATGATATTCACCAAATACTCAATATGTCCATAAGGTATGTGCACACCTATCCTCAATGATACTTATCATAGGAACATTATATTCATGGTCTGTTTAAGGAAATTAATCAGCCATGAAAGATATAATCTATCATGATCTACTTAGACATCATAAGATATCCATCATAATAGAAGGTTAGACAATTGTAAGATCATCACCTTGCTATATTAACCACAAAGTCATGTAGTAACTTGCATGACACCCACCATGCCTCAACATAAAGGGTGGAACCAAGGGCTTTCACCTCAAACTTCTCTTGGGGAAGGATGTTTTTCCACAATGCCACAACGCAAAGGGTAGATCCACCATACTTGCTCATAGAGGGTTGAACAAGGGATTTCACCTTGAACTTCTCTCACAAAGAACTCATTAGCAAATATCAATTTGTTGATCTTCTCATCCAAGATTGCTTATGATAAACTATCACACTCACTCTAAATCTCATATCAATCTTCTCAGCTCCTCATTCAAAGTTACCTAAGATGAAGTGTCA
Source organism: Cupressus sempervirens (assembly GCA_028749045.1). Classification (NCBI taxonomy): domain Eukaryota; kingdom Viridiplantae; phylum Streptophyta; class Pinopsida; order Cupressales; family Cupressaceae; genus Cupressus; species Cupressus sempervirens. The sequence goes on along the minus strand of CM053785.1, from coordinate 560,569,690 downwards.
GACTCCCTCTAAATCTGATATCAATCTTCTTTCTCCTACAAGAACATCCCCAACAGGAAAGGAAAATATCAAAACAAATAGCTCTTATAATATATACATGGATACAAATAAGAGATTAACTACAAAAAATATAAATAAAGATAGTTCTCAAGATATAATAATCTGGAATTACTCATGTCTTGTAGTCAAAGGATGCTGCCAGAATGATGAATCCCCTTAGGGTTTGGGACTGATTTTCTTTTAAGCTCAAGTGTAAGAGAGCTACTCCTCATCAAGACTCTACTTCACATACTAGATTACAAAACTATAAATAGATGTGCTTGATATATTTTTATCTTCTATCAAATAATTGTTAAGTTTTCAAAAATTAATCTCTTTATTCTCATATTAGTTCCTTAAAAATTTATTTATTTATTGCTCCTATAACCGCTAAAGCTCGGTTTAACCCAATCTTTTCCCACACTTTAGGTTGGCGGCACTTAATCTACAATCTTTAAGGTTATTAGCTACCTTCTTCTATCTCACGTCCTCCCTTACACTACTTATATTTTATTTTATTCATTGTCGAGGTCTTATTTCTTCGGATGTTATTTGCTATTCTATTAAATTTCCCACGATATCGCTATAGCCCTTATTCCTTTTTCAATCTTCATTTTATGTCTTCCAATGCCTTTTATTGCTTTCGAGGGCTCCCTATATTTTCATTTGTTCTATTCATTGGTGGTGGGATTCTTTATAATTGTTTCTCGGTTTCTGCATTCCCTTCGCATTTCATTTTTAGATCCACGGATCGCGCTTCAGGAATATTTTCTTTTTTTATATTTACAAATGGCAGTGTGCGTTCAATAATGTGTGTGCCCAATGACTTCCTCTTACATGACTTTTGTCCTATATAACTGGTCTTATTATCTCCTCCACGTCATTCCATTCTCCTTCAAAGGACACCATTCCTCTCCTATTATATATTTTCCGATCATATTACTTGCACGCTTCATTATAAACTAAGATCTCTTATATAAATACGTTCTATCTTCAGCATTTACTGCGATCTCTTTCCAGTTTTGGTTCGAATGCTTTGTAATTCCTCCCTCTTATTCGTCTCTTATTCTGCCTTAATCTCATGTGGCGTATATGTTGTACTCTGATTCTATTGATTAGACTTCTTTGCAAGGGCTGCGATGTATCTGCAAATTTTTCCTTGCTAGCCAATAATTTGTATGGTTTATTGTTAGCAGTGGTAAGCCATGCAACCATTTCTTATGACTATGTTAGCAAGTTTGGGGACTGCAGTTGGGTAAGGAGGGCACATTTTGATAACCTAGTGTCTACAAATAACATCTCTAGGCCATAACGTTAAAGGGGAATTGATCCATGCTACTGTAATATGAATATATTCAATAAGGATGATTGGATGTGGGTGCGAACAACCTCTTCCAAGTGCACATTTAATTGAAATATATTCGGAAATAATTAAGTCCAATCCAGTATTTGGCGCATCATAATTGTCAATAATGTGTGTATTTGATGTTCTCTTAATTCCTCGTCGATAGTAATACCAAAACACGTCCTACATTTGTAGCCTGGCTCGATATCATGTTAAGGAAGAAGGATCGGTGCAAATGTAGTGGTACTGCTTATAATTTTGTGTTTTCCAAAGGCAACGATCTCTCTTGCATTTATATAAGGACGAGGCAAGGAGAGACATTTCCCATGAAGGGACATGTCTATTCATTGTTATGTAATTAATATAATGATTATTGGTTATGTAATTGCATAAATATATATAAATTATATATATACATATATATAAATATATATATATATATATATACACACATATATATGTATATCTATGTATGTATGTATGTATATATATAGATATCGTATGTTTCGTCTCATGGGATTTATATGACTTAAGCTACAAAACATCAAAAACATTGAGCTTTGGTATTCCTTTGAATCTCAGTAATGTTTTGTTTGTTCCAAGTATCAAAAGAAGCTTAATCTCTATTTCAAATATAGAGGATAATGGTCATAATGTTACCTTTGTGGAAGATCCCTGATGGATCTCTACTACAAATCTGCTGTAGATTTATTTTATTTTTGTTTTTTCCTGTTTATTAATGTTTTCTTGTAGAACTAGACGGAAATGCAGAAGAGTTTGTTTGTTTTTGTGTTTTTGATGATTATTCCACATAGAAATTAGAAGTAACAAATGGCAAGAAAAGAGTCTGAAAATAAATAACAATATGCAGTAAAGTCAGAGTTGATACAAATCATACCAGGCAAATCTTTGAATTAAAGAGCCAAATAAAAGATCCAGTGCATTTTCTCTAACAATGACGCCACAACTGGCTGATGAAAACGGGTTGATAAGATGCAAGATTCTGCTGCTGAGTAACCAATTTTTCTATGTATCCAAGTGCTGCCAATGACAGAGTATGGCTGCAAGAAATGGCAGTGTACGGCTGCTAGAATTCACCTCCCATACGCCAAAGAACATGCCCAACAAAACAAACTGTAGGCCCAAGCTGAAGTGGCGTCTACCTTCCTCCTGAATATTGTTGAAACTACTGACAAACCAATCCCCAATGCTGCTGAGGGTTACGTCCCAGCCAGCAATTACCCTGGGGTTTGCGTCCCAGAATGCAAATCGCTCAAGCAGAGCAAATCTGAAAAGAAGTGTTTGAAAAATATGCATAATCTTGAGAAATGGCGCCCATCTCCTTATAACCCCTTGCAAAGCAATTCGAACCCTAAAGTGACCCCCAATTGGCGTTGGCTATAAAAATGAATTAAATCTTATTTTAAAGTGACCATGTCACTGGAAAATGACCTTTTCCACCATAGTAATAAATCCGCTCACCGAATTGCCCTGAGACCAAAGAGGAAGATTTAGAGAATTTCAAGACCTTTCCAACGAGCTATCATAACATGGGATATGCATCCAGATGAGGCCAAAATTCCCTTATTACTCCAAAATGGCTATTAACTTAGCCTTATTTAAATATTAAACGCTAACTTAGGAAATATTAAAAATATAACCCAAATAGCCATAAACTGCCCAACTGACATCACAAACCATAAAATCATCTTGTCACCTGTCGGTGACTGAAGTCGGAAATCAAGGATCCACTGGCAGTCTCATCCCTAAAATCTAGGGATGCTCCTAAAATTTAGGAAACAAGCCCTATCCCTCTGAAACTGAACCCAAAGGGTCATCTCATGGAAACCCAGCCCTGGGCATGATCATACCTCCTAAAAAGTAGGAATGAACCCCATAAATGTACGAACTGCCTCCTAAAAACAAGGAACGTCACCCAACTGATCAATACCCACCAAAAAACCAAGTCCCCAGCACTGAATAACCATACTGGGTCTCTATCCAACCCTGTCAGCCTACAAGACCCCATAATAAGCTGACTCACATGTCTCTGTTAGACTGAGCTAGAGTGGGGACATGACACTTTGTTAAAGGGAAAGTGCTTGCATGGAAGAAAGATTCTAGTTTTAATTCAGCCAAGGTCATTGGAGTTCATCATGAAACTTTATACAAACTTTCCGTAAATCAAGTTCTTGTTTTAGCTCATGATACATGAAGGGTGCTCCCCTTAATACCACAACAAATAAGAGGAACGGAGAACATGAATTGAGAGAACAAAATATGGGATTCTTATTATCACTTTAAATGCAGAACTATAGAATTACAATATGCAAACCCACATGGGCACCTTCCTTACAATAGTCTACATGACAAAGATGCAACTATCACCCAGGAATTACCTTAGATAACCTACGGGCATTCCTTATATAGGCACTTTTACTGACCAAGAAGGTTCTAGACACTAAGCCCTAACCCTTGAGGCTGACCAACCTCATGATATATTATTATAATACACTTTATTACATAAGATCAACTCAAGACAATTTACAAATTACATTTTTGGATGGGTCCACGTTTGGAGACCATAACTAGTAAACCGTTGACCCAATGGGCTATTATAACCCCATTCTACAATCCTCGACTAGTGATCTACAATGACATATTGCACAAGCATCCATTAGCCACGGTTTCTCCTCGTTTCAAAGCCATTTTGGCCTTCATCACTGGACCTGAAATTAGGATAGTCAAAATTCATACCAAAAATCTACAATAACTGCACCAATACATACGATATAACAACAAAACTCATCTAGCAATCTAATATGTCAAAGATGAACCTCCATATATGAGATTAGAACAATCTGAGAACATAATACCAACTTACTAAAATTTGCAAGCTCCCACAAAGAGCAACTCTGTACAGGAATGGCCCTTATTAAAAAAACAAAAATTTGAAATAGAAATATTTTTGGGTGATGCAAGATTGCCCTTACACCTAGGATGCTCTTGAATCAAACACCCTGGGTAATTTGACAAGTGACCTTGTCATGTTTGAGGTAGTCAGAGGAAAACCAAGATGATCAACCTCCTCATGCGTTGGCCATGGTGAATCCTCCACTGGCCTCCCTTTCCATTTGACCAAATATTCTTCATATGTTTTGTTCCTTGTGCTTCTTCCCTCATGACTATCCAATATCTCCTCAATCTCTTGTGTAGTTGAAGTATATGTTGGAATATGCCACAGAGCTTCTACAACTTCATCTCCATCACCTCCCTCATTATATTCTGTCAAATCTGAAATGTTGAATACTGGTGAAATATTCAGTTCAACAGGCAACTTTATTTCATAACCACTTCCTAATTCATGTTTTTTCACTATCTTGCATGGTCCAAACTTCTTCATTTACATCTTATTATATGTACCCACTAGAAATCTCTCCTTCCTCAAATGAACCATGACTTCATCACCAATCTAAAATTCCTTATACCATACCTCCTTTTCACATCTACCATAGCCTTATACTGTGTATTCATCTTTGTAATGTACTTCCTTACCTCCTCATGCATAATCTTCAAATGTGCAGCAAAATCTTTTGCTTCAGCACTACACATTTCACCTTATCCAACTGCCTCAATTCAGAACCATGTATAGGACTGCTCTCATATACAATCCAGAACGGTGATTTACTAATACTCCTATTGACAGAATTATTGTACGCAAATTCTACATGTGGTAAAATCAGTTCCCAACCTTTTGGCTTATCTCCAACCATGCATCTAAGAAAATTCCCCAAACTTTGCTTCACAACTTATGTTTGTCCATTAGTTTGTGGATGATGGGATGAACTAAAATTCAAATATGTCTTCAATATCTTCCATAATGTATGCCAAAAATACCCACCAAACTCCGTATCTCGATCAGAAACTACCCTTTGGCAAATCATGTAGCCGCACCACTTATTTGAAAAACAACTCCGCCACATGAACATCACTAGTCTTCTTGCGAGGAATGAAATGTGTCATTTTTTAAAATCTGTCAACCATCACAAATTTTGAATCATGCCCACAGTATGTCCTTGGTAAACCAAGAACAAAATCCATGCTGACATCTTCCCATGGCTTCTCAGGTACAAGTAATGGTTGATACAACCCCTTATTTTTCTTTACTCCTTTCGCCATATGACATACTCTGCAACACTACACAAACTTTTTCACATCTTGTTGTAATTGTGGCTAATAATAATTCTTAGCAACCAAAACAATGGGTATCTCTACCAAAGTGTCCAGCCAATCCTCCACTATGCTTCTTCTTAATGAGATTCTCTCTCATGGAACTTCTAGAATGCACAACTGACTTCCCTTGAACAACATACTATCTTGGATTATGAAATTCAACCACTTCATCTTGTTAAGTGTAACAGGTTTTATACAAGCTTTCCGAGCTTCCCTAAAATCATGATCCTTCGGGTACAAATCCTTGAGTTCTTTGAACCTAACCACCTCAATCTGCATTTCTCTCAGCAAAACTTGTCTTCTACTAAGAGCATTTGCAACTCTATTAGACTTCTCACTCCTGTGCTTCAAAACAAATGTATAACTTTGCAAAAACTCATCCCATTTCAAATGCCTTTGATTTAATTTTCCTCAACTATTTAAATATTGCAAAGCTTGATGATCAGTATACAAAACAAACTCCTTAGGAAGAAGATAGTGTCTCCACTTCTTCAATGCCTGAACTAAAGCATAAAGTTCTTGATCACAAATAGAATACTTTCTTTTGGCATCATTTAGTTTCTCGCTGAAATAAGAAATAGGTCTACCTTCTTGGCTCAAAACAGCTCCTATTGCAACACTACTAGTAGCATCACAACCTGCTTTAAATACCTTATTAATATCTGGAAGTGCTAAAACAGGCTGCTCTGTAACTTTCTGTTTCAACAAATTAAAACTCTTATCTGATCCTATAGTCCACTTAAATTCTTTCCTATCTCCACTCATTGTTTCAATCAAAGGTTCACAAATAATACTAAAACTTTCAATAAACATTTCGTAAAAACTAGTCAGTCCATGAAAAGATCTTACCTCTATTGCGCTACTTGGAGTAGGTCATTCAAGGATAGCCTTCACTTTTTCTCAAGCTCCATTTTCAAACCTTCTACTGATACCACAAATCCCAAGTACACCAACTTCTTCACAAAACTACACTTCTTCAAATTTGTCAGGAACGTTTCCTCTCTCAACTTATCAAACACCTTACGAATGTTCATCAAATGCTTCTGCAACGTCTTGCTAAAGATCAAAATATCATCTAGGTAAATAAAAACAAGCTTACCCAGAAACTCCTTCAGTACCTCATTCATGAGCCTCATGAAGTTGCTTGGTGCATTAATTAGCCCAAAAGGCATCTTCCCCTTTCCTTGATAGCAATCTTCCACTAATCTCCTTCTCTAATGCAAATGTGATGGTACCCACTCCTCAGATCTATCTTTGTGAAATACACAGCTCCACTCAAACAGTCCATAATATCATCCATCCTTGCCAATGGAAATTTGTACTTGATTGTGATATTGTTGATAGCCCGCAAATCTATGCACTCCTCCATTCTCCATTCTTCTTTGGTGCTAATACTGTTGGTACAACACATGGACTCAGGCTCTCCTGAATCAACCCCTTCTGCAATAACTCATGCACTTGTCTATTCAACTCCTCACTTTCTGTCGGTGTCATTCTGTGTGCTGGCTTTTTTGGCAATTTGGCTCTTGGAATCAAGTTCATCTGGTGATTGATCTTCCGCACTAGGGGTAATCCATCAGTTTCATTATCTTACACAATATCAAGAAACTCTCATAACAAGACTACAACTTCTACGCGTACCTCCTCAACTTATTTAGTTCATCTTTTGGGATTATAGCAAAACACATATGCTCAAGCTTCATACCCTTGAGAAACTCATTTCCATCAACAAAACATATCCTAGCAGTACTACATACCTTTTCTTCTTTCTCCTTCAATGGTTTTAGATTATGTTTCACTCCATCCTTTGTCAAAGTGTAGGTATTTGCATGCCCATCATGTATAGGATGCTTGTCGACCTGCTATCACATACCAAGCAACATATGACATATGTCCATAGGTATGATATCACATAGCACCTCATCCTAGTAGCTCCTAGTCTTGAAATTCCCTAAGCATTGTTCATTGACCATGACCTTGTGGTCAACTTGCACCCAGGCAATACATATGGACACGGGTGTTTCTGCCTCTTCAGTTTTAACTTTGTGCCCATCTTTCCTGACACCAAGTTGTTAGTACTTCCACCATCAATGATCACATCACAACACTTCTTCACATTTGCACCTAGTGCAAAACAAACTCCTCCTTTGATTAGGTTCATTCTCACCATTCAGTAAGACTCTTATGTTGACTAGGACTTCTCTTTCAACATCTTTAGAATGTGATTATTTGGCATCTTCATCAATATGTGCTACTCTGGCCTGGCCTTCAGTTCTTCTATCGATCCTTGGCACTAGGAACACTCAAATGCTCTATGCCCTCCTTCTCTACAACAAAAACATTTTCCACAAAAGCCTCCTAAAACAGATACTTGTCCTCTTCCTCTTCCTCTCTATTCTCTATTATTTTGATCACAGAAACAATTGGAATTGTTTCCCCTCTGGTTCTAACTGCTACTAATGGTCTCATCCTTGTTCTTTTGATTGTCATTTAGGCCTCCATAAGCACCAGATCTTCCACCGCGACCTCTTCTACTATATTTATTATCAAATTTTTTGTTCAACTTTTCCTCAACTCTTAGGACAAACTGGTATGCTTCTTGAATATTGTTCATTTGGACTAGACTCAATTCCTCTTGAATATTGGCCTTAACACATTAAGATAATGGGCAACTTTCTCCTTGTCACCTTCTGCATGGCCTATTAAAATGAAAACCTGGTAGAACTCCTTAGTATACTCTTGAACAAATCTTCTCGCTTGCTTCAAACCTTGCATTTTCTTCAATAGATCAAGCTCATAATCCACAGGAATGAATTGTCATTTCAATTTGACTATCATTTGGTCCCATCTTGTGATTTCCTTTCCTCTTTTATTTCGCTCCAATTGGGTCTCCTGCCACTAGATCTCCGTATAACCCTTCAATTTGGCCTTTTCAAATTTAACCCCCTATCTGAATCTTCAATATCTTCATACTCAAAGTAGTCCTCCAATTCATTGATCCAATCAATCAACCCCTCAGGGTTAAGATTTCCTGAAAACGTGGGTACCTCAAACTTAAGTCTTTTCCCAATCTTGGAAATGGCTCTAAAAAGCCTCTCTTCTTCTAAGTTCAAAACTGTTCTTCAACATTTCCTTCTTCATCCTGATTCCTCACTTTCACCTCTTACGACAAGATTTATTCCTCTACACATTTGCTCTTACAGTGCTTGCAAGCGTCTTTGGAGGGCTCTAAAACTCTCAAGCATAACACCTACGACTCTTCCACCGCGCTCTCTTTGTCGAGGCATTTTTTTTATGCCTCTGAAACCCTACTGCAAACTGCCACACAATCAACAATCTGTCCATACACCTAGCCCAAACCGCGGTCCTCGTGCAAACTACCTCCCAATCGGTGATCTGTTTACACACTCATAAACTCTCGCTCTAATACCACTTAATGAAGGGTGCTCCCCTTAATAACACAACAAACAACAGAAAAAGAGAACAGCACGAATTGAGAGAACAAAATATGGGCTTCTTATTATTGCCACAAATGGGGAATTACAAAATTACAATATGCAAACCCACATGGGCACCTTCCTTACAACATTCTACAAGACACAGCTACGACTATCACCCAGAGGTGCCCTAGATAACCAACCTATGGGCCTTACATAAGCAATTTCAACCGCCTGAGAAGGTTCTAAACACTAAGCCCTAACCCTTGAGGTTGACTAACCTCATATTATATCATTACCTTACACTTTATTACATAAGATCAACTCAAGACAATATACAAATTGCATTTTCCAAGGGGCCCACTTATGGAGACCATAACTAGCAAACCATTGACCCGATGGGCTATTATAACCCCATTTCGGAATCCTCGGCTAGCACTCTATAGCAGATGATTGTGCAATATTCCATGAGTTGAGGTTTCGCCTCGTTTCGGAGCCATTTAGGCCTTCATCGCTGAGCTTGAAGTTTGGATAGCCAAAACTCATACCAAACATCTACAAGAACTACACCAATACATATGATATAACAATAAAACTCATCCAACAGGTGGTTATGTCAAAGATGAACCACCATATATGATATTAGAACAATCTGAGCACATAATACCAACTTACAAAAATTAGCAAGCTCCTACAAAGAGCAATTCTATACAAAAATAGCCCTTATTAAAAACACAAAAATTGGAAAACTAGAAATAGAAATATTTTTGGGTGATGCAGGATTGCCCTTACACCCGTGATGCTCCTACATCAATACATCAAACAATAATGAATTATGGCATAAAAGGTTTGCTCATCTGAATTTCATATCTCTATTCACCATAAATTAAGTAGTTGAAGGTCTTCCTAAACTTAGTTTTGTTCATGAAGGTATTTGCAAAGGTTGTGCTTAAGGCAAAAATATTAAAAGTGCTTTTCATGCTAGTGAAAGTAGGGCTAACTACATTCTAGAACTGCCTCATTCTAATTTATGTGGGCCTATGTTTGCTACCTCCTTAGGTGGCTATTGGTACTATGTAACTTTCATTGATGACTACGCCCATAAGACTTGGATCTACTTTCTTAAATCCGAGGAATCTAATGAGGCATTATCTAGGTTTAAGGAATTCAAGCCTTTAGTTAAAAATCTTATAGATAAGAAAATTAAGATACTTAGATCTGATAATGGAGTTGAATATACCTCTAGTGATTTTCAATCCTTTTATGTTGAAGCAAGGATTAAGAGGGAGTTTTGTGTTCCCTACAATCCTTAATAGAATGGTTTTGCACAAAGGAAAACCAGGACTATAGTTTGAGGCTGCAAAAGCAATGATTCATGATCAAGGGTTGCAGATTTTTCTTTGGGTTAAATCATGTAGGACAGCAGTAAATGTTAAAAATCAATGCCCTCATTAGATTCTGAATAATGACACAAGAAGAAGCCTTCACCGGTACTAAACCCAATGTAAGTGATTTAAAAGCTTTTGGTCGCACAGTTTACATTCACATTCCTAAAGATAAGAGATCTAAACTTGGTCCATCGGGGAAGAGGGACATTTTTGTTCGATATAGTGAATCTTCTAAGGCTTATAGAATCTATATTCCAGGGCAAAAGCTGACTGAATTAAATCAGGGATGTGTTTTTTGAAGAAAATGTTATTTGTGACAAAATTCATGAACCTCCTTTATCAAGCTTTGAATCTTGAAGTTCCAAACTCATGATTTGACATTCAGAGGGAGTCTCCTTAGAATATTCTGATTCTCCTAACAATCAAATTGTCTCTCTTGCTGCTTTGAGTAATGGATTGAATGAAAAGAAGAGAACTTTGTTGGCAAGGCATACTATGCAAGAGGTTCAACTCCCTACGATACCTTCCAAGAAAGTAAAAGGCCTCAAAAGTTTGTCGGTTATGTTGCCTTGATGTGTCATTTTATTGAATCTGAACCTTCATGTTTCCATGCAGCTGTAGGACAGCAAGTGTGGAGGGATCCAATATTGGAAGAATATTAATCTATTTTAAAGAATAATCTTTGGGATATTATCCCTCGTCGCAAAGGTTAATCATTATCTCCTCAAAATGACTATTTAACATTAAACATGCTACAAAAGGAAGTGTTGAAAAGTATAAGGCCAAATATGTTGCAAGGGGATTTTCTCAGAAAGAAAGTATAGATTATGAGGAGACCTTTGCTCCTATTGTCAATTACACTTCTATTAGAACCATTATTACTATTGTTGCTGTCAAAAGATGGAAGCTACATCAAACGGATGTCGAAACAACCTTTCTAAATGGTGTTATTGAAGAGGAGGTTTTCATTGAGCAGCCAGAAGGATAGGTGGTTCATGATAACGAATCACATGTATGCTGATGTTTTCTCGGGAAGCATAGGAGATGCTTTCTCTATACTGTTCAATAAGTTCACAAAGCACCTTGTCAATTGTGGTGTGAAGTTCTTCAAGAGTAGGAATGAGCTTCAGCCTTGCTTGGCTCAACCTCAGCTCCTCTCCTTGCATGTCTTTCAGCTTGTAGAATCTGGAGCACACACTTTTCCACAAGGATGTAGAAACATGATCATCTTTAATGCTAATATTCTTTTCGACAGCATGGGAGATGCTTTCTTTATATAGAAGTAGAAGCTCTTGCAGCAGCTTGTCATTAATCTCATTAAGTTCTTGGAGAGTGGGCTTAGGCCTTGGCCTTTTCCCATTCTTTGAATTTGGCATGGCCATTGAGTAACACTGGACCTTCTTAGACCAAAGGGAACAGGTCCTTCATACAAAGTCGCCAATCTTCATCTTGAATAAGAAACCAAACACTAGGCTTCAATTCCAATCCCCAGTAGAGTCGCCAAAAATTGTTGGTTAACAGTTTGTCCTCATATTAAATTTTATAATCTAACTCTTTGATACCCAATGTTTGGAGAGACAAAAGGATGTTTACCAACAAATGGGTCAGTGTACGTATTCTATCACTGCCCTCTGAATTATTAGGTACAACTTCCTATGATTTGCAATGATATGCAATGAATCTATTTTTATAAGCTTTTAACCTGAGAGCAGTAAAGGATAACCAAATTGTTTGTAGGCACAAATAATTTAGGCAAGATGGATTTGAATAACATATCACACTCAATGGAATGACTGTAGTAGATTATCTTGATATTTCTATATCTTACTTCTATTCCAAATGCAGATTAAACCATCTAAATGCAGAAGAGGAATGAAGAAGATATGCACATGAGGGAAAATGGAATTACTTTCACTATTAGCCTTGAATGAAATGGTATCCAACCAATGACTAATAGATTCAGAAACATTTATCTTTCATTCCCAATGAAACTATCTAATATGATATGAAACTAACAAGAGAAGAAACAGAACCATATATGAAGAAAGTAAATGGAAGCACTATATTGCAAACATCAAAGTGAAATGGAATTCACCTGATTATTCACAGAATCATACATGACTATCTATCAATGCAAAACTACTCTATGCATGGGCCACAAAACATGACAAGCAAATAGGGTAAATGGAATTACAGACCAATTCACCATCAAGTTTGTTGACCTTTGTATTATCAAAAGAAATTACATTTTATAGTATTTTGTCATCCCCCAGTTCTGGTAGAGCAACAGTCATAAAATAGAAAGAAAATATGACTAATACATGAAAAATATCTACTCTTCAACATGGTATAGACACGTGACATCATTCCCTTTGATGACCTGATCCCATGGCACCTCTAAGAACACTTTGAAATTGTTCATCTTCATGCGACTTCAGAAAACCCTGTTAAACTCATCATTTCCTTCATATTCTACTATTGGCGCCAAATCCATATAATTTGTATCTCAACAGTCACAAAGATTTTGTATTTTGGCCATTGAGCTTAAACCAACGATCATGATTAAAACCCAACCATTTCCCTTTATAACTTTCTCCGTGGGTCCACCTAGGTATATGTGTTGAAACGTCATTATGTCGCTAAGATTATATTCCTTGCAACTTTTTATAGCGACATAACGATGGGCATTGATCTCCTTTTGATCTAATAGTGGCAATAAAAGACATTAACCCTTTGTTTACTTTGCTTCGTGGGTTCACTTTCTAGCTATGTACCACATGGAAAACAGGTGGCACAATTTCATTGCTTGGAGGATCTCACATTGACCTAGTTTTACTTCGGGGTTAGGTTTCGACTGTACCTCATGGAATGCGATGGGCCCATCTAGACATGTGTTGCTTTGTCACTACGTCACCATGATTAACAATTGAGAAACTTTTTATAACGATATAGTGATGACCATTGATTGATTCGAAGATCAATGGTGAAAAGAATCTCTTCATAACCCTGGCTCTGTCTCGTATAGAACCAATCAAACAAAGACACTTGTCACCTCGTCTGACACCATACCGGCTGCAAGAGGAAATGGCCCACAGGAACATGCATTATTTTGTCGTTATGTCACATAAATTAAAAGTCGAGCAACTTTCCATAGCGATATAACAACAAGCGTTGATTTCAAGTCTAATCTATGGTGATGATTCTTCTGGCGATCTTACCCTCAGTTGGGTCCCGCGGACAAGTGTCAACTCATCGCTATGTCACCATGATTATTGATAGAGCAACTTTTTATAATGATATAGCGACAACCGTGGATATTCTTTTGATTTCATGGCTATAATTTAAAGATCTTAACTCGCTGATTTCCTTTGCAATGTGGGTCCCTTTGTTCCACATGTCCAATCATCGTTATGTTGCTTTAGTTATTCTTTGTGCAACTCTCCACGGCGACATAACAAGAAGCGCGGATTTTTAAAGATCTGACGACTAAGGAGATTCATCATTAACTACTTTTAATTCAATCTTTAAAACATCATCCATCGATTTGGTCTTCATCCGATGATCTGGATTTAGTCTCCTAGCCGTTTGACTTGTCAACTTTGCACGTAGACGTGTAGATTAAATATAAGCCGTCGATTTTCATTATAACAAGCGTTAGACCACCTTTGACGGGTTTTTTTCACCATTTTTGCATCTTTATTTGCTTCTCTTGCATTCTAATTCAAATGATTCTTCTTGTAGCTCATTCTTACGATCTGCATATTGTCTTTAAGCCTCAGTCCTCGATGTTCATTGTCGTCTTTTTCTCTAAATATGCCTGTGATCTCTCCATTCTACCTATATTATGCCTTTAATGGAACACTTGATCATAGAGTTAGGGTTTCTTATGAATAGAACCGATTCTCTCTCACACATCTAGGGTATGCAGAAACTTACCCTCCCAAATCCTAGTCACCTAACCTGATTGAATCTATTACATTATTCTTGTATTCCCACCTAGGCAACTCAAAGATAAAGATGAGAGGAAACCCTAATGGAAACCTAGACCAGACACAGACACAGACACAAAACACATTAACTTAATCCTAACCCTAGAAGTTTGAAAAATATAGGGCACTGAAATCATGGCAACACTCTGTAATCTGCCTGAGCCCGATTTCTGTCACCCATTTTTCCTTCTTTCTCCAATAACATGAACCACTGATCCCACTTTTCCCACCTTAGCTAATACCACTAAACCTCAATAATACTCCACGGCTAATTGTTGAAGTAGGGATTGAACAAACAATACTTTGATTTTTGTACCTGAAGTTGATTGCATACGTACAGGAGTTACTGGGGCTACGTCTAACGTCTCCACTATCCCAAGGGGTTTCATCCTCAAGATTTAACCAGTCACCTTTAAGCAACTTGTTATATTTTATCCGTATTATATCTCATGGTATAAATCCCAATGCAGATAATTGTTGTTATAACCTCGATGTGAGGGGAGATGCAAACAACTAGGCAATGTGGGATAAAGCCTATTTTGTCTTTTAGTCATGTTGGGTAGATATTTTGCAACTGACAGTTTTGGGTAAAAATTCAATCACAAAATAGGATGACCAACCATAGTGTCTGAGACAGTCTCTCCTACCTTAAAGGGAAGGCTCCCCCTTTTCAATGTTCCTTGGATCAACTCAAGCTAAGGAAGAATTCGAGAGATTTTTGTAAAAGGGGTATTACCAATATTCTTTCTTCTTATCTTTCAAGAAAGAATCCACTTACTCGTGGAGTGAGTAATGGGCAGGGTGAAATCTCTAACTACACTTCTATCTAAAGCTAGAAATGGTGATACCAACAAACCAATACTAGCTCAAAGGCTAGTTGAAAGTTTGTTGGTTTGGCTATAAGTCTGTCCGTACTTCTATATGAAAAGGCTTTACTAATAAGGCACAAAGACTTCCAAAAGTAAAAATATCTTAACTATTTTGCAAATTAAGAAAGAGATATAAGCTACATGTTGGTTCCCAAAACCACAAATTGGAATCTTACGAGCCATGCCTACTCAATGCTGGGATATCCAACCAGTTAAGGCCAACTTGATGGAACTGAACAATGCAGTCCAAGTTCCCTACACTTCTGGCTCTACAAAACCAAGGCGGGTATACCTGATCCTAGACAATAACCTTAAATCTAAGACGCTTACAGCAGATTGATTAGAAAGTGAATATATTGAAAATTTTCCTAGCAAAAAGAATTATAGAAGACTTCGAATTTGCAAATTACGAGTTAAGAATAAAAGTGAATGATTGTATAAATGTGATAATGTTTTAAATAAAGAATAATTATAGATTAATGCAACAAATGAATATATTAATTCCTCAAAGGAAAGAAATAAAACAATTGCTAGCATATGGATGATGAATCAAGAGCAATATAAAGACCAGTGCTTAATTAAATGGGCAATCAAAGTCAACATTATTAGTTGAAACGTACAACTTTATAAAATTCAATGTATTAAACTATAAATAATTTTAACAATTCAGACGTAATGGATCAATTATATGAATGCAATTTTAAACTAGTCTAGGATGCACTTTAACTCCTACGATATGGAGACAAACTAGACATAAATACGGAAACAATTAAATATTTCACAATATCTATGTTTATCAAGTTTAAAATGCAAAAATGACCCAGTCCACTTATCGGAATTTTAAAATATTTATAGAAAATAAATAAAAATATTTATAAAGGACACAACTTAATAATAATTTAAAACTCCAAAATTTTAAATAAATAAAAATGCCAGAAATAAAATCACAATAAAGGCACTCCTTATAGATGATCAATCTATTGCGAATTTATCCGGATCTTATATAAATTTGCTTGGTAATTCAATCCATGGGCTTTGTTCAATAATTCATTTCTTCGCTAATCGGAGAATATATTACATCATAGGTGTATCATAATATGTAAAATTTTTAGAATAAATATGAATTGTAATGTCCATTTGCTTTCAATCTCCTATTTATAGAGACCAATGGGTCATATGGTTATTTCCAAATGACACACCGCTTCAAAACAAATACTAAATACTTGTTTACATAGCATGAGCTTCTAATTTATAATTTGGTATTATTGTAAGGGATTAAAACCAACACTTCTCGACTATCCTCATATACTCCAAACAGCAATAAAATCACGGGCAATGATTTACGTGGCCTTCGAATCTCTCCAATTTTCAAATGCATAGACGTCGATCAAGATCTACATTCAAGGTATTGGGTGACTAAAATTGTTCCAGAATAATCCGCCACATTCCCAATTTTTTGGCGGATGCATGCAGAGGCTCAATAGGGTTCTGTAGGTTGTACTTTTGAATGCCCATGCTTGCGTTGTCGAGCATGGTGGTCAACCATCTAAATAATGCTCGAGCCACTCCTCTCTGACACGTTACAAACCTGTATAAAACACTAACCATCGTCAGGTGAAAAAAAAGATTGATAATAAACACTATAATTCGACCAGTTCATGGTATCGAAAATTGAAAGGGTATGACGGCATCTTAGTTTTTATCCATTAACTCTAAACTTTTGTTTTTGTATTTACTGAGCCCCTACATCCATCAGTTTTTCCTTGCTAACACATCCTTCTCCAAGACAACTTGGATTCTATGTCTCCAATCCTTTTAACGTTATCGGGCATTTTGCAAAGCACATGCTGATTCACCCATGTTTTTTTGTGCATGTATAGACACTAAATTGATCGCAATTATCAAGGTGTCGGGCTAGGTATGCAATGTCATGGCTATATTGATGGTGAAGTCTCCCAACAATTTGAATATAAGCTCTGGAAAAATGCTTGGTATAAACAAGAGAACTACAGTTGCTGAAAGTATCACAATAGATTGTTGTATGTAAATGCCAAGCATATGAAATTGCCTATCCACAAATGTTCCTAGAGCAATTCCCATTCCTAGCTGGCGTCCTAGGATTGGTAAAACTAGAGACAATGAAATGTCTAATTATACTTAGTCTGCAGTCCTTAGGACAATAATCTTCAGCAACAATGATTTTTGTCTCTTACTCTAGTCTCAAACTATACAAACCTCTCAACAAATTGATTAAGATATGATGCCCCTGTTTCTTCCTGAACTGCTCCAGAAGAGAGTAATAATCTTTTAATCTATCTTTTTCCTCAATCACAATAGAGTTTCTTTCTTCCTCCCGATCTTTTATACATTTCTGGAGATTAGGAAGTGCATGATGAAATTGGAACTAATAGAATGACTATCTTAAGAAAACGTCTAGATCGCTATCTTCACAACGTATTGGATTCAAGGTCAGTTGTAGCTCAAATGTAATGCATTATTCACAGGATCAACACTACTTTTAATAATCAATTTTTATTGTAAAAGGTTCCAGTTTCTTATCAATCATAAAAATGCAAATGCCATGTTTATCGAGTCCTAACAAGCATTAGATTAGGACTTGGTCAGAAGTCCTTAGGACAAGATATTTCCTTGAAGAGAACATAAATTTCATTGACTAAGTAAACCATATCTCCAATATGCTGACCTTTATATGTTGTAGAATATTTTTCCATTTTTTGAGTGTATCCATGCATCACTATTTCTATGTAAACATTATGCAAGCTGCAGATGCTTCACTCATCGTTGCCAATAGTATTATTTCAATTTATATTCATAGTATTTCAACAAGTTGGGCAAATTGAAGGTAATTTCCACTTCATTCAAACAGTGAGTTTGGCTCCTCGTACTTTTAATATTGGTAATGCTTACCTTACCAATCTTGTTCATGCTTATAAATCCTTTGATATCATCAATTTTAAATATCATTCCACAAATGGAGACTTAAATTTTTAGGCTCCATCACTATAGACAAAGCTTCTATCTATATATTTCCACAATTGCTCCTAGTCAAAGCTCTGGCTCCAATTGTTTCTTAACTCTTTTATATTCAATTACCAAGAACACAAGATAACATGAATGAAAGATAACTTAAACGAATTATAGACAAAGCCTATAATTCACACAAGTAACAATCTCACTTAATCAAAGTCTAGTCTCAAAAGCTCCTTTGTATTCACTTTTTCTCTCAAAATAGTGCTACACAAACAAAGTTCTACTGGCACAATTTCTCCAAAGCACTCTTGCATACAATATATGATAAAAGATGATTTTACAATAAGGGGGACACCCCTTTATATAGGCAAAGGAGTTGAGAAAAAGATGGAGGAAAAAGTACGAGCAACTCAACTATCTTTGACCTAGTCTAACTAAAAGCGAAATTATAAGGTTACATGCAAATCGCATTACATCTTTTCATGCACATGTAACTCACATTACATGTAATTACATCTTTTATGCAATGCATCCTCTTAGACCTACAACAAAAATAAAAAACAAAAAATAACAATCTTAAAGATTGTTTCTCAGTGCCTTGAACTTAATGATGACATCATGCACTATAAGAAGATCAGCAATCTCCATTGTCTTTGATATGCCTTCTATCCTTACTGTGTCTGCATATGCTGATTGTACAACCTTGGAATTTGTTGCCAGAGAATCTAACAAGTGCTTTGCCGAGGATTTATACAAGACAAACTTGTTCATCGTGTGAGAACCAAAGTCTTCAAAATCCACATCAGCGTTGATCCTAATTGTATATTTTGAACTTGTTCTTTCAACTACAATGAGATTACCACATTCAGCAAGAACCTAACATCCCATTTCTTCCAAATCACAAGTGACTCCTGTTTCTACTACTTGACAATCTCCAAGGGCTGCCTACAACTTTGAAATCAGCTTCCTCAACGTTTCCTCTTTGTAGCCAATGAGACCTTGAAATCTAAAGAACATTCCACATGATGGAAGAATATCACATGAGACCAAGGCATCTAGATCAAATTTTGCAATCTCATCCCAGTCATTAAGAATCTCCTTCAAAAAATCTGCTTCTCAAGTCAAAGAAGTGTTGGTTAACAATATGTCTTCCTTGATATTTTGGTTTTTACCTTGACTCTTAGACTACCCAATTGTTTATGGAAAAAAAAGAACAAGTTAACAACAGAATGGGTCAATGTAGTAATCTATCAAAGACCTCTAAATCAAAAGGTAAAATCTCCCTTATGAATGCAAGATATGCAATGAATTTTGTCTTTTGGATTCTAGGGGTATGCACTTAACCAGAGAGCAGAAGAGGCGAAAACTAAGTTGTTAAACACTTCAAACAACCTAGGCAAATGCAAGGGGACTAACTCACACTACGCAATCTATTTAGATGTACAATGCAATGAATAGAAACATGCAAAACCAGCTACAACAGCAAGAAGAAAGGAAAAGATGGCCAAAAAGGTAATTCCCAGACTACACAATTAGCTAATGTTTTGACAATACCCAGATTGTTCATCTCTCAACTTCTCCGCACACCAATTTTTGGCTTCCTAATGCAACTAACTACTCTAAACACACGAACTATGGCATACAACTGAGAAAACAGAAGACATGCTTATGTTGAAGAATGTAAGACATACAATTTATCGAACAAAGCAAACAAAATCAAGTTCATTCACATTCATTCAACTTTCAACATTAATGGATTCATTCCATATACTCTACTTTAAACTAATTGAACAGCATTGCTTAAAATGGACTCAGAGTCGCACACAGTAGTCCCAACTACAGGGGTTTGCCCAAAGTAAATTTTGTCGATCTTATTGACTTCATAAAAGGTTACATTTATAGGCCTTCTCAAAATGGCCGATTACATGGATGATTTGCTTTGTAGAGCATCTTTGAACAGAAAGACTAAAAATAGGACAAGCTTGAATCATTGTCCATTCCAAAGACAGGCAAAATGCCAAGAATGGCTAAAATTAGGAAAGAGAAGGAGAATGGTAGGTGTCTGGAAAAGCATCAAAATCATCATGCCTTTTTAGAAGTCATTGATTTGGCTTTGTAAGCTTAATGGATTCAGTTACTTTGTCTAACTCTTCGACATCTGGAATGATGATATTGTCGGCTCGGACCATCCAGTAGTTATGCATCTCCGTCAACTCATCTATTATGGCCACCTTTGACTGGAATTTCTCCACTTCTCTCCTTATGATCGCATCCACTGTTGAGAGCTCCTAGATCTTGGACACCTGGAAGTTGAGCAGGTCAACGGCTTCACTGACAAATGCCAAGAACTTTGATTTCATTATCTCAATGTCCACAAGCTTTCCATTAGTGGGCACAAAGTACTCTGTGTGCACAATCTTCAAATATCAAAACAATTTTTCAATGACCTTTTGCACCAAGTCATGCACATCCTTGAGCTCATTTGCAGATCTCATGGAGCTTTCTATAACTGATGCAAAGCATCATGGAAATCCAACAAAGAACCCCCAAATCAACCATAGAGTTCAATGATCAACACAATTTCTTCGACATGATAGAGGCATTAACACATGTGAAATAAACTCTATTCTGGTCATGAAAATATAGTCATAAAAAAACATCAATAACTCTTCAAATATTGAAAATCAGGCAAATTGCACCGTTCATATTGTAGAATGGGTAATTATATATCATTTCTCCAATTTATAGCAAGATCCAACAATGCAATAAAAAGCTATGATTGTGTTGCCAAAACTGGTCACCGTAAAGTAGAGTATTGGGCAGTTACAAACAGTTTTGACCATAACTTTGATAACTTCCTCAATAGTGCATGGAATCATCACAAACCAAAAGCAATGGAAAGCTTATTCAATGTACGAAACTACCATAATATAAATACACTTTTTTTTAGGCCGTACATGGCCATACAAAACCTGAAAACAAGAGGAAAAACTTTCAAGACAACAAAACAATAGATTGAAACAATGAAGATTTGATACCAAAATGCTTCCAATGCTTTCCAATCCTTCTTCAACTTTACAACATGCCTATGAATGACCATTACAAGGTTTTAATAGCCTTTACAACTTCATGTGGAAGTTATAACTACTCAACTTCCTCTTATGACCATCCAACTTCGCATTTTGTGTTTTCACAACTCTTGAAAAGTTGCATTTCACAACTTCTACAATATTTGACTCAAATGACCTTATAACTTACAAGGACATTCCAAACATATTAGAATGGAATAATAATGTCTTTTATCACCATTTTACTACTTCATGGTTATTTTATACAAATTTTATCAAATAACCAATTCAAGACCATATTAGGACAACTCATTACAATAGGCTTTTTTAACCTTTACGATTCATGTCATTACAAATGAAACATAATTTAATTTAATTATGAATACTATAGAGTAATTTTATGTATTTTCTTGGTGCTCTTGCACCATACTCCCAACTTTGAAAAGTTTCCAAGTCCCTCAAAAACATCCATGAATAGGGTACCTGTTCTTGATGGTCCTCTTGTTGAGAGCATAGTAATCAATACACATGCGAAGAGTGCCATCCTTCTTCACCAAAACAACTGACGAAGCAAAGGGACTCCACTAGGTCTGATGCGTCCCATGTCTAAGAGTTCCTTAATTGTCCTTTCCATTTCCTCTTTATTGTGTCTAGGATGACAATAAGGTGTAGTGATGATGGGCTTGGCACCCTCTAACCCAATGATATGCTCAAACCCTCTATCTAGGGGAATGCCCGCAAGTATGTCCTCAAAAACCCTCTTGTGCTTATCAAGCACCGGTTGAATGTCAATATGAAACTATTGCCCTGAGTCTAAGGTAGCCTTAGAGGAAATGAAACATTGTGTAGCCCCCTCCATGTCATCATGCCTCATTATAACCTACATCCTGTGGGCTAAAAACAACCTAGGTTCACCATCTAGCATAGCCTTGAGGATTACTTTTTGGCCATCTTGTAAGAATTCCAGCTGCAACTTATCATGATTAACTGTGTACCTACCAATAGTCTACAACCACTATCTTCCCAACATGGCATTCAATCCATCCAAATCGACCACATAAAAATCTGCTTCAAGAAGAAAGTCATCAAAGTGAATCGGAAGTCGTGACACTTTCCCTGTGCACCTCGATCTCTCACCTCCTACCACTCTTAACCTCAAACTCAGGTATGTCATCAATCTGTAACTTTCTCTTTGTAACCCAGCGCGTGCTTATGAAATTATGTGATGCACCTGTATCTAAAAGACACACAATACATTGTCCTCTAACTCCTCCCTTCAAATGAAAGGGATGTCCTATGGGATCGTTGGAAAGGGAAGCTATAATAGGAGATTGTCCCTGAGTGGATTCCTTCTTTCTCTCTCTAGGTGGTCGCTCCCCACTTTCTTCATCACTGTTGCAATCAACATTGCCGCCTTCTTGCTACTCATCTTCCTCTGAGAGTACCTCGACATAATGTATTTTGCCTTTGCCAAGACATCTATGATTCGATGTGCATGGCTTCCTACAAGTGAAGCATAGCTTCTTCCTCCTGAGTTCATTTTGTGCCTCAAAATCCAACCCAGGAGGGGTAACCTTATGTTGGTTCTTGTTCTTTTGGAATGAAGTAGAGTCTAAATCATTTGCAATCTTAATAGCATCATCCAAAGTGTTTGGTTTAAGGACCTTAACCAAACCTCTATATTTGTCCTATAAACCCTTAGTAAACAGCATTACCTTACATTGTTCTGACATATCCAAGACCATAACCGAAATCCACTAAAACTCGTCAATGAAGTCATCTAGAGATCCACCCTATCACAACTACACCAAATCTTTGTAATAGACCTCAATGTCTTTCCTATCAAAGCAGGTGATCAGCTTAGAGTTGAAAGTCTCATAAGACGTAATGAGACCATGATCCTACGTGACCAGCCCGTGATGCCACCAATCATATGTTGCTCCCTCTAAATGCATTGTGGCGAATCTAATGGATTTTGTCTCTGACAAGGTCTTAAGTGTTAGGTAGGTGTCTAGCTTGTGAATTCAAGCTCTCACGGATGTCTTACTTCTACCATCAAAAATGGGGAGAGATAGTTTGTTCATGGCATGCTTCAAGTCCTTGTTCTGTGCTCTTGGTCTCCTGTCTTGCTGTGGTTTCTTTATCTCCCTTGTCTAGTTCATGTATTGAACAAAAGTCATATTTTGTTTAAACTGATTAGGGAACAAATCCCATTCATCGTACATAGCCACAACGTTATCCAACAGTAAGCCTGGTGCCGCGGGTGGTGCTACCTCTTCCTCTGCATTAAAAACAGGCATCAAAGGCATGTCAGTGTTTTGTGTGGGGCCCTAGCAGCTCAGGGTGATCTTGCCACACTACCACCTCCATTATGATGACTCGGTGCTATCTTGTGAGGCAAAGCTAACTGTTACATAGCACTTGTAAGTTGTTGAAGTGCAGTAGCGATATTATTTTGCCCATCTCTAATAACCCTCAAGGTTTCCCTCACTTCCTGTTCTTGTTCATTCTCATTATGAGCCATTTGAGTGTCATGTATTTGTTCACCCTGTTGAACTTGTTCAACTTGTTCACCCTGTTCCGGACAGATGTGACTAAACCTATATGGTTTCCCATTTGTGCCTGTCTGACATTATTCCTTTTAAATCCAGCCTGCAACGTAATATTTTTTTCCCACAAGTTGGTAGGTACTATAGCTCTGATACCACTGAAATATTCCAAGCTCCAATAATACAACAGCATGAAAGAAATCCAATATATATATATATATATATATGACAACTTGAAAGGGAGTAATTTAGAGTCGTATCATTCTCTAAACAAGCTAGACCAAGCCCATGTCTGTCTATTAGAGAATTTAAAACTATACATTCATATGAAAGTCTTAACCATCGTCTTATTGAGTACATGAATACAATTCATGAATGAAAGGCAGCAAGAACCTTGACTTGGAATGTGTTTGCAGCTAGTAATGTTGTCTATACGGGTCCCTTTGTCTTACCCTCCAATACACAGGCTTGTTGTTGACTCCAATCTGAGTTCCACCATAATACTCACATTCGATATGCTAGTATAACCCGCATTGAGTAAAATGTATAGGTGGCTTCCGCTAGTCTCCTTGCAGCACCAACATCACCACTCTCGAATAAGTGCAAATGTATGACTATGGACAGACTGTCTAGCATCCCTCGTAGACTCTTACAACAAAGATGGTACTCCCACGTTAAAGGCTAAATGACAGACCCGACTAGCTTTGACCTGTAAGGACGTGATTCCAGTGTAACTACACTCCAATTCCCACACTACACCCTGTATGTGTTGTTCTCCTTATTCGGACCTATGTCTGTAATCTGCCTAAGCCCAATTTCTCTCACTTCTTTTTCCTTCTTTCTCCAATTATGTGAACCACTGATCCCACTTTTCCCATCTTAGCTAATACCACTAAACCTCAATAATACTCCACGGCTAATTGCTGAAGTAGGGACTGAACCAACAATACTCCGATTTTTCGTACTTGAAGCTGATTGCATACGTACAGGAGTTACTGGGGCTGCATCCAATGTCTCCACTATCCCAAGGGGTTTCGTCCTCGAAATTTAACCAGTCACCTTTAAGCAACTTGTTATATTTTATCCGTATTATATCTCATGGTATAAATCCCAATGCGAATACTTTCTTTTATAACCTCGATGTGAGGGGAGATGTGAACAACTAGGCAATGTGGGATAAAAGCCTATTTTGTCTTTTAGTCACTTAAGTCGTTTTTGTCATAAAGTGACTTTAAATGATAAAATACTTTATAAGTCAACTTAATAAAGTAAAGTGACTTAACCTTAGGAGTTCCCACTTAAATATCTCCCCCAATGAAACCAAATAGACTCCTATGACTGGCTGGCATCCTCAAAATAAATGCCATTAGCCTATCCGGATGGAAAGATAGACCAACAAGGCGCCATTAGGTCTAGCGCAGAGAAGGGGACATTACACAGATGACATACTCACCAAGCCACTTCCCAAAGTGAAGTTCTTTGGATATTGTTGACAATGAGGTTCTTGCCGGGAATGAGTGTCAGCTGTCATATTTCTCTTCCTATTTGTGATTTCTTTTATTCATGTGTGATAAATAAGTTGTTGTGACAGCCTTGTTAACTCTTGCACTTATGGGACAGCCATAGTGAATGCCATGTAGAGAGATTCCACGATGACATCACGTTGAGAGATTCTATGAAAAGAGTCGGATGTCGTGTTGAGAGATTCCATGACATCACGTTGAGAGAGTTTGTGATATAAGTTGGTTTTAGTTCCTTGATGGGTACAACTGTGATGAACATCATGCTAAGTGATTTCATGATATTTTTCTGCATAACGTTCTTTTAATTTATAATTGAATAAGTCATTTCTTGCTATCATGCTGAAAGATTCAATGACTGGTAAACTAAGGGAATTTCATATTTTCTGAGTGTTAAAATTACAGCTGCATATGAAATTATGAGTCTTCGTTTTCTATCGGTTAATTTTATTCATCATATAGTATATTGATTTAAATTAAATTAATCAGGTAAGTATGAATTCTATATTGTTTGTTTGTCTAACATGTTATGTCCAGCTGAAGAATGGTCACACAAAATAATTGTGGTATTCGAACTTCAGCTTCTATGGGTGACATGAAAGTCCAACTCACATCTTGGACCCACTGTTGATGATATGGACCATCTATTGCCACACCACTGGTGTAACAACGTGTGCCTTTCGTTGCAGGAGTTGTATGGGTGTCACTTCAAGTCATAGTGGCTCAAGAAGCTGATTCACCTCCAAGCTGAACAATTATCCACCACGCAGGGTGTCAGTTCAAGCTAGACAACTTACCTTCTGCCTTCAATTAGAAAGACTATTTGATAGTCTTAAATTTTGAAATGAAGTGGAGGAAGCTTGAGCAGGTTCAGCAATTACAGAAATGTATAATTCCATACGAAGAGCTGTATAAAATGGTTCATTTTTATGCTATATGAAAAAGAATCACAGGAAGAGCACCTTAGATGAAAAATGGCTTATGGCCTTTCTATTTCTTATTCTTTGTGTTTTTTCCCTATATATATATCAGGTTATCCATATGGAATGATCCAAAACAAGATATTTGCTGATTTTTCCTTTAAACAATACACTCAGAAATAAACCTTGCTGATCATTTCCAGCACATTCAAAAAACAGTCGAAATTCCAATTAAATCACTTTTCTTAGATACAACATTCAAATACGGATGTAAGCAAAATGGAACACAATGCTATACGAGGACTAGAAGATTCTTACACTGAATATAACTTGTTATTTCACAATAGCATCCAAGAAGGTGAACATAAAATCATGAATTAAAAACTAAAAACCAGCAACTAAAACGTTATTGTATTATACAACAACAATACAATAACCAGTGCACATAAACCAATCCTAAATACAAATTTAATAGTTGGATTGGAATGATAGGATAAGAACCTATAGGTGCGAATGAAACACCTGAAGTGATGTTTCCCTGGACAATGGGTTTGTGTCCACTGTCTGCTAGCACGAGGGGCTACGTCCTCCAACTAGTTAAAAGTTGAAGCTTTCGAAGACTCAGAAGAGAGGAAACTGAACTGAATAATCAAATCAAGCATACCCAACAAAGAACCTCTTTCCCCTTTTAAGACGCAAACCAAGACTCTTCAGCTCCTCTCTGGTATTCGTCTTATTCCCCTGTGGCTCTTCAACTTCCTGAAGGCATTTCGTCCTGTTCCTCCTACCTCTTTGTCCTTTATATAACATTAAATCGACCTTTTTAATATTTTGGGCGTAAGTCTCAGAGTCAATTTAATATTGTATAAAATAAGACTTCAATATTTATAATGTTCCAAAAAGGGAACATTACAAGTCTCCCCTCCTTAAAATTGCTTGTCCTCAAGCAATTAGTACCAAGATCCCATACGAGTCTACAAGCAGCGCTGTATTCCAAACTAAAAACAATTTCAGTCATACTGCAAAGCCAAATGTCTCTCTGCAATGAATCTCGCAACTAGATCCCTGGATCCCATATAACTCTCTAAAAAACTTAGTACCTGCACATGTATACTGTTCAACATTGATCAACATCATGACCACAATAAAATCCTTGTCCAACCATAGATAGAATCTGTCAACACCTGGATCCCAAACTCTGTTACGCTGCCTCGCTTCTATGATGAGATGGAAATATATCCAGGGCCCATGTATAATCCAATAGAATGTGAAGATCTAACCTAAGTGGATGATATAAGAAATGAACTGCTCAAAAGCTGAAACTATCATTCCATGGACATCAAAGTTCATAATGTTGGCATAAACTTGGAGAACCCTCAAACACATGGGTACCATGAGTATGAAAGATGCTGAAAATCTACCCACTAACCTCAAAAAGTTACTCCACCGAGAATTGTTCAAAGGCTGATGAAGAAAATTCACCCAACTCCTGAATGAAATGAAATTAGAAAATATGTTGGGACTGATCAAATGATAAACAACAGAAGTTGATTCATCATTCCCCTACTGAGATCCGAATTCATTGCTAGAATTTGAGCCAGGATCCCAAGGTTTGAATTCAAACTCTTCCTCTTCATGGCAAACAAGAGATGATTCTTCATTTAACACAAAAAGAGGTCTGTCAAACGTCCAATCAGCAACAACTTCAAACAAAGGGTTGTGTTTTGCTACTTAACCGCTTGGGATAGCTATCCAAGTCATACATCTACTAAATGCTCTCAAGTTCGTCAATGACTCCTTGGAAGAACTCCTACCTCATTCTATTCTCATGTTCAAGGGAGTGTTCCATGAGCTTGATTTGATTTTTTGCTCCCTGTAGTGATAATTGAGTTTCACTCGGTGTTTCCCAAACATTCTTAAATGTCCTATTGAGATCCTCAATCTCATCCTTTTCCCTATTTGATTGTGCTACATAAATCTCAGCAACCTTCAGAATATAATCCCTATCAGACAACAGATATAAGTAATTTGATTTCATGGTCTTGAGGGTTGTTTTGACCTTCTGTAAATCGGCCACATGCCAGTTACCTTCCCCTTCCTTTGGAACCTTCCTGTAGAGCTCCTCAACCAACTCGTGGGTACTGTCATACTGCACCAAGGATGCCACAACCATGTCTTCACTAACCTTTAATTGATTCTATAAGGCATGTATTTCATTATCTCCTTGCTGAAACTGTTCATTGTCTTGCAGTGTCATCCTCGATTGTTCCTCTAAATTCACATTCTGAGTATCATGAATATAGGGTTCATGATGCCAACGTGCCCAACTGCTATTACCTTGAGTGCGATCTGCTTCATTATTCTGCTTGACAAGGCCTACCTCCAAGTCACCAACAAAGAAAACTGCACCTTGTGTAACATCTACTATGTGATCGTGAGAAGGTTGCCCACCTCTGGAAGTTGTCTGCTCCTCTATTTCAAGATCATCCAAAAGATAATTCTGATCTATCTAAATTTCTTCGCACACTCCTGTGTGTTGTTCATTTGCAAAAAGATCCTGGGCCAACTCCAAATACTTTCATTTTTCCATATCAGTCATATTTAGCTACCCTAGCTAAGAATCCAAGTAGTCATTGAATGATAAATCATTCTGGATTTGGGTAGGAAATCCTTTGTACTCTCCATAAATGCTGACTATTTCTGCTCTTATGTCTGAGTCAGAATTCTGGCCTATCTATACTTGTAGCTTCATAGTACCTTCCTTGGTTTTATCTGAACTCTATGCTTAGCAAATACTACTACTAAATCACGAGATTCTCAAATTTATTATGTTAGAGGGATTGTCAAATTTGGTGTGGAAACTTTGTAACTTGCAAGCTGTGTAATCTTGGCTCCCACATCTGCCAGCAATATCCAATCTCATACACTGTCTGTTCACTAGCGTCTTTGATAACAATCCTCTACTATTTAACACAATTCAATAAAACTTAACTGGTTATTTTATCTAATTTTTCCCTTTCATAGAGTGTACTCGTAAAACTACTAGCTTGCAATTATAACTTCCTGCTATAGGGGGACTATACTTGCTGATGAAACAACTTCAGCCTTCTATTCTTCCTCCTTTCGTTTAGCTTCTACTTCCTAGAAGCTCCAAATGTATCAATCTTCGAGTTGCAATTTTGAGAGTTACTTCAACTGAGGTGGAGTTATTCTACTACTATACCAAACTGAAAATAACAGTATGCCTTTGATGCTTAATTTTGTCCAATCTTCTGAACATGTTGTATGATCTTTTATTCTATATGGCCAATGTCAAGGGTTGTCATAACTTATTTCCTTGTCATGTTGCTATTTCAATTGAGTCTTCACCCTTAAACTATTGTTTGCTCAGTACTGCATTACTTAAGTTTTGGATATGGACAGAAGAGTTAGTCTCCGTGCAGTGTTGATACCTTATGGAGTATATAATCTTACTGCGTGTATATCTGCAACAGCAGTTGATAGTTCTTCTTCACATGTATGAACAAACCAAGTGATTTCCAATGGTCAAGCTATGAATTTCCAGCCAAGTCTCGCCTGACAACACAGATGATGAAGGATTTAACTCCCAGATTTGTGCTACTATCTCTAAAGCCTGACTTCAGATATTCCCATAGCAAAGTAGCATGGCCAAAAACAAATAGCAATTTGACATCCATCCCATTCCGCTCAACAATCATACTATTAAATAATCGAGATTTAAGTTTAGTTCAAGCCTAATACCCATCCCACATATGAATATGAAACACCCCTGAATGTGTGTAGTATAGACTTACTTCGTACACAGTTAGCTCACACGGCATCAAAAAGAAAAAATACTAAAGTCCTTAATCACTGTGGTGACAGTAAAACAAAACTCTCTCAGTAAGAACATCCTACACTAGTAAGATCATCCTATGCTATTCCTTTCTGGAATTATGTCAATCCCTCAAAGTAGAATTGCATTCGTATTTATTTATTTATTTCTTATAGGGGCCTGTGGTTGCCTTGTCACATTTGTTGTTGCCGCCACAACAGGCACACTTGCTGACTGTGCATGGGCCACAAGAACCATCCCACTACTGCAATGTGATTGGGTAAGGTGACTATTACATCTCCCCAATAGGAGTTAGCACTATCGTATTCTGCAACCTCTGCTCAACCATGCACGATGATCATCAGGTCCCATACTGCAGGACGTGTTTCACTTCGGCACCTCCCTTTGAATGTACACGTCTCACCTTTATCCCAATTCCTGAAATACACTCAGCAGCTCACAATTTTGAATTCTGCTTAGATTCCCCACAAGTGTAACAGATAGCCACTTGTCCCTTTTGAGCTTTCAGCTCAATAATGTTCCCACCGAGTTTTAAACAACGATTCCACAATATCGTGACTAACATTGACTTTTAGAATCGTCAGTTTCCAGCTAAATAATAGATCTTTCTACAATTAATTGGAATTCACGGCTTCCTGGAAAGGTTTTCTTCATAGATTGGGTGTTTTGAAAAACGCATCTGAGCAATTAAACTGGGGAATGTAACGTTTTTCTTCTTCCCCTGTAACGCACACACTTCAATTGATAAATCTTGCTAATTTGGAATTTATCATACACGATGTATTATTATTATTATTTTTTCTTCTGCAGTTCGTCAGTTACAGTCGTTTGGCATTGAACCTATATGCAATTTCCCACTCTGTAGCAACAAACAAAAACTTGGGATCAATGCGAAAAACTTGTTCAGGTGACACGAAAGATCGCCATTAAATCATTAAGGCCCATAAGAGTTCAAATG
Organism: Cupressus sempervirens; assembly: GCA_028749045.1. Classification (NCBI taxonomy): domain Eukaryota; kingdom Viridiplantae; phylum Streptophyta; class Pinopsida; order Cupressales; family Cupressaceae; genus Cupressus; species Cupressus sempervirens. Next base: position 560,538,528 of record CM053785.1, on the reverse strand, counting down.
AATGTTATTCCCGACAACCCTAAATAATGGTTGGCTCCTTAGAAGATCAAATTTCGAACCCGATGAGGATTTGAACGCATGCATTCATAATCATTCACGGCCTGCACAACTACTTCCGTCTTCATTAAGTCTTCTTGCTATGAGACATACGGTTATGATGATTCCCTATCAATCTTTCTGTTAATATAATTTTTGGAAAGTGCTTAACTCTATTCCATAATAAATAGTGACGGCTTGATAATGAGAGACTAATTTCACGATTTATTTCTCAGCTACGAATATGAGCCTGAATCTTCACTACATGCGGACGCCGAACGAGAACTCCTTTCGATTCTTCCAACCACGAAACTTTCACTAAGTACAAGCAATTGTTGTCTTTAGCTTTTGATCACAATGATGGTGCAATGTCCTTTGAGTCTTTGATGCCGCGGAAATTTCCTGTATACCAACCTCCGTTATGCTATGCATATGCCGTCAGTTTTTCTATTGTTGCTTCTAAAAAATAAAAAAGTGGGCACGTAGAGAAGCTTGTATACATTTTGTTGCTTGAGCAGAGTTTCGCTAACTATCAATAAGGAACCTTTCAAAGAAAAATTAAGTTGGTCTCTTGTTACCCTAATATTTCCAGATGCAACTCTTATCTACAGAAAACACTATTTAAAATTTTGCCCAAAAAATGGTTATGAGAAGCCTTGGTGTAATAAGCATGAATTGTATCCTCTCTCGTTACCAACAATATTCAAGAGATGCTTTCCAATCATGAGAATGATTCAATACCAGCTTCTAGTAGACACAAAAGGTCTGGTTGCTTTTGACTTTGAGGAATACGTCATTCTTCTACATTCAAATGGTATCTGAATTAAACTTCACAGGCTAGCAGGAAAACCAGCTTTGATACCACTGTAACGATCCCAAACAAGATATTTGCTGATTTTTCCTTTAAACAATACACTCAGAAATAAACTTTGCAAATAATTTCCAGCACATTCGAAAAACAGTAGAAATTCCAATTAAATCACTTTTCTTAGATACAACATTCAAATACGGATGTAAGCAAAATGGAACACAATGCTATACTAAGACTAGAAGATTCTTAGGCTGAATATAACTCGTTATTTCACAATAGCAGCCAAGAAGGAAAACATAAAATCATGAATTACAAACTAAAAACCAGCAACTAAAACATTATTGTATTATACAACAACAATACAATACCAGTGCACATAAACCAATCCTAAATACAGATTTAAAAGTCAGATTAAAAGGATACGATAAGAACCTGTAGGCACGAATGAAACACCTGAAGTGATGTTTCCCTGGACAATGGGTTTGCATCCACTATCTGCTAGCACGAGAGCCTATGTCCTCCAACTAGCTCAAAGCTGAAGCTTTCGGAGACATCTCACAAGAGAGGAAACTGAACTGAATAATAAAATCAAGCATACCCAACAAAGAACCTCTTTCCCCTTTTAAGACACAAACCAAGACTCTTCGGCTCCTCTCTGGTATTCATCTTATTCCCCTATGGCTCTTCAACTTCCTGAAGGCATTTCATCCTGCTCCTCCTACCTCTTTGTACTTTATATAACATTAAATTGACCCTTTTAATATTTTGAGCCTAAGTCTCAGAGTCAATTTAACATTGTATAAAATAAGACTTCAATATTTCTAATGTTCCAAAAAGGGAACATTACAGCTTAGTATGAACTCGATTTCAAGAAACATTTGCTGTGCTTTATAAGTCCAAGTTCCAAGTTTAATTGGTCATTTTCAATCAAGTCTGCATCTCGTCTATAATTTGTACTCAGAGAGGAAAATTTGATAAAGGAGGATCAATTTTGAGTGGCTGGGTTTTTCCCTCCTTCTAGAGGGTTTTCCCAGGGTACCTTGTTGTGTGATGTGTGACAATTTTATGTCTATAATATTCTGGTTCATGTTTTTAACATTTTTTAGTGACTAATTTTCATCTGATTTCAATAATTTGAACTTTTTCACAGTAATTAATCTGTCAGAGTCAGCTGACAAGAACACACACTTCTGTGCTGTTATGTCAACCATAAATCGGACATTGGAAATAATAAAGACTTCTAAAGATAACTCTATAAGTCTTAAGCGCATGCACCAATCTCACATTGAACAACACAGTAGAGCAATTATCTTGCTCTTCACTTCCCCAAAGTATGCCCGTGTATACTCACTCAAGAGGTGAATACTTTGTATGACAGAAATCGGTCAACAAATCATTCAAAATATCAAAGCTAATGGTATTAAAAAGAAAAATACTGGAAGAATCAACCTGAAATTACAATTAAAATCATTGTCATGCTTTCAATCATCCAGGAAAATGCACGATCCAATTAATAATGCAAGCTAGTCATCATAAGGTAATAGTTATATATATTATTAGCCCAACCATCTTCATTTAGGATAAAATTATGTCATGCAATTGCCTATATTAGTCAAAACACCTTCAACTATGGAATGCAAGCCACATCAATATCTTTTTAAACCATATTTCACAGAAGCTAATCATCCAATGTAGCGACCCTCATACTCTTTTTGCTCAATATTCAATATTGAGATTTTACGAATCTGTTCTAGTTCATGGTAGCAAATTGATAACCATCCATGTTGCCTTCTGCATTACGTAACAGTATCAAATTTTAAATCTCTAACTTGCCAAAACTGTCTACTCAGGATAATGCAAAGACAGCTCTTAAGGTTGCTAGAAGGGAAACGCACGTTCTCAAATATTTAATTTTGAAAAAACTTTGTTGTTTGAAAATTCTATAAAAATAATAGTGCATAGAGTTGCAGCAGACAGATTAAAAAAAGAGCTGGCATGTTGCCACTTTTATTCCTTTTCCCAGTACAGTATTTAACAACAAAATGTCCTGAAAGATACCTCTTACCTCCCTGGGGATGATGGTGCTAATTTCAAATTTCAATCTTGGGTCATCTAGATCCTCCACACGCTTCCTCTGATAACCCATGTATAAATGCCTGAAAGAATATCAGCATTCAATAGCGTTGTGTGCTTTTGACCAGAAAAGGTTTACAAATATTATCTGGGTTGCAAACCTCAGAAGTTAGATGATATATGAACAATGTCTTATTATATAGCAATTAAAAGTTGCTTCTAGCGCATAAGTGTCTTTTTGTAATAATCATGCCAATGCATATATCTCATTCAGCACGCTAACCTTAATTCAAGGAGAAGCTGCAAAAGCCCTGAAGCATCTCTTATTTTCCAGTCACAAAAAATTCTGCAAATTGACTGAGATGTTTCCTGCCCTTCAGCTATAGCTAAAAGAGGTTGAAAATGCTCATCATCAGGTCCAAATATGATGTCTGGTGCAGCCATAGGGTACTGGCAGTTATAGACAACATCCCCTGGAACATTCCCAATGCACCATCAAAGTTGATGCTTAGAAAGAGATAGAGTTTATAATCTGATGCAATTATAGTATTAACTCCGCATCGTCGTAAAATTTTATACAGAACCTCAACTATCACATAAAAAAGCATTCGAACAAAGTTAGTTTTCTATACTTACATTTTACATAATCAAGACAACATGGTATAAGCAATGAGAAGCGATCTGCATAACGTGAATTTTTGGTACCAGTGTAAATTTGATCAACCTGCATTTCCCCATTCCTCTCAAATAATCATGTTACTTATATATAGAATTTGAACTGAAATTTTGAAAATAGACAAAACAATGCAAATACAAGAGTGTCTCTCCTATTATCTGAAAAAACCATGAACCAATTCTACCACTTTGTCCGAAATCATATTTTCCCATGCTTTAACACCAGACCCACCTCAGTATGCTTTCACAAGATAAATTAAAAGTTTTCATATGTAGGTTCATTTAATTGTTGTAAACTTATACTCCAAATTCCCATCCAATTTAAACTCATCAAGAAATTTAAGCCATAATGTACTTCAACAATAAGATGCACACTGGACACACACTTGGTTGCTAATACTTGATAGTAATGCTATCTTTCAAAAAGGTTCTCTTTTCAAATCATCTCTTACAATATATAATCTCAGCACTACCATTCATCAAACCATTATTTTATTCGGTATATGTTTCGAAATGATAACTGATCTATATTCAATATTAAACTAAGTTGCCAGTTTGGATTCGGGTTTGAAACTTGTTCAATTTTTTTTGGGTTGGGTTCGGATTTGTTTTGGGTTTGTCCATAAAAGACTATATGTCTTTAAATATACGTATATATATGTACATAGATGCAGCAGAAAAAAAGCTCATACACCACTACGCTAATATTAAAGCAACATAGCAAAAAATGCCACCACGTAAATGTTTCAGTTCAAAAAAAATAATGTCAACATTAATAATCAGCCGCCATTGACCAAATATCATCGAAAACCATGAAATAAATCATCATGATTCTATTGTTGCAAAGTAGACGCACAAAAAGTAACACTATAGCCCTGTATAAGACCAAGGTTGTGTTAATAATAGTGGATCTCTGATAGAAAAAACAATTACAAATGAATGCTTGCAGAGAATATCTTACTTGAATGATGCAGAATATATTTACTTATCTTTGGCAGCGATCTCAGTAATGTATTTGATTGTCTTTCTCCTTTCAGCAGTAATCATAATACTGGATTGCTGTGTAACAAATTTATTGTGATAGCTGACAGTAACGTTTCCAATGTTTGATGCAGACTGTGGGTACTTGAATGCCGTGTTAACGATTCCTTCCCTGCGGCAGTTTACACTCATATATAATGGTGAAAGATATGACTCCGAAGAGTCATGTGTCTATGTGGCCCAAGGGCCACGTAGAGACATGCCTCTTTGGAGGCATGTTAGTTATAATAACCAAACTTGCCCAATAACAAATCAAGGCACGATAAACACCCGATAATAAATCAAGGCATGATAAGAATAAACACCCGATAATAACAGAGCACGATATGTATCGATACCCGATGCAAGGCATGATAAATATAAGTGCCTGATCATTGTGAAGTCTGCCAATTAATCAATAACATGATCTCAGTTCTGCTGTTAATCCAAGAACTATTACAGGGATGTAAGCATATGTATGTGTATACGTACATTGATATATATACATATATGTATGCTTATATCTCTGTCATTATGGAATCAGCAGTGGTTTCAGAATAACATTTAATTCATGTTTTGCTTCTTCTGACGCTAAACATTAACAGGTTGAGACTATTGCCGTATTGTAAGCTTCACACATTAACTATTATACTGGCTGATTCAAACAAAGCAGCTTTGGATCAGACTAGATGAAGCCAAGAAAGCAGCCTTTGGATCCAGAATTATCCACATTAAAGATCTCTTTACATTTTGTTCAATCCATAGTTTGCTATACCTGTTAGGCTATATGCATGATATATGGTGTATTTCATACATTCCATAATAGATGCATGTCACTTTTTTACATCTGGATTCCTCTTCTCAAGTAGCATTTAATTCAAATTAAATATGATTAGTAATTTGAATCTGATCATGCAATCAAGTCTAATTTGGTAAAAAATACCTTTTGAAAAAGTAAACAAAAGGGTGCTTTTTGCCCAAATTCTCTCAAAAGTCTGAAATTTTGTCTGGGTTCCTCTGCTGGAAACCAAAGTCGTATGAATTCTGCCAGGGTTCCTCTTAGAGAATTCCTAGCAAAATTCGTATGAATTCTGCCAGGGTTCCTCTTAGAGAATTTCTAGCAAAATTCGGTCTCTACAGCAGACTTTTGACAGAATCTGGCAAGGACCAGACTTTTGAAAGAATTGAACCAGGAATTCCTAGCTCCAGGAGAGAATCTGGTAACTTAGATATTAAACAAAGGAAAGGAGTGCTCCTTACATAAGGAAATACAAGATTTTTTATGACGAAAGCCATTTAGAACTAATATAGAATAGAAAAGTTACTGACCTAACCAAACAACTGAAGGAACACAAAGTTACTAAAAACAAACTTACAAGAAAGTTACTTAAATGACCATTATACTAACATATTACAATATTACTTTAATACCAACCTTTAATGGTCATTCTACTAATAGTATCTACCATACAGAAGACAAGACTAATATGCAAGTCATTTGGCCACATATGCATAGAAGTTTGACTCCTCTTCAAATTGCTTTGCGACATGATCCTACTACTAAGACTCCCCCCCCCCCACCCCCACCCCCAGTTTGACTTATGATCAGCCAACCAATTTCTACAAAACTTCATGATATGACCAACAACAAGAACAAGTTGAGTGCCTTCTGACCTGATTTCGGGTAACCAAGTCATCCCTCCTCTTATCCAAAGGCCAAGATCAGCTTCTCAAACTCTGAAACCATGCTTTACCAAAAAATCATCAAAAGAAGTTGCTATAAAACAGCTTTATGATTTTGTGGAAAAATCATCAAACCTTCTATGTAATGTCCTATCACACACGATATAGTGAAAAAAATATCAAAAACTCTAGTACGTTTGTAGAAACACTGCTGACCCTAGAAACCCTAGATGCAAACCAAAACACTCAGCAAGAAACCACCATTTTGTGAAAAAATCATCCAAAATGTCTGTTTTAAAGGAAAAAATGGTAAATGCCCACAATTTTCAGAAAGGCATCAGTAACAATGCAAAGCGATGATAAAGAAAACCATGACTTGTGGGAAAAAAGTCAAATGATTAGAAAAATCACGGATTTTGGGGAAAAAACGTGCAAAGCCCTCCACTGGTCACAAAAACCATTGTTGCGCCGTGCTACAGCACTGCAAAAACCCATTGCATGAACAAAAGAACCTTCCTTCACACCTGAAACAAGACCCATGATTTTTAGATGAAAAATTTGCAAAAAAACCTTGCATATACCAAAAGAAATCTGCAAAAATTGCCGAAAAATATAAAAACCTCAAATTTAAAAAAAAAGAAGTCAAGCAAAATTTCCTCATGAAGTGTTCAAGAAAAACTGCGAATTCTAATCTATCAAAAAATCCACCAAAAAAGGCCATGATTTAAAAAACAAAAAAATTGGGTGATTAAACTACAAATTTTATTAGAAAAGTTCCTCAAAAACAAACATCTACTCTGATACCATGAAATGATAATCAATTGATATTCAATATTAAATAAAGGAAAGGGAAACTCCTTATTCAAGAAAATATAAGAAGATCTTTCCATAATGAAACAATCAAGAACTAAAGACAAATAGAAAGATACTAAACAAACTAACGAACTTAAAGAACAGAAAGTTACTAAAATGACCGATTGACTCAAAATGTAATGTCCTCATTTTCATGAGGGCCAAAGTTCAGAACTTAGCCTATTTTTTTGACCCTTGTAAGCTAGTATGGTGGGTTATAGGGTCTAGTTTGAAAAAAATTTGGAGCTCTGCAAGTGGTCATTGTGAGTGTTTGTCTCAACAGATCTTTTATTTATTCCAAGGCATTGATATTTTGAGGTTTATAGTCCCGGTTTGAGGGACTTACCATTTATAGTATGTCAATGAATGTTAGAGAGGGACCCTTAGCATTTTTAACAAGGCGTTTAGGTTGATAGTGGGAGTAGTGGGTTACCCAATGATGAAGCTAGAAACATTAAATAATGGTTATTAATGTAAAATAATGTGTTGATATTAATTGATTATTTTTAAGGGAATATTATATTAACTTCATGTGACTATAATTAAAGGGGATTTAATATTATAAAATCAAATTATAAAGTGAGCATTTAATGACTTTATTTGACTTTAGTATAAAATAAAATTCAATGATTATAAAGTGCATTGAACGAATATATTATTAAGTGGCTCATTAAATGTTTTCTCAAGTCAACTCCCAAAGAGACAAAAGAAAATATGTTTATAGTTATGTGAAATGTGATTGAGAAGCTTCATTATCAAACCTATTGAAGAAATTATAAAAAGCCATGAGAAGGATCGATTCATTATGTTTGGATGAAGTTGACTTTGTTTATGGTGAAAATGGGGTTTGGAGCTTGAGTTGCAGGTTTCAGCCATTATCCTGATTGCAGAAGGGAAAATCTTCAATGGTTTGCAATTTTGAGGTTGTGAAAGACCAACCAAATTGTTGTCTGATTGTGGGCTTCAAACAGGAGTCCAATTTGTGTTAACAGGTGGAAGACTTTATCTAGGGTTTTAAGGATTAGAACATATATCTAAAGAAGACCTGGAGATTCATATTGGTTGCCAATATACATCAAGAAATCAAGCATTTATTTGGCAAATTATATACAGCTTTAAATGATTATTAAGTTGTGTCCTTTATAAATGATTTTTATTATTTTCTATAAATATTTTAATATTCGGATAAGTGGACTAGGTCATTATTGCATTTTAAGTTAGATAAACATAAATATTGTGAAATATTTAATTATTTTCGTATTTATGTCTAATTTGTCTCTACAAGAGTTACAGTGCATTTTAGACTAGTTTAAATTGCATTTATATAATTGATCCGTCGCGTCAGAATTATTAAAATTGTTTATAGTTTAAATATATTAAATTTTAAAAAGTTGTACGCTTCGACTTATAATAATGACTTTGATTGCATGTTAAATTAAGCACTGCTTTTACTCTTGATTCATGATCCATATGCTAGCAACTATTTCATTTTTTTCCATTGAGGAATTAATATATTCATTTGTTGCATTCATTCTTTATTTGAAACATTATCACATTTATACAATCATTTATTCACAAATAGCAAAGTTTGAAGTTTTCAATTATTCTTGTCATTTTGAAAGCTTTTGTTGCATTCGTGTTTTAGTTTATTTGCTATAAGCATCTTGGATTTAAGGTTGTTGTCTAGGATCAGGTACACCCGCCTCAGTTTTGCAGAGCCGGAAGCACAGGGGATTTGAATCACATTGATCAATCCCGTCAAGTTGGCCTTAACCGGTTGGATATCCCAGCATCGAGCAGGCAAGGCTCGCAGGATTCCAATCTGCAATTTTGGGAACCAACAGGATGGATGGACCAGTCTGGGATCCAAGAGTTTATAGGATGAGTGCTTTAGTTTTGAGGTTTATAACGAACTGCTACACAATTTTAAGTCTGGAGCAGTTTTAATTAGAGTAGCGCAACATATGGGTGTAGCACTAATTTTTAGGTTGACATGGACTCCATGTATCCTATGGATAGTTGAGTTGCACTTGTACCCTTTGCTTCACAGTGTGAGGTATTACAATAATAGATAAACGTCTATTATTAGTTAATGGTAATCTATCTGTAATCTATTGTAAATATTAGAATGTTTCTAATATTTAATTAGATGTAATTATCTATTAGCTTTATTTTAGCTAGAGTGGAATGTTTCTATTCTTTACTATCGTTTCCTAAGGAAACACCGTTTTATTCTTTTGTATATATAGACCTCTCAGACTCTATTAATAATAAGCAAACATTTTTCAATTACTTCCGTAATATGGTATCAAAGCCAATACTTCAAATTGCTTTGAGAAATTTATAATTTCTTTTGAAATTATTTGTTAAGCTTTTCCAAAATTATTTCTAAGGTTTTTTCTCCAAAACCCATCTAGGGTTTCTATTTTTAGAGAAATTCCTTTGTTCAAACCTTGGTTGTGGCTAGGTTTTTTGTAGATCAGAGACTACAAATCGCGGTATCAAGGGCATCAAATCATAGCAGCAAATCAAGCCTTGTCTAGTCGATCTCGATCTGCAACTCCCTTTTTTCCTTTTTAGCACGTGATCTGAGGTTATGGTATGAAATCGTGTTTATTCCTCAACTAGGGACTGGAACAATCCTGCAAATCACATCCTCAGCAATCGCATTTGGAATTTGTTACTCAACAAGTTTGCTCGCGATTTTCTTTGCAAATCACGTCTGAAAAAATACATTATTTTGGCCTGCAACTCGCGATTTTTTATGCAATTTCTTGAGCATTTTTGGTGTTGTTTTCTTGAGGTCTATGCAAAACCTGTGACACCTCAATTTCCATCAAAATCATCATTTCTTTCGAGTTTCTTTGCCTCCGTGGCCTTAGCCTAGGGTTTTGTTTGAAAATCCTAATTTTTGGGTTCATAAGTTTTTTCTGATCTTAGATTCTTGGTGGGTTTTTTGAGAGCTCAACTTGGTTGTCGTTCATTTTTTTGGGTGCCTCTTTTTTCGTGTCTTGCTTTCCAAGCTAGCGGATCCAAAAAACGACAACATATTCCTTCTGGGTTTTATGAGCTCTCTTCTGGGTTTCTCTTCAAATTTTTTGAGTCATCCGCCTTTTTGCCTCGAAGTACGTGCCTTTTCAAATTTTCACTTTTTTTCTAAAAACATACCATGGCATCTCTGACAAACATTCTTCTCAAAAACAACTCAAAATTCAATGGTCGAAATTATGGCACTTAGAAGCAACGAATCATAGCAATTATTGAATATTGGAATACCGATCAAATTGTTTTGGGTGTTACGAAGTGTCTGACTGCCCTTGGTACTGATCAGGATACATGGGGTCTGAATAATCGAGAAGCGGTGATGCTTCTCAAATTATTTGTGGTTGATGATCTACTCTCAGATTCCATCCTGTAAGACAATTGCCGAGCACTTTGTTTTTTATTATCATGGATGAGCAAACCTTGCTCTAGGCTCATCTAAATAGAATTTAGGAAATTCGTGATCAGTTGCTTGTCATCGGTCGCAAGATGAAGGAAGAGGACATTGCAGTTATCACTCTTCACAGTGTACCAAAGTCCTACAAGCATTTTATCGAGACTCTCAACATTACGTGTTCTGGTGTTGATTTGAAGTTCACTGATCTCTACAGACTTCTGCTTCAGCAAGATCGATGGAAACAACAGTTCGGTAGCAGCTCCAGCTCCAACCCCATAGAGAAAGCCTTTGTTGCTAAATCCTTTCAAAAGGATATAGGCAAGTCTCAGCAGAAGTCCACTGCTCCAGCTTGAGAAGGCTCCCGGAAGAACATTCAATACAACTATTACTACAAGATTAGTCACTTGAAGGTTGAATGTCAGAAACGCTTAGCTGCCCAATCTAAGCAATCAGGTTTGCAGCCCAAAGCAAACAGTGCAGAGCACACACAGAGAAGACAAAATTTGCCTTTTACGCCTTCATGGCTAAAAGACCAACAGCTCATGTAAAGTCGTCTACCTAGTACATTGATTCAAATGCCTCTCGTCATTTCACCCACCGCAAAGATTGGTTTACTAACTACTAGCCTTATTCAAATTCTATTATTTTTGGAAGCGAAGAAGAGTACACCATTGTCGGCAAAGGCAACATTCAGATTCAATCTGTTGGGAGGAATCTCATTTTCCTCGATGTGTACTACATTCCAAGGATGGAACTAAATCTACTCTCAGTCAGTCAGCTATTGCGACATTCTCCACACTGGGTTGTCACCTTCAGTTCACATCAGTATACCATTATTGATCAGACGAATTAGTCTACTGATGCAATGGGTCTTGAGGATTATGATTCCGGTGATTCTCGGGACTTCGCTATGGCTGCTCTGCGGTCTTCTGTTAGCACACTTTGGCATTAGTGATATGGGCACTTTAATGTGCATTATCTCTCTCAGCTTGCTCGGGAAGAGCTTGTCCTTGGATTGCCAGAGATTCAGACTCAATGGCTTGGAGTTTGTGATGCATGTCAAGCTAGGAAGCAACATCGCACACCTTTCACCATGGTGATTCATGGCGAGCTTCACAGGTACTGCAGCTTGTTCATGCCGATACCTGCGGCACTATGGTCATTCCTTTTGTTCTTGGATCCAAGTATTTTCTATTGTTTGTTGATGATTTCAGCAGAAAAATATGGGTGTATTTTCTTAACAAAAAACCAAATGCATTTCTTGTATTTCAAAAGTTTAAACCTTTAGGTGAAAAAGAGTCTAGGAAATATATTATTACTCTTAGATCAGACAATGGGGGGAATTTTGTTCTAATGAATTCTCTAGCTTCTTGGATACTCATAGCATTAAACGCCAATTAACCACACCCCACATAGCACAATAAAATAGTGTAGTTGAACATCAAAACAAAACAATCACCGAGATGGCTCAATCCATGCTCGAACATTGACATATTCCGAAGAAGTTTTGGGTAGAAGCAGTCAACATTGCAATTTATCTTTTGAACTGATCACCCAAGGTGGCAATCAAAGGTAAAACTTTAAAAGAGGCCTTGTCAACTTGCAATCCCAAAACCAGTCACTTGAACGGTTTTGACTCCCTTGCTTTTGTTGGAACCCTGATGCGTCATGCACCAAGTTGGATGCCAAGAGTCAAAAACTCATGCTTGTTGGATATAGTAGTCTTCACAAAGCTTACTGCTTGATCAACATTGAGACATCTCGTCTCATGTACAGTCGTGATGTAATCTTTGATGAGCAGCGAGGACCATTCATGCTTATTTCTCTTGTTCCTGATCCAATAGACCAGCCTATGAAGTTTCATGATTTGGGAGTTAGGCTTCCATTGGGTCCACCTATAGGAGGGCTTCAGTAGCTCCTACAGCTCCAGTTAAACCAGTGATCCTTGCACAGACACCTCTAGCTTCTCTTACAAGATCACCTTGATTTATAGATGCTTCACTTGAGTTTGATCTAGATTTTTCTGATGAGGAACATGATCACCAAGCATCTCCTAATACTAATGTTGGTCATTCTCCTCTCTGGCCTAAGTGGTGGGCCAAGACACTTGTTGATCTTCGTGATGATGAGCTCATTGATGGGAGAATTGCTCAGGAAAAGAGAAAACCTACAGAGTCTGTTAACTTCACTCTCATGGCCAACAATCATAGTGTGTTTAAACCTCAAACATTCTTCGAGGCTAAAAGTATTCTAGAGTGGGAACAAGCCGTGACATCTAAACAGTGAACACCAGAACCTGCTGAAGAATAACACTTGAGTCCTTTTTGATCTTCCACCAGGGTAAAAACCCAATGGCTGCAAATGGGTTTACAAAATCAAATACAAATCTGATAGTACTTTGGATAAGTAAAAAGCTTGTTTAGTTGTGTAGGGCTTTTCTCATTATTAGGGCATTGATTTTGAGGAGAACTTTGCCTCTACTGCAAAGATGAGCACCAGCAGATTAGTCCTAGCCATGGCAGCACAATTTGGCTAGAAGGTTCATCAAATGGACGTCAAGAGTGCTTTCCTAAATGGTGATCTCCATTAGGAGGTCTACATGATGCAACCTCATGGTTTCAAGGTTGCTAGTAGAGACCATCAAGTTCTCATATTTGTGAAAGCTCTCTATCGCTTGAAGCAAGCCCCTCGAGCATGGTACATAAATATTGATAAGTACCTTAGTGATCAAGGCTTCAAGAGGAGTTCTTTAGACTCAAATTTGTACATCAAGACTACTAACAGTGACATTATCCTTCTAGCTATTTACGTAGATGATTTGAACATCACTAGCAGTCGGAATCTTTGATTCAGGGAGTCAAACCGAATGTATGCTAGTCTTTTGATATGATTGACCTTGGGCTCATGCATTATTGCCTACGTGTTGAAATTTGGCAATAGTCTTCTGGTATATTCATCTCTCAGTCCAAATATGCTAGGGCTCTATTAGAGAAATTTTGAATGCAATATTGCAAGCCTGCATCTACACCTATGGAGAAAGGCCTCAAGTTATAAGCCAAGTCTGATTCTCCTCCCGTTAATGATACTACATATAGGCAACTAGTAGGCAGCCTCATCTACCTCTCTGCTACTAGGCCTGACATCAACTTCGCAATCAGCTCAATCTCACGCTTTATGACAGCTCCCAAGGCTGATCATTAGATGGCCGCACAGTGTGTGCTTCATTATGTGAAGGGCACTTCAGATTATGGACTTCTTTACTCTTGAAGTTCTAATCCTAGACTTAATGAGTTCATAGATTCAAATTGGGCCTGTTGACGATAAAAAGTCAACTTCTAGATATGTGTTCAGTTTGGGATACGATGTCGTCACATGGACTAGTAAGAAGCAATAGACAGTTTCTCTCTCCTCTATAGAGGCCGAATACAGAGGGATTGTTAAGGCAGGATGTGAAGTTGTTTGACTTCGTTGGATGCTCGGAGACATGCAGATGTCACTAGCAAGACCGACTACTTTGTTTGTTGATAAAAAAGGCATTATCAAGTTAGCCCCAAATCCAATCTTCCGTGAACGAACCAAGCATGTAGATGTTCACTGTTACTACATAGGACGATTGGTTGAAGACAAGATAATAGATTTGCAGTATGTCCCTACCACAGATCAAACTGCAAACATCTCACCAAGCCTCTTAGTCTTGATAAGTTTGTCAAATTCAAAGGACAACTTGGAGTTGTGGATAGATTAACCATTAAAAGAGGGTATTACGATAATAGATAAACATCTATTATTAGTTAATGGTAATCTATTGTAAATATTAGAATGTTTCTAATATTTAGTTAGTTGTAGTTCTCTGTTAGCTTTTTTATCTTTCTTTTAGCTAGAATAGAATGTTTCTGTTTTTTACGATTATTTCCTAAGGAAACATCATTTTCTTCTTTTGTATATATAGACCTCTCGATCTCTGTTAATAACAAGCAAATATTTTCCAATTACTTCTATAATAATGTTATCTCACTATTTTTAGATTGGGTCGTAGAGCTTCTAGCAAATTTATATGGGATCCTGGGATAATTACAAAAATCATGATTGTTTGAGGACAAGCAATCTCAAGGTGGGAGAATTGTAATGTCCCCTTTTTAGAACATTAGAAAAATTAAAGTTAAATGTATGAAATATCTAAATTGGCTTATTAAAGCTTAATGCAAATTAATAAAAAGGTCAATTTGATATTAGGGCATTAATAAGAGACAAAATGGCAAGAAGACAAGGAGACAAGAGAGGGAAAACCGAAGAGTCATGGCATTAGACAAGAAAAAGAAGAGATGGTTTCATTTAGGCATGCTTGATTTTGGAACTTGACTTTAGATATCTCTTGGTGAGAATAGGGAAGCTTCAGCTTCTATTCAGGATTCGACATCTCAGGACGGAAAACCCTCAAGTTCTTATTAGGTGGATTGGACATAGCCTTGATTCATCATCTGCAGTGAATTCACATCTGAGATTATAGGTGCATTTTATAGTTTCTTTCCAATCTAAATGTTGGCACTGCGTTTAAGATTGGATTGATATTATTAATGTTATTGAATTACTAGTTTGTAATGCAATAATGAATTCTAGAGTACCTTAATGAGTGTTTTTCTGGTTATTAATTGGTTAATGTTGCTGGTTATTATTGCACAAATTCTTCGTTAAATGTCTGTTATATTTGAGAAAAAAATTGGGAAAATTATCCATTCGGGATATTCCAGCAATATGCAACTCAAAGTCTAAAAGATTGAATTCAAATATCTCTTGAACAAAGCATAAACTCACAGTCAATACAAGAAATGTTGTCACATCATAGTTTGGATTGGCACAAAGTCCCAAAATAACCTGCTTATTTTATTGAAAGCTATTTTATCTACATCCAAGCACAAAGTCTTAGAGTGCATATACAACTTAGAAAAGTTTCCTTGTATTGCCAAAATATGAAAGTTGCAATGAGGCTCTCTCCTATATAGGTGAGGGACTAAGCGAGAGAGGTGGGAGAAACTGAACAAACTTTGAATATTCAAAAACCTAACTTGACTTATTCAACATTGCAAGTCCTAATGTCTTGCAATATGATTACATGTTATAGTTTTGCAGGTGACATTATCAGATGCAATTACAACTTGTTACCCTGCCACATGTCATTTGTCAATAACAAAATTACAAAATGAATGATGAAAAATAAACATCTCTGACAAGACATGACTTCCATTACACCATCCTTTGTCAATCTTCATAATGCTACAGGATGCTCCATGACTGAGTGTTCACGTTTGGTGGAAAAGTCTTGAACTAAAACAAGAACCTACATTTTGGCTCATTCTATGTCATAGTTTTATCTTCATGTATATGTCTTGAAAGTGTTCTATGCCTACAATCATTTCATTGCTCATCCCTTCCCTTGTATGGTTTTATCATGTTACCTTTCCTGCCTCATGTGTTTCATTCTTGCTCTCAAATCTTATAGGGAGTCATGGACAGACTTTGAGCTCTCATGAGATTCTTGATTCCGTAAAATGCTAGTTCACTAAAGGTTATTCTTATGTCTAATCTTTTGTTTATCAGAATTATTGCTCCAAGAGATGCTTTGTAAGTGAAATACACTATTGCTTTAAGATTGTATGGTAACAGTAACCTCTATTATAAGATAACAGAGTAGGATAAGTGTCCAACCCTAATCCATCTTAGTGTAAATAAGTAGTTAAGTTTTTTATTCCAGTACCAATAAGAGGGGGGAAGCCTTCTCTAAAAAAGGAGAGATTGTCTCACATGTTGTGGTTGGACTATTGTTCTGCAATTGATCCTTAAAAAATGTCAATTGCAAACTATCCATGGTTTTGAAAGTTGTGGTCACAGTAGATTTATAAAAGTACCACCAACAGTTTTTTTACCACAACTTCAAAACTGTAATTAGACAATGATCCCAAGGGTTATAACACAATTTTGGATCTTTGAAATTTTGTCAAGCACTTTGAATGCAAGCTCTAATACCACTGTAATATCCCACACTAGGATATTGTCTCAAATTTGATTTAGGTTTTCAATATTGGGTGTTTGTCATTTTGTCAAACACTTTGCATGAAATGTCTGAATTCTGATTTTTTGGATGTGTCTGCAAAAGTTTGTTTGTAATTGAATATTTTTAGGAAATTTTTGCAATATTATGTGAATCACGATATATGCTTATTTTTTGGATCATCAACAAGTATTGGAAATGAAAGACAATGCTTGGAAATTAAACAACTTTCAATGCAAAAAATCACCTTCAACCTATACTTGAAATATTTACGATGCGGGACATGCAATATCATTTATTAAAATGAGCAATGCACTTGGAATCAGAAGTCGCACCCACACGATCTACTGATTTATTTGTGTATGAATCGCAACTTCTGAAATGATAAGTGGACTCCAATGTCAGATTCGGGAAATGATCATGAAGGCGCAATGTAGCCAAAATGTGCCCTTGCTTTTGGACGTCATCCAAGCCTATGTAATCCCAGCTATTTTTTATTATTATCAGACCCTCTAAAGAAGACATGGCAGCCAAAATGATTATTGCTACTTGCAAGGTAGAGATTGTGACCCACGCACCTAATAGCATCCAGTCACACAAGGTAGAATTCATGTATTTGTTACGTGTAATACCAGTGATGACGTCTAATTAATGTCAATCTTCTATGCACAAATCACAGGATAACCACCAAGTCCAAGTGCTTGAATACACTGCAGAATTCACAAATCCGAGTGTGAAAGATCTTAGAAACCCCAAATGCCTACCTAGCATTCAATAGAAAAAGGGGTAAGTAATGTCTTCACAATGATCCTGCATTTTTCACAAAGAGAGCTTATATGCTCAAACCCCATACAATGTGAAGCTTCAGCTTCACACGTCATATAAATAATGGGAAGCTTCACACGAACACTAAAAATAATTAGCTTGGCATTGCATAACATAGGCCTTTTTCAAACAATTGAAATGACATAAAATATTATATTCTCCCTTCCTTAAGTAGGGACCATGTAATAAACTATTTAATGTGCATAGTGACTTGGCTATAATATAAAGTTCCAACTTTATAATTAATTATGTTAGACTTAATTATCATTAAGCCGTTAATATCTCAACCATAAAATAACCAAGCCAACACCAAATGTCCAAGCAAGCACATCATCAAACCACCCTGCCACAAATAGCATCCGACCAGTAATAGACTAACTATAAATAGTAAGTGCTCCAATATTATGCAAATATTGAATATAGATGCCGAACCCCTAAACAAGGTAACACTACAAAAGCAACAAGCCTCCAACAATGAGATCAACTATCTACAACTGACTTACTATAAATAGTAAATCCCTAACTATAATCTTTGTCGATGCCCCCATCGGAGTAAAAATACCATCTCTGGCTATACCATTGAGACCTTACCAACTGATTACCCTTCGAGGGTCAGGAAATAGGCTAATCCCTCAAACTCTCGCACGTGCAAAAAAGGTGGTCTATGTGTGGTTTATTTCTCTCCCACTGTTGGAGGTTGAAACTAAAAAATTCATATAGATAGAATTAGTATTAAGTTATGAATTCCTTTAGGATACTAACAAACATAGGAAATGTTACATGAGTAAAGCACTAAAAAGAAATAATGTGGTCATATTGGATACAAATAAAGACATCTAGCATTGGATAAATGCTTTTTTAATCTGTTTTAAAGACATACTAGCACAAACTATGCACGTGGGCGGTCATGGTGAAATGGGAACTGATTTTGTTGTGTTGTCAATCATGGCTAAAGGTCAAAAGGTGATAAAGGATTTTGAAAAGATAAAAAAGAACACAGTTTCAATCAAAGGTTGTCAATGATTTGGCACCATCAAAATTTAAAAGACATTCTAATTGATAGCAAGCACCCTAAATTATTGACATACATGTCTCTACCCATTTTGAGACTATGCAAAATAAATAAGCATGCAATAATAAAAGGGGATCAAAAATGGCAAACAAGTTGGGATGTTGAAGAAAGATGTTCCCGAGATGCAAGTGTTGGTGGATAGATACAGTGTTCAATGTTGACAAAGGAAAAACTGGCAACGAGGTATTGGCTGGAGAAGGAGGAGGTGGCTATGATCTTGCAGTTGCACTTATTTAAGGCTGAAAAGAAGAACTAGCTATCAGGAGGGTGTTGTTAGTGTTGTAGCTTTAGTCGGATTGATTTGATCAGAGATCAACTATGTTTAATTAGTGACCTTGACAACTAGTTAATCATTGTTGCTCTTGACTAATAATTATTAGACAATTTGAATTAACATGCATACATCCATACACATATATACATACATATACACAAACACATATATACTGTAATTTCCCCATTTTTAGCAAGTTCCTACAATAGGCCAAGTCAGTTCACCATTATGACCCTCGTGAGTTGACAGTGGAATTTGAGGGTCTCAATTGTGTGGTTATAGGCTTCCCAGGAGTCTATGGTGTGTTTTGGCTCCATTTGAGGGACTTACTATTTATAGTAAGTCAATTTGTTGGTTCCAATGAGCTCAGTTGAGTTAGAGGAGTTGGGTGATGCTCTCATTTTTTATTTCGGGCTTCCGGTTTGAGCTCCAAGAATCTCGGAGGGAGAGTGGGTCACCCTATCAAGTTCATTCATCATTAGGATCACTTTGGTGTTATCGAATTTTGATTTTGATGCTTTTCAGTTGTTTTCGCAAGACAAGCAAATTATTATTATTATTCATCTAAATTCACTAAGGTTGTTATTTTTGTTGTTGTTTGTTGAACACCTCAATATCATAGCTCATTGTAACCGGGAAGAAAAGTTTTAAATCATGGGAACAAGAAACAATGGCCTTACATGTCAGAATATTAAGTTATAGTGAAAAGGTCATTTTCAGAGCCAAAAGCAATTAACAAATTAGATTATAATGGCACTTTATTAAATTTTAATGTTGTGTGTGGGAAGCTTCTTAAGTGGAGTTCATTTGAGAAACTTTGTGCGATTTGGAGATTATAAATATGAGAACATTTGATGAGAAAAGCATCCGATTATTTGTTTATCTCTTTGCTTGTTGTCTTTGTGACAATTCTGAGTCTGTGGTTTTGTGCTCTTGCTGAAGTATAAGGGTTAGACTTTGAGTTTATCTTGCAATTTGCTGCTAAGGTAAAGAAATTGTAATTGCTTCTCTACTATATCTACTATTATTGAGAAATTGGTTGAACAAGTGCTGAAGACTGGATTCTGAAGAACGAAGTGAAGGTTGAATTATTGATTTTATGCTTCTATGGCTGGGAGAGATCAATCCAAGTGTTAGAGGGCTGTCATTTCACTATAGGGCAGCAGTTTATCAATTACAGGATCATGTTCACCTAAGGAGGGTTTGTGTGGCATTTTTGAGGGGTTGTGTTACAATTTTCAAGAGCTGCATTCAATTTATATGGCCGGAGATATATATTATTGGGGCTGCTATTGAACTTCAAATTAAAAGTCAAAGCCAATCTATATTTCAAAGTTCTTGGCATTTTAATATATTATTGCTGCTGTTGTTTGTTTGAAACATTGTTGGTAATGAATTAAAGCTAGAGCAAATCTTTTGTCTTTCATAATTATATAATTGCACATTTTGTACAGCAGAATTATGAATTAGTTTTGGCATTCATACAAACTTCTTAGTATTAAATTGATCTGAAATTGTAAGTGCCCAATTGCATTCTCTAGTGTAATTTCGAAAATCAGATTAATCAAATTTGTAACAATAACAGTAAAAACTGCCAAATGTTTGACGAAATGTTAGACTATTGATTAGCAAAGGAAAATTGATAATTGTTAAGGATATAGCCAGTTGGGGTTATTACACACACACACACACACAGAGTTATGTAGTTATTAATACAATCTTATAATTAGTAAGTTATTACTAATCAAGAGAGTTATAATTAATATGATTGAGTCGTAAATCTGTGTAAAAATAGTTATTAATTATATCACAGCAATTACCAAATTAATGATGTAGATCAAGTTACATATAAACCCCAATTACTATTATGTGATATGCATTGTGATTGGCAATCATCAAACTGATCGCACATTGCATGAAACAGCATTTACAATGATGCAGAAGCATCTTGCATGGGAAAATTTATTTTTATTTTATTTTTTTAAATGTGGAGGAGAGAGAAAGTGACGAAAATAGAAGGAAAAATAATTTAAAAATAAAATAAAGGAAAAGGGAGAAAAGTAGAATAAATGAGGAATTTCTATTTTCGAGGTGCATAGGTGGCATAAATAGAAAAATAAAATAAAAATGGTTGTCATTCCATTTATCGAGGTGTGTAGGTGGAATTCTAGAAGGTTATGGATATTGTGTAGGTGGAATCTTAGAAGGTTGTGGATATTGTGTAGGTGGAATTCTAAAAAGTTGTGAATAAATCATACATTGGGTGGTAAGTGCCTATATAAGCAAGGCATATGAGCATTTCTAATCAAGCTTGGGAAGGTAAAGCTTCAAGGTGTGAAAGTTGGAAGGTGTGAAGGCTTCAAGGTGTGAAAGCTTTGGAAGGTCAAGCTTCAAGGTGGAAAGCTGGAAGGTGTGAAGGCTTCAAGGTGTGATCTCTTCTTAGTAGAAGCTTGGAGAGAAGGAGAAAGTGAGGAGTAAGTTTTCCTGAGTCTGTGGACAGAGCGCCGAATGTGAGGCAGTTTACACTTGGATCTTGGATAAAGTAGAAGTTCTTGGGTGGAAGCTTTGGAGGTGAAGGCTCTTAGTTGGGAAGTTCTTCTTGGTGAAGCTCTTGGTGTGATGACTCTTATTTGGGAGTTCTCACACGTTGAAGAATTTGCAAACTTCTTTTTGAAGAAGTCATATCTATGATATCCTCTTGTGGATGTTGTAAAGATTTTCAAGTATAATAAAATTGCTTGGGAAGCATTTTGTCATCTCTTTGTCTCCATATTGTTGTATTCTTGGTTATGAGTTGGTCGGGTGGTGTGGCCCTTCATCATACAATATTAGTTATGAATCAGTGCATTGGTAATAAGGACATGTCCTTACATGGCTCATATCATCAGACACATCCCTACTATCATATTTATATATATATATATATATATACTTGGACAACTGCTGCACTTGAATAACACATAAATTACAAGCAGTGATATTCAAGTTGCAGCAGTCTAAATCATAAATAATAATTCAGTATTAAATCAATATTGCAGAGATTTGATTTATGTATAGAAACATGATCATCATAATAAATTCAAAGAGTATATTAAATTGAAGTAAAAGTATTACAACTGATCCTATTTCCTTAACATATGACAGAACTCAATCTCCAACTGAAGCTGCAGCCACTAATGAAAAAGTGTTCCATACTAAACTAGCATGAGAAGCATAATGAGATAGTTATTGGGTCTGGGGGTTTGACCTGGCCCAATCATGTGTTGTTTGTTGCTTCATATTTTTTGGATGTGTCTTGCACCAGGTTATTGGTTGGGTAGGGGCAACAAGCTAATCATGTTTGATACCTGTAACTCAATCAACCTGGGTGAGATGCAGGTGCTCTAACTTGTTCTATTTTGTTGATTTAAAGGATTCATCAAACTAGATGGCACTATATTGTAATGTCACTTATTGGGACTTTATTTAAATTTACCTTAAAATTCCCAATTAGGGTTTTCATTTCACTTGTAAAGGGCAATTTACTTAGTCTCTGTAATGTTCCCTACTTGGAAACTGCCAATTATATATATATCAGTTCAAAAATATAATATTCTACTTCCTAAAAGATGAGAGACCAATCGTAGTCAGCCAAATCATTATTCATCATATTAATATATAAGTCTATTATTTGCTATATAGAAGTCTGATCTGCTTCTTATATTCAGATATCTATCTCATAATCTGATTGATTTAATGTCTTATTCTCTCTTCTTAAATATTGATCCTTATGGATTAATAGAAGAGATAAGTTTCCCATTTCATTCCATATTGATCCTTCTGTTTATATCTCCCAATGTGAGGGAGAGGACACAGCTTTTCATCGTAAGTGCCCTTTGGCAAGAGACACGGCTTCTCACCTTTAGCACCCTTTGAAAGGGACACAACCTTTCACAATCAGATCTGCACTTCTTATCAGATCGGTACTTGTGATTCCTCCTTTTCTGATTACAAAACAAACACATATTTCCTTTTTTATTTCCTAAATCCTTTTTCAATTCTCAGTTCAAATGATTCTTTATCCCTTTTATATCTTCCCATATGATGGAGGAGTCATGTCTTTCATTATTTTACCCTTTTAGAAGAGTCACAACTCTTGACCCTTAATTACAAGTTAATTATCTTTTGTTCTAAGAGACTGGTATCTTAAAGTACTTTCTTTATTTAATTTTAATGATGATTTCCCTTAAATTAAATGATTTCTAAATTTTGTGGGGACATGACACACTATGTAGAGTTGGATGTTTATGCAATCTATAGAACTTAATTGGTGATGTGAAAGAGAAAAACTTGTACTACTTTTTTAGTTTATATAGAGTTGTTCCTTGTAATTTGATTGGATTGTAGTTCTCTGGAGGGGTGTGCGATCCCTATTAAAACCTTCTTTTATTCAACAAAACAAATACCAAGAAATTAAAACATTACAATAAATAGAAAGTTAACAAAATTTACATTCATTTATTAATTTTTATCAACATTTGTTGAATAATGCTCAAAAATACCTTCATTTGTAAGGCTTTACTTGTCAAATTTCAAAATGACCTACACAAATGCACATAGCTATCAAGATCTCAAAGAGCAGAATTATCTTCCCTTGCAAGACACAACATGAAGACTAGATGTTCTTCCTCTTCAATCCCACCCTGCTGTACTAGATTGAGTGAATAAGTTTACAGGTGCTGCGATTCCTCTTTTTGCCAGGGAGCTTGCAACTTGAAATAGTGGCAGGTGTTAGCAACAGATTTGCTTCTCCTCCATAGATAGCACACTTCTTAACAAGACTGAATCCCTTTCATCCCTGGTTGTTAGATCTGAAAAAAAAATTCATCCAGCAATAAATTGTGTGAATTTGACAGTTTGTGCCTAAAAACTGCCCAGAAGGCATCCTTGAAGTGTTAATGTCAAGTTTCATATTGACAAATGCCATTGAAACAATATGTGGCATCGTATCGAATGTGTGCAAGCACATGGACTAAGATCCCGTAAATCCAACAATCTAAGCCAGCTGACTTAAATTCAGCTATTTCTATCTGACCATGAGTTAGTTTTGAATATACTCTTTGAGTCTTTGTCCAATAGGCATTGATTCTAGTGTTATCTTCACAAAACACTCGTATGTAAACTACAGAAAATGTGTCAAGAATCAAGATACTAAAGAGAGCTTTCCACTATTTCAAGTGGTGAGAATTTTATTTTTTACCATTGGAAGTTAAATACTCTTTCTTCTATTGGAAAAATTGTATCCCTTTACTACTTTGTTATAGACTGCATCACGGTTCATATTCCAAATAGTTACATTAAGATTTCACACTGATATTTTCTCGTTAACATTTTGATTTTTCTTATAGGAGAGAACAATAACACACTTGGTATCTATTCTAGTCACTAGAATTGAATTAAATGGTCTAAGGACTGGGACAAGAACAGCAATATAAGATTCTAGCTGTTTCATCCTGGAAACATCATTCCAAGGGTCAGTTCTCATTTCTCCTTATGAATTGACTTTGTTAAGCTGGCACTGGGGACTTTCCTCCTCTAAGCTTACAAATGGTACAAGTTATCCAATACAAACTTGACCAATAACGTCTCTCTAGGTCAGAATAAAGAGTCCAATCTTGTAATCTGTTATGCATATCTACAAATTCCTTACTGATCTGAAAATTTGTCAGTAAAGTTAGTGTAATCAGCTTGCTTAGTCACATACTGTTCTTTTACTTTATCTCTTCCGATGACACATTTAAACAAGAGACTATCTGAAACAGAGTTGCAGAAATCATAGTGTCGGGACAAAACAGAAACAAATGCACAAACAGTGATCCAGACACTCAAGTTGTTGAATTCAGACAAAAACTGTGCACAGGTAAGAAATTTAACTGCAAATTAACTCATTTAAATTCTGGAATAAAGCTGCGTAGGAATTTATTTTCACCAGTATTTTGGAATTTTGGCTATCTTCAACCTGATGGTATCATATTGTTGATTTGAAACATTGATGTGAATAAGCACCTATGATTTTTTATCCAGAAGCTTTTCTATGCACTATAATGGACTGGAAAGATTGTATCTTTATACAAACTTGTTCAACAGAATCAACAAAATATAACTCATCCTGTGCCTAAGCAGTTGAAAGAGACAGTTTCAACTGCTGTGGAACTCATCCCAGGTGCCACAAAAAGACAGAATCCGTAGTTTTTGGGAAGCTCAAATTATCCAAATTCCTTGGTTTTAGTTATAAGTGTCCTTTATACTTGAATTGACGTCGTCTTGTTTCTTTTTTTTTATTAGTGGGAAGCCTGTCCCATAGGGGATGCTTAGCCTCGTGCACGTCAAAATTTCATTTATCTGTTTATCTATCTATGCCCCCGAGACAGGTTATTTCGTCTCAACGCAAAGTGATTTTCCTTAATGTTCTTGCAAAATTGGATGATATAAGCTATTATTGTTTCGAATTATAAATTTGGTGAAGGTTTAGTGTGATCAGGGGGCTTCAAAGATAATTCTAGAGTCGTATGGTGTTGAACAATACTGCTGTTGGGAAAGAGTATTTATGAAGGCCTTCAAAGGCAGTAGAGCATTTGTAGGAGTTCAATTCTCATATTTCTGTAGTTTTCACCCAGTATGGATTTCTCCAGGTTATATTGCCAGTATCTCTTATATTTGTACTCTCTTGTTGTTGCATACTTTCTCACATTACTAAACATAATTAAATTACTAAATTTGTTATTACGGGGACTTTTTTCCCAACAATTCGGCAGGTAGGAGAGCAACTTATCTAATCAATTCATACTGGCCAGTATCCACCCTGTTTGCAGGTCACATTCAACTTACAAAGGTAGAAACAGTAAACTTTTAGCAACCTAAATCTGACAATAAGTCTGGCCGTAACTGAAAAGTACTGCATATAGTTTGGAAGGATAAGAGCGAAATTGAAAATACCTTGATAGGCAATTGAGAATGGCGGAGGAGGTAGTCAATCTGAGCGGCAATAAGAGGAGGGAAAAGATCCTTAATCTTTCCCATTTCCGGCTCTCTCTCCACACTCAAGCTCGCCATTTCCTCGATCAATCTTATTTACCCTCCTTTTCCTCAATTGTGTTTATTAGCAATCCTAGTCTAGATTTGAAATTGGCCGAAAGGCATAAGTCATTTCTAGCTACATGTACAGTCTACGGGTGCGAAGGCGTCCGTCTTGTACTTTTACTGTTTTCTGTAATTTTGGGTAACTGGGCTACTGGATGCTCCGTGAAAAGAAATATCCATATAAATTCATTTCTCGCTATTTTTTTAAATGTTTTTTCATAGTATAAAAAATTTATCAAAATTATATTAAACCTTGGTGGTGCAAGAGTGCTAAGGAGCAGGGCCCATGGAGGGGGCTTGGGCTTTATAATTAAGGAGTTGGAGGTCCCATGTTTTTTTTTTGGGAGGGCTAAAGCTTAATTTTGAATCTTTTCCTATTAACTAGGAGCCCCTACTTTTTAGTTGAGCAAATGAAAATGGGGTGGGGCTAGAAATAGCCTCATAGGCTTAGGGAAGATTTATGCCACTTGGCAAGAACCTACCCTTCATTTTCCCTCCAAAGTGAAATAATCTAGCCAAAAAATATAAAAAGAACAATTTATATTATCATAAATTTAAAAGTTCAAGTTGATTTCATTTTCAAATTCATGGGACCACCTGCTTCCTTGAATTTAGGAGCTAATTTTTTTAAGCAGGTTTATATCTAAAATTCACAAGATCGCTCCCCTTTAAATGTTCCTAAAAAAGCTCAGCGGCACCCGCTCTATTTTTTAGCAAATAGGTGCCCATGGGACCCCAGCCTAAAAGTGTTATATTATTTTTTGAGAGATAGGCTCTTCACCACCCTAACTTTGCAATTTTGGCTTCAAGCTTTTCAAAATCTCACATGGAAATTTCAGATCACTCTCAATTTTTAGTCACCTAGGTACTTATAACTAGGTTTCAAGAGCACATCATCAAATATGATATCCCATCAACATGGTTTTTGCTAGAGTGTCCAAAAAAGCCCCCAAAAAATGTGAGACCAATGATCATGACAAAAAGGATGTTCATACTTCTGTAACAGACGTGGCACCACACAATTGGTTGATTTTTACAATTAGAGGTACATTTCATTCAATTATGAGTAGTCATCATCGCAGTAATAACTTTGAAGTCCCAATTGTTGGTGTCATGTTGTCTAAAAAATGATAGTAAACCAACTAGTGTAGGTATTATATCAGCAAATGTAGATAGTAATGTTGAAATAACTGTTAAAAGGAGTAAAGTTATGAGACTGGTGGAACTTACCACTCAAACAAGTAAGAGAAAGTGTTATCATTGATGTCAATGCAGAATCAAAGTGTCAACCGTTGTATGAAAGATAACTGGTGAAACTAGGAAAGGAAACGAGTTCATCCCAATCATAGGAGGACTATTGATGTATAACATAAGAAAGACTGATGAAGACAAGTGGTCTTCACAATCGTACTTAAACAAATTGAGCAAAGTAAGAGTTGGCAATAAGCAAGAAAACAAGACAAAAAAGGCACAGTGATGAGATTGGGAATCTCACAAATAGAATGAAGGGAAATCATCAAGGTCGAACATAGAGGCATGAAACCCATGACTGGACACATCACTGAGTAGGTAAAGATGTTATGACACCTTGAAGAATGGTGGAGAAGAAGTCACATTCTTAATGGGAAGATGGGTGGGAGAATTTGAATTTGAATTTTTTCTAATGAGCATATTAGATTCACAAATAATCTATGACTCTCCATAAATGAAAAGTACACCTGACACACATTACCTATGAAAATGACACAGAATAGAGGGGAATAAGTGCATGATAGAGGCTATTGAGTTTGCAACTCAAGGTTTGAGGATGAGAAAAGTAAGTAAAGCATATAGTCATTCATTTTCAGTATGAACAAGTGTTGATTGTGCATTGAAAATTAGAACACCATTGAGCTAGGCTAAGTGCAATCACCAATGAAAAGGAATGAAGAAAAGGTGAAGATAGAGTACGAGAGTTGTGAAAGCCAATGAGGCAAACACACAAAGTGCTAAAGCCAAGAGGAGTTATGCATAAAAGTGACAATGTCTGAGTTGTAGAGCTGAGGAAGTGTAGAGCAAGCTGCAGATAAGTCTATGAGAAAACTAGTGATCTAACTCATGCTAAGTTAAGTAGCTATATATCATAGATCAACCATTATGTTGTTCACTTACATTTACAACAGTAAATCTTGTCAAGGGTGGATTTTAACAAGTCTTTTGTACTAAATCCCCTAACAGGGTGACACATTCATTTGCACCCTATGTCCTTTCAATGAGATGCATTTAGTTGTGTAAAGACTCTAACAAGTCTCTTGTAAATTCCTTAACCGGGTGGTACTTGACAATCTCTTTGTAATCTTTTAATATGGATAAGGTCTTGACCAAGCACACTCTAAAAGGGTGTAAGCTTAGTAAGCATCGCCTCACAACTGTGATTTTCACCCTAATCGAGTTTCAACAAGATAAATTTATGTTATGTGATGCATCTTTTGTGTTGAATATTTTGTTGTTCATTTGCTAACCAATTGAGTCAGTGACATACATATTAGCAGACAAGTTAAGTGAAAAAGTTTCAAGTTATGAGCATTATACTTATCCCTCCCACCCACCCCGATGCTCTCAGTATGATCATTAGATTGTGGACCAACAATTGGTAGCAAATCCGGGGTCCTTTGAAGATAGGAGTTTGACAACTCAAAGAAAAGGTTAGAGTGATGGAGAGGGAAGCATCGAACTTCTCAAAGGAATATTATGTCCTATGTTGTAGAAAGATGAAACTACATCTTAGAACTGTGGGAGATGCATACTAGAAGCACATTGAAACCAAATATGTTCAGCCTATGCATTGGTAAGTAGTTTATCAAATGTTGAGCATGTTGATATAGAAGACCTTGAAACAACATAAGAAATATGTGAAAAACAAAATATGCCTATGGAGGAGACAAGCATGTTCAAAAGGAAAAGGTTGATAGCTTCAGAGGGAAATATGAAGACATGAGGATGCAGGAAGGAGAAAATATTATACAATATAGCAAAAGGAGAAATGTAGTGATTGACATGAGAGGAGTTGAGGGAGATTGGATGAGGATGATGTAGTGAGAAATATATTGAGGATGCTACAACCTCAATATGCTATAAGGGTCTTAGTCATTCATGAGCTAAGATCATTAGAGAAAGGTGAAGTTTCTCTAGATGCCCTGATAGAAAAATTAACTGCTTTTGAGGTGAGTAATTTTAATAATGTTCTTTAAAAGGGAGAGGTTGCATTAAAAGCTTCTCTTGCACCCAGAAGACAAAAAGAGGTGGAGAGCACCTCCAGATCCAGTAGAGACCTTGAGAGTATATTTGTTGAAGAAGTCGAACAAGATGAGTTGGAGGCTCTACTAGCAAGAAGACTAACTTGAGGAAAAGGTAAGTATAAAGGTAAATTCCCTTTCAAATGTTTTAACTACAACAGAGTAGGACACATGTCTACAAGATGTTATGAACTAGACAAATGTGAAAAACAACAAGAAGTGGTCAAATTCCAAAAGCAAAGGCAAGAAGCACTGCTACCTTGCAAATGAAGGTGTGATTGATTGGGAGTCAACCTATTTTGATGAGGAGGAGGAGGAAATAGCTTTTGTGCCAATAAAGAAGAATGAGTGGAGAGAGCTCTAATATCAAGCATCACTACAACAAAAGTAATAGATAAGGGTTCCATACCCCTAAATGATTCCACATAATGTGAGGATGTATATTTAGTGGAAGAATTGAATTATAACCTATTGAGCATAACTCAACTAAGCACTAAGGGTTCTAGGTTTGAGTTTTGACAAAGGGTCTCGTAAGATTCTAGATAAGACAAGTGAATTGTTGGCTACAAGAGAGCAAAGCAAAGGTAATATATTTTATCTCAAGTCTACCATGAATAGTTTCTTTGTAGATAAGTCTAAAAATAGTTGGCTTTGGCATAAAGGGCTATGCTATGTAAACTTTGACAAAAAATTTAAGATGGGAAGAAAGAAATGTGTGAGAGGCTTGCCTCCAATCACAAAATCGGACAATGCCCTGTGTAAGGATTGTCAACTAGGTAAGTTAGCCAATTTTAGTTTTTCTAGCAAATCATTTTGTTCTAAACAAGTATTAGAAGTGATGCACTCTAATCTTTGTGGCTCTATGAGGACTAAGAGTATATCAAGTGATAGAAACTTTATGTTGTTCATAGACGATCTTTCTAGGATGATGTGTATTTTTTAATCTAAAGGAAAAATCAGAGGTTTTTCACATGTTCAAAGTTTTCAAATCCAGAGTGGAGAGAGAGACAAGTAAAGTGGTAAAGTTCTTAAGATCAGACATGGGAGATGAGTTTACCTCATAAGAGTTTGTGAGCTACTATAAAGAACATGAATCAAAAAGGCAGATGTAAAGCTGCAAGATACCTTGGTGCAATGGTGTTGCTAGGAGAAGGAACAAAACCATAATATATTATGGAAGGATTCTAATGATTCTAAAAAGCATTGCACATATCTATTGGAGAGAAGCTACGAGAATAACATGTATATCTTGAATAGAATGCATGTGGAGAAAAGGTACACATAAGATTCCCTATGAGTTGTGGTTTGGTTATTCACTATCAATAATTTACTTTAAAGCATTTGGAAGAAAATTCTACGTAAAGAGGGATGAGTTCCAAGGGAAGATCAAGCCTAAAAGTGATGAGGATGTCTTCTTGGGACACTCCACAAAAAGCAAGGCTTATCAGTGTTTGGACACCAAAACAAATAAGATAGTTGAGTTTGCTAGTGTAAGGGTTGATGATTTCTCATAACAAAGTGATGAAGAAAGTAGTAGAGAACCGAATGATTAAAAGTACTTTGTGTATACCCCACTTACTACACCAATAGAGGTAGAACTTGTAGAGATTGCATAAGGACAAGCATAGGTAGAAGTTTTTTAGCCCAAGGCACTAACAACTGATTCACTAGGAGAGGAATTGGTGCTAGCTAATTATGTAAGAAAGCACTACTCAACAGATAAGATTATTGGAGATAAGGATGTTGGAGTAATGATGAAGAGAAATCTGAGAGAGATAACTTGTCTGCTCTCGCATGTTGAGCTTGGACAAGCCTTAAAAGATGGAGACTGCATAAAGGCCATGAAGGAAGAAGTCGAACAAAGAAAAAATAATGAGACATGGACCTTAGTTACCCAACCAAAGGAAAAGAATGTCATTAGCACAAAATGAGTATTTGGAAATAAGATGAATGAAGATGGAGAAGTAATAAGAAACAAGATCACACTTGTTTTCAAAGGATATCAATAGGAAGAGGGAATAGACTATGAGGAGACCTTTGCACTTATGGCTAGATTGGAAGGAGTCATATTACTTCTATCCTTTGTAGCATACAAGAGATTTAAAATATATCAAATGGATGTAAAGTTTTCATTCCTAAATAGAGTCCTAAAGGACGCAATGTACATAAAACAACTTGAGGGGTTTGAATCCGAAGATAGAAAGGACAAACTGTGCAAGTTGAAGAAAGTTATGTATGAACTAAAATAGGCACCCTTGTGCATGGTATGGAAGACTTCACTCATACTTGATTAAAATTGGGTTTGTGAGAACAAGAAACAACAACAACATTTACATAAAGAAAGAAATTGGATTTGGGTTATTGAATGCAAAAATACTTGTGGATAATATCATCTTTGGAGGTGATGATAAAATGAGCAAAGAATTTGCAGAAGAGATGAAGAAAGTTTTCAAGATGTCCATGATTAGTGAAATAGAGTTTTCCATTGGACTACATATTTCTCAACTAAAAGGAGGAATCTTCATTAGTCGAATAAGTATGTGAAAGAAATTGAAAACCTTTGGATTGGAGGAGTCTAAACCATTGGGAACCCCAAGTGTGAACAATTGTAAGCTATCAAAAGATGATGAGAGTCTAGAAGTCAACAAAACCCTTTATTGCTCCATGATGGGTAAACTATAATATGCAGTGCACAACATACCTAACATTACACATGCAATGAGAATTGTGGCCAGATTTTCTACCAATAAGAAGGAAGCACACCTAGTTGTTGCGAAGAGAATCTTTAGATAAATGAAGGGTACTAAGGAATATGGTTTATGATATCCTTACAAAAGTACTTTTGAACTCAGTGTCTTTGTTGATGTTTAATGGGAAAGAAACATAGATTACCAAAAAAGAACAAGAGGAGCATTCTTTCTTGCAGGTATATTGATAGCCTGGACTAGTAAGAAGAATTTTTTTATCTCTCAATCAACATCAGAGGCTTAGTATAGAGCTACAATGGTAAACTACAGTCAGATTGTTTGGATCAAATAGCTACTGGAAGGAATTTAGGAAAAGGTGGAAGAACTGGTGGTTATAAGCTATGAACATGTCAAAGAATATGGTTATGCACTAAAAACCAAAGCACATAGCAATCAAGTATAATTTACTTAGAGAGAAAGTGCAAGAAAAGGAGGTAAGGTTGGAGTATGTACCTCAGGAAGGTTAGGGGTTATAACCCTATCATGCCTGGAATAGAGAAACCATGGCAAGCACCAATCCAATATCTTCAATGGTTATACTTACACTAAATTGATGGCTAAAATGGGGCTACTCCATAGGGAGAGCAATCACAAAGACATAATGTCAGAAATGCACCTTGTTATTGTTGTCAAAGGGGGGAGAAATACTAAAAAAGAAAAAAGTAATAAAAGGGGGAGAGTGAAGTAATAAAAGGAGGAAATGACTAGTAGAGAAGAGATCCTATAGAAAGTAAGGAGAAAACAAAGAATATTAAGAGGAGAAGTAAGACGCAACAAGAAAAAGAAGAAGTGAGCAGAGCTACACAAAACAAAGGAAATAGATGACAATGAGATCAAAGAAGACCAGTACTAGAGAACCCAAGTATTCACCTATCTTAGGGGGAGATTCCCAAGAAGGAAAACAATGTAATAACAAGTTTCATTCGCTATGTATGAAATGGTTAGTAAAATTATGGTTGAAGTCATCTAGGGTTGTTATCAATGCCAAAGCATGAGATTGTTGGCATAACTGTTAAAATAAGTCAAGTTATGAGATTGATGGAACTTGCCAGTGAGATAGGTAAGAGAAAGTGTTGTCATTGATGTTAATATAGAATCAAAGTGTCAACTGGTGTATGAAAAATAACTGGTAAAACTAGGAAAGGAAATGAGTTCATCCTAGTTGCAGGAGAACAAACTAGTGTATAACATAAGAAATATTGATGAAGACAAGTGATCTTCACAATTACACTTAGATAAAATGAGCTAAGTAAGAGTTGGTAGTAATAAAGAAGGCAAGACAAGAAGACATGATGATGAAACTAGTAATCTCACAAACAGAGTGAAGAGAAGTCATCAAGGTCAAACACAAGGGCATAAAACCCATAGCTAGACATGTTACTGAGTAGGTAAAGATGTTGTTTAACCTCAAAGAATGGTGGAGAAGATGTCACATTGATTCCCACTGGGAAGATGAGTGGGAGAATTCAAATTTGAATTATTTTATAGTGAGAAGATTAGAGTTACAAATAACTCATGACTCTCCATAAATTGAAAGTACACCTACCACAGATTACCTATGAAAATGGTGTAGGATGGAGGGGAGTAAACCATGACATAGGTAGTTGAATTCAAATTTTGAATTTGCAAGTTACAGTTTGAGGATGACAAAAAATAAGCAAAGTGCATTCTTTTTTAGTATGAATAAGTGTTGATTGTGTATAGAAAAAGTTGGAACTCCATTAAGCTACATTAAGTGCATTGAAAAGAAAAGAAGAAAAGGTGAAGATAGAGTGTGAGAGTTTTTTAACATGTAAAAGTCAGTTAGACAAGCACACAAAGTGCTAAATCTAAGAGGAGAAAAGAACAAAAGCTACAATGTCTATGTTGTGGAGTCGAGAAAGTGTAGAGAAAGTTGTAGATGGGTCTATGATAAAATAGGTGATCTAACTCAAGGTAAGTTAAGAAAATATTTATCATAGATCAACCATTTTTTTGTTCACGTACATTTACAACAGTAAATCCCAAAGAGAGTGGATTTTAACAAATATTTTTCACTAAATCCCTTTATAGGGTGGCACATTTTGTTGTGCCCTCATTTCAATAGGCTACATTTAACCGGGTAAAGACTCTAACATGTCTCCTATAAATCCCTTAACTAGGTGGTACTTAATAGTGTCTTTGTAATATTTTGACATGGATAAGCTCTTGACCAGACACTCTTTGGAATGGTGCAAGCTTAATAAACATCACCTTACAATCACATTTTCACCCCAATCAGGTTTTCATAAGATAAATTTGTGTTGTGTGATGCTACCTTTTGTGTTGAATATCAGTTGCATGCATATAAGAAGACAAGTTAAGTGAAAAAGTTTCAAGTTATTACCATAATATTTTCTCACCCCCCTAGTATAATTATTAGATTGTGGACCAACAATTAAATCAATAATTGATATTGCATCCATTAGAATGTGTCTAAGTATTAGGTCCTTTCCCCTACTCATGAAACATAGGTCACTAAATTTAACTCAAAAAATGCATAGTTGAGTCCTGGTAGAAATATCACAATTTGGCTTATGGTGGAAAATATCTACTACATATCAATTGTCAAGTTTAAGGGGATTTATAAGGAATGGTTCATGAGGCATAATACTTGTTGACGCTTTTGCAAATGGGATTACAAGAGAAGTGGGTTTAACCTTAGAGGAAACTTTGTGGTTAAGCACACTTGAGTTGGAGTATTCCTAGGATGGGTGACCTCTCAATTAGTCCCCATGGTGCACCACTCTAAGCACCACCTAAATTGTTTCATTCATTATCATTAGAGATGGGTTCTTATAAACAAACCACTACTCATTAAACATTGGTGAATGAGTTTGACTAAAACTTCCAATAGAATACTAGAATTGTGATATTTTGGCATTGGTTAGTGAATCCTTGGAAGATTCATTGGGGTAGAAGATTTTTTCATTAATTATGTGGATAATGTAAAACCAAAATTCTTGCATAAATTCCTTCAATTAGTAAAGATATTATGGATGTGGAAAATATTTATGGAAATGGAAAGTGGAACCAAAAGACACTCATTAATAAGACTCAAAGAGAGAAGAAATATATTTGAGAAATTGTATGAGAGAAGGATGCTCTAGGGTTATGGACAACATTCAATATGAAAGATTCTTTGAATAAATATGATATTTTGACCTGCAAAATTGAGATTGGAGAGGTAGGGAAAATAAAATATTTTGAGGATAGTATTGGAAAGAAAGATATGGTTGATGAAACTAGCCCTAATATGGGTGGATGAGTTAATCCTAAACAATATGAAGAATCAATGGATGTAGAAATGGAAAAATTGTGATAGAAGGGGGAATAAGAAATTTATATATAGATCATCTCCACAACCCAAAGTGATGAATCAAGAATGAAAGGGTTTGTGTGGTATAGTCATTCAAGTGATCCCCTAGATATTGAAGAAGGAGATATTAGATTGGAGCTTGGAAATTACTAGTCAGAATATGCCTATGCTTAAACAAGAAGTTAAAATCATGAATGACGCTTTGAAACAAGGACCCAAAGCATCAAAGTTAAATATAATTTGTTAAAATCTAATTGGTAGGAAACTATAAGAATTGAAGTGGATGAATAATTGTCCATATACTTTACAAGCCACAAATACTTTACAAAGTGGATGAATAATTGTCCATATACAACATAAAGCTATGTAGAAATTCAATATTGGAAGTTGGGACCTTTTGTGCTTTTAAGATTAAAAATTCAAAAGCAATTAATAGGTAGGATAGCTATTATATGTCAACAAATTATTCTCTAATGATGCATTCTGCCTTAGAACACAATGCATAATGTATCAAAATATTGTATATTTTAGAAAGCACAAATTTTTGAAACCTTTAGTATAAGAACTTAAGGTTTCTTTTATGACATTAACACGAATATCATATCAAAATTATTGATCTATACTTATCAAAAGCAAAACAAATCCTATATTATGCACATTGAAAGCCTCATATGACCTAAATTATTGTTTCACTAGAATATTTCAGACAAAAACAATTATAAAGGAAATGCTTGTATAGGGTTTCTAGAAACTGGTTGGATTTAATCATTACATACTCCAAATTAAATTTCTAACAACACAATCACTTTTTAATATAAATTTGAATATTTTGTGAAAACAATACAATTTTGTCAATGGGTCGTTGGTCTACCAGTGAAGTTGAAAGGTTCTCAAAGAGCTCACAAGGGATCAAGTATCGCTTAGTGTGCAACTCTGAAATTGAAAAAGGATGAGGTAGGGGTCATGTCCCAAGTGCATTTGGTGGAATGGATACGCCTTAGTCCTTGGATCTTGGTTGTAAGGCTCGTGCTCTCATATCGAGTAGCTACAAATATTTTATGGAGGCCCTCCATTAAAAAATGATATAGTTTAGAGATCAAAGTCTACCTATGCTTGTAAGTTTAAAGAATAAATTCATATCACTTTATTTGTAAGACTCAAGAATAAGTTAGCTATTTTTAAAAAAATAATTATTAAAAGTTAGGTTAAGACTTTTGACTATCAATCTGTAAAATTAGTCTAAAAATAAGAATAAATGGATAAAGTTCTAGTCATTTTCTTTGATTATGTTCTTTCAAGATAGGAACTCCACAAATATTTCCACCTTATATTTTGTAAGATTGATATGAAACTTTTGAGAAGCAGAAATACTAAATTGATATGAAGTTTATAGTGCTCATCTGAAAATATTATTATAAAAACAAAAATATACATGAATATTTCCAATAGTTTTTTATTTTAATATATTATGTGAATTATTACATTAATTTATTTCATTCCCTTAAGCTCTTAAAGAGAGTGAAACTTTCAATAGTAATAGAGGACATATTGACCCAATCTTCTAAAATGAAACCTTTAAAACCTTCACACAAAATCACAAAACACCAGTCAAAGAAACATTTGTCACAAGTCATAATAGATCTCAATAAAAATTTCTTGTACCTTTCTCTATTGAACCAGAGGTTTCAGCAGATTTGAGTTCAAGCATGAAGTTGAGGTTGTTTGACATTGTCATAGTTAACACTCTATTTTCCATTGACGCCTTCACCTCTTTCACCTTTGTTTTATAGTGATCTTAAAATGTATTAGGAATTTATGTCATGAGCATTCAATATAGTGATATTACCCTTTTTTTTCCTCCTCCTCCTTGCTATGTTCTCCACTTATCTGAAGAATACACCCTTCTTCCTCTTCTATTTTGAACTCCTCTTTCTTTAATCCTATAAACAAAACAAAAAAAATTCTACTTTAATAGATTTTCAAAAATAGAAAAATTCTACAAACAAAATTGATGACAAGATAAATAAAATATTAAAAAATTCATAAAGATCTACCTTGAAAGTATGAGTGTTAGGGGTTTTTGTTCGATCGATATTTGTATTTTCTACAGTCATTGCATCCCTTGCAAAATATTTTGAAGGTCTTGTTATTTCTTTTACTAAATTTATATACACACTTAAATTTAGTCCTAAACATCGCAAAGGTCTCACACAAACTGCATATCTATTTCATATCTATATTTAGTTCACATTTTCTACAAACCATGTTTCGTTATGTGAAAAGTGTAATATCAAAATGTCCTTTGTATTAATCATTTAATGATATGTACAATTGATATTTTTGACTAATGAAATGGAATGAACAAGTTGAATATAAATGTTCTCCCACACAAATCCATGAGAGTAGCTTTCACTACAATAATATTTCTATCCTATACAAGTGAAAGCACCGTTAACTCCAAAAATTACACCCTATCTCAAGTATCTATATACTCAAAATTTTTGAAGAACATGGGATCAATCAAAGGTGTGGGTGACCTATAACTTGACTAAACCTCCAGATTTTAGGTCAATTCCTATTAGTTTTTATATGGTGGATCACTTAATAATAGAGAAGTATCAACAGAACTTGTGAACAAAAGGTATGAGAATGACTAATAATTAAGAAGTGCATAGACAAAAATGGTGCTACGCCAAAATGGTTTGGGTGAAGATAATATCCTTAAACACAAGTTAAAATTTTAGCAATTTTTGGACTGATACATTGATCTACACATGAATTTATCAAAGAAGACCCAACAATCGAAGGTATTAAAAGGAAATTAATCACATTTAACACTTGCAAAAGTTAGTACAACTCATGGCTTGTATTAAACAATAATAATCATGAAAGATGCTTAATGAGATAAATCCTAACGGGTTTCAAAAAGAAACACAAGGAAGAATATAGATCACCAATCTTCATACAAAACATGACACCAGAGATGGATTTTAAAACGCTCAATATATTTCTCCTAGGTCTTGAAAATACATCCTTTAAATTTGAAACAAAACTGAAAACAAAATGATAAGTACAAAGGTCTCTCTCTGTTACAAGATAAATGTCAAGTACAAGTGATAAAATATATAAAATTCCTCCTCAACTTCTCAATAAATGTTACCTAAGGACGTGGAACCATCTTGGGTTGAGTAGAAACAAAATCCCCTAAAAAAAGGTGCTCAAACTACTTCAAATAGTGTGTCATCAATATCAAACTAACTCTTCATAATATCTCCATGATGACTAGTAAAAATTGACTCTTAGACCCCCCAAAAGGACTCAATAGTCATCACTAAAACTCAAACTACAACTAAAAGTCTAAAAATCAATCTTGACACTTGGCAATAATTGGTCGACACTGCTACACCTAGTGACTTAATCATAACAAAGACTTATTATTAAAACTCCATTTGACACCTTTAGTCAACTCATGACTCAGTTATCTCCCTCTTAATAAGATATTTGTACATTTAAAGAAATTATAAAATATAATTAGTTGATTTATAAAGTTGTATTGCCTTAAAATGGAAGCACTTCCATGTTAAGAACATTTAGCCCTCCTTAGGGGTGTTTTGGACCTTCATCAAGTTGTCCCCTATTTTCTTCCCCCTTCCCATCTTTTATGCATGTTTAGGGCTCTATTTGGGCCTTCACGGGCACTGTTTTTCCCTTCTGGCTCATTTTCCAGGGGTCCTAAACCCTTAGGTCAAGGTCAACCTTGACCTAGACCTAGGTCAAAGACAACCTCGACACTGACCTAGGTCAATATCAAAATTGACCTTGACCCAGGTCCACCTTTTCATTGGAAAGTTTTCCAAATGTGGGGAGAGGTTCAAAAGTTTATTTTCCCGCTTTCGGGTCGACTGTTTCAGGCTTTGGAATGGTAAACTCTTAAATTGTATTTAATCTAGGTCCATTTCTAGGGGTTAATGCTTAATTGGAATTTAATTCTCCTATGTTGGCCTCTCTAGAAGTTTGTGTCCTAGATTAGTATAAAAGGAAGCATTTCTCTCTCATTTCACATCCATTTTTCATGAGAAGATCATCCACTTTTCATGATCAAGCATCCGCTTTCCATTGAATTCAAGCAAGCAAATCAATTGAGCAAGCAACCACCCATTCAAGAATTCAAGTTTTCCATTGAAGATCAAGGATTCAAGCATTCAAGCCTTTGAAGGGATTTGGTTCAAGCATTTAAGATTCATCATTCAAACCCTAGATCTATGCATCATGGCGGTGTGATCTTCCTTCAAGATCCTCTATTCATCTTCAAGATCTATTCATTTTTTCCTCAAGGTGGATTTCAAGAATACAATCATGGAGGTTTTGATTTACATTATTGAGTCTAATCTTTCACATCAATATATGTGTTTACATTTCAAATACAATTGCATGTCTATTGAATATCATAGATTCGTTGTTAGATCTACTTCTACTACTTGCTAACATTCTTTATTTTAACTCCATTATTAAGGTTGATTCCAAATTGAGGTTTAACCAAGGCAAACCCTTCATCCAAACAACAAAAACTTTTTTTTTTGTAGATATAGGTGAGGGAAAATGAATATCCATGAAGATTTGGATAACCTTTTAGCCAAACTTTTAGGATCTGCGAACAGAATTTTCGTTGGAGTAGTGCAGGTCAAGGTCATAAATAAAGGGGGGTTTTTAGTAGGTTCTTATTCAGAGGTAAGTACTTTCATTTCTTCAATTAAATATTAGCATTTCCAGATTTACATTCCATCCTCTTACAATTCAAATGTATGTATAAAATATAGGTTTACGGTTTGTTTCATTTGCATTACTCTAAACCCCAGTCAACCATATTTTTATATCTTACATTTTGATGATCCCATTTATGACAACTCTTCTTTTTGATGTTAGATTTGCATCTTCTATTAGATCTTGCATATTTATAAAATTAGATTTGTTTCAAAAATACAAAAAAAAATTATTGCCAAATTTCTTTCAAAATACAAAAATATTTACATTTTTCATGTTTTTAGTGTTACTTTGTGTTCAACATGTATGATTTTTGTTTTGAATACTTTAATGAGGCTTTTATTACAAACAAAGATAGATCCCTTAATGATGTACATGGAAGTGAGGATGAAAACTATTCAAATGAGATCTCCATTAATACTATTCCTATTTCATCTTCCTCTACAATCTCTTCAATTGATCTTTACCATAAGGTGTGTGCATGGTTACCTTCATGTTCCACTATTTACAACATGGATGCACCTAGAATGTTATATCCTTAAAATTCTATTCAACCTATACAGGTATTTAAGAAAGTTCTTTGTGATAGTGATCAAGGTGTTAATCTCCTTTGTGGTGTCAAACCTTTAATTCAATAAGTTCAAAGATTTAAGATTCACTCCTCCTATCACCAGCGTGGAACCTTCTATTCCTTTACCTAGAATTCCTACCTACACTCCTCCTATAGTGGTTGCATCTTTTTTTATCTCTTCTTGTGAGTGTTCCACCGGTGCCTTTGCTTACCTCACAACCTTCTTACCATAGTATTCCTTACATCTATTCCAACCCTCTTCCAACTGTGGTTCTAAGTGTTCCTCTGGTTGTGTCTTCCATTCTCACTACTTCCTACACTCTTCATAATTGTATCCTTCCTAATCTAGTTCCTAATCCCATTCCCAATATTCATATTCCCAATTCTCCATTTGTTATTCCTTGTTCTTCCCACACTTATGATGAGGCTCAAACTATGGTTTATGATGAAGATGTGCAAGAATTCTTTAAATTACCTTCCCCTTCTTATCTAATCCATAATGATATTAAAGGGGAGAGAAAAGAAACTTCCCCCGTGAGATTTCTTCATAAATTTACCCCTTATTCTTCTATAAAATAGATATTTTCTCCTCTTGTCTCTTCACTGAGGGGCAAGAGGTATTTCTTTCAGTTCTCTAAGATCCATTATGTTTTGTTTTGAGCTTAATTGGTTATCTTATTTTTATTTTATACCTATGATTTTGTATTATGTTAATAATCATCCATAGTTTTCTTTTATTATTCCAGATATCTTTTCTAAAAATATTTGTTTTGGAAAGGTATCCCTTGTCTTCATACCTAGGGGGAAAGGTTCTTCCTTCTTTCTCTTTGTCTAGGGATCTATTTTCCTTAGCTTAGTAGCATTTGTTTATCTTACAACATTATTTCATTATAATGACTGGTGTTTTGACTATGGTTATCCTTTTCTATGAGAGGTTGTTGTCCTAGGTCATTGCCTCTTCTTTATTTTGCAAATTATGTTCTTTATAAACTCCTACCTTGTTTTAGGGTTAGAGTTTGATTCCATTTATCCAATATTCCACTTCCTCTTGATTGCAGGAGGCTTGTTGATTAAGTCGCGAGTCCTTTTCTATTTTTCTTTGAAATATGATATTTTATCTAAAGCACTCTACAGAGAGGGTCTTGTTGATAAGATCTCTTTCTCTTTGAGGATCCTTTCCATAAGTGACATATCCTTTTCATGATTATCTATTTTCTTCGATGTAATGGTCCATACCCTTCGCTAAGAATATAGTGTAAATTGTTGATAACAAGATATCTCCTTATGTTGTGAAGTAGGTATCCTTTTTCTCTTCCTTATCATGTCTAGTAGATAACCATAATAAGGAGGGGGGCATAATAGGGTCTCCCTTATACTATAGTTTTTCTATTTTATGCTAAATCATCTGAAGGTAACACATGTAAGTTGCTAAATCCTGAAGAGACACATTTTTCAATTTTCAATATGCTAAATCCTTTGAAGGTAACACACATAAGTTGCTAAATCCTGAAGAGGTACCCATTTTTCAATTTTTCAATATGCTAAATCCACAGAAGGTAACAAACATAAGTTGCTAAATCTTGAAGGATGCACATTTTATATTCCATGGTGATACAAGAAGGTGGATCTATGGGTATTTCAAAAGTTTTCAGAAGATGCATTACAATTTCAAAGCACAGTTTTTGTTTGAACTATTGGGTTTTGCTACCTATTGGGCTCTTCCTCCTTGGTGATTCACTATAAGGTGAGCATCTTACTGAGCGAGGTAATCACTCTCTATTGGATCATGAAGCTATGTCATTTATAGTGTTGCTCTTATGTTTCTTATGTAATCATTTACGCTTTTATGATAGCTTGGCAAATATGATATTAGTATTCGAAGCATTTCTTAGCAAGGTTTCCTTCACTAGTTGATTTGGGTTTTTTTTAGTATTAACCCCTCTTTTTGTGTCCTTTAGCTTTGTTTTTTGTTTTTTCTTTATTTTCTCACCCTCGTAAGTGTATGTTGAGTTAGGATCCTTGGATTGGGGGCTTGTGTCCTTAACTGAGTGTTGATTCATGGTAAGGTGAGAATCTTACTAGGTGAGGTAATCTCTCTCTCTCTCTCTCTCTCTCTCTCTCTCTCTCTCTCTCTCTCTCTCTTCACTTTCATGCTAGTAGGATTGGATCATGAAGCTATGTTATTTATAGTGTTTCTCTTGTCTTTCTAATGTAATCATTTATGCTTTTATGATAGCTTGCCAGATATGATATTAGTATAGGAAGCATTTCTTAGTAAGATTTCCTTTACTAGTTGATTTGGGTTTGTTTTAGTACTAACCCCTCTTTTTGTGTCCTTTATCTTTATTTTTGTTTTTTCTTTGTTTGCATACTCTCGTGTGTGTATGTTATGTTAGGATCCTTGGCTTAGGGGCGTGTGTCCTTAACTGAGTGTTATTCTATCTCATTGTGAATGCACTTGGATCTTTCTTCTCCTTTACTATGAGCATGTTTGATTTCCATACTCCCGCTAAAGTGGGGGCTTCATGTATTATCTTAAAATGGAATCACTTCCATGTTAAGAATGTTTAGCCCTCCTTCGGGGGATTTTTGGGCCTTCATCAAGTTGTCCCCTATTTTACCCCCTTCCCATCTTTTGTGCCTACTTAGGGCCCATTTTCTAGGGGTCCTAAACCCCTGGGTCAAACCTAGGTCAAAGATGACCTCGACCCTTACCTAAGTCAAAGTCAACCTCAACCTTGACCCAAGTCCCCCTTTTCATCAAAAAGTTTTCCAGATGCGGGGAGAGGTTCAAAAGTTTGTTTTCCTGCTTTTAGGTCAATTGTTTTGGGCTTCGAAATGGTAAACTCTTAAATTGCATTTAATCTAGGTCTATTTCTAGGGGTTAAGGTTTAATTGGAATTTAATTCTCCTATGTTAGCAACTTTAGAAGTTTGTGTCCTAGATTAGTATAAAAGGAAACCTTTCTTTCTAATTTTGACATCCATTTTTCTTAAGGAGATCATCCACTTTTCATGATCAAGGATCTGCCTTCCATTGAATTCAATTAAGAAAATCAAGTGAGAAAGCAATCACCCATTCAAGCATTCAAGTTCTCCATTGAAGATTAAAGATTCAAGCATTTAAGCCTTTGAAGGGATTTGGTTCAAGCATTCAAGATTCATCATTCAAATCCTAGATCTATCTATCATGGTGGTTTGATCTTCCTTCAAGATCCTTTTTTCATCTTCAAGATCTATTCATTCTTCCCTCAAGGTGGATTTCAAGCATACAATCATGGAGGTTTTGATTTATATTTATGGTTTTAATTTACATTTATAGTTTTGATTTACATTATTGAGTCCAAGATTTCATATCAATATACTTGTTTACATTTCAAATACAATTGCATATCTATTGAATATCATAGATTCGTTGTTAGATCTACTTCTACTACTTGCTAGCATTCTTTATTTTAATTCAATTATTAAGGTCGATTCGAAATCGGGGTTCGACCAAGGAAAGTCCCTCATCCAAACAATGAAACCTTTTTTTTTTTTGTAGATACAGGTGAGGGACAATGAATATTAGTGCAGATTTGGATACCCTTTTCGCCGAACTTTTAGGATCCATGACCATAATTTCCATCGGAGTAGTGCAACTCAAGGTCAGAAATAAAGGGGGGTTTTAGCAAGTTCTTTTTTGGAGGTAAGTACTTTCATTTCTTCATTTTACTATTAGCATTTCCATATTATACATTCCATCATCTTAGAATTCAAATGTATGTATTAAATATGGGTTTAGGGGCTCTTTCATTTGCATTATTCTAAACCCTAGTCAACCATATTTTTAAATCTTACAAAAGCATCAACTAGAAAATAATAATTACAATATAAAATAAAATAAAATAAAAAAAAAACAAAAAAAAAACCAAAAACCACTAGACATTTTTGTTATTAATAAAATAGTATGTCATTAAAGGTAAAGTCACCTACTATTAAATTAACAAAATATCTTTGTTTATTTTCCTTCCCTAAAGGCAGACCCGAAATCTTTCAAAAATCCAACATATAACCAATCGCCAAAATAAAGACAAGCATACTATTTTCATTGATCACTTTGCCATTGAATGGAGAAGAAGAGAAATGAGGGTTTGAAGAAACCCTAGCTGCCATGGGAGGACATCTGGAGTTTTTATAAAGTATTTATTACCTGAATCTTGGGCATTTAGCATGTTGCAACTTTTGGAGCTTGAAGCCGAGACTATGTGATTAGTATTGCAAACAAGGCTTTGTCTTCTTACATCAAACACTATGATTGGGGTTAATTGGTGTATCCTATATTTGTAGCAAGGGTCTAGCATTTATGACT
The DNA here is from genome assembly GCA_028749045.1 of Cupressus sempervirens. Classification (NCBI taxonomy): domain Eukaryota; kingdom Viridiplantae; phylum Streptophyta; class Pinopsida; order Cupressales; family Cupressaceae; genus Cupressus; species Cupressus sempervirens. The sequence continues at coordinate 560,493,562 of CM053785.1, read as the reverse complement.
CCATCTATCCACTATTGCATCGACCCTATGTGGAGTTAGTTGAATGCATTTGATGGGTCTGATATTGAGTATTACTCCACACCATTCTAAGGTCTTCATGCATTGGAGTTTATTTTCTATGATTTCCTAAAACATTTTGAACTTGATTTTTGGGTGCCATGGCTAGAGTTGTTTGTTGTTATAAGTTAATAATTAACTTGGAATTCTTTGAAAATTATTGCTATTTCATGGCTAAAAATGTGCAATTTTGTTTTCATGAGAAATAAGAACTACCATGTCTACTAGAGTATACCAAAATGTGGCTTTTCCATTTTCAGTTTATTATGGTCAATTTTTGACTCTTTGCCCTGATAAAAGATTTTTTGCATTTGTATTATAGCTACAACATCTCCCTTTACTATATCCATGCATTTATTTTGACATTTGTTCATTTGCATTATCTAGTGTTTGACTACAACAGGCAAATGAACTTTGAAGGGATGAACAACTATATACTTTCCTATTCACCTATAAAAAAATTGACAAATTTATAAATATTTGTCATTAGTTAATCTTAATTTTTAGAGCTTGTGACTAATGAAGTTTTAACCCTTACTTCTCATATTCTCTTCAAGCTATCCTTATTTTGCTTTATTTTCTTATCACTGGTTCTACGTAGTTGCTTTCATTATTGACAACCATAAAAGGGATTTATTCCTTTCACCAACTCTATCATAAGTTTGATAACATGAAGTTCCTTGTATGTATGGTGAGGATAATCTAATGGCTGTAATGGATTAATTGGCCACATACCTTTTTCCTAGTTCAATCCCTAGTCAACATTTTCCTCATAAACATTTAATAATTTTCATGACATAGGACTTTGTGATTACCTCTTATTAGCTACAACTTTTGTCTGACAAATAATGTAGTTTTTAGATGAGAACATTTCTCCTTAAAGCTTTAGCTATAATGAAACTCCTGCGTTGTTTTGCTGATGTAAAGTTGTAACTATTTGTTTTTCTTTCCTCTATTTAGCTTAAAACTATCCCTTTACACAAAAATATTTTCAACTTCTCTTACACTTGGAACTTGGCTTTTAGAATGCTAGGAACTATTTTTTGTTGAATTTTTATTGATATACATTTGGCTATAGTATTCATTGCTACTTTACACTTGCATCTCCTATTTTTTATTGTAGTTTTTTTAACTTATTGATTCTGAAAGTCACATTTGACCTTGAAGCTCTTGCTATAGCTTAACAAAAGGTTTAAAATCACAATATCTTGTTCCTTTTTTATTTTTATTTTTCTAATATTTAGCTTGCTAAAGCACATCTGTATGTAACAGTAAAAGGTTTCATAAATGAATGCCTCTTTATTCTTCATTTTTATTATTATGATCAACTCCATTAATCTTGTCCCTAATAAGTATGTTAGACTCAATAATCCTCGTAGAAGCCTATGGTTATATCCACATACTCATTAGTTACATGACGTTGCATAGTAAACAATCACATTAGTAATACAAAATTCTTTGGTATGATTGTTTGCCTCTTTTACTATTGGTATATGTTCCTATTGTGTGGAGATGCATAGCATGATAGAAGTATGAATATTTAGGTGAGGTGAGGCAATATTGTCATTGCTTAGATCTTCTGGATCCAACACTTTTCCTCTGTAAATGTAAGATCTAGAGACTTGGAGGGAACATGGTACGAGGCAGTGAACAAGAAGGAGTGGATGAATGGAATGCAACCAGTCATTACATGCAATAACTGGCACCCTATGACCCTTCCTTCTCTATTATCTTCTTTCATGTTATTTATTTTCATATAATAGAGACATGTATCAGTACACTAGCGGCTACTCTCACGATCAGTTGTGTGAGAGATTTTACTTTCAATATTTCGTAATATTTAGTTTTTTTTTGTAAATACCAATTGTATCTATCATAATAAATAAAGGGCATTTTATTCTATTCTTTCAATATGAATGAAAATATTTTGCCGATTTGGACATGAGCTGAAAGTAATAAAAATGTGTACTTTACTTCCATTTGAGCTTTTTTAGAACTTAATTTTAACATTTTTTAATATTAAGTAACATTTTTGGTGACCTATGATGTCTATCTTCCTACTAGACATTTGACTAGTTGTCTTTGACATCCATTGGGCATCAAAGTTTGAAAATTTTACACTTCTAGGACCTAGACCTAACATGACACAAATCCTAAAGTTGTTGGTTAGGTTTTTAATGGATGAAAATTAGCCTAATGAGACCTAAAAACTTATTGGATTGATTGACATGCATTATTAGACTTAAGTAACAACCTTGAGAGTTGAAAAATTTTCACAATTGTGTATCTCAGTCATATATGTATGAATGAATGCGTTGGGTGGATGTGTGTGGTTGGTAGACTCATGGGTATGCGTATGGGTTGGGTAGACATTAATGTTTATGAGTATGAACTTTTAAAATGTGACATTGACCAGCTGCAAAAACTAGTTATATGTGTATGCATGGATGTGATGACTACATGCATTTAGTTAACAAATTCATTGGTACATGTATGGATTATGTATATAGCTATGAGAATGAGACTTGTTCAACTTGAACCAACCACTTAAAACAATAGCTAGACCTAAGGAAAATAAGAAATCTATGCTAGTGCAAGAGCACCTAGGTAGGCTAGTGGTAGACCTAGGGATTCTTAGGTGTTTTTAGCTTGTAGTGATGCTAGCCCCATCACTAGATCACTAAGAGGAATAAATTGGTCCTAATGTGTGGATATAGGTTGGAAGAACCCAAAATGGTAATGTTGCTCCTAGTTGCTCAAAAATTGCTCATTTGGTTTTATAGAGCATTTTTGGGTTTTGGTGGCTAAAAAGGTCAAGTAAGTTTTTTAAGGACCTTATTAGGTGTTTAGTAACCATATAATGCCTTTTTCATAGTTTGGTATCAATTGGAGCAAGTTTGAGGAGCAAAGGCTCAAAATTGAAAAAAATGCTCAAACTTAAAAAAGTTGTCATTGGCAACTTTTTGACAATTTCTTTCAATGCGAACAACTTTTCAACTACTTAAAGAAATTGGGAGTTCTCATGGGAAGCCTTTATAAGGTCATTCTCAACCTAAGCATGGGGTTGGAGAATTGTGTTATTACATTGTATAACCTAGATATAAGGATATGAATAATAATATCTTGGTTTTGAGTGTTCTTGGCATGTGTATGGATTAGATTCAGTATCTTTTGTGTTGGAAGTGTTAGTAGTAATTGTTTTGTAGTTCTATACATAGTTTTTTTGTTATTTTATAGAGTTTGGAGTGCTTAGGATAATTATCTTGGTATTCACTAGTTTGCTGGTCTAAATAGAGGTGTGAGTGCAAGATGGAGTCCTTAGGCCATTTCCCACCATTGGCATTGTACAATTTCTTGGGTTTCAGAACTAGGCTCCATGTACTCCATGTACAGTAGATATGGGCCCATGGAAAGCACAACATTATTTTTTAAGGTGATACCCTAGGAAAGTCTTTTCAACTTGGTTAGTGACCATAGAGCAGAGAAAGAGTTATGGAGAGGATTGAATGTGTTGATTCTTGTGCTGTGGACTAGACCCAATCTCGAGGAGAATCTTTGGTGTGTACTCCAAGGAATGCAAAATAAGTTTTTGTACAAACAACATGTAAACCCTTGAAACCTTAATTTCTTATAGTACAGATAAATTGGGAACCCAAGACCTTCAAAATCTTCAAGATCATTAAAAAGGGTATTGGAAATGGTAGTTTGTTGGGGCGCTTTTTAAGGGGTTTTGCAAGATATCTTGGTTTTTGTGCATTTGGATGGCTAATCCTAGTAGCCTTTTCCAAGCATTTGAATGCATTTACTCTTGTGAATTGCAACTTGATTAGGGTTGTGACATTGTTTTGGATTTGGAATCTTAGAGAGGGACCTAAGGCATGCCTAGGTGTACATTTTATCATATGGGAAGATCCAACGTGCATTGTGGCTATGTGTGTTGATGAGAGTTAATGAGTAAGCTTGTACTATCTAATTTATGTGCACCAATTGAAGGAGTAGGATCTATTGGATAGGATCCTCAGACCTTCATAGGGTGTGTAGAAGCCCTATTTGGTCAAGTGAATGACCTAGTGGAGACCCTGAAGAGCTTGGGGTTTTAGAGAAATATTGGTAGTCACATCATATGATAGGAAAGGAAACACACATGCATGTGCTTGGGTGACACTTAGGAAAAACCTAAACTAGTTGGCATACATACTTTTGAAAACATGAAAACCTAAACTTATACATGTATATATGTATGTATGTATGTATGTATAAGGTTAGGTTTTCATGTTTTCAATAGTAGCAAGCTAAAATGCATTTTTACTCCTTACATTCAAAAATTTGATATGGCTCAACCCATATATGATCAAACATTTTATGGTGACTTGGCCTGCTTTTCAAGACATCCCACTTTAGAACTATATTTCCTTAAATTTTTTGAGCTCTCACTTCTTATCAAAAAATTTCTTAGTTTTAATCTATTGGTACTCCATTTTTTGTAATGACTTACCCCTTTCTTCTTCGAGCTCTAGCAATTTAGCATACCTCAGATTTAGTGGATCATCCTCTTCAAAAAACATTAAATTGTCAGCTAGATCCAATGAAGGGAACTCTATAGAAATAGGTAGCTTGGCTTGTTTTCCATATACTATAGCATAAGGTGAATTGCCAAGAATTTTTTTAAAAGTAATTTTTTCAAGCCATATGACTGATTTCAACTTAAATTGCCAATCATGCTAATTCTCTTCTAAAGTCCTTTTTACTATCCTCAACAAATTTTTATTGGTGCTTTCAGCCAAACCATTACCTTGAGGATAATAATTTGATGAATTGTTGAGGTAGACACCATTTCTCAAAGTCTATTCATCTATTCTAGCCTCCACAAATGATAAAGCATTATTAGAGATTATAGATTTAGGGACCCCAAAACCTGGTAGCCTATTCATCATAAAAGTTCAAAACAAAACTTTCATTTACCTCCCTAAGTGCTATAACCTTTGTCCAATGAGTAAAGTGATTTGTGGTAGTAAGGATCCATTTATGACAAGTGTCAGAGTTTGGGTTTATAGGACCTATAAAATAAATGCCTCATTTCGAAAATGGTTGATCAACTAGAATAGGGTGCAAGGCTAAAGTGACCAACTTCTCCTTTCCAAAAAACAACACACATTGTTTGCACTTCCTTGCCCATGCATGGGAATATTTGAACATATTGGGCCAATAGTACTTAACCCTAAAATTTTGTAAGTTATTTTCTTTGGGGAAAAGTGCCTCCTTGGATCATGGAACTACTCCAAAAGATTGTTGGTCTAATTATTATCAATACATCTGAGGAGAACACCATTCATATATTTTCTAAATAAAACATCATGAACTAAGACATAAGGTATGGATTGTAACCTGATGTATCTTCACTTGGCTCTATCAAGTAGTGGAGGATATTCTCTGGTTTGTAGGAAATGAACCATTTCAATCAACCAGCTAGTTGGTTGTTTATCTACATCACCATTAAATAGTGTTGTCTCATCATTGTATTCTTCATCTTGTGAAGGCTGATCCACCATTTTTTCACATAGCCCTTTTCCCCTTGCTAATTTAGTGATTTTGATGTCAACATCATACTCCATCACCCTAGTTATCTGACCTACACACTTTTCATTGATTTCTTTGTTAAGGAAGAAATCCTTAACACTTGGGTGAGAGACCATAAGATGAACTTTGTTATTAGACATCAAATGCCTAAAATTCGTAAGACTTTTAATAAAAGTAAAATCATGCTTCTCTACAAAACTATAACACTTCTCATAACTGTTAAGGTCCTACTATATAAAGAAATAGGTTGTTCATATCCTTCATCATTTTTCTATACTAGAATAGTTGAAATAGTGTCTATACTCCCCCATATGTGTATAAAATGAAATCCTTAGATAAATTAAAATTAACCAAGGTTGGCGGCCGATGATAGAGTTTCTTTTAACAACTAGAAACTTTTCTTATCTTCCTTGGTCGTAGTGAAAATTGCATTCTTTTTAAGCATTGTTGTGAGAGGCTTAAGTAATCAGGCATGAATCTTCTCACAAAATTTATTCATCCAATGAAACTTTGAAGCCTTTTTTTGTGGCTTGGAAAAGGAAGCTCAAGTATTGCTTCAACTCTTATCAGATCAACTACTCTACCTTCCTTTGTTACAATGTGACTTAAAAACTTATCCTCGTACACTATAAATATACATTTCTTTGGATTTAATGAGATTCCAAATTGTCTGCATCTCTAAAAAACTAACCTTAAATGAGAAAAATGATCATCAATATCCTTTGAGAACACAATTATATCACCAAGGTATACCAAAACCATCTTGTACAATAGACCCTTGAAGGTCATATCCATTTCCCTCTAGAATGTTCCCTTGACATTAGATAGACCAAAATGTATTCTTTGATAAGATATTGTACCCCATTTTGTGGTAAAGGTTATTGTATATTAGTCTTCTTCTTTGACTCTCACTTGGTTATACCCTACAAAACCATCAAGTAATGAGAATCTTGTTGAACCAACAACAACTTGAAGTATTTGTTCCATTGAGGGTGGTGAATAATGATCTTTTAGCGATGCTCTGTTCAAATCTATAAAATTAACACAAAATCTAATCTCTCCATATTTCTTTCTTGGTGGAACCAAGTTAGAGACCCAACTGGTTTGTTTGATCTCATATATGATACCTCCTTCAATTAATTTAGTCAAATTTTTGAATATCAAAGGTTCAAGCTTGGGATTGAGAGGCCATTGCTTATATTCTATGGGCTTGGAATTAGGAAACAACTCTATAGTATGGTGAGATATATATGGGTCAAAACCCTATGGATTTGAATATTCACAAGAAAAAACATGTAGAAATTCCTTGTATAAATTAGTAAATTTAGCCTTTTCCTTTGTTGTACAAACTTTACCAACTTTCAGAAACTTTTCTTCAGCCACTTCAATGCTTTCATAGTGTTCTTCCTTCACCTGCATATTGACTTTGTTCTTTCTTAACTCATTGTCTCTACTAAAAATAGAATCCAAAGTTGCTAAATCCTTAGGAATCTTATTTGACTTCAGCTAAATAATTTGATCATTGTAATATTGTTTTAGCTTGTCCCAATTTGAAATAAAAAACACATCTTCTTCTAACAAAAAGTTAAGAATTTTCTCATCGCTATCAAATACTTGCTAATTCATGTCATTATTAGGAATAGATGGTCTAACTACAACTTTGACATGTTGTTGGGTATTCTTTTTGCTGATTTTCGTAGGTATGTCAAACTGAGCACCAATTGCTGCAAGTCTATCAACTTGGTGGTTCTTATTTCTTGGAATAGAGACAATATTGAAAGCGGAACTCTTCTCAATAATGTCCCATATTTGTTATTTATACAGCTTCAAAGTGTCATTCTTTATTGTATTTAAACCTCTTACTTGATTCATGATCAACTCATTGTCTGCATATACCTTTATACTTTCAATTCCCTTTTTCTTTTCCCACTCCAAACCTTGAATCAAACCTTCATATTCTATGACATTATTAGAGTATACAAAAGAGAACTAAAAAGTCAAATAATACTTCTCATCATAAGGTGAAACCAAAATAGCTTTTGATTCCCCACAAGGGTGAAGAGCATACTTTCCTACCACCAAAAGACTCTAATTGCAAGTCTTATGTGCCTACAAAAATGAACAACTAGTAGAATGTTGTACACAAAAATAAAGGAAACATAAGCACACTTGTTTGTTTATTTTTATGCTTTTAGGCAGCCCTACAAACAACCATTATTATCCTTTTTGTATTTGAAGCTTTGACATGTGTTCTTTTATGGAAAACTTTTGAGCATTAGAGCAACCCTACATGCAAAAATGTTAGTCCAACAAGAGGGTTAGTCCAAAATAATGCAAACACTTACAATAAAACCTCTGTTATATAGTATTAAATCTAGAAAACTTGAAGAATAGAATGCCAAAGACCAAAAAATGATTAAAGAACCCAAACAACAACAAGTTTTAGGCTGGGTGATATTTTTCTATTGACAGAATATCGTATGATAATTTTTAGTATAGGGATACGATACTTTTGTTCTATGTGATATTTATCCCTATTGCAGCATGATAAAAAATTGTATATCAGTGGAATAATGTTTTGTATTGGTGCATGATACTTTTACTAGAAAAGTATCACACAACAGTACTAAGAACTATCATGTGATACTGCTAAAGTATCGCACGACAATGGCGATTGCAGAAAAAAAAAAAAGACAAAACAACAAGCAAAAAATGCAAGAAAAAAGTGCAGATTAAGAGACAAAACTAGAACATTTTGCCCCATGGTGGGCACAAAAAATGTAGACTTAGTTTGTGCACTTCTTTAAACCCTTCTATCTAGGTTATCCCATAGATTGGAACACCAAATGTCAACTTCGAGCTTCCTAGTCATGGAGTGCAAAAGGCATAAAATAAGCATGAAGTGAGCTCTCAAATGAGCCTAAGAGATGCAACCCTTTATAGTAAACCATGAAATGAGAGTTTCTTGAGACAAGAGAAAGAATGCAAGTGTCCAAAAGAACTCTCAAATATGCAATGCAAGAATGAACAATGCTAATATGGAATGCAAGAATGCAACTAAACTAAGCAAGATGAATGCATTACAACCATTGCTAATTAGATAGTGTGAGCTATGTTTTAAAAAAGAAAATCAAGATATCATAAATGAATATAAGCTAAGATGAAAGTTGAAAGAATGAGGTACGAAGAATAGAAATTCTTCACAAAGCTCCAAGAATCTATAAGCAAACTTGCAACATAACATTAGCTCAAAATTAGGATCCCTAGAGAGGGAGAGAGCTCTTTCTTTTAAAGATGTATGGACAATTGAGATCAAGATCAAGAAATGGATGATCAATAATGGAGGTTGACTTATGGCATGATCCATGTGTAAGAGTAGGTCAATCAATGAAAGGGATTTGTCTTTTTATGTGATACAAAAGCATTTTCTTTTAATTTGTAAATAGAGAAAGGACTTTATGTGTGCACATTGAATGGGTTAGAAGAATGGGGTCTTTTATTTAATTAAAATGGGACATGTTCTTTTAATCAAATGTTGACTTTAGATATTTTAGTCAAACCATAGGTTTTAATCAAATAAATTGATTTATTAGTAATTTGGCCTAGGGAAATTATAAATATAGCCAAAATGCTGAGAAAGGGATAATAGCCTAAATGAGCATATTTGGGTGATTACAATATTCATTTCCATATTAGGAACTAATTTCCTAGCCCATATAATCAAATGTATCTATGTAACTTGTAATACAGATACATGAAATAGATTTAAACTAATTTATCTTCTATTCACCAGTTGCTTAGATTATTTATTTAATAACCTTATAAGGAGTACATGGTTCTTCTATCCGTCATACACTTATCTAAATACAAGGAATATATAATGTTATTATATAACTTCATTCATCCTTTTAATTAACACAATATGTTCACATGACCCTTTATTTCTCCTAGATATACATAATAATTACCCATGTACATAGCTTTTAAGTTCATGATACATATACAAATGACTTGTACTTTATTTGAAATTTTACATCACAATATTACCTTTATATCTTTCAATGAAATACCACAAATAAATTTCGACAATCAATCTTCAATAATTTCTCAACAAGGATCCATATAAGGCCATCCATAAAAACTCGAACAATGCCTCAAAAATGTTTTACAACCCAATCATATGGAGCCATAAATGGTCCACTACCCTAAGCTAGGAGCTAAGAACATGATCCATATAGGTTCTAAGGTAATCTAAGGCTTATACCCAAAAATCAAGTACAAGGTAAACAAAGCCACATAAAGCATAATTCCTAAAATGACACCACAATGCAAATGGACAACCAGAGGAAAAGGCAGAGTGAGGGGTTTAACCACATCTAGTGTAAGACTCTCCTGTCACACAAAACTTCTTTTCCTTGGGTATTCCAATGAAGATAAGCACGGCCCAATAATGTTGGGATCAACCTCCCAAGCAGGGGACCTATATGATATGTAGGATTTCCCTTCCTTGAGTACTCCAAAAATACATAGTTATTATCTTAATTATTATGAATTCCCAAACTCCCATAACCCATAATTTTATTTGTGTTTCCACTTGATTATAAAAAATCACATGTAGATCCAACCTACACAGGCCCTGGTCTCTAACACATACCTTTAGAGACCACTTGTGGGCCCAAACACCTATGGTGAGCCACTCATGTAGGGCATCTACCCCACTCAAAAATCCAAAGCCAAGATCATAGAAGAGTTTAGGGAAAAACATATCTAGGGTCTCATACCCCTAGTCCCAACCCTAACTCATACATCAAGAATAATCACATGAAATAATCATAGAATCACAAAGATATAAAAAAACTTCCATTTTATAAGGAACCACAAAATCCAAAAGCCTCTGGTGTCTTAAATAACAATTGGGAGCATAAAACCTCAAGTAGGAGGTCAAACTGGTTTAAAATCCCCAAATCAAGCTTATATATTTCTAAAGCATACAATAGAAACATGCACCATGCTCAAGATCCATGGATAAGATCATATGAAAGATATAAAAATACAATATTCCATCATAAGAGTTACCAATAATCCTCTAACATAAATAATATATCTCCAAAATTGGTGGCTAACTACCATAGGTAAATAGTTAACAATTTTTACGAGTAGAATCTCAAAACATCTAAATAACTCTTAGAATTAGATATATAATTTTAGAACATCAACAGAACATATTAATAGATCTATATTAATTAGATAAATATTGTAATTAATAAATTCAATCCATACCTCAAGTCCTACGAAGATTCAGTAAAATAAGGAACAAAGAGGAAATAAATTCAACTTGAGATGCATCATTAAAGCCCATTCCAATTTAAAAACTCTCTATGGATGAAGAATAATCAATTCCACAAAAATAAGTTCCTCTATCAGCCCCTTAAACTCTTACATATAACTCTTTGTCCAAAAGGAAATAAAATGACAAATCCTTAAAGAATTATACTCATAATTTCTCCCTCACATATCATTCATTTTTCTCCATAAAAATATTCATAAAAAGTACAACCAATCTCTCTTCTACCTTTTAGCCATCCTCCCCCTTTCTATTTGCATTTTACACTACATATATATGTTCTTTAATAGCTTCCATACCCATTTAGAGGAAAAGACACCACCCTTTTAAATAAAAAGTAATTCCAAAATCCAAATTGTCGTTATTTATGTAATTAACTACCATTTAATAACTTAGGCATATTAGGGGTAACTTAAGGCTATTTTAGGGGTATATAATGAATAAATGGACCAAAAATGATGTAATTACCCTCTCTGGTGTTTTATAATCCATTTTTGTACTATGCCCATTTTTGAAATGATCTCATATTCTTCCATATGGGTAACACATATTACCTTTTTCTGTTGAATTCATGTTATAACCATCCTTTGTATGTGAGGGAGTTTAATTCTATTTTAAATACTTATGCTTTCTTATTTTACCCCTTTTAATTTGTTTATTTTTATATTCTAATAAATTTATATTTATATCTAAATGTATTAATAAACTAGTACATATAATTTATAACAAACACAAATAATAAAATACACTAACTATGTCACCATGTATATTTATATAGGTATATATGTGCACACCCATATATACTTATATAAATATACCAAAAAAATATTGTAGATAATTTACATGAACATACAAATATCCAAATCATGAACACGTAACTCTAAACACTGGAAATCACCAATCAAACCATCAAAAGAAATGATAAAAACATAAACCTCAGACTAGGTGACAGGATTCCTATTAAATTTATAAGGATATGACGATGCCTATAGGTATCATGGTTTCATCTACTTTTTAACAACAACTAGTTCAAGGATTTTGAGGCACACTCAGACCTATGTAGCAAAGTAGAGTCGATGCATGGTACTTGCACACACCTGCATCACCAACCAACAAGATATAATATGTATAAACACACACACACACACACACACACACACACACACACACACACACACACACACAAATAGTTACAAGAAAGGAAGGAGGAGTGCGACATCATGTAGATCTCCCAAAGAAGTGACTACAACTACCTCCCCTCATCCTGAAGGCATGCCAAGCAACTAGCATACACGCACACACACAAAGAGCACAATGATTTAGCTAGGTTAGCATGAAACGAAATAATCATAATATTATAAATAAAATAGTAATATCATAATAATGAATTTAGAATAGTATACAAATATTATACAAATCAACCATTTACCTAATCTCCTAAAGACATTTTATATAGAACATGGAAATCAATATCTAACATCATAAGAAAGAAGGGATGTATATGACAAGTATAGAAATATTTCTAAACATATAATAAAATAAGTACCTAGTTGATTACCAATTTTAGAGCATATAGGTGACATTATTTTGTGTTAAGAACATTTGGATGTATATATAGTTTCACCTATGCATAAATTTTCAAGTTTTTAAATGGAGTACCATAACTAACCTTATCTTCCAACCTAGTCCAAGTGTATTTATACTATCTTCAAAACTCTACTAATTGTAGGATAGGAGGGGTATTGAAACATTCCTTTTTTTTGTTTGACACACATACATTTCTCTACAAATTTTTTGACATCATTTTACATTTTAGGCTAGTAATAAGACTTCTCCACTTGTTCTAAGGTCTTGTCAAGACCAAAATGTCCTACAAGACTTCCCTGGTGTTTCTTCTTAACTATATTTTCCTCATAGATCTATGAAATGCATAAAAACAACCCTTAAACATTAAATCATTCAACAACAGATTAAGCAACATGGAAATTGTTAGCAAAATTTGAACAACTACTATAAGCATTTGCAAAATCGTTGTCAACTACTAATGAAGGACCGCTCTGATACCACTAAAGAAGTACCGCTCTGATACCACTGATGGAGGTACGCTCTAATACCACTGATGGAGGTATGCTCTGATACCACTTACGAAGGTACACTCTGATACCACTGATGGAGGGCCACACCACCCTACCAACTCACAACCAAGAATGCAACACTCTAGTCCAAATCCAGATCCACACTCTAGTGGAAACCTCTGAGATCTCAACTTGTGCTCGCAAGCCACCAAGCAACCTCCTTGTTTCTAAACCGCAATCACTAGCTCTTCTCACAAACCTAATCCAAGATTCAAGCGTAAACTACCTCATATTTGGCGCTCTGTCTACACACTCACAACTCCACTATAATCCTACTGTAAACTGCCTCACATTCGGCGCTCTGTCCACAGACTCAAGAAAACTCACTCTTCACTTTCTCCTCTTTCTCTTTCACACCTTGAAGCCTTCCAAGCTTTCCAAGCTTCCACTTCTCAAGCTTCTACTCCTCAAGCTTCTCCTTGAGCTTCCACTTCTCAAGCTACTCCTTGAGCTTTCACCTTCTTCTCGAGCTTCTCCTTGAGCTTCCACTTCTTGAGCTACTCCTTGAGCTTGATTAGAAATGCTCATATGCCTTGCTTAAATAGGCACTTACCACCCTATGCATGACTTATCCACAAGCTTCTAGAATTCCTCCACAACCTTCTACAATATCCACAACTTTCTACAATATTCATAACTTTCTAGAATTCTACCCACACACCTCGATAAATGGAATGACAACCATTTATTTTTTTATTTTTTTCTATTATGCCACCCATGCACCTCGAAAATAGAAATCCTCTTTTTCTTTCTTTTCTCCTTTTTCCCCTTTTTATTTTTTTATTATTTCTCCTCTAATTTTCGTCACTTTCTCTCTCCTCCAGATTTTTTTTAAATTTAAATTTTTTTTTTTTTTTCCAATAATTTTTTTTTTTTCAATAATTTTCCATGCAAGATGCTCCTGCATCAACTACATATAAGCCTTTTAGTGCCTCCCTTCCTACACTCTATAACTATTTCTCATGTATGACCAATACTCTATATTTGGTGCAGGGGCACCTAGGTGGGCTAATGAAGACTTAGGGATCCCTTTGATATTTTGGCTTGTAGTTGTGCTAGCCACACCACTAGGTGAATAAAGGGACTCATGTATTCCTAAGAAGCTAAGGTGTTAGGTTAGGCAATCCCAAATAGGTCAAAGTTGCTCATTAGGCCAAACTAGGTGTTTTGGGGCCTAGAAGGGTAGAGTGTTCAAATAGAGGTTCTAAGGTCATATTTAGGTGTTTTAAGTCCTATTTGGGAAATATACAAGGTTTCATGACTTTTGGAGTAAGTTTGAGGACTTAACTCCATAAGATGTAAAAGTTGCTCAATTGTTGTCAATGTTGTCAATGACAACAATGACAACTTTTCTTGCATTTTGAGCAACTTTGTATAGAAGGTGTTATAACTATCTAAAACTATTAGGAACATGTGTGGAAAGCCTATATAAGGCCATTCTCAACCTATTCAAGGGATTAAAGAAGTTTGATATTGGACCATGTGACAAATTTTGAGTAGTAGTTTTATGAATTTGAGTTCTTTTGGGAAAAATATGGATTATATTTGGAACTTTTTGAATTGGAAGTGTTAGAGTAGGTTGATTCAAGGTTTTGTATAGTTTTAGTTGGTCATTTTATAAGATTTTGTGTGCTTAGTCAAATTCTTTTGTTTTCTACTAGTTTGTTGTTCTCAGTCAGGTTGTTTGTGCAAATGGGGTCATAGGGTCACTTCCCACTAGAGATTTTGTACGTGATTTTGAGATTTGGAACATGACTCCATGTAAAAAATTTTATAGTGGAGATAGGGCCATAGAAAGCTAAGGAGGTATATTTGAAGTGATGACCTAGGAAAGTCCTAGTAATTTGGCCAGGGATCATAGAGCAGAGCAAGTGGAATGGGAGTGCTTGAACATTGCTAATACTTCAACTTGAGATTGGATTATGTTAGAAGGTGTTGTGGAGTAACTCCAAACCAAATGGAAATCCTTGGTGGGAATATTAAGGAAGGGAAAATGCTCTTTTCATTAGGCAACACGTAAAACCCTTGAAACCCTTATTTTAAGGCTAAAATTGTGCCCATACAATACAAACAACTTGGGAACCCTAGATCCCCAAAATCCTTAAGGTATCTAAAAAGGGTACATGGAATGGTGGTTTATTTGATTCCTTGTTGAGAAGTTTTACAAGATGATTAGGTTTTTTTGCAGTTGGAGGGCTAGTTCTTGTAGCCCTATTTCAAGCATTTGAATGTATTTTTGCTTAAGAGTTGAACTCGATTAGGATTTCTTGATTGATTTTGTTTGAGGATCTTATGGGGAATCCAAGTAAATTACTAGATGACTATCCACCCACTTAGGGAGTGTAATGATCATTTTGGGGTTATTTGTGTTGAAGGAGAGTTAGCAAGCAAGATTGTTCTACTTGGTTGATGTGTGCCAATTGAAAAGTTTAGGATCTACTTGGTTAGAGTCCTAAAGAGCATAGGGTGAGGAAAAACCCTATTTGGTTAGAAGGTTGACCTAAGGAGACCTTGAGAGAGCTTGGGGAAGGAGCAAGACTGGTTGCCACATCAGAGTGGTATCAAAGCAACTTAAAGATTTGGGGAAAGTGGTATATGTCTGCAACTACTAGAGAATCAATAGGTGACTCTAGTATGGTGAGTAATGCAAAATTGGCCAAAGAAGTGGATGAGAAAAATGAGAAGAATAGGCTCCTTGAAGTAGCCTTGGAAGAGGTAAAGAGAAAATGAGAAGAAGTTGTTGATGCAACTAAAAGGAAGGAAGAGGAACGCAATGAGAAGGGTAAAGAGGTAGCAGAAGAGGATGTTGTAACTGAACCTGACCCTATCTTAAATGAAGAGCCCTTCTTGAAGGATTTTAAGGCCCTAGGGGGGAAAGCTTTGAAAGGTGTGCCACTTTTCAATGGAAAGATGGATATTGATGTAGTAATGGATTGGTTGGATGACATGGAGAACCATTTTGAGTGTGAAGGGGTATTAGAGGCACAAAAGGTCAAAGTGGCTAAGTTAAGACTTAGAGGCTCGGTTTTGGCATGGTGGAAGTATGTACAAGATGAGAGAATCAACACGGGCAAGAATCCTATAGCCAACTAGAATGCCATGGTTACTAAGTTGAAAGAGAACTTCCTACCAAAAGATTTTGAAATCCAACTCCATTAAAGAAGGTAAGGATTGAAGAAAAAAGACTTAGATGTGACCTCTTATACAAAGGAGTTTCAGAGATTGTGTCTTAGATCCAAAAAGAAAAAAGAGAAGCCAATCAAGGTGGCTAGATACTTAGGAAGTTTGAAATAGAACATCCAAGAGGAACTTAGTTTGTGGGCACCTACCACTATTCAAAGGTTTCATTAGCTAGTCTTAAAGGTGGAGGAAAAGAACCAAAAGAAATGAGACTTTAACTTCAAGGATAGAGGTAAGGGTAGAAACCAAAGAGGGCAAAGAGGAGGTTACCAAGGTAGAGGTAGTGAGTAGAGGAACCAAGGTGAGAACAAGCTCACTAAGAAAACTAATGAAGGAACTTCTAGAGGAGGTTATAGAAGAGGAAAAGGGAAACAAGGAGGATCTAATAGGGTTAGAGGATCAGGCATGAGTAACTCATACTTTTCTAGTATGAAGTGTTACAACTATGGTCAATTAGGCCAATTAAATACCCTAACAAACCCTCTTCTTCTAACCAAGACAAGAGGATAGCATATGTCTAAGAAGACAACTGCAGAAAGGACTCTAAAGTAAACCATATAGAATTAGAAAAGGGAGAGAACCTTATGTTTAGAAGTTTGTTGATTAAAAAACCTACTTTTGATGAGCCTAAGCATAGGAGGGCACTATTTAGGGTCAGATGTAAGATCCTCGGGAAGATATGTAAAGTGGTAGTAGACTCTGGATCTATTGACAACATAATATTAAAGGAAGTAGTAGAAAAGCTTAAACTACCTAAGGTACCACACGTGAATCCCTACAAGGTGACTTGGCTCAAAAAAGGATAGATTATATTGGTCAATGTGTAGACTTGGGTGAACTTCTCCATTGCAGGTTATACAAACATATTTTTTTGTGATTTTTAACCATGGATGCTAGCCATTTGTTGTTGGGTAGACCTTGGCAATCTGATAGAGAAGTAGTGTATGATGGGAGGAAAAATTCCATTTCATTTAAAAAGGGAGGTGAGACATTCAAAATCCAATCCTTGTTGGAGGGAGAAGAGCCACAGACCAAGGTACCTAGTGTCTTGTTGTGTAGTGGTAAGGAATTTGTCAAGGACCTCAAAGATGAGGAGAACCAAAGTTATGCAGTAGTATTGAAGTCTAAAGGGGAGGAGAATATAGTTAAAGTACCATTACCAAGGGAGGTACATGTATTGCTTGAGAAATACAAGGATATAGTAAGTCATGGTGCTCCTGCTACACTACCACCTAGAAGGGTCATAAGTCACCAATTTGATTTTGTTGCTGGTGCATCCCTACCTAACAAGGAAGCATACAAGCTTAGTCTAGACCAAAACTTGGAAGTGGCAAGGCAGATGCAATAATTGATGGACCAAGTTCTTATTCAAAAGAGCATAAGCCCATGTGGAGTCCCTGTGGTATTAGCATCCAAGAAAGGAGGAAAATGAACATTGTGTACAGGTTCAAGAGCCATAAATAGGATCACAATCAGGTATAGGTTTCCCATACCTAGGATTGGGACTACCATATTTGGGCTCGAATTGCAATGACATGCCATCACAATTATGATAGTAACCCGTCGCCCAATTGACATCAATCAAAATTGGCTCCTGTTGGATGAACATTAGACTTTTTCTATCGCAAGTTGTAACGACAAGGGTTACCATCACAATTGCAATGGATATAGGTGTCATAAATTGGGCTACCGTTCTGGCAAACCATTCATTTTCACCATAATAATTGTGATGGAAATCTATTAAAGACACCGTCACAATTATGACATCACTGCGACATAATGCTATGGATCCCACGACAAGCTGTTAGAAACCTCTAGCAAAATTGGGATGGGCATGTGGTAAAAATGTTGTGGGATCGACGACTAGCCATCACTATTGTGACATCATGTTGTATTAATAAAAAAAATTGATGACAAACATTGAATAGCTATGATGCAATCATGGGTTAATATCGAGCTTCACTTGGTTTCGAGAGTAGTTTAATATTCTCTACTAATCAGGGCAAACCATGTGAAGGTGGAAGCTAATTTGGCCCCTTCCCTTAACATCTAAATTCCCATTAACATCTAAAATCTTTAAGAAATGATCAATGCAGTACAAAAAAAGGTTCCAAACCTACAAAAGTGACATCATTTTCCCATCTTCTGGTGCATGTCATTTTTCTGAAGCATCCAAAAATAAGATTTTGCCACTCTAAATCAAGAATGCACATGTATCTGCATTCAAATGCATGGACAACAGGCGGAGTTGATAAAAAACAACATGATTACATTTATTTAATAGGTCTATTAAATTTTTAAAATTATAGACCATCATCATGAACAATGTTTCTGATGGTCTATAACTTAAAATACCTAATTAAAGACTTCTAACAAAAATGTAAACCTATTGCATTTTTTAGTTCCACTTGATGTCGTATGCATATGAATTGACATTGCATATTAAACTATGGGATCCTTCTACATTGCTTGAAACTAGGAGATTCACACAGTTAGTTATCATACAATCATAGGTTATTGTTGAGCTTCACTTGGTTTCCAGAATAGTTTAATATTCTCTACTAATTAGGGCCAACCACATAAAGGTGAAAGCTCTTTTGCCCCCCCACCCCTCAACATATAAATTCCCTGTTAACATCTAAAATATTTAAGAAAGGATCAATCTTTAAAGTACCTAGAATTTCCTCATCATCTCTTGCTACTCTCAAGGGAAGTCCATCTTCATTGCTCATGGGCAATTCATCACATAGGTACATCCAGGAATGACCTCACCGCCTCATGCATAAAATGAATCCAATATTAGAAAATTCACCCTAAGAAATAATAATTCAAATGAGATAAACACATGAAAAATGAGAGAGAGAAAGAGGAATCTACTTACTAATAGGCATTTCCATCGCATCTACGACCATGCTACTTGTTGAGTGATTTTTATTATTTTTCTGTTGGGCCAAGATCTCTTTGTTTATATACATACATACATACATACATACATACATACATACATATAGGTATATGTATATACATACATACATTTATGCATACATACATATACATAGATCAAAAAGGCACGTATACACACATACATACATACATACATACATATACAAAGAGATCTTTTTTAAGGTGCTAATTTACTTACCACAAGATCTTCCACAAAAATAATGCAGACCAGGAAAAGTGGGCAGAGTTCACAAGAAATTTTACAAAAACATATCATAGTAGATATTTTTAGAAAAAAATCAAGCCATAACTCAGTCAAATGGGCCTAGTTGTTGATTAGTTGGGTTGATATATACATATATTTAACTGGATTATGGCTTCTACAAGGGAATGAGCCTCATGATTAAGGCATTCACATAGAAGCAAAACTTGCTTCTTCAACTCCTTACACTCAAATCTTCACTGAAGTCATTCTTCTAGCAGTGAGAATAGCTGCCACAAATTCCTGGGAGCCAAGGGACCCTGAACCTATGCTACATTTTCTGAAGACATGGAAGAAGTTACTACCAACTTTAGTAGTTCATAACAATCTAGATCATATAGTGATGCTCAAATTAACAACAACAATAGATACTTGGGATGTAGAGATCACAAGGCCAAGACAACAAATTCCTATAAAACTATCATCATAGGTACAATAAAGCGAATGAGATGCAGACATTAGAAGGGTACGATAACAAGATGCAGAGATAAAAAAAGCATGACAAAATGCAACAATCAAGTTGGCATGAAAATGAAATCCTAGATCTCCACATGATACATACATATTATACATACATATACATACATACATATTATACATACATACATATATACATGTATGTATGCATGTATGTATACAAAGAGATCTTTTTTAAGGTGCTTATTACATCTTAGCACAACAAAAAACTTGATCCAACTGCATACATATTCTAGAATCCAAATAATTAAACAATAAAACTCACTCAACCTGTGCTAAGTGACTTAGCTCAAGATCCTGCACAAAAATAATGTTGATTGTTCCTTTTATTGTACCTAATCTGATGATAAATCTACAGGAATTTGTATTCAACCTAGGTAATCAGCAACTAGACCCATTTAATTGGGTCATGACATGTATATATCTATATTTAACTGGGTTATGTCTTTTGCAAGGGAATGAGCCTCATGACTATGACATCACAGAAGTAGAACTTGTTTCTTCAACTCCTTACAACTCAACTCTTAACTAAAGTTATTCTTCTAGTAGTGAGAATAACTACTACAAATTCTTGTGAGCCAAGGGACCCTGAACCTATGCTACATTTTTTGGAGACATGGGAGAAGTTACTACTGGGTTCAGTACTTCATTACATTCTAGATAATATAGTGATGCCCAAATTAACAACGAAATTAGATACTTGGGATTCTTACAGGGAGAGTGTGCCAATACATGCATGGTTACATCCTTGGCTTCCATTGTTGGGCCAATATATGGAGCCTCTATATGTAGCCATTCCTTTTAAATTGGGGAATGTGCTTCATGCTTGACATTTAAGGGATGCATTTGCATATGCAATTTTTATCACCTTGAAAATCGTATTTGATCCGGCTAGTTGGGAACAAATGATTGTTCATTTTATTGTACCTAATCTGATGACAGTTCTAGAGGAATTTGTAATCAGACCAACTAATCAACAACTAGACCAAATTAACAGCAATAGTAGATACTTGGGATCCTCACAGAGAGAGAGTTCCAATACAATTCAAAACCCGTAGAAATTAAATTAATTTATTTATCTACAATTATTTTAAACCTTTAATAAGATAGGCATAAAATACCCAAGTTTGCTAGATCCAGACATTCAAGTTAAATTTACTGGCAAACATAGAACAAATAATAATAGTCCACTAAGTTTTCCAACATATTCCTACATTGTTAATACCCCGTTTTAGCTAATTTTCCTAAATCTAATTGAAGTCAAATTGGAATTTCATAAACTCATATTTCTTGAGCACATAGAAAACATAGTTATAATTAAGAGGCACAAACAAGTAAATGTATTTCAAACCCCATTGCAAAAGAAAGGAATCATTAAATATAGATAGTCGTTAAAAAGCTGAACAAATTCAAGCTTAACAAAATTAGATATATTCTAGGATTTCTATACATATTTTAGCTAGATTTTCTCATTAGAAATCATGGCATTTGGAAACAAAAATATAGATTTGAAATAAAAGTTTGTATTAGCCAAAACCAAATAAAAATCAATTCAATTTTTCCACGCCGTTGAAAATATCATTTGTTCCTACATTGTCAAAACTTTGTCTCAGCTTATTAGGCAACAAATTATCTAATGGGATTTCTTCCTTGGGGGAAAACTAGATGCATCTTAATAGAGCATTCAAATTGATATTGTCAAAAGTTTTATACTATGTTTAAAATTGGTAGAGAAAGAAGGGAATGAACAGAGTTCCTATTTTTAGCTAGGAAAGCGGTTTTCAATGCTATAGTAAATTAAATGGGCATCAACAATCAAAATGTGGATAAAATATTGACCACCCATTTGACTTAATATACATTGATTGATGTTGTACAAGATCAAAAATATCTAAACTTTCTTAGTTTATCTTTATGTACTTTATATTTGAGCTCTTATAATCTTAATTTTGATAAGGTAGTTGTTTATAATTTGGATAATCTTTTCTCCTTCAAATAGTTGATGCTTTTTGTCAACTTGCTATGCACATTCATAATGAAATATGCTGATTAATCTTTGATCTGTGGCATTCTGGGGGTAATAAATATCAATTCTGGAATCTCTTTGGTCACAATGTCATTTACACTTCTAGAAGATTTCATAAAGCACTTGGGTCAAGAAATATTACATGCAGGAATTGTTTATGTAGTATACTTGCATTTTTAATAATTAAAAAAATCAAAATAGAATTATAATCTATGTTTTTATAATTATTATCAAATAAAGAAATGGGTCTTATCATAAGACACAAGTCTTACAACCTACCTGATTAGTTTGAAATTTTGTTCTCACCAAAAATCATAAAATCTAAGAACACCTGTGCCAAAAAGAACATAAAAAGATGATTATCGTGCACAATCATTTTTTTAGCTCTTTTGGCACAATCTTACAATTTTTTTGGCTCAATACTGGTTAGCATGTGTTTTGAAAATTTATTCTTGGACTGTGAGTCAGGAAAAAGAGAAATATCAAACTTAAAAAAGATGTACATAAATGCAATTAATTTTTAAACTTCAATTTTATAAACTTACAAAGAGAACCATAGAATTATAAGAAACTATTTTCGTTTGTACTCTTTGAAAATTATAGTTACAAGTGATAAAGTTATATACCTTTGATTGAGATAGCCCAAATAATGGAAATGAAGTATTGCCAAAGTTGCAAGCTCAACTACCCCCCCACATGTTGATGGCACTGTTAAGTAGAGATTAGTTACATACATACATACATGGTTAAGTGCTACCTAACTATGTCCAAGGTGTCCACAAATTGGAGGCATACTCTGCCTACCAGGCTCACTCTAATGAATATGTAGTTCTGGTTTCTACTTGTTTTGATGTAGCTATATTCCTATAACCACTGGTGAGATTTACTCACCTAATACAAATCTTCGCCATCATACACCCACTCGGGTGAATGAGGCAATTTTCTATAATTCAAATACTGTAATACCCTGGTGCAACCTTTGTGTTGTAGTTTACTGTTAATGTAAGGTTAACCTATATACGTCCTAACTCACTCCTTATATAGTTATGTTTAAAAGCTTGTAACAATACTTGTGGCCATGCTACATGTTGAGTAAGTTTTATTGTGTTTCTGTTGTGCCACATCTCTCTATTTATATACATACATACATACATATAAATACACATATATGTACACACACACACACACACACACACACACACACACACACACACAGATACAGATATCATAAGGTCACACCATGCTACTTGTTGAGTGAGCTTTATTGTTTTTCTATTGTGCCAAGATCTCTCTGTTTACACACACACACACACACACATACAAAGATCACAAGGGCATGCCAATGAGATGTAGAGATCACAAGGGAACGATAATGAAATGCAAAAATCACAAGGGTATGCTAATGAAATCCTAGATCTCCACTGATCTCCACAATATGTAAGATCTCTCTCTCTATACACACACACACACACACACACACACACACACACACACACACACACACAACTGCATATGCAATTTTATCACCTTGGCAAACTGTGTTTGATCTTGCTAGCTGGGAACAATTGATTGTTTGTTTTATTATACCTAATTTAATGATAGTTCTATAGGAATTTTTAATCAACCCAATAATCAACAACTAGACCAATTTAACTAGGTTATGGCTTATTTCTTTCTAAATATATATGCAATGATATGTTCTTCTAAAATTTCTTACCCATTTTTCCTAGTCTACATTATTTTGTGGAGGAGCTTGAGCTAAGTCAGTTAGCACGGGTTGAGTGAGTTTTATATTTTTATTATTTGGATTCTAGAATATGGGCTTTGTTTTCTCATTGGCTTTATTCATGTCCTGATTTTGATGAAGTAACAAAGTGTTTTTTAAGGTGGAAAGGGCTATTTAATGAAGAGGAAACTTGAAAACTTAAATGTTGAAATGCTAAAATGAAAGCTATCAAGGATCAAACACCTATGGAAGAGTTACAAAACAATATGAAGTTGATTTTACATATAAACAAGAAAAAGAAAACATGACATAAATCATTCCCCATTTGTTTTGATTGTGGAGTGTTGCGTGCGAAAGAGGGTGAAGAGCTCCAAACAAGGGTGGAGAGTCCTAACATTGGTGGAGATTTTATTGCCATGCCCTTTTGATCACTATATTTTGTTGTTGTGCTCTTATGATCTCCGTCTTTCCTTGTCATGCCCTTGGTGGAGATCAATCTAGGATTTTGTTGTCATGTCATTGTGATCTTTGTATTTCGTTGTCATTCCCTTGTGATCTTCGTGCCCTTGCTCTGCAATTTCTTTTCCATGTCATGCACTTGTGATCTTTGTACCCTTTACAACACTACAACATTTGGGGTCAAATTATGAAAACAATTTACAATGACAATGTAATTTGTGGTGTTTGGGCCTAAATGTAGTAGTGCCTACTCTGTGATTTTCTTCAAGGGAAGAAGAGGTACCTATGTAAATGTTCTTTTCTTTTCCTTCTAAACATGTATCTCTTTATAATTCCACTAGTAGGTGATTAGAGAAGCTTCTCTTTATGCATATGTATGTATATATATACATATACATATGTATATATATGTATAAACATACATATATAGAGATAAGAAAGGCACAATAACGAGATGTAGAGATACATACATACATACATACATATATGTTGAAAATATAAGAGGAGTAATTAAGAAGGGAGGGGTGAATTAGTTACCACTAAAATAAATCCCATATCCCTTAGATGTCAATACAAATTAAAACTCTAATTAAACTATATTTTTCTATAACTTGGGAAACACACATGCACTTAGTTAACACTAGCAAATAATGTAACTCAACAAGCACTGAGAATCAACTATACCTAAATATACTAACCTTAATATGATTAACTGTGATTAACCTTATATTTAACTTAGTTGCATACACATAAAATAAATAACATGAACACAAGTGACACCAAGATTTAAAGTGGAAACCTAATTTGTGGAAACCACCAATTGCGACTAGTTATTGTTTTCACTCTTTTGAATTGAGTCCTGTTAGGAGCCAACCCTGTTAAAGGTTACAAAACACACTATTAGGTGTGACCTTGTTAGAGGATTCAATCACCTTGTTAGAGGTCTTCAAGACACTTCAAATAGAAATGCCACCTTGTTAGAGGATTTACAACTAGTTGTTAAGCCAACTCTATTAAGAGATTTAGATCATTGCTACAATGTTTAGAAAGTAATAATGAGATGACCCGATTTCTGATGCAACTGAATTGCTGATTATAGATCTCAATTCCTGCTTGTATACTTGATCCTTCCTAATCAAATTGTCTTTGCAACTGCACAAGGATATTTTGCTTATCCTTCAAATTTGTTTCCTCTTGGTACCTTCAAATCTTCTATTTTACTGCACATATTCAATCCTCATCTTGACCTTACATTTATAGCTTACACATTGTTAAGTTGGCTTGAATACAACTTAGAATACTTAATATTCATCTCCTTAGTTGGCTAGAACCAACAAATGATTGAATTGAACTCAATATGTCAAAACAAGAAAATCTTTCATTAGCCGACCCTACTTAGTAGACACTAACCAAAAAAGATTTTCCTTTGTTACCCAAGTTAGCTTAGTTAACACTGGTTTTCATGCCAACTTACTTTGTCTCTTGAGGGAACTCGCTAGACACTACTTTCTATGAATTCTCTTTGGCAATCGAGTGAACATAGTTAGCACTCGTTATCTTCCAACTTTCCTTTGTCTCTCGAGTAAACTTGATGGACATTGACTTCTGAACTTGGCATACATAGGAATGCTTGGTAGACATAGGGAACTATCTTCATTGCCTGAGTGAGCTCAATAGACACTGATTGGTGAATGTATGCCATTTTGTGTAACATCAAAGCTAATCCATAATTAACCAATTATTTTCAACAATCTCCCTCTTTGGCATTGATGACAATACTACATGTGATAATACATTAAAATTTTAGATCAAGAATAAAGTAAGTTACTATTTACGAGAACTTACTATTTTTAGTAAGTTTGTCATACAAGCTTGGAATGTTCTCATTTTCTATAAGAATGTTCATTATAGGGTTGTAAGCCTACCATAAAATTTTCATTGCTCAAGCATTAGTATAAGAGAAGTTATTGCAGATTTTAGGTGGAAAAATTTGTAGAAAAATCTCCAGGCTCACCGTTGGAGGGCTTGGAGTGCCCGGATGAGGTTCAAAAACTTGATGGAAGGGTGCTAGTGCAATTTTGAGTTTGTAGATTAGGAGCTGACATTTCTAAAAAGTGGTAATAATAGCCAATTGGAACAACACTTTGTGAGTTATGGCCTTCGAAAGTTGGGCTACCAAAATTTATAAAATAATTTGTTAAAGATGTATTTGGCAAACTCTATGTATATTTTTAGGGTCTGTTGGCCCTAGGTCTTAAGTTTGAGCATCTAGAACCTTCTCGAGTGACATAAAACTGTCTATTTAAGAAAGACTCGAACATTGTATAGGACAGATTTAGGTGATAGTTCATAGCACTATCTTGCAGATTACCATAATGAAGGTGCCCATTTGGGTTAGCATATTGTAATTGAGAATTTTGTAATTCCACATTTGTGGCGATAATAAGAAGTCCATATTTTTTCTCACATTTGCTATTATTTCTTTGTTTCTATTATGATTTTATGGTATTAAGGGGAGTCCCCTACATCAAGTGGTATCAGAGCTAAAGTTCTTGAGTGTGTGGACAAATCACTGATTGTGAGGCAGTTTGCACTAGGATCGTGGTTTGGGCTGAGCATGTAGACAAATCATCGATTGTGAGGCAGTTTGCACTAGGGTTTCAACGGAAGTGTGAAAATGTCTCCACGAAGAGAGCATGGCAAAAGAGCTAAAGGTGTTACACTTGAGGGTTTTTGAGCCCTCCAAAGGAAAATGCAAGCGTTGGAAGAACAAATGTGAAGAGGAATAAATCTTCTTATAACAGATGAAAGCGAGGATGAGGAGGAAGTAGAAGAAAATGCCAAAGTAGAGGTAGTTCTAAATCCAAAGGAAGAGAGACTTTTTAAGGCCATCTCCAAGATTGGAAAAAAAGATCTAAGTTTGAGGTTCCCACATTTTTAGGAAATCTTAACCTAGAAGAGCTGATCGATTGGATCAATGAACTAGAGGAGTACTTTGAGTATGAAGATATTGAGGATCCTGATAGGGTCAAGTTTGCAAAGGAAAAACTAAAGGGACATGCAAAGATTTGGTGGCAAGAGGTTCAATTGGAGCGAAATAGAAAGGGAAAGGATAAAATCACCAAATGGGATCAGATGATAGCTAAAATGATGTGACAATTCATTCTTATCAATTATGAGCTTGATCTATTAAAGAAGATATAAGGAATGGAGCAAGCGAGAAAATTTGTTCAAGAGTATATTGAAGAGTTCTACTGATGTTCTCATTAGAATTAACCATGTAGAAGTTGATAAGGAGAAAGTTGTTCGTTATCTTAATGGGTTAAGGCCAAGCATTTAGGATGAGCTAAGTTTGGTTTGAATGAGCAGTATTGAGGATGCATACGAATTTGCCCTAAGAGTTGAGGAGAAACTGAGCAAGAAGTTTGATAATAAGAATAGTGGAAGAGGTTGTGGTGGAAGATCTGGTGGACGATCTTATGGAGGCCGTAATGATGATCACAAGAACATGGATGAGGCTGGAAGTGGCAACCAGAACCAAAGGGGAAATAATTCCAATCATTTCCATGATCATAACAATAGAGATAAGAGAGGAAGAGGTAGAGGACAAGGATCTGGAAGAGGAGGCTTTCGTGGAAAATGTTTTCTCTATAGAGAAGAAGGGCATAAAGCATTTAAATGTACCCAGTACCAAGGAAGGAAAGATCAAAGAATAGAAGGTCAAGCAAAAGTTGCACATGTTGATGAAGATGCCAAATCCTCACATTCTGAAGATGCTAAAAGAGGAGAAGTCGTAGTTAATAGAAGAGTCCTACTGAGTGGTGAGAATGAACCTGATCAAAGAAGAAGTTTGTTTTGCACAAGGTGCAGATGTGAAGATAAGTGTTGTGATGTTATCATTGATGGTGGAAGTACTGACAATCTAGTGTTAGAAATGATAGTCACCAAGTTGAAGCTGAAGAGGCAGACACACCTATGTCCATACCATATTGCTTGGGTGCAAGATGACCATAAGGTTATGGTCAATGAGCAATGCTCAGTGAAGTTCAAGAATGGGAGCTACCAGGATGAGGTACTATGTGATATCGTACCTATGGACATATGTCATATGTTGTTTGGTAGGCCATGGAAATTTGATAGGCATGGTGTACATGATGGGTGAGCAAATAGCTACACTCTAACTAAGGATGGAGTGAAACATAAGTTGAAGCCATTGAAGGATAAAGAAGAAAAGGTATGTAGTGCTACTAAAATATGTTTTGTTGATGGAAAAGAGTTTATTAAAGGTATGAAACATGAGCATATGTGTTTTTCTATAATTCCTAAAGATAGTAAAGAAGAAGTAGAGGAGGTACCTGCAAAAGTTGTAGATATGTTGGAAGAGTTTTCTGATATTGTATTAGACAATGTACTTGATGGATTGCCCCCAATGAGGAAGATCAATTATTAGATGGATTTAGTTCTAGAAGCCAATTTTTCAAACAAGGTAGCACATAGAATGACACCAATAGAAAGTGAAGAGTTGAATAGGAAAGTTTATGAGTTGTTGCAGAAGGGGTTGATTTGAGAGAGTCTGAGTCCATGTGTTGTACCAACAGTGTTAGCACCAAATAAGAATTGAGAATGGAGGATGTGCACAAATTCTTGTGCTATCAACAAGATCACCATCAAGTATAGATTTTTTTTGCTGAGGATGGATGATATTATCGACTGTTTGAGTGGAGCTTAGTATTTCACAAAGATAGATCTAAAGAGTGGGTACCATCAGATTTGTATCATAGAAGGTGATGAGTGAAAGACTACTTTCAATACAAGGGAAGGACTGTATGAGTGGTTAGTCATGCCTTTTGGGCTAACCAATACACGAAGCACTTTCATGAGGCCCGTGAATGAGGTACTAAAGGAGTTTTTAGGTAAGTTTTTCATTGTTTACCTAAATGATATATTGATCTTTAGTAAGGCATTGGAGGAGCATTTGATTCATATTTGCAAGATGTTTGAAAAGTTGAGGGAAAAAAAGTTGGTGATAAACCTGAAGAAGAGCAGTTTTGTAAAAGAGTTGGTGTACTTGGGATTTGTAGTCTTAGGAGAAGGTCTAAAAATGGACCTAGATAAAGGGAAGGCTATTCTTGAATGGCCTACTCCAAGGAGTGTGACAAAGGTAAGATCTTTTCATGAATTGGCTACATTTTACAAAAAGTTCATAAGAAGTTTTAGCAGTATTTGTGGACCCTTGACTAAAACAATGAGAGGAGATAGGAAAGAGTTTAAGTGGACTATAGGAGTAGATAAGAGTTTCAATCTGTTGAAACAAAAAGTTACTGAGCAACCTGTTTTAGCACTTCCTGATTTTAACAAGGTGTTTCAAGTAGACTGTGATAGTAGTGATATTACAATAGGCACTATTTTGAGCTAGGAAGGTAGACCAATTGCTTATTTTAGTGAGAAGTTGAATAATGCAAAAAGAAAATATTCTATTTATGATCAGGAATTTTACGCTATAGTTCAAGCATTGAAGAAGTGGAGACACTATCTTCTTCCCAAGGAGTTTTTTTTGTATATTGATAATCAAGCTTTGCAATATTTGATTAGACAAAAAAAATTGAACCAAAGGCATCTAAAGTGGGTTGAGTTTTTGTAGAGTTATACATTTTTTTTGAAGCACAAAAGTGGGAAGTCTAACAAAGTTGCAGATGCTCTTAGTAGAAGACAACTTTTGTTGACAAAAATGCAGATAGAGATGGTTGGGTTTAAGGAACTTAGTACATTGTATCCAGATGATCCTAATTTTGGTGAAGCATGGAAGGCTTGTAAAAAACCTATTGCACTTCACAAGACAAAGTGGTTGGATTTTATGATCCAAGATAATACGTTGTTCAAAGGAAGCCAATTATGCATTCCAAGAAGTTCAATGAGAGAGAACCTCATCAAGGAGAAGCATAGGGGAGGATTGGCTAGACATTTTGGTAGAGATTAAACTATAGCTTTGGTTGCTGAAAATTATTACTAGCCACAGTTACAACAAGATGTGATGAAGTTTGTATGAAGTTGTCAAGTATGTCAGATTGTGAAAG
This sequence comes from Cupressus sempervirens, assembly GCA_028749045.1. Classification (NCBI taxonomy): domain Eukaryota; kingdom Viridiplantae; phylum Streptophyta; class Pinopsida; order Cupressales; family Cupressaceae; genus Cupressus; species Cupressus sempervirens. The sequence continues at coordinate 560,463,302 of CM053785.1, read as the reverse complement.
GAGTGAAGTAGAATATAGGGTTGTATCAACCATTACTTGTACCAGAGAAGACATGGGAGGATGTCAGCATGGATTTTGTTCTTGGATTATCGAGGACATAGTGCAAGCATGACTCTATTTTTGTGGTGGTTGACAAATTTTCAAAGATGGCACATTTTATTCCTTGCAAGAAAACTAGTGATGTTCATTTAGTAGAGTTATTTTTGAAAGAAGTTGTGAGATTACATGGTCTACCAAAGAGTATAGTTTCAGATTGAGATACCAAATTTGTTGGGTATTTCTAGCGTATATTATGGAAGAAGTTGAAGACAAATTTGAACTTCAGTTCATCACATCATCTACAGATTGATGGATAGACAAAAGCTATGAATCATAGTTTGGGAAACTTGTTGAGATGCTTGGTTGGAGATAAACCAAAATGATGGGATATGATTTTACCATAGGTGAAATTTGCATATAATAAATTTTTCAATAGGAGTACTAGTAAATCACCATTCTAGATTGTATATGGGAGTAGTCCCATAAATGTTTCTGAATTGAGAAAGTTGGATAAGGGAGAAATAAGTAGTGTTGAAGCAAAAGATTTTGTTGAACATTTGAAGAACATCCATACATCATAAAGATGAATATACAGTATAAGGCTAAGGTAGATGTAAAAATAAGATATAAGGAATTTTGGATTGGAGATGAAGTCATGGTTCCTTTGAGAAAGGAGCATTTTTCAGTGTGTACATATAATAAGTTGAAGATGAAGAAGTTTGGACCATGCAAGATAGTGAAAAGGCATGATTCTGATAAATGCATATGAAGTGGACTTGCCTGTTGAATTGAATATTTCACCAGTATTTAATATTTCAAATTTGATAAAGTATTATGAAGGAGGTGATGGAGATGAAGTTTTAGAACTGTAGTGGAGCATTCTAGCAACTAGTTTGGCTATAAAGGAGATTGAGGAGATACTATATAGTCATGTTTGAAAAAGTATCAGAAATAAGACTTCTGAGGAATATCTAGTCAAATGGAAAGGGAGACCAATTGAGGATTCATTATGGCTAGCAAAGGAGGAGGTTAACGATCTTGGGTTTCCTCTGAACACTTGAGACGTGACATGGTCACTTCTCAAATTACCCTGGGTGTTTGATGCAGGAGTACCCTAGGTGCAAGGGCAATCTTGCATCACCCAAAAATATTTTATTTTCAGTATTTTCTATTTTAATAAGGACTAGTAGATAGGGTGGTTACTATTTATGGGAAATTATTATTTTTAGTAAGTTTTTCATATGAGCTCGAAATGTTCTCATTTTCTACAGGAAGGTTCATTATAGAGTTTTAAGCCTACCATAAAAATTTCATTGCTCAAGCACTAGTATCAGAGAAGTTATTGTGGATTTTTGGTGGAAAATTTTGTAGAAAAATCTTTAGGCTCACTATTGGAGGCCTTAGAGTGCCCACATGAGGTCTGAAAACTCAACAAAAGGGCGCTAGCATGGTTCTGAGTTTGTAAATCAAGAGCTAACATTTCCAAAAAGTGGTTATAATAGGCAATCAGAGGAACAGTTTGTGAGTTATGGCCTTTGGAAATTGGGAATCTTCAGACTCACTGTTGGAGGCCTTAGAGTGCCCGCATGAGGTCCAAAAACTCAACAAAAGGGCACTAGCATGGTTCTGAGTATGTAAATCAAGAGCTAACATTTCCAAAAAGTGGTTATAATAGGCAATCAGAGCAACAATTTGTGAGTTATGGCCTTTGGAAGTTGGGCTACCAAATTTTTTAAAATAATTTGTCAAAGATGTATTTGGTTGACTCTATTTATATTGTTAGAGTTTTTCAGCCCTAGGTATTAAGTTTCAGCGTCTAGAATCTTCCCAGGCGGCATAAAACTGTCTATTTAAGAAAGGCTCAAACATTGTCTAGGACAACTCTGGGTGATAGTTTGCAGCACTATCTTGTAGATTACTATAATGAAGGCACACATTTGGGTTAGCATATTGTAATTGAGAATTCTATAATTCTGCATTTGTGGTGATAATAAGAAGTCCATATTTTGTTCTTGCGTTTGCTATTGTTTCTTTATTTTTGTTATGAGTTTTTGGTATTAAGGGGAGTCCCCTGCATCACTCCTTCTATCAGTGTGAATTCCCTCTACCTTTAGTTTCTCCCTTTGTTAGGAAAACTTTGTCTTCAACATCTTCTTCTAATAGCAAACTCTCCCTCTTTGATATCAGACCAAGTTCATCTTCTTTGTCAGACATCTTCAAACAAAATTTTTTGTGAAATGTATACTCTCCCTCTTTATAAATTTTTTTTTTATATGACAACAAACTCTCTATCTTTGACATCTCATGCCAATGACAATATTTAGAGAATATCAGTGTACCTTACGTATTGATTCATATGCAATGTGCCCTTTTCAATACTACATCAACTGACTGATCGTCATCATGCTTTGGTTGATGCATCACTAAACTTCACTTAGTGAGCTTCAGATAGGGGAATGACCCCTAAGTTACCTCATAGATACAAAAATACATCCTTAGGTAATGGCTTGGTGAATGTCTGCAAGCTATTCTTTGGTATTCACATATTCCAACCTTACTTCCTTGTCTTGTAGTAATTCTCTTAGAAAATGATATTTTATAATAATGTGCTTGGTTTTGGTATGCATCATTGGATTCTTTGATATGTTGATTGCATTAGTATTATCGCAGAAGATAACCACTGGATCTTTGATTTCTATCTTCATACCCTCCACTAGTTGTTTGAACCAAACAATATTAGAACAATTAACTATTGCTTTCACATATTCTGCCTCTACTGTGGATTGAGAAATACAATTCTTCCTTTTACCAAGAAAGAATGCCCCACCACTGGTGCTCTCTTTATCATCAATGCTTCCTACCCAATTAGCATCAGTGAAGGCTTGTAACTCTAAGTTTCCTCCTTTCTTGTACCATAAGCCATAATCTTTAGTATCCTTTAGATACCTCATGATTATCTTGATTGCCATCATATAATTTTCTTTAGGATTTGCTAAGAATCTTTCCACCATACCAACTACAAGAGAAATATTAGGCCTAGTATGTACAACACATTATAAGTTGCTAATCATTGATCTATATGTGGTTTGATCTACCTCATTGGAATCATCATGTTTGGAAAGCTTATGTCCAATAGACATAGGTGTTCCAACTAGTCTTGAATCTCCATTCCACATTTATTATCTCCTTGATATATTTAGATTGAGTAATGTAGATACCATCTTTCTTGCATTAAATCTACAATTCAACAAAGAATTATATCTCTTCAAACATGGAAATCTCAAATTCTATACTCATCTCTTCTAAAAATGCTTTTCACAAGTCATCATTTTTAGTAAACAATGTGTCATCCACAAAGATTTCTGCCAATATAACTTTCTTGTTTGGTCCTTCTTTGATATATAGACTACTGTTATCATTTTTTCTTTGAAAACCAATCTTTATCAAGTAGTTACAAAGTCTTTCATACCACACTCTAGGAGGTTGGTTGAGACCATGCAATGCTTTGTGGAATTTGCAAACCATATCATTTTTTCTAGGATCTACAAAATCTTCTCATTGTTCTATGTAAACTTCTTCTTCAAGAAATTCAAGAATGAAGATTTTACATTCATTTGATATACTTTGAAACCTTTATGTGCTACATATGCTAGTAAAGTCCTAACACCTTCTAATCTTGCAATAGGAGGAAAAGTTTCACCATATTCAATACCTTCTTCTTGAGAATAAATAACCTTTACAAACTAACCTTACTTTATTTCTTGAAACTTCTCCATCTTCATTCAACTTATTTCTGAAAACCCACTTTTTGCCAATCAAATTCTTATCCTTGGGTCTAGGAACAAGAGTCTAGGTCTTATCCCTTTCTATCTATTCTATTTCTTCATTCATAGCTTTAATCCAACTTTCATTATCTAAAACATCTTTAATATTTCCAGGTTCAAATTCAATAAGAAAACATGTACCTTTCAATTTGTTTCTTTTCATTGTTCCATCTAACTTGTCTCCAATGATCTGATTAGATGCATGGTGCCTTTTGACATGTCTTGCTAATACATGTACTTTGGATTAGGAATTTGTTTCACTAATCTCTCCATGATCTTCTGTATTTTCCAATTTGACAATTTTTGCATAGATCCATATCAGGTTTTCTCAAGCTAGGAACACCTCCTACTCTTTTGTTTTTGTTAATCTTGACCAAATTGTCAAATTTAACATGACACAACTTTTATGCCATAACCATCTTTCTTCTACTTGAGCAATACAACATGAACTTTCACTAAGATCTAGGTAGAAAAGATTACCTTTAGTTTGTTTGCTAGACCCAACCAGATTTCCTTTTCCATCCAGTAGTTTGGCCTTCCCATTCATGAATTCTACCTTGAATCCAATGTTATTCAACTATGCCACACTCAGTAGATTATGATTTAGTCCTTCCATCCAATAGGCATTGTCACATTTGCATTCATTGGTTAGTGAAATACAACATTTTCTTTTTATGCAACAAGGTTTATTATTTTCAAATCTAACACTTCCACCATTATAGTGTTCCATATTATCAAACTTTAATTTGTCACCAATCATATGATGAGAGCAACCACTATCAATAGTCCATGTATCGTTCTTACTAACATGAGAAATAAGTGCCATTTTATCTGACTCATCATCTGATTCATCTTTTATAGCTATGCATACCATTTCATCATCTTTACTATCTAAATCTTTAGCCATAAAACAAGATTTTTTACCTTTTTCATTGTAATCCTTGTAGCTCTTGAGTTCCTTCTTTCCTTTGAACTTACTATTTTTCTTTTGATCTTTGCCTTTTTTGTTGGGATATCTTGCAGCAATGTGACCAACCTCTTCACATGAAAAATAGATTAGAGGAATCTTACCTTTGTACTTTCCTCTGCCTTTGGAATATTTCCTTGCAAGTAGGGCTTCAATAACTTCAAGATCACTATCTAAACTTTATTCCTCTTCTTCACTTTTTCATTGTTTGGCTTTTAATTTTCTACCCTTTTTCTTGAGTGAAAGCTTGGCTTCAAATGCTAACTCAATACCTTTGAAAGTAGGGACATTGTTATCATAGTTATCCAACTCAAAAGCTATCAATCTTCCCATTAGAGCATCTAGATTTATCTTATTATTTAGATCACATCTCATCTCTTGAATAGAAGACACTCTAATTTCATAGATAGGAAGAAGGGTTCTAAGTACCTTGCTTACAATTATTTTGTCATCAATGTCTCCTCTACATGCTTTGATTACACTCACACTTGCTTTAATTCACTCAACATATTTTGCAATATTTTCATTGTCTTTCATCTTCATTAGATCCAATTGGCCTCTAAGAACTTTTACTTTGGCTCTCCTTACATTGTCATCACCTCTATAGATATCTTTCAGTTTGGTCCACATTTCATGAGCAATAGTGCAACTTTTGACCTCATCAAATTTAACATAACTAAGAGCAGAATCAATGTCAATCATCATGATGTTATGCTTTTTCTTTTCAGTAATCTCTTCAAATACCAATGTTCTAGTAGGAGCCTTGTATTGATTATTTAGATATTTACAACCTAAATCACTGATAGTTGGCAAGTATAACCTCATAAATTCTTCCCATGCTACAAAGTTGTCTCTGTTCAACTTGGGAATCTCTCTTCTGTAAGACATCCTGATCTATAGCTTAGGTCCTTGAAACCTTCTCTATAAGCATTAAATGCTTTGATATCGATTGTTGAAAATATAAGAGGAGTAACTGAGAGGGGAGGGGTGAATCAGTTACCATAAAAATAAATCCTAGATCCCTTAGATGTCAATACAAATCAAAACTTTGATTAAATTGTATTATGTTGTAACTCAACAAATACACATGCACTCAGTTAACAATAGCAAATACTGTAACTCAACAAGCATAGAGAATCAACTGTAACTAAATATACTGATCTTAATATGATTAATTGAGATTAACCTTATATTTAACTTAGTTGCATACACATAAAAGAAATAGCATGAACACAAGTGACACTGAGATTTAACATGGAAACCAAATTTGGGAAAAACCACCAATTGTAACTAGTTACTATTTTCACTCTTTTGAAATGAGTCTTGTTAGGAGCCAACCCTATTATAGGTTAAAAAACACACTGTTAGATGTGACCCTGTTAGAGGATTTAATCAACCTATTAGGAGTGGCCTTGTTAGAGGTCTTCAAGACACTTAAAATAAAAATGCCACCTTGTTAGAGGATTTACAACTAGCTATTAAGCCAACTCTATTAAGAGATTTAGATCATAGCTACAATGGTTAGAAAGTAACAATGAGATGACTTGATTTCTGATGCAACTAGATTTTTTATTACAGATCTCAATTCTAGATTATATACTTGGTCCTTCTTGATCGAATGTATCTTTGCATCTCCACAAGGATATTCTACTTATCCTTCAAATTCGCTTCCTCTTGGCATCTTCAAATCTTCTATTTTCTTGCACATATTCAATCCTCAACTTGACCTTATATTTATATCTTACACATTGTCAAGTCGGCTTGAGTACAACTTAGAATACTTAATATTCATCTCCTCAGTCGGCTAGAACCAACAAACAAGTCAACTCAATATGAAAAAATAAGAAAATCCTTCGTTAGCCGACCCTTCTCAGTAGACACTAACCAAATTTTTTCTCCTTCGTTAACTAAGTGAGCTTGGTTAACATTGGTTCTCATGCCAACTTGCTTGTCTCTCGAGTGAACTCAGTAGACACTACCTTTTGCAAATTCTCTTTGGCAACCGAGTGAACTTGGTTAACACTCATGATCTTCCAACTTTCTTTTGTCTCTCGAGTGAACTCAGTAGACATTTCCTTTTGAACTTAAAATACGTAGGAATGCTTGGAGAACATAGGGAGTTATCTTCATTGCCCAAGTGAACTTGACAGACACTAACTAGTGAATGGATGAAATTTTTTGTAACATCAAAGATAATACACAATTAACCAATTATTTTCAACAACACACACACACACACACACATTTGCATATGTAATTTTATCACCTTGAAAAAATGTATTTGATCTTTATACAATCACCAAGAGATAATATAATTTGTAAGTACAAATTTTTGCATACTTACTTTGGTATGAATAGTTTTGATTGAATTTGTTTGAGGAGAGTGTCTCTACTTATGATGATAATGGCTTCATGTATTGGGTCTTTAGAGGAGAGAGACTTACAAAAGATTAGATGTTGTTTATGGATATGGGATGATTCGTTTGTATGAATGGCAATTAGACAAGTTGCAAAAATTAGGGTGTTAGTTGTAAGTAGTTTCATTAATTAGATAAGGGAATTAGCTTTGAAAGAGAGATGATCAAAATTGGCATGTCCATCCTTATGATAGATGTCTCTATCTCATAATATAAAATTACCTCAAATGACAAGAAAAAAATTATTAGATATATGGAAAATTAGAAGAACATTCACCTATAATATTTTTGAAGGACACAAATATAATTTGGTGGAAAAATCCATGAGCTATGTGGCTCCACATTGTGGCTATTCCACTGTCCAGTAGTAGAAACTCTTCATGTTAAATATGAAGATCTTGAAATTAAAAAAGATAACTATCAGACATCTATATTTGTGTTTTAGTGATAACAAATATATAGTCTAATTTCAAGAAAAATAATAGTCTTAAATGTATATGATTAAATAAAATAAATAATTATAGTATTACTAATTATGTTAAACAAAATGTTCAATAAAACAAGTATGAAGTAACATAAATGGATCATTTGCTTGATCATATTATGACTTAATGTGATTGCATTTGATCATTATCTGGACAATATTATGAACAAGATCTTTACTCAATCACCAAGAGATAATATAATCAGTAAGTACATAGTTTTGCATACTTAGTTTGGTATGAATAAATTTAATTGAATGCAAGGATAATTGCTTGTGTGAATTTAAGACATGAACGATTACTTTAATTTAGTGCAAGTACTATGCAAGTGTATATTTATGCATGTAAAGTAGTTCACATAGTGAACGGATTTACATACATACATGCACATATGCATACAATCATCATAATCAATTATCCTTGAATTTGACCAAAGTTATTATATATGAATAAGAGATACATGTTTAGAAAGAAAATAAAAGAACATTTACATAGGTACCTCTTCTCCCCTTAAATAAAATTACAGAGCAAGGGAACGTAGATCACATGGGAATGACAACAAAATCCTAAATCTCCACTAATCTCCACCAACGTTCAAAGCTCTCCACCCTCGTTTAGAGCTTTCCACCCTCTTTCATGCGCAACTCTCCACAATCAATGAAAACAAATGGGGAATGATTAATATTGTGTTTTCTTTTCTTTTCTTTTTTGTTTATAATCTATAATCCACAATCCACAAGATCTCTATGTATACATACATACATACATACATATACATACATACATATATACATATATACATGAAAAAAATAATGTACTTTCTAAGAGTTTACAATTGTTCAACAAAATAAATGTTTTACAAGAAAAAGCATTTGAAGAACTACTAGCTCAGAGGCAAGAACATGGTGTTGAAACAATACAAAAAGTGCTTGACATGAGAGGTCCACAAGTGAGGGTGTTGACAAATCTTGAAAACTTGAATGTTGAAATGAAAGATATTGATGATCAAACACCTATGCCAGAGATACAACACATCGTGAAGTTGATTTTAGATAAGGTAGAGGCAAATATTCAAAATTTTGATAATCAAAATTTAAGGCATGAAAGAAAAGGAGGAGTGGCCTTAGAAAGAGAATGAAAAGGTGCTACCTTAGAAAGCGACGACATGACATAAACAACAGCTAGACAACATAGAGGATATCATGGGAGCCACTAGATGAATCTAGGAAAGTGTTGTAGTAGGTGCAATGACTTCGGAATCACTTGCAAGTGTCTTTGAGAATTTAGAATCCAAATATTAAATGCTTATAAGAGTGTTTCAAGCATTGGCATAGTCTCCCTCCGATGATACCAAGTATCAAATGCTTATAAGAGTGTTTCAAGGTTGGGAACCACTTCAACATCCTTTGCATGATTTAGAGGTAATACCATTGTGGTAGAGGCTTCTACAAGGGAATGAGACTTGTGATTATGACATTTACATAGAAGCAAAACTTGCTTCTTCAACTCCTTACACTCAACTCTTCACTGAAGTTATCCTTCAATTCCTTGCATATGCAATTTTATCACTTTGAAAAACTGTATTTGATCCTACTAGCTAGGAATAACTATTTGTTCATTTTATAGTACCTAATATGATGATAGTTCTAAAGGAATTTGTAATCAACCTAACTAATCAACAACTAGATCCATTTAATTGGTTATGGCTAGTTTCTTTCTAAAAATATCTGCTATGATATGTTTTAAAGAGATCAAATTTCCATAATCCATAGCAAAAATAAACTGATATATTTCTGGATTCGATTGTGTAAAGATTTTTTACCATCAACATTTTGAATCACACCAAGTGATCCATCATCAAGATGATATGTTTTTGTAAAATTTCTTGCGAACTCTGCCCATTTTTCCTCGTCTACATTATTTTTGTGGAGGATCTTGAGGTAACTCACTTAGCATAGGTTAAATGAGTTTTATATTTTTATTATTTGGATTTTGGAATATGTATGTAGCTTGATCAATTTTTCTATTGTGTAATTAAGATGCAATAAGCACCTTAGAAAAGATATCTAAATATACATGTTCAAAAAGAGATATAAAGAGACACTTATTTTGAAGGAAAAAAAACCAACATTTACATATCCTTAAAGAAAATAACAGAGCTAAGGCATGGAAACAAAATTGCAGAGCAAGGGCACAATGCGAAAATGAAATCACAGAGTAAGGGCACAACATGGCAACAAAATCATAGAGCAAGGGTACGACACCAAAATCACAGAGCAAGGGCACAACAATGAAACACAGAGATCAAGGGCATGGCAACCAAATCATAGAGCAAGGGCATGACAACAAAATGCAGAGATATATCATAGGAAAGAAATACACCAAAGATATATGCATAATCATGAGGCTCATTACCTTGTAGAATCCATAACCTAATCAAATATACATATATATCAACCTAGCTAATTAGCAACTAGACCCATTTAACTAATTATGGCTTGTTTCTTTCTAAAAATATCTGCTATGATATATTTTTGTAAAATTTCTTGCAAACTTGATCCATTTTTTTTAGTCTACATTATTTTTGTGCCGAATCTTGAGGTAAGTCACTTAGTATGGGTTGAATGAGTTTTATTGTTTTATTATTTGGACTTTGGAATATGTATGTAGCTGGATCATATATGTAATAAGCACCTTGAAAAATATCTATCTGAATATATAAAGAGATACATGTATAGAAGGAAATATAAAGACATACATGTTTGTAAGGAAAAGACAAAAAACATTTACATGCATACCCCTTCTTGCCCTTGAAGAAAATTATAGAGCTAGGGCACACATATCACAAGGGTATGACACAAAAATGAAATTATAGAGCAAGGGCATGAAACAATAATGAAATCCTAGAGAAAGGGAATGATACAACAATAAAATCATAGAGCAAGGACATGACAACAAAATGCAGAGATCATGAGGGCACAAAAACCAAATGCATTGATCACAAGGGCCACAAAAATGTTCATAGCTCTCCACATTTTTCACGTGCAACTCTCTCCAAAATCAGAACAAATGGAAAATGATTGTCATATATATATATATATATATATATATATATATATATATATATATATATATATATATATATATATATATATATATATTGTTTTATGCTTGCGAGGGCATCATAATTATGACATCAACATATATATTTCAATGACATTAGGGACAATTGCAAAAAAATGTAAATGACCACAAATTACACCCCCATCACAAATTTCTATTGCAATTTGACCCCAAATATTGTAGTGTGAGGATCTCATGGATTTCCTTGGAGGAGCAATGTATTTCACTAGATTGGATTTGAAGAGTGGATACCACCAAATCAGGATTAAGGAGGGAGATGAATGCAAACTAATATTCAAGACCACATATGGGCTCTATGAATGGCTAGTGATGCCATTTGGCCTCTCTAATACTCCTAGCACATTCATGAGGCCCATGAATGAAGTGCCCAAATAATTCATAGGAAGATTTGTAGTTGTATATCTAGGTGATAAATTCATCTTTAGCAAGACCAAGGATGAGCACATCAAGCATGTTGAAGCAATATTACAAAGGTTGCATGAAGAGAAGCTTGCCATTAATCTTGAGAAGTGTGACTTCTTCAAGTAAGAGCTGGTGTACCTAGGCTTTGTGGTGTCTAAAGGATCCTTGAAGATAGACCAAGAGAAGGTTGCTGCAATCCTCAACTAGCCACCACCTACTACTTCAACTAAGGTAAGAATTTTTCATGGTCTTGCTGAATTCTATAGGAAGTTTATTAGAAACTTTAGCGGCATATGTGCACCTTTGCTGGAGACCATAAAGGGTAGAGTCAAGTCCAAGTTTAGGTGGACCTTAGAAGCTAAAAATTCATTTGAAATGCTCAAGAAGAAAGTAGCTACTCAACCTATTTTGCAACTACCTAGCTTTGAAAAGCTCTTTATCCTAGAATGTGATGCAAGTGGCCTAGTAGTAGGGGGAGTATTGAGTCAAGAAAGTAGGCCAATAGCCTTCTTTAGTGAAAAAATTAATGAGGCCAAAAAGAAGTATTCTTCCTATGACCTTGAGCTCTATGCCTTAGTTTTTTTAGTCCCTTAGGAAGTGGAGGCACTATCTATTGCCTAAAGAATTTGTTGTGTTTACTCATAATCAGGCCCTATGCTACATCAACACTCAAGAAAAGTTGAGCAATAGGTACTTAAAGTGGATCAAGTACTCGCAAGCATTCACTTTCATAATCAAGCTCAAGAAAGGACTAATGAATAAAGTGGTAGATGCATTGATCAGGAGGGTGTTGTTAGTTCAATAAGTTTAGCTACACAACATTGGAATAGAGAGCTTCAAGAGTCTATAAGAGGATGCAGACTTTGGAGAGGTCTACAAGGTATGTTCAAATTTTTAGAACCACTTTCATAGCAAATATTATGAGTTTACCTTACAAAATGGATTTCATTGCGGGGTTTCCAAAGATAAAATAGGGCTATGATAGTATTTATGTAGTTGTTGATAGGTTTGACAAGATGGGACACTTTATTCCATGCAAGACTACTAATGATGCAAGCCACATTGCCCATATATTCTTCAAAGAGGTTGTGAGGATTCATGGCCTTCCATTGAGCATAGTTTGAGATAGAGATGTGAAATTCATGATTCAATTTTGGAAGAATTTATGGGGTATACTTTGCACAAATTTTTCATTTGGATCAGCATACCATCCTCAAAGTGATGGTCAGACTAAGGTGATTAATATGGTACTAGGTAATCTTTTAAGATGCGTAACTATGGATTATGGGAAAACTTGGGATGTCATCATTCCCTAAGTAGAGTATACCTACAATGATAGTAGGAATAAAACCATAAGCAGAAGCCATTTTGAAATTGTCTATGGCATGCCTTCTAGAGGTGTGTGTGAGTTGAGGGATCTTGGAAGAATGGAGCATAGGAGTGGACATGTTGAGAATTTTTCCCAAACTATGAAAGAGATACAAGAACAAGTAAAAAAGACTATTCAATACAATACCCAAAAGCTAAAAGCCAAAGTAGATGAAAGGAGAAGGGACATCCAATTATCCATTGGGGATTATGTCATGGTTCACTTAAACAAGGCAACATTGTAGAAAGGCGTACCTACTAAGTTGTAGATGAAGATAGTAGGACCTTGTAAGATCATAGCAAAATATGGGGTAAGTGAATACAAGGTGGATTTACCATTAGATTTGGGCATATCTCTAGTGTTTAATGTGGAATACTTAGTTTAGTTTGAAGGAACATTGCCTACTAATGCTACCAGTAGTCAAGGACTTCAGGATGATTTGGCACCCACAATAGCCCCCTCTACCACCAAGTTGGAAGGTGAAAAGGTGTTAGACTCAAGAGTCAAGAAAGCCATTAGAAACAAGGTGTACATGGAGCACCTTCTCAAGTGGAAAAAAAACCTAACTAAGAAGCCACATGGATTTTTGAGGAAGCTTTCAACAAATTGGGCATCAACAAACACCTACTATCCATAGGAGTGACGTAGCTTTTCTCTACGGGGGAGTATGGTGCACAGGTACCTAGGTGGGCTAACAAAGACCTAGAGATACCTTTGGGATTTTGGCTTGTATTAGTGCTAGATACACACCACTAGGTGAATAAAGGGACTCATGTAGTCCTAAGAAGGTATGGTCTTAGGTGTGGCAATCCCAAATAGGTCAAAGTTGCTCACTAGGCCAAACTAGGTGTTTTAGGGCCTAGAAGGGTAGAATGGTCAAATAGAGGTTCTAAGGCCATATTAAGGTGTTTTAAGTCCTATTTGGACATTATACAATATTTCATGACTTTTGGAGCAAGTTTGAGGAACTAATTCCATAAGATGTAAAAGTTGTTCAATTGTTGTCAATGACAACATTGACAAGTTTTCTTGCATTTCAAGTAACTTTGTCTAGAAGGTGTTATAACTATATAAAATAGTTAGGAGCACATGTGAAAAGCCTATATGAGGCCATTATCAACCTATTCAAGGGGTTGGAGAAGTTTGGTATTGTATTGTGCAACAAGTTTTGAGTAACATTTTTATGTATTTGAGTTCTTTTGGCAAAAATATGGATTAGATTTGGAACTTTTTGAATTAGAAGTGTTAGAGTAGGTTGATTCAAGGTTATATATAGTTTTAGTTGGTCATTTTATAAGGTTTTTGTGATTAGTTAAATTGTTTTGTTTTCTACCAGTTTGTTGTTCTGAGTCAAGCTGTTTGTGCAAATGGAGTCATAGGGTCACTTCCCACCATAGGTCTTGTATGAGATTTTTGGATTTGGTACATGACTCCATGTAAATTTTTTATAGTGGAGATGGGGCCTAGGAAAGTTGAGGAGGTATATTTGAAGTGATGTCCTAGGAAAGTCCTCATAATTTGGTTAGGGATCACAAATTAGAACAAGTGGAATGGGAGTGGTTGAACATTGCTGATACTTCAACCTGAGATTGGATTATTTTATAAGGTGTTGTGGAGTAACCCTAAATTAAATGGGAAGCCTTGGTGGGAGTCCTAAGGAAGAAAAAAAAAACTCTTTCCATCAGGAAACATGCCAAACCCTTGAAACCCTTGTTTTAAGGCTAAAATTATGCATGTACAATACAAACAACTTGGAAACCATAGACCCCCAAAATCCTTAAGGTCTCTAAAAAGGGTACATGGAATGGTGGTTTATTGGATTCCTTGCTGAGAATTTTTTCAAGAAGATATTGTTTTTGATGGAATGGAACAAGTAGTGGATTAAAACAAGGTTCCTAGAATCATCTTCACTAAAGGTATGAATACAAATAGTGCCCTTACAAGGACAATCTACCCCAAAAAACCTATCAAAAGTGTTCAACAAGATGGATAACATTATCAAAACCCAAACCACTCCAAGGAAATCCCAATCACAAGGAAAACCTATCACAAAGACAAGTAATCACTAGTTGCTCTCATAAGGCATTAAAAGACATTTTTGACACATTACTCCCCAAACACACATAAGAAACATGGATGAATATAAGATATAATAATGGTCTATTTAGGTCCTAAACAACATGAATCAACCATTGGAATCAAACTATGCAACAACTATTTAATAGTTGCTTCACAAATTCAAGATAAGGTTGTAGCACTTGAAATCTAAAAACTTGATTTAGTTTCAAAGAAGTCCAAAAAACTTAAGGAATTAATTACCAATTAAAATACCATTTTGGGTTTACATAACATACCAAAGAACTGGGATCCCAAGATGATAATGCAACATGTAAAAGTGAGAATCTCATCTAGTAGGATTAGGAAATTAGGCGTTTATTTACAAAAGAAGTACTAAAAATTGTGACAAAAAAACTAATACAACAATTGGAACATTACGGGGCTCACATAGGAGTCTTATAAAAAATATCCTAGGCCTTGAAGCCTCTTCTATAGTGAGTTGTGGGAGTTGCTATTGCACAATTCTAGCATGCACATGGATCTTGCATGCCTAGGGCATCAAGTTTCTCCTTGATGTCTGCATCTTTTCATATGAGACCAAAATAATATTAAAATACATTGTTCCTACTTGGATTCCACCTAGGGCTATTAAATTCCCATAGTGGAATCTCAAGATATGAGGGAAAATTGATGGAACCTTAGGTAATCAAAAACTATGATATCAATTAGCAAAATTGAGATATGTGGACTTTTATGGTGAGTTAGGATCTCATTCCAAGTTCATTTGAGAGGACTAATATATCCAACACTATCAAAAATTCACACCTATTTATTAGAGGGAATCTGTACAATGAGTTGCAACATCAGAATTAGCATAAAAACTTGGTATTTTTATTGATTGAAAGAAAATTTACACATTGTTTGCCGCCCACCCACATGAAAGGGATATTTAGGTCTTCCCAATGGTTATAAAACTATTTGAACCAAATATAACCATTGGGAGTTCAAATTACAACTTTTTCAAAAAGTTGCTTGACAATTTTTTAGCAACTTTGCAACTTTTAGTGCAACTTTGCATATGTTAACCAAAGTTCATTTTAACCAATCCAACATGGACAAAAAAATATCAAAAAATGAAAACTTAATCTATCCTAATATTCTAGGCTATGTGACACCTTTGACCATAGTTGACCAAGGGCTTATAATGCACCAATCCTGTAACTAGGTCTCACAAATGGGTCACTATGAGTAACCAACATTCCTAATCAATCCTAAAGATTCAAATGACTTCCAAAGAGTTTTAACATTGCATTTTATTATTATTTATTAGGGAACCCCTGCACCATACTCCCCATGAACTTTAGAGCTGAAGTTCCCACTTAAGTCAAGTTGATCAAGTGTAGTGCCATGTTGAAGGATCTATTCTTCAGTCATCCAAGTAGCATCTATTTCAGGTGGTCCTTTCCATTTTACAAGGTACTTCATATATGTTTTAGTCTTGGTCTTCCCAAGGACTTTAGATTCTAGTATTTTCTCCATTTGTACTAGTTTGCTAGGAGGGAAATTGATCTGAACTTGTGGAGGTACTTGTAATATCAAAACCTACATCACCTTTTTAGAGAGTTAGGTCAAAAATATTAAAGATTGGGGAAATAAGCAACGTAGGGGGTAAGGTTATTTCATAAGAATTTTCTTCCATTTTGTGTAACACTATGCATGGGCCAACCTTCTTCATGTGAAGCTTAAAATAATTTCCCTTTATTAACTTTTCTTTCCTGATATATGCCCAAACTTCATCTCCAATGTGAAAGTGAACTTCTCTCCTCCTTTTATCTGCATGTTCTTTAGACTACTGGGTTGTTTGCTATAGTCTAGACTTTACCTCTTCTTGGACTTAATTGATGAGTTTTGCCAAGTCTTCTCTGTGAGCACTGACTTTAAAGTCTGATGGTAGGTCTATTAGATCCAACAAACCTCTAGGATATAAAACATATACTACTTGGAATGGTGTCTTTCTAGTAGACTTGTTTAAGGAATCATTAAAAGAAAATTCAGCTCGAGGGAGAATAACATCCCAACTCTGATTATACTACTTAGTTAGGCACCTAAGAAGATTCCCAAGTGACCTATTCACCACTTCTGATTGGCCATCAGTTTGAGGGTGATAAGAAGAGTTGTATGTCAGATTTGTAACCAATTTCTTTTGAAGTGTACACCAAAAATGTCCGTGGAACTTCACATCCTTGTTTGAAATAGTTTTTTTTGGCAAGCCATGAATTCTTAAAATTTCTTTGAAGAAAAGGTGAGCAATGTATGAGGCATCATTAGTACTCTTGCATGACACAAAATGCACCATTATACTAAACCTGTCTACAACAACAAATACATTGTCAAATCCTTGTTTGCTTCTAGGAAGTTGCATTACAAAATCCATTGAAATGGACTCCCAAGGTCTAGTAGGTATTGGAAAAGGTTGGTAAAACCCCTGCTTTGTGGATACACAATTATCTTGCTGACATATAGTGCAACCTTCCACAAATTTCTTGATGTCATTAGACATTTTAGGCCAATAGAAAACTCCTCTTGATCTATTCAAATGTTTTATCAATGCCAAAGTGGCCTCCCATGCCACCGCAATGCTTATCCTTAATGATGTTAAGTCTCATAGAACATGTTGGTATACAAAGTTGAGAACCTTTGAATAAAAGATCATTTTGAATGATGTATTTAGAAAAATTAGTGTGATATTTCCCTATTAATTCAAAACAAACCTTAAATGCTTCTCCAAAATCTGGATCTCCTACATAGAGATGTTTGAGGGCACAATCCCAATGCTCTATATTTGAACTTCTTCAATTAGGAAAACCCTTCTACTGAGGGCATTAACCACTTTGTTTGCTTGACCTTTCTTGTGCTTCAATGTGAAGGTATATGCTTGCAGTTGCTCCATCCATTTGATATGCTTCACACTTAACTTTTCCTGAGAGTTCAAAAAACTTAAAGCATGGTTGTTAGTGTAATCAAGAAATTCCTTTGGCAAAAGGTATCATCTCCACTTTTTGAGACCTTGTACTACTGCATACAATTCAAGGTCACAAATTGAGTATATTTTCTTAGCATCATTTAACTTTTCAAAGAAGAAAGAAATGGGTTTTCCTTCCTAACTTGTGATAGCACCAATGGCTAAATTACTTGCATTTGATTCAATAGAAAATACTTTCCTAAAATTAGGCAAGGTCAAGATGGGATATTGAGCCACTTTATTCCTCAAATACGCAAAAGAATATTGTTTACCTCAGTAGTCCACAAGAAAGTAATTTTCTTACTTCCTTTTATTGTATCAAGCTTAGGAGCACATATGGGACTAAAGTTCTTTATGAATTTCCTATAAAATATGGCCAAACCATTAAAACTCTTTACATCACCTTCAATTTTAGGAGGTGGCCAATTGATGATTGCTTCCACTTTGCTTGGATCCATCTTTAGAGTTCCTTGAGATATGACAAATCCCAAAAAGGTGAGTTCCCTTTGTATGAATATGCATTTCTACAAATTGATGATTAGCTTGTGTTCATGAAGTCTTCTTAATACTTTCTCCAAATGGTTCAGACGTTCTTCCCTGCTATTGCTAAAGATGAGAATGTCATCAAGACAAACAACAATAAATTTTCTAATAAAGTCAATAAAAATTTCATTCATGAGTCTCATGAATGTGCTTGGAGCATGGCTTAGCCTAGATGGCATTACAAGCCATTCAAATAGTCCTTCTATTGTTTTAAAGGCTATCTTCCTCTCATCTCTAGGCCTAATTCTAATTTGGTGATATCTTGATTTCAAATCTATTTTAGAAAAATAGCAAGCATTTCCAAGTTGATCAAGTAGGTCTTCAATCCTTGGCACAGGGAACCTATACCTAATATTTATCTTATTTATGGCTCTACTATCAGTGAATAACCGCCAAGTTCCATCCTTTTTAGGTATAAGAATACAGGGTACTAGACAAGGGCTTAAATTTTTTTGAATCTGACCTTTGGCAAGTGTTTCCTTGATTTTCTTTGTAATCTCTGCATTCTGATTTGGAGTTATCTTGTTTATGGCTCTACTATCAGTGAATAACCTCTAAGTTCCATCCTTTTTAGGTATAAGAATAGAGGGTACTAGACAAGGGCTTAATTTTTTTTGAATCAGACCTTTGGCGAGTGTTTCCTTGATTTGCTTTGCAATCTCTGCATTCTGATTTGGAGTCATTTTGTAGGGTGCCTTGTTTGACAATGAGGATCCAAGTATTAGATCAATCTAATGTGTAATATCTCTAAGAGAGAGAGAGAAGAGGGCATGTCAATTTCCATGACATCATTATACTTCTCTAGTAGTCCTTTGACTTTTACTGGTATAGGTGATTTTTAATCAAAATTTTCACCATCCTTAGGCTCCATAATCAGCACGAAACCTCCCTCTTCTAATTCTTCTATGGTTTTTATCATATCATTTTCCTCTATTACAATTACCATGGTTTCCTTTTCTTTTTGATTTTTGATCATGTAATGGTTTCATGGTGAAGGTTCTTCCATCTCTGATGATGGTGTATGTGTTTTTCCTACAACTATAGGTGGCATCCACATCATACTAGCATGGCCTCCCTAGAAGGAGATGACAAGCATCCATTTCAACAATGTGATACAAAACTTTATCATTGAAATCTCTAAGAGAGAATTCTTCTATGGTTTGTTCAGTAACTAAGGTTTGTTGGCCTTAAGCCATGATACATTATAAGGGAAAGGATGTGGTATTTTCTTTAATCCTAATTTTTGTACCATTTCTTTAGAAACTAAATTCTCTATAGAACCAGAATCTATAAGCAAGTTACATACCTTTCCTTGGCAATTAACCCTTTTTCTAAACAACTTCTTCCTTTGGGGTGTTTCCTGAGTGTGTGGGACTTGTAAGAAAGTTTGCCTCATCATTGGGACTATACCTTATTTAGCTTCAAGTTTTGAACTATCCTCTTGCACCAAATGTGCTCTTCTTTCACCTTGGTTATTGTTTCTTTTCTCAGGTTATTTGCCTGCATGATGTCCCAACTAGTTGCAATTATAGAATTTGATAGGGCCATTGCCTCTACCATCTCTATATTTTGTTAAAGGTTTTTCCTCCTGTATATTTCCCTTTGGAACTTGGTTCATTCTGATCCTTGTCCTTTGGGTTCTGATCAATAGCCTTACTGTTGCTATACTAGCCCTTCTTCCATGAGTTATTCTTTCCTTTGAAGGATTTATTGTCATTTCCTTTGGCTTTGTTCTGATCTTGCTTTCTCTTGTACTTCTCCTCTACTTCTATTGCCAACTAGTAGCACTTATTTATTGATGAAGGGGTATGTAAACTCAACTCTTCTTGAATGGGTACTTTCAAACAATTCATATATCTGGCAAGTTTCCCCTCTTCATCTTCATGCATAGTTTCAAAAATTCTTCAATATAAGAAATTACATCTAAGTCCTTCTGCTTCAAACTTTACTTCCTCCTATGCAGTTGAGCCCCATAGTCATCAAGTACATAAGTTTCTCACACTAATGTCACCATTCTATCCCATGATGGAATCATGTTCCTTCCTTTCTTCCCCCTCTCAATCTAGATGAAATTCAACCAAGTTAGTGTTTCTCCCTTCAACTTTTTTTTTTTTCCAATCTTTACCCTCTACTTCTCTGGAATGTCTTCACACTCAAAGAAACTAGTTAGGGCTTCTATCCAATCCAATGCTATGTTAGCATTCATTTTGCCATTGAAAGTTGGCAATTCCAACTTCCCCTCCATGGTTATTTTCTCCATGGATTTGAGAGCATTCAAGTGAGGTCTCTATTCAATAGGTACTTCACCTTCTGCTTCAAGGTCTTCAACCTTAGCATCCTAATCTTCATCATCACATTGTGCCCCTTTTTTCTTATCTACTCCGCCTTCCAATTCTCTCAACCTCTTTGCAAGAGAAACATTTGTTTCTCTTTGTTCTCTCATCAACTCTTCCAATTCAACATTTGTCACGATTATTGGGATCTCTTCATTTTCTTTAGTAAGAGCCATGCTCTGATACCACTTGATGCAATGGAACTAGTGGTGGGTTAAAACAAGGTTCCTAGAATCCTCTTCACTGAAGGTATGAATACAAATAATGTCCTTGCAAGGCCAATCTACCCAAAAACATCTATCACAAGTGTTCAAAAATATGGATAAGCTTGTCACAACCCAAACCACGCCTAGGAAATCCCAATCACAAGGAAAATCTATCAAAAAGACAACTAATCACTAGTTGCTCTCACGGGGCATTAAAAGGCATTTTTGACAAATTACTCTCCAAACACACATAAGGAAAAGGGGTGACTCTAAGAAATAATCATGGTCTACTTAGGTCCTATACAACATGAATCAACCATTGGAATCAAACTATGCAACATCTATCCAATATTTGCTTCACAAACTCAAGATAAGGCGTATAGCCCTTGAAATCTAAAAACTTGATTTAGTTTCAAAAAAATCCACACAATCCAAGGAATTAATTACCAATTAAAATCCCTTTTTGGGTTTACATAACATGCCAAAGCATTGGGATCCCAAGATGAGAATGCAACAAGTAAAACTTAGAATCTCATCTAGTAGGATTAGGTAATTATGCCTCCATTTATGAAGGAAGTACTAAAAATTCTGACCAAAACTCCAATAAAATAATTAGAACATGAGGGGGCTCACATAAGAGTCTTATAAATGAGATCCCAAGCATTGAGGCCTCTTCTGTAGTGAGTTGTGGGAGTTGCTATTGTACAATTCTAACATGCACATGGATCTTGCATGCCTAGGGCATCAAGCTTCTCCTTGCTGTCGACATCATTCCATATGAGACAAAAAATAATCTTAAAATACATTGTTCCTACTTGGATTCCACCTAGGGCTATTAAATTCCCACATTTGAATCTCAAGATATGAGGGATAATTGATGAAACCCTAGGTAGTTACCAAAAACTATGATAACAATTAGCAAAATTGAGATATTTGGAGTTGTATGACAAGTTAGGATCTCATTACAAGTGCATTTGAGAGGTGATTCACTAGGCTATCCAAAAATGTTAGAAATCCATACCTATTTGTTAGAGGGAATTTGTACAATGAGTTGCGACATCAAAATTAGCAAAAAAAACTTGGTATTTTTATTAATTAAAAGAAAATTTACACATTGTCTTCCTACCACCCACCCAAAAGGGCTATGTAGGTCTTCCCAGTGATTATAAAAACCATTTAAACCAAATATGGCCATTGGGAGTTCAAATTACAACTTTTGCAAAAAGTTTTTAGCAACTTTACAACTTTTAGTGCAACTTTGCCTATGTTAACCAAAGTTGGTTTTAACTGATCCAATACAAAAAAAAACATGTTAAAACATGAAAACTTAATCTATCCTAATATTCTAAGCTATGTGACACCTTTTACCATAGTTGACCAAGGGTATAGTGTTCCAATCTTGGAACTAGGTCTCACAAATGGGTCAATATGAACAACCAACATTCTTAATCAATCCTAAAGATTCAAAAGACTTCAAAAGAGTTTTAACATTGCATTTTATTAGTATTTATTGAGGTGCCCCTGCACCAATTTTTTTGCATTTGGATGGCTAATTCATGTAGCCCTATTTCAAGCATTTGAATGTAATAGTTTAGTAGTGTCCATCTCTTGGTATTATGTGTCATTCTCCTCAATAGCAATTTCCTTCCTTCTTCTCAATGATTTCTTTATATCTTCTCTTGCTTCATTCAATTGATGTAGAATGAGTTGTATTTCAATCTCTTGGTTCTCAATAATATCTCTCACTTGTAGACTTCCATTTCCAAGATCTTTCCTCAAAGCTACAAAGCTTTACTTTCAAATGACTTATCTCTTATACCAATTGTTGGAAATGCAATAGGAAAGGTAAATTCTAAGAGGGGGTTTAGGGGTGAATCAATGCTTCAAAATTTTACCTATAAAAACATTTACCATACATCTATCTCACAATTTAACAATTAAATTGAAATACCATATAAAGCATATACATCTAAAGTATGTAAAAAAGTAAGCATTCACACATGTATGACACAAGATATGATTACCCAGAAACCCTCCAATGAGAAGGTAAAACTAGGGTGGGGATGGCACCCACAAATCTTCACTACTATAGAAATAAAACATATCCAATGAATGTTATAATGTTTGATCATGAAACATGATCTACCCTATGAAAGGTCTGCCTTGTTAAAAAGCTTATAAAGACTATTAGGTCTTACCCTGTTAGAAGTGTGCCTGATTAAAGGACTTTAACTCACAATTAAGAAAGAACTTTGATAGAGGATTTCAATACAACCTGTTAGGACTATCTTTTAAGAGATTTAACTGATTCACCTATTAGAATGTATCAACAATGATTAGTACTTTGTTGCTTGATGTCATATCACCTCTATATTAATGTGTACTTGTTCCTTTCTAATCAGATGTCTCTCTGCTATCGATTGTTTCCTTTCCTCTATTCTCCTTTAACTAATTTTGCAATGTAACTCATTCATAATACCTTGGTCACCATGAATGTCTTGTTTGTGCATGCAAAGTCTCCTTCTCTACTTTTCTCTCTCTCTTAAACATTTAGGGTTTTGTCCTCCTTAGGAAGAATTAGGTGACTTAGTATTAGATATGAATCAACGACTGTGATTCATCCATATTGCCGCTTAAACTTTACCTTTTCCTGATTGGATGCATGTAATACATAGGGATTCATACTTCTCAAAAAAGATCATAAATCAATCTTTAAGTCAGCTTAAAAATGGTTTACATAGTAGTTTGTGCCAATACAAACAACTATGTCAAAACTATATTATTCGACATCTGAAGTCCCTGGTGCTCGCCACTAACTGTGACTTCAATGTTGCCACTTGAAATTTGAATGACTCAAAATGCACTGCTTGCTTGGTACTTGAATCACTTGACACATACTATCTGCTCAAAACTTGAATGACTTGACACATGAGTGACTCGACACTCACTGTTTACTCGGCATGCTCTAACTTATATGTTGTGCCCGACATATGTTACTTGTTCGACATGAACTAAGTAAATTTCTTAAATGTATAGACACTCACTTTTCAAAACCAATACGAGATTAATAGAATTGGGTCTAGGCTTTGCATCCAACATGTGTAACCTAATTTAGCAATTTTGACAATTTTATGTCTTTACCAGGCATGGTTTAGAAAATAATGTACAACCTTCAATCCTTAGTGCTTGATGGATTCCAATAACTTGCATGACATCCTTGATATACACAATCACCCCTAAAAATTGAAGATTTCTTTTATGCTTTCTAGCTATCTACACATTGTAATTAGCCTAGGGAATCACCATTTTAAGAGCACAATGTTTGGGGAAAACAAAAAAATAGAAAAAAAAAATTATAGGGCCCTAAAATTCCACAAATCCATATGATTTTTAACTATGAAATGTTGACCATTTCATATTTTTATAGTCAAAACCCTAATTTAAGGGCTTATAAGGGTTTTAACTAACAATCTACGACTCTCTCTAACCAAATCACCTTAAGAATTGAAAGTAGATTGAAAATAACTGTAAATTAACCCTCTCTAAGCTAATAACATCAAACTTGATTCAAATTGCAATGTGCTATGGATTCATGACCTAAAGCTATGCACTACAACAACAGAAACCAAGCAAACAGTTGCCCACAAACCAAAACTTTACTTCTTTTCTCTACTAATATTTACAATTTGGATTTCCAAAGATTATGTATTCTCTTGTGAATAATTTTTCCAACTTATTTTTGAGTCCATCCATTATTTCTTGTAAAATTGTGCAAAATGTTGCAAAAATGAAACTTGATTCCAAACTTTTCTAATTGGTTCCAAACCATCCTACTTGGATTCCAAGTCACTTTCTTGGTTAATATTACTTCTCTAAGTTTAAATTTTCAAAATTCAACATTATGGGATCCTAGACCTATAAGTTTCTCAAATGTGGCTTTGACAAATGGATCACCAAATTGGCTCAAATCGGCTTAGTTTTTTTTCCTAGGAGTCTTATTCCATTCCAACACTCATATTTGCAAAAAACATGACAAAATTGCTAAGGTTCTCCAACACCAATTGTTGAGTTAGGAAATAGTGGTAGAGATTTCATACCTTGCAAAAGCTCTCACTTCCACGTTTATTGTGAAGTTCTCAAATATACTCAAAGATTTGGAACAATTTTTTTTTAGAGCTTTGGATATAATCTTAAAGTTGGATGGGTCTTCATTAATTATAAACTTGTCCACCATCATGTCAAAACATGAATTAAGTAGAAAGTACCATTTCATTATGACCAAAAAATAAATTTAGAATAATGCCATACTGAAAATTATGGTTGAAAATAATATTATTTTATAAAATAAATTTATCGTTTGGCATTGACTATTTAGAATATGAGCCAATAAGAAAAGTGAAAACAAAACTTTATCAAATTATGAAAAAATGTGAAAAAAACCTAGACTTTTTAATCAACTTTTTAAATCCAATACTATGATTGGTTAAATTAATAGCCAAAGAAAAATTGTAGGAATTCTTAAGCATACTTTGTATAAGAAGACTTGCCCACCACCATGTCAAAATATGAATTTATTAGTAAGTATGACAAAAAAGGAGTTTAGGTTTGTACATCACATTGCAAATTATGGTTGAAAAAAATCATTATTCTATAAATTAAAATTCATCTTTTTTGCATTTATTGTTTGGAATATGATCCAATAAGAAAAGAGAAAACACAATTTATCAATCTATACACTTTTTGTTCAATTTTTTAAATTCAATACTATGATTGCTTACATTAATAGCCAAAACAAATTACATGAATGTGTTAGTTTTCTATCATGGTAGGAACTAATAATGGAAAATCTCAATTAGTAAGGAATTTATAATTGAAATGAACCATATTCAAAGAGAATGGGAAAGGAAACAAGGAAGGCATGTCATTAATTTTGAGAGAAGATGTGGAATTATCTGATTTAGAATTAAAATATTTTTGGAAATAGAAAGGAAGGAAACATTGAAGTGACATAGGATATTTGCAATGAAAAATAAGGTGTTACACAAACCCCAACCAACAAATATTTTGTAGTGTGTGACCAGAAAAATATTTTGGAAGGAAATCTCTCAAAAAATTATGATCTTAGGATGTAATGCAAAAGGAAAAGTGAAGATTTCATAGATTCTCATACTAGGGAAGGACACCCTCTTCCTAAGGGGTCATAAGGGTCATATTTTGGAACTCCTTGTGTGCTTTAATGGATCTAACAAAACACATTGAAGCTAGATAAGGGATTTGTTGATGTGTCATCATAATATATGACATCCATAAATTTGGAATCTCTAAATCCTTCTTGGGCCCTACTTTAGTGATCTCCTAGAAAATGAATGTCTTTATGCTTGAATTGTGATTTTCTTGATTTTCTAACCCATTTCTAACTATTATATGTCCACCCCTAAGATCATAGAGGGAATATTGATGAGGAAACCCTCTTAGATAAGGTTCAAGGTTGTCCCTTACCCCAAGTAAGGGATGGGTTGTCCCTTATCCCAAGGTGTTTCTTCTTAGATATTCAACTTATTTTGGGCTTTTCAATAGTGTCTCGCTTGAGTGTGGTCAACCATTTTTGAATTTGAATCCAAAATTGGTATAAAATAATGATTACTCACTTTATTTAATAATCCATTTTATATTCAATTTATTTATCCATTACACATTTTTTCAATCTACTATTTCATGAGTGAGCATAACATTTATCAATTGCAATCAAGATTTCAAGGTGTATCAAGGAGTTCAAGACAAGCAATTAAGGATTCATAACTTCATTTTCATGTCATTAATCACACATTTCCTTGTAAAGTTCTAGCTCTTTCTTCATATGAGATAGTAAAGTTGGCTACTAAGGAAGGAGATCTAAAATGATCATTGCAAAAGCTTTCAAGAGAATGCTTACATCTATGGACCAATGTTTTGGCATTTGTAGATCTATTACATTTGTGGAGAAAAGATACATTATCATTCTATATTTTATATAGATCTTCATACAAGAATTCATAAATCTTTGTAGATAGAGGATCTAAATCCATCTAAAGAGATATGGAAAGTAAGGTGAATATTGATGTTTGTCTTATGTTTACATGTTTTCTCATTTCAAGGTTAATTCCTAAACTGGGGCTTGATCAAGGAAAGTTCCTTCCCCCTCGATATAATTATATTTTTGTTGTGTGTATGAGAATATTTATAGGTTTTTAGAATGATGAATGTGGATTTCCAATCTAGGCTTTATAATTTCTATTGAAGTTTTGGATTTGTAGGTATTCAACATAGACAACGTCAAGTATGACTACATCCCTTGGTCATCCATTACTTGGAGCTTCTAGACACCAAAATTATTAGAACACAATTCTAGTTTTGAGCACAGTTTAAGGTTGAATTCGATCCAAACCCTCAATTTTGACATGGACTCTCTATTTTGACATGTTCTTGTAGCCACCAAATCTTCAGAGTCTATAGATTCAAACTTCTTAATTATAGATCCAACTTTGTTCTAATTTTTGGTAAAGTTTGACAATCCATTATAATATCTAAAATGGCATCCTCTACTAGCCCTCAAGGTGATCTTAATTTTTCATTTGTAATTTCATAACACTTACTTTGATGCATCAAAACTAATCTTTTCATATGTTTAGTTATCATATGCACTTCTACATTACTTGCCTTTTAATTATTTAATTTTCTTTCATTACATTACAATTCCTTTTGTTAGGGAAAGGAGGAACAAAGCCCAAGAGACATCCATATTGAAGAAATCATGCATTGGTACTTCCCTTTTTACTAATTAGATTTCCTTTATGGTGGAATCTTCATATTCCTCCTACTTGGGTGTGTATCTAATTTTACACATTACATTTTGGTGAACCCAAGTCTTCTTACCCACTTTTGATTTGTTTTCAAGGATCTATTATGTGTGCATTAATTTTTTAAATTTTGGTGTTAGATTTAGTTACATATGTATACATCTAGATGTGCTTTATATGTATTTCTTTCTTTCTCATGTTGCAAAATTTATTCATAACATTCTCTCAATATAATTATATTGCATTTAAGATAACACAATACACTCCTGTTGATTTTGCTTTACATTATGTGTTAGCCCATGTATGGACCCTAATTTAAAAATTCAAAATTAGGTCTCCCCCACTAGTATGTTGTACTTTGGAAAGACTATTTCTCAATTAGTACTTTAAGTTCTAATGTATGGAAGTACATACCTTGAAACCCATTGAGTGAGTTCATATTGGTTCAAGTGAGTTCAAATTGGCTCATATAGGTACACTTGAGCTCAAGGTGTGATAGGGAACTTCCCAAAAAAACCTATTTCTAGGGGTTTCCACCTTGAGGACTTCTTCTCCATTCCTAATTCTATTAAAACTACTTTCTTAGTCCATAGGGGTCACTATATACATCCCTCAACACTTAGGAGATTTAACTCTGTCTACTACCACAAGAAACTCCCCACCAAGTACAAATCCTTACCTCTTCTTCTTCGCTTATCATGTCCACTTGGACTCCAAGACTTACAAGATCTAATCTTGATTTCCCCATGGATGGATGGGTGGAAGAAATTATCATTTCAAACTTCTTGGAAGAAATTCTCATTTCAAATTTCTTGTATGGAACACATCCCTAGGAAGTAGGGCTATAAGATCTAGTTGAATTAGGCCTCCAAAACTAGGTTTTTATTTATTTCTCCAAATATTCCTTATTGAAACCCTAAATTTATTAGCATTCCAGATACCCTTTTAGCCAAACTTTATGTTTTTCTAGGTCTAGGGTTTCCAACCTATCCGTACAACCCTAACCCCTATTGCCCCAAAATAATAAAGGAAATAAACAACCTTGTAGAAATGGATCTAAATCTTGGTTTTGAGGATCCTAATCTTGATTTCCACACTTTCACTAATGTCTAACACCTCTCATGAGAACTTCCAAATATAATCATTGTGACCATCAATCTATTTAAGCTTTTAAATCAAACTGTGATTATTCTTGCTCCTTGTTGGGACCTTACTATCTCACCTAGGGAAAGAGTTTAAAAATAGAAAACTTCCTTGTATGAAATAGAAAATGGATATGTTCACTATACATTAGGTGCAATCCCATCTCCCAATATTCCATGATGATTTTATAGTGGGATTTTATGGAAGATGCATTTTTCTCTTCCTAATCCTGTTTAGACTAGTGAATTGTCTAGGAAGGTAAAAAAATTAAAACCTAAGAAAAAGAATTCAAGATATCCTAATATAAAACAAAGAGAAAGAAATAAAATTAATATAACTATCTATTATTTATAGTAACATTTTTCAATCCACATAAATCAAAATTCTCAACTTGCAAGGTAACTTTGACAAAATTGCACACCAAGATAAGTGGTTATGCTATTCAAATTCATGCAAATGAGCATCCAAAACCTCAGTAAGCTCACATATGTCCTTATATACACTAAATACATTAGCTCCATTAGTTGGAATAGTTCCTACCTGTAATCACCTAAAAATGGTCATCTAGACTATTAGCCCCCTTCTCAGCATTTTGGCTAAATTAATTTAATCATTTACCTAGACCAAATTGCTAATAATCAATTTATTTGATTGTAACCTATAGTTTGACTATGCTATCCTAAGTTCATTATTTGATTAAAAGAACATGTCCCCTTTTAATTAAATAAAAGACCCCATTCTTCTAACCCACTTAAAGTGCACACATAAAGTCCTTTTTCTATTTTGCAATTAAAAGAAAAGGCTTTGTGACTTTTGTCTTATATGACAAGTCAACTTATATTCTATTGGTTGACTTGTGTGTGCACATGGATCACTCCTATTTTCAAATTCCACCATTGATCATCCACCATCTTCATCTTGATCTCTACCGTCCATACATCTTTAAAAGGGAGAGAGCTTTCCCCCTCAAAGCATCCATCCATCTTTTGAATATTGTTATGCTGCAGGTTTTCTAACAGGTTTCTTTGGAGCTTTGTGGAGAACTTCTATTTCTTGTCTACATTCTCTCATACCATAGCATTTTAGCTTAGATTCATGTTGCATGTTAGTTTAGCTTCTATTTTGCAATAATCTATCTCACATAGCTTATTAATGGTATTGTAACACTCTCATCCATGCTTAGAATAGCTGCATTTTTCATATTCATTCTAGTTTAATCTTTAGTTGCATTGCGTTCTTGAGGAACTCCTTGGGACATTTGCATTCTTGCATCTTGTCTTTGGAACCTCCCATTGCATGGTTTACTAGCAAGAAGAGTATCTCTAAGGCTCATCTGAGAGCCTTCTTATTCTTAAAATATACTCTCTTGCACTCCGTGGATAGGGAGCTCTAAGCTGGCATCCGAACATTCCAATCTCATGGAATCGTTTGGATAGAAGGGTTTAGAGTGGGACACTTTCGAGTGTACATTTTTGGCGCCCACCGTGGGGCTTGAATCAAGTTTCTAGCTCCATTTGCTTTTATTTTTTATCTCTGATTTTTTACAGTAGCATATTGGATCTAATCAAATGCTTTTGTAGAATTATCACTTGGATTTTAAGGCCAACCCATAAGTAGATTGGTTTGAAGGCCAAAAATCTAGTTGGTTTAAAGATTTGATCATATCTTTTAAACCGCTTGGAGTTTTGTTTTGAATTTTTTTTTGTTAGTTGGGTATATGCTCAAAATGTCTCAGTCCAATTTTTAGAGCATTATAATGTGATTTTCGGGAGTTATGAGTTTTTCTTTATTTTTCATAAAAAGTCGTTTATGGTCGCAAATCAGCGTATTTTTAAAAAAAATTTACATTTCAAAAAAGGGCTTTCAATTCTAATGGGGGTTATTTCTTTGTGTTTTGAATTTTGAAGTCGTATTAAAGATCAAAAACTCGATTTGATAAATTTGGCCTATTCTGACAAAATTGATCTCTAGAGTGCAAATGAAGAGATTTTTAAAAATTTCTTGCATTTTTAGAAAGCTCTCTAATTTTTAATAGGGGTCTCTTCTTTTCATTTTCATTTTTGGATACAAAATCATAGTAAGCAAGTCCAATCTTGTTGACTAGGTCAAAATCAAAGAGTAAAAATGAGAGCATTTGTGATTAACTTGCACTTTTTTTGCATGCACTTGGTTGGAAGATAAATTGGATTTTTGAGGCAACTCACCACTTTTTATTGCAGATTTTTATGTTATTTCATACTAACTTTTGGTGCTAACAAGTTGTGATTACAGGTTGCTATCCTTATGAAAAAAAAAAAAATTGAAACATTGCATAAACAGAACGCATGTCAAAGCTTCAAATGCGCAAGGGCTACTAACATTGTTTGCAGGGCTGCCCAAAGCATAAAAACCCAAAAAAATTTGTTTTTTTATTTCCATGTGCGGCATTTGAATAGTTGTTCATTTTCTTTAGGCACATAAAACTTGTGATTGAAGTCTTTTGGTAATAGGAGAGTATGCTCTTCACCCTTGTGGTGAATCAGAAATCTCGACTTACCATTTGGTTTCAAGAGTAAGAGGCAACTGAATCTTCTTGGTGTGTTTGGGAGAAAACGATTGGAATAGGAGAGTATGCTCTTCACCCTTGTGGTGAATCAGAAATCTTGACTTTCGAAAGTTGATCCACGCTTTGTGTAGTTAGAATCCTTTAGAGGGCCTGCTCTCGGACAACCTGAGAGGAACGACCCAAGTGGGAACAAGCCGATTACCTGGCTCTTCCAACCCACTATAAACTCAAGGCTATCAAGGACACAAAACCTTGGTAGACGTAGTGTTTATCTTCGTCTAGTGTGATCGCTTATGGGATTTTGACCATAGGGAGATCACTAGGCAAGAATGCTTAAGGTACTCTTGTGATCGCGAGATCGGTTACTCATTGCAAGGTGAGGTGTCCCGTAATTGGGAGCAAGAGGAACATTATGAACGGAAGCCCGATCTAAAAACTCTAAGTTAGTAACTACCTTTTTTTTAGCCGCTCAACTTCTTGGTGCAAGGATTGATCCTAGTGGACTACCCGGATCACCCCAAGATTTACACTCACCATATGTGTTCCCTTGGTTATGCTTCTGGCATTTCCATGACAAATCCAATATCTCTTGTGGGAAACCACTTGGTGTGAGGCAAAGGAGCATCAAGTGTGGGCTAAGTTGTTGAGTAATGAACCATGACTTCTAGGTAGATATTGCTTGATGTGTTCTTGAATGTGCTAGACCTGTGAAAATCTTTGGAACATACACATGATGATAATTTTAGAGAATTCTTTTGAGACCTCAAATATGCTTGTATCATGCAAAGTTTCTTTGTCCCTTGCTTGATTGTTTGAAGACTACTCCATGTGTCACTATCTTGCTTGGAAAGAAATTGCTTTTGAACATCAAACTTTTTATGCTATCAACTATTGTCAAACTTTGTCAACCAAGTCAAAACATCAAATGCAAACATTTTCTTGTGTTGCTTGCTAAGGGGAGTCTCATCATTTGACTTTGATTTGCTATGTCTCTAGTTTTTTAACATGCTTAAAGTGGTTCTTTGGTCTTAGTGCTCTTGGTCTTTTTGTCTTCATGGTCTATGCATGCTTGCTAGTTATCCTTTTGCTAAAATGGTTACCTTGATTTCTTGACTACACTCTTGGGTTGGAGAGTTGTTCACTTGTCACCCTGCTTGCTCTATCTATTTGGCTATTTGGGCATCTTGCCTAGCTATTGACTTGAGTCATTCATGTCATAAGTTTCTTGGACATATTGTTTGACAAGTCACTTTAATCTCTCTCTACTATCTTGGCAAGTGAACACTCTACCTCCTATAGTTTCAAGATCAGGTTATCTTCTAGACTATTTTATGCTTGGCTTTGCATCTAAAACTATGGGATCTAAACCTTATGCTACCAAAATTCAACCAAATCTAGATGATCATGATATCCTCCATGTCACTAAAGAGTTTCAAGATCTATATGCACAATACAAAGAACTAGAAGAGACAAATGATCTTTCTTACCTTCATCTCTCTAAGCGTATGATAGAAATGAAGTCTAAACTTGAGAAAAGGTTAGAGGAGAAGATTGCATCATTACATGAATCTTCCTTAAGGTCTTTACATGCATGTGAGTCACCTTCTTTGAGGTCATCCTCTTCTTCTAGGTCTACATGCTCTACTTCAAGACATCAAATGTCTTCATCTTCTAGATCTAAAGACCTCTTTAGAGGTCAAGCAAGTGATACCTACTTTGAGCCTATTCCAAAATTTCATGATGGACCTATCTTTGACAAAGCTAATGATGAAGACATGGATGCATACCATTCACTTGAGAAACAAAAAAAGGACTCTAGACATAATTTTGATAGAACTTTTGCTCCCTTGGAAGATTCTTATGATGACACTTTGCAAAAACTTCTTGGCAATAAGATCATCATGTTGCCTAAGTCTAGCTCCTATGGAAATCCATTCTTGGATACCTATTGTGCCTATCATCAATCTAATGACCATGCTACTTCTAATTGTATAGAGCTGAAACATAAAATCCAAGATCTCATTGATGATGAGATTGTTGATCTTGGAACCTCTAGTGACTCATGTGCTGAGGATACTTCTCTTGAGCAAGATTACATTGATAAACCTATGTCTAGTAGTGGCTCCATTACATCTTCCACTTCTTCCAACACTCATGCATCTCCCAACACTTCAAAGCTTTCCAACATGCCTCTATCAAAAAAGGAACCTAATGCTTTCCACATTGACTACATGTATCCTCAAGGGCTACCTCTAAAAGAAACTCAAGCTAACCTTCACTGGGTTGCAAACCTTTTCCATGCTACTAATCCTAAACATCCTCAACCTTCATGCACTACTATGCCTAATCCATGCACTACTCCATTCACTCTTCATTCTCCCTTGTCCTTAGAAGTGGCTCCATGTCAAGAGGACTCTCAAAAAGAAAAATCTATAAATGTCAAGAAAGATCAAGATCAAGCACCCTTTCATCTCTTTCAAGATTTTTCCCCTCCATATCCTATATCTTTTCCACCTCCTAAGTATGATGAAGATACCACTTCCATTATCTCCCTTGAGCTTACTGAAAATTATGAGAAAAGTTCTCTTCATATGCTATCCAAGGCTACTTGTCAAGATCAAAGCATCCCCTCATGTTCTACTTCTCCATATCCACTTCAAAATTGTGCTCAAGCTTCAAGTGCTACTATTAAAAATGGTGTTCCTATCAAAGGTGCTCATGAGTCTATTGATGGCTTTGACCACGTTGCTCACTCTAAAGATGTTGATATCCCTTTTTACTATCCATTTGCATCTTCTAAATCTATCCTTGGTCCTTACCCATCTAAGCTAAAGCATTCAAACCTTCCATCCATATTGGGGCCTTATGTTCCTCCATCTCCTACATTCACTCCTAGCTCATCCCCTAGCTCTCCTATATTACCTCAAGATCAAAAAAGACACTCATCCTTGATGACTTTTCTCCCATCTATCCATCTAAACCAGTCATATCATCCTTATTCATCCACAAATCCCAAGTCCTTTGGAAGTGAGAATAAACATAAGAATCCATTGAAAAATGAAGATCACTATGTCCCATCTAATCGACATGTGAATGCTAAGAAGGAAAATGCACAGAAGAGACCACAAAGGTCCACTATTAAGAGAGCTAAATCAAAGAAAATGTGGGTTCCTAAATCCATCATTGAAGAAATGCACTCTCAAGCACCCAAAGAACAAGAAAAATCTAAAGCTATGTGGATTCCCAAGTCTCTTTTAAAAGACTTGAATATTGAAAATACTTCAAAGTTGACATTCAAGCTTCCAAAGGCTTCCATTCCATCTTCTTTCAAAAATCTTTCTAAAAATATTCCAAAGCCTTCCACTCCATTTTTTTCCAAATCTCTTCTACCACCTCATACATCTAAACCTCAAGCTATTTCATCCATGATTCCTCCATTGTTCCAATACCCTTCAAGGTGTGTGTCAATGTTGATCTTGTCCAATATTTCAACTACCCTTATGAAATCCTCCAAAGCTTACACTTACTTTCTATACATGAACTATTATCCTCAATATATTCTTCCTACTACCATTTCCCTTTCATCACCCTATCAACATCTTTGAGCATACCTTTCTATGGTCTTGGCTTATCATGGCTTATCTTTCCTATAGGAGCACTATCTAAATTCAAAAAGCTTGAGCTCTTTCTAAAAATTCAAAATTAAAAAAAATGAAAAAAATGAAAAAATATGAAAATGTGCCTTGGTGAAAACCACTTCTTGTGGCACCTTGATAGCAAAATTAAAGCGAAATAAATCCATCCTATGGTGAAAACTACTTCTTGTGGCACCTTGGCTAAGTACTATGATGAAAACCTGGCAAACAGGCGTCATACATAATTCTTCCATCATCCATCTATCCCCTCTTCTCTCTTTGATCTTGACAATGTTGAGCTATCTTTGCATATTGGCTATCTTATCCACTAGATTTTCTATTGTGCTCTCCCATTCACTCATAGCCTCTATCTTGAGCTTTATTTTTATTGCTCTATCCCATCGCTATCCTATCTAGTTGACCCCTTGGTCTTGATCATAATAAATGAAACATGGTTCTCATAGGTCTCTTGACATGGCTACTCTTTTGGACTACACACTTCATGCTATGTCACTTGTTGGCTTCACTGCTTATCCTACATGCTATCTTGCTCATTTCTTCCATTGCTTATCCAAAAAATGCTTCATATGACTATTTCACCTCTTTCCCTAGCTTGGGTACTCTTGAGGAGTCAGTCCTTAAGGATCACTTTCACTTGCTTCATACTCTTTTTTCATCCATCTTTGCTTATCCACTGGCTCATTGCTCCATCATATCCTATACCTTGCTAGACATTGGGAGAAAATGATGTGATCTTGCTTGAGAACCAGTGATATCTAAAACCTTCTAAAAAATCCTAAAAATTAGAAAATGTCCTAAAAAAGATCATCTTAGTGAAAACCTAGCAATAGGCGCTTTGATGTATCACCAAAAAATCAAAAAAAAAAAAAAAAAAAGTCCTGAAAAAATCTATCAAGTGGTAAAAACCTGAAAACAGGCACTACTTGAGACTCTTGTACCTATGTCTATCAATCTCAATCACGTATTTTGCTACACATTTCCTAGCTTGGAATTGTTTCTTGTCCTCATCTCGAGGGCATAGCTACTTAGCCTATTGAGGTATTCTTGTGCATTAGGGTTTCTTGGACAACTCACAAAATAGTGTTTCTCAACACTTCCCCCACCTTGACATCAAGTGTTTTTCAACACTTTTCAGATAGTTTACCTACAGTCTCCGATGTTGCAATATTTCTCACTATCAGAATCAAGTCTTGAAGAAATGGCCAAGTGACTTGCACACACACACTTTAACACTTAAACGACTGAGCTATGCTGATCTTTATCTACTTTGTGTGTTTTCTATGATGATTTCTTTGCCAGGTGTTCCCTCCCTAATAGTCTTTCAAGGATGTCATTGACTAGAAGACTGGGGGCATGGGACATATTTTCTTGATTTCTGCTTGTGGGTATACTTTTGTTTGTCTATAGTGTTGTAAGCATTCATGCTTTTCGTATTCAACACTTTGACTTATAAATGTATCATCCTTGATTGTTTTGCAAGATCGCACTTGGGGTTTATCCTGGCACTTATGCCTTGACATAGGTGTAATCTTGCTAAATTAAACTTAGGGAATCTAATCGTGTAGTTATCTTGACTTACATGTCTCTGATGCTTAGATTGGATTTTCACATACCTATCTAATATCGATCATATTCATATCCTCATAGTTATACTAGTGATGGTTGTATGATCTCATGATGTCCCTAATAAATGCTCAATGATGAAATTAAGAGTCTAAATGTTATGCGCTTCTTGCTGGTAAACCACTTTGCATATTAGCTTGCATTTTAGGTTCATTTTCTAGCTTAGTCTTGCATTCTTGCATATGGGGAGAGCTCTCTTTCTTCATCTTTTTTTGGACATATCAGCTAACTCCTTTCATATATTTCTTTACTTTCTTCTTGTTCATGTCTTTTCACCTTCTTAATCTTTCGCTTCATCTCTTTTCTATCTTATCATCACATTATATAAAGTTTTGACCTCTTAAATAATTTTGATGTCCTAGATTCATTTTCGGGATCAAAATCCAAATTCGAGTTCATCTTGATGGTCAAAATTGTCTAAAATTCTACTTTCTTCTGAGCAGTTAGCTGACCTTTTGAGGTCTAATCTCTGAATCATCATTGAGGCATCTTCATTTCTTCATGTCTTCATCATTTCCATACTTCATATCTACTTCAATTCACTGTTTCATGTCTAAAATCACCTTTCTACTCGTTTTGACCTAATTTTTATGCTATATCCTTCAAGGTCAACTCTAGTCAAACTGGGGCATTTTATCAATTTTTTTATAGTCATTCTTGGGGTTTAATCATCTATCTGTCATCTTGGACATTGCTATATTCTATTTTTCTCATTTCTAGCCAGTTTTTGCATCCCCTTACCTCATTTCAATTTCGATCCCGAGGGGGTAGAAATACTCTATCACTGCTTAGGAGCATTTGTTTGATCTTCTCACTTGCTCTCACTCTATCCACTTTTCTAAGTGTTAGCATTCTTCTTGAATTCTGACATCATCTTTTCCTAGTGTTCAGTACTATCACATCAGGCTGTACATTCAGGACTTGCTATCTTTTTCTACATTTCGTTCTTCAAAATCAGATATCTATATCTATCATCGCCTACTTGGTTTCAATTTTCTTTGACATAATGTGTTCCCAGATCGATCATGCATTAGTCAAAGAGGGGCAAATGTAATCACCTAAAAATGGTCATCTAGACTATTAGCCCCCTTCTCAGCATTTTGGCTAAATTAATTTAATCATTTACCTAGACCAAATTGCTAATAATCAATTTATTTGATTGTAACCTATAGTTTGACTATGCTATCCTAAGTTCATTATTTGATTAAAAGAACATGTCCCCTTTTAATTAAATAAAAGACCCCATTCTTCTAACCCACTTAAAGTGCACACATAAAGTCCTTTTTCTATTTTGCAATTAAAAGAAAAGGCTTTGTGACTTTTGTCTTATATGACAAGTCAACTTATATTCTATTGGTTGACTTGTGTGTGCACATGGATCACTCCTATTTTCAAATTCCACCATTGATCATCCACCATCTTCATCTTGATCTCTACCGTCCATACATCTTTAAAAGGGAGAGAGCTTTCCCCCTCAAAGCATCCATCCATCTTTTGAATATTGTTATGCTGCAGGTTTTCTAACAGGTTTCTTTGGAGCTTTGTGGAGAACTTCTATTTCTTGTCTACATTCTCTCATACCATAGCATTTTAGCTTAGATTCATGTTGCATGTTAGTTTAGCTTCTATTTTGCAATAATCTATCTCACATAGCTTATTAATGGTATTGTAACACTCTCATCCATGCTTAGAATAGCTGCATTTTTCATATTCATTCTAGTTTAATCTTTAGTTGCATTGCGTTCTTGAGGAACTCCTTGGGACATTTGCATTCTTGCATCTTGTCTTTGGAACCTCCCATTGCATGGTTTACTAGCAAGAAGAGTATCTCTAAGGCTCATCTGAGAGCCTTCTTATTCTTAAAATATACTCTCTTGCACTCCGTGGATAGGGAGCTCTAAGCCGGCATCCGAACATTCCAATCTCATGGAATCGTTTGGATAGAAGGGTTTAGAGTGGGACACTTTCGAGTGTACATTTTTGCTACCTACCAGGGGTTGAAAAATAACTTTTCAAGAAATGTTGTCATGACAACATTGCAAAATTGCAAAACATTTTGCATCTCCTTCTCAAACTTGTCTTAGACCCTCCAAATTGATGCATTTTGGTCACATTATCCATTTTACCATATTTAAACCATTTTCCAAGGTTTCTCCAATCATTTTGGGATCCAAGACCAATTTTTCACATTTAGAAGCAATTTGAGTAACTTTTGCCCACTTGAGAAACTTTCAATATCAAGTTGATGATTTTCCTCCTAACCACCTAGTTGATCATTTTACCACACAAACACACCCCTATGACTCTAAATTTATAATTATTCACCATTGACTTGGTTAGAGTCACTATAATCCAAAATTGACCTAGGAGAACTATGGTTTCAATTTGCCTACCCTAAGTGCTCTTGTACCATCCTCTCCAATAAACAGAAAATTGAGTTACACTTGGAGATAGGAGATCAACACTAATACTCCACTTCTTGAATTCAATTTCAGCTACCCAAGTTGCCTCTGATTCTAGTCGGTGCTCCCATTTGATGAGATATTCCATGTAGACCCCATTTTTGCTCTTTTTCTTGACTCTAGAATCTAGAACCTTCTCATCTTTTGGTTGCTTATTTTGTGATATATAAACTTTACTGAGGTCCTTGTCCATCTCTTTGTACCCTACTCCCTATCTCATGTTATTTTACCTTATATTTTATAATATCATGCACATTGAATATAGGAGAGATAGCTAATTCTAATGTTAGCTCCACCTTATAGGCACTTAGTCCATACTTCTCTAAGATTCTACATGCTCCTAGCCTCCTGATTTGGATCTTACATGGAATACATTTTTACAAACTTTCTTTTTAAAGATGAATCATTACCAAGTCCCCTATTTCAAATTTTAGGTATTTCTTCTTGACATCTTATTTAGTCTTAAGTTTTTGATGAAATAAATTAATGCCTTTTTCACCTAGTCACGGACCTCCTTCATAGATGGAGAAAAGTCTTCAACATGTCCACTCTTACTTGTCATGTCATACCCCACTTGGGCGTATCTCATATGTTATCTCAAAAGGACTTTCACTAGTAGTTCTATTCACACTGTCATTTTAAGAAAACTCATCTTGGGATAGAAATTGATCCCACATTTGACCATACTCCTTAGTCAAGCATCTATTGATGACCTATGTTTGGCCATCTATTTCTAGATTGTATGTATATAACCAAAAAAAAGGTTTGTACCCAACTTCTTCCATGGGGTCTTTCAAAAGTGACCCATAAACTTCACATCCCTATCTAATACAATTTTTAATCAAAACCCATACATTCCCACTACCTCCTTGAAGAAAATTTGAGTGGTATGTCTAGCACAATGAGTTAATTTGCAAGGTAAGAAATGGTTCATCTTGCTAAACTTGTCTACAACCACAAACACAATATCAAAACCAGAGTTAGTTATAGGAAAACTAACTATGAAATCCATGCTAATGCATTCCCATGGCCTATTTTATATAAGAAGTGGTTGACAAAGCCTTGCATTTGTAGCAATCCCCTTTGCCCTTTGACATATTCTACATTCCTCCACATACTTCCTCACATTCCTTTGCATCTTAGGCCAATAGTAGAACCTCTGGAACAACTCTAATGTCTTGTTTAGGCCAAAATTCCTAGTAAGGCTCCCATTATGTTTCTCTTGCATCAAATTTATCCTCATGAATGCTTTAGGTGCACATAAATGACTACCTATAAAAGTAGTACATTTTGTAATTTCTAATCTACATACTTGCTATGAAAATGATTATTGAACTCAAAGTATACCTTATAGACCTTTGAAAAGTCTTCATCCTCCTTGTATTGGTCCTTGAAGCTTTCTACTCCAATGCATAAAAATACAATTCATAAGAAGAGTACTTCTTATTGGTCTCATTCAAATTTTTACTAAAAAATGTCACTGGTCTTCCCTCTTGACTAAGAACTTCCCCCACTGTAACATTACCGACATCACATTCCACTGTAAATAGTTTATCAAAACTTGAAAGAACTAAAATGTGTTGAGTTTCCACATTTTTATTTAGTTCTTCAAACCCTTTATTGGCTTATTCAATCCATTCAAATTTAGTCTTCATTCCACCTTTTACAATATGTAAGACATGTGAACAAATTTCATTGAAACCCCTAATAAAATTCCTATAGAATTGAGCCAACCTAGGGGAAACTTCTTACTTTAGTTCCTATTCTAGGAGTAGGCCAGCTCAAGATAGATTTAACCTTTCTTGGATCCATATTTAGGAATCCTTGTTAAAATTGAAATCCTAAGTACACCAGTTCTTGTCTCATGAATTCATATTTCTCTAGGTTATTGGCTGAATTCTCTCATGCAACCTTTTAAACACCATCTCTAACTACTTTAGATGCTCCTCCTTAGTTTTACTAATGATAAGGATATCATCTAGGTATACCACTAAAAATATACCTATATAGTCTTTGAGCACTTCATTCATAAATCTTGTAAAGGTGCTGGTCCATAACTAAGCCTAAATGACATGACCAATCATTCATACAAACCCTTTGTGGATTTGAATGTTGTCTTTGACTCATCTCCGTCCTTGATTCTAATATGGTGGTAACCACTTTTCAAGTCTATCTTAGTAAAGTAACTTGCTTCACCTAAACAAACCATGATATCCTCTATTATAGAAATAGGAAACCTATACCTAATAGTTCTCCTATATATTTCTCTTGAATCCATACAAAATCTCCACTTACCTCACTTTTAGGGCTAGCACCACTAGTATTGCACATGGGTTGATGCTCTTCCTATTAGCCTTTGATCAAGAAACTCCTATAATTTCCTAAAATTCTCCTAGTTTAGGTTTGGAGTCATTTTGTAGGTAGCTTTGTTTGGTAAAGATGCTCCTCATATGAAGTCAATCTAGTGACCGGTGGCTCATTTTAGGTGGTAATGTAGGAGGACTTCCATCACTATGTCCTTGAATTTTTCAAGAAATTCTTCCACTTCTATAGGTATTATATCCATCTTTGCTTTTCCTTCCTCTTTAGATTTTTACCACAATGAACTATCTTATCCCATCTTCTTCCTCCTTGAGGTCTCTCAAAAGTTCTTTCCCACTGATTAGCAACAAATTTGAGCCTACTACCTTTACCTCACCTTCCTCCACTAGTGATTGGATATGATAAGTAACTCCATCCTTCTTGAAAGAATATGATTTATTCTCTCCATGGTGTATAGCTTTTCTATCATGTTGCCACAGTATACCCAAAAGAAAGTGGCAAGCATCCATTGGTAGTATGCCACATATAATTATGTCTTTGTAGCCTCCTATGGTGAATTCCACCTAATCTTGTTTAGTCACCAAGACATTCTGCCCTTTGTTCAACCAGGTTACCCTATATGGATGGGTATGAGGAATCTTTTTTAATCTCATCTTGTTCATTTCCTCCTTTGAGATGATGTTGTTAGTAGAACCCGAGTCTATAATCACCTTGCACACCTTGCCAAGTATCTATCTATAGTTTACCCTGAATAGAGCCCTCCTTTTTTTGGGTTTTTCTATGACTAGTTCCTTTATTAGAATCCATCTAAAATTTAGGTTCTTCCCACTCTTTGAGTCTAAGTTCACCTTAAGAGACCTTACAATGTCCACATCTTCTTGTGTATAGTTGATCCTTTTCTCTGACTAGGAAGAGAATCCTTTTTTAGGGCATCTATAGATTTGGTATGGCCACAACTATAAGACTTATTTTTAGTAAAGTGGGAATCTCTTCCTCATCTTCCTTAGTTAGCCCCAAATCCTCTACTTCTACTTGATCCTCCCCTTGAACTAAAATCACCACCCTGCTCTACAAATTTTTAGTCGCCTTGTGACCTATTGTCATTGCCTCTTCCACCATAACCGCCTCTATTCCCTCTGGCATATTTTCCTCTTCCTCTACCCCTAGATTGGGTATCTTTATTCTTCGTAATCTTCTTTTCTAATTTAAGGGAAATTTGAAAATACTTGAGCATGGTATTAGGGCTCAAAATCCTAAGCTCCTCTTGTATATTCCATCTAAACCTATTTATATATCTGGCCAACTTAAGACTCTCATATTCATGTACCTTAAATATTAGACACAACTTGTAAAATTCTTCTATATAGGTAGCCACATCAAGATCTTTCTACCTCAAACTTTGTCTTTTGCTATGAAACTATACTTCATAGTCCTGTGCAAGATAGTTCTCTCTAACTTTAGCCTCCATGGATTTCCAAGAAGCAATAGGATTCTTTCCTTCTCTTTCTCTCTTTCGTTGTAGGAACTTCCACAAAGTTAGGGATGATCCCCTCATCCTTGAGTTTTCCACCATCACTTTTTGTTCCTCTAATACCTTCACATTCAAAGTGATTCTCCATCCCTTCTATCCATTCTACAACTAATCTGGTTCCATCTTGCCACCAGACAAGGGAACTCCCTCCAATATGTTTCCTCCTAATGCCTTGATTTCTTTAAGGAAGGGTTCTCCCCACAATGGTGGATCTAGTTTAGGTAGTTCATCCTCAATTGCTATTGAATTACCCTTGTCATCACCATCTTTCAGTCTTTCACTAGCCTTATCAACCTTTTTTGACACTTCATCTAGTTTTCTCTTCATAGCTTCTAGAGCCTCTTTTAGGATCCTATATGATCTTTTTGGAATTCTTTATTTTGGTAGTCTTCTTTAAGGCCACAATATCCCTCAAGGCTACCTAATAATCTAACATGGGTAGCCACTCTTGACTCTCCTCACCCCTGAATTAGGCATATGTCAGGGTATGTTTAGATACACCCTACCAGTGCCCAAACTATCTCCATACCGAACTGATAGAAAACCAATCAATAATCTTTAAGTGTCTCCCCATGAGTGTTCTACTATAGAACATGTACTCTAACTCCAAAGCATTAGACCATCTCACACACTTTCAAGAGGCCTTTACTCAAATGACATTAGCTCATCAAAAAGTCTCCTGTAACATGTCAAGTCTCCACTATGAGACTGTGGATTAAACCAATGTATCTATAAATGAATGGATGTCTCTACTCTCAAGGCTATACCTATGATCACACCACTACTATATGCTCCCACACCCAAATCTGGCACAAAAATATGCTACAAGCCCATGTCCTCCTATTTTGATACACAATCTCATGGAGTTCATGATACATATCTACAAGGATCATAGGTCCCTATGCCATCCTCTGAGGTTGGTCGACCAAATTTGCTACCAATTGACCCTAGCCCAAAGGGAAGCCCTTTTGGTTCCTGTCTATGACCAAGGCTTGGGCTACCAAAGAAGATATGAAGTGGGCTATAGGA
Source organism: Cupressus sempervirens (assembly GCA_028749045.1). Taxonomy (NCBI): domain Eukaryota; kingdom Viridiplantae; phylum Streptophyta; class Pinopsida; order Cupressales; family Cupressaceae; genus Cupressus; species Cupressus sempervirens. The sequence continues at coordinate 560,419,349 of CM053785.1, read as the reverse complement.
TACTGATCCCCATACTCATGTATCAATAACTCCCAATTAAGATGTTAGTCTAGGATGGTGGTGCTTGGCCAAAAAATGGTATTAGAAACCCATAGCAATGGACCACTTAATTTAGGATTGGACACCCCAAATGATTCCTAATGCACTATTTAGTCTCATTTAATTATCAACTAGGGACGTAAACTTGGAATGGCATCTGCAAAGTATATGCTTCAAACCTCCTCTTCTAAGTCTATTTAGGGAATTCAAATGCTTATGCTTGAGGAAAACTAAACTAAAACTGATAAGCAAATGTATTCTAATAAAAGTAGGAAATTATAGTTAGGAACTACTTTAATTGATTGTGCTATGAATAGGTGACTAATTTTGGTATTAGTGGCTATAGGAACATTAGAGTTCTAAAACATATAAATGAATAGGAAACGAACTCTACACTAATAAAGTAATTCACTCATCAAGTGGCCTCCCTTGAATGAGTGAATGGAAAGTACAATCAAGATGAAAGTTGCAAACTTGAAGTGAACATTCTATTCATCCATAAAAACAATTACACTTGACTGAAACAGTATGCAAGAGTTCTATATTAAAAACTAGTTTTGTTTGACTGATTCCGAAACTACTACTTACTTTTAAACCTAAGATCACTTCATAATGAGGATCAGTTACAACTCATAAATTTTATAACAAAAACATTATTGACCATGAACAATCCTAGAATATAGCGCATGCTAAATCTACACGTTGCATGGAACAAGAAGCATTGACTTGCTTTGTGAAGACTCTGTAATCATAGTTGGCTTGATGACTCTCATGCTAGTATGTGGGTCCTTGAATATCCATGCTCAACTCCTGCAAGATAATTAATGCACACACATCCAACCATATACATATATATCCACACCATCAATATTAGGAAAAAGTGTTAGTCTTAATTATCAGTCTTGCAAACCTACGACTACAGGAGGTAACTACCCAAAACATAGCTTAGGAGAGATAACATCCATTAACATGTATAACTATTATATTCACCATTCTTGTCCATGAAATAAAGCATATATTAAGTCTTTAGAGATATCCACATTCCATCTTATGTTCACACACATATATAATGATATACATAGAAACCATAAGTTCATATGCTTAAAACCATAAATGTATGTCTATGTGCAATCAAATATTTGTCTTAGAAAGAGGATAAAAAATGGTGAGAAAGATAGCTAATTTAGGAGTGCATCATTCCCCCCAACTGAAACATTGTTGGCCCCCAGCAATCATAAAGTTCCAAACCTTGGTATAGACCCTCAAATCACTAGTTGTTCTCTCCCCTAGCTCATCATGAGTATCCATGAGTCTTTTTGAGTCTTTCCCAACACTAGACTTCAGAGGCCATGTCATAATCTATTGTACTGTCGTTCATTTCCAAAAATAGTTGAAGGAAGAGTAGAGGTTGAAACCTTAATGGAACCCCATGGTTAAGGAGTGTCCTATCCAAAATAGTATACCATGGAACTCTCCTTGTGGAAAGGGTTAGATTTTGAGGTGAGTGAGGTTCCATTCTCTTTAGATCTTGTGACATCCTTATCCACCTCTACCTGGAGGCATTAATTATTGTAGCAATGTCTCAAGAGGAATGTTGGTCCCAATCTGCAAAGGCGTGTTCTCTTACTAGGAATGCTGGTCCCAATCTACAAAGTTGTGTTCTCTTATTGGCTCCACTAGTGTTTGCTGTGATAGAGATCTAGTCAAAATATGTTCTTTTGGAGTGATGTACCTTAGGCCTCATTATTAAAGGAACTAAAATTTCTTTCTCCCTGTATGGTGTAGCTTGGTGTTCATGACTTATCTCATTTTGCATCCATGACATAACTGCACGTCTCCTACATAGAGGAGTGAATTCAACTCTATGTCATCAAGAACTGCCATGTTATGCAAGTACAATTCACACAAAAAATTCTTCAGAGTCATTGGGGCATACTAAAAGGAATAGTAAAATTCATGGGGAGTTGAATGGATGAATTGGGGCCTTCTACAATCCTTGTTAATTTAATATTTAAAAAGTTGCTCTTGAAGGAATATTGCATACACTAGTGAAGGTGATCTACATTCCATCAAATTTGGAATTAACCCAGTAATCTAATCAATTCTTCATTTTAATAACTCAATCTCATCTGGTTTCTACTCTAATTGAAAATTCTACTAATTAATGGCTCATTTCAATTTTACTTTTTCTAAATTCCATTGTGTCTTTTCCCATAATAATCGTTGGTACAAACTTATTCTTGCTACAAGAGGTGTAGATAAATCTGGTGGGGGTAAAGGTTCCTAATTGAGTATGTCCACCCATCTAGAGGGAAACTGAGGAATTTTAACTATTTCTTCAGGTGCAGAGGACTTACCCTTCCACACAATAATTTTCCTGATCAAATTGGTTTCTTCACTAACATTAACTATCATGTTAGCCAACATTTCTAACTTTTCTTAACTACCCTGTTGGGGTTCTTCTTCAATGATTTCAGTCCCAAAGTCAAGAATTTCCTTTAAGTTCATACTAACATATGGCTGGGCAGAATTATCTACATATTCCTCTATGTCTTTAGAGTCCTCAAATTCTTGATCACTATCTATTAGTATGTAGTTAACCCTAGGGCTAATCTCTATTTTTGGACTCTGCTCTCTCATTATTGTGTCATTGGTTGCAGGTTGATTATTCAATTCCTTAGAAGAGGAATTGTTCAAAGGTTCATTTGCTATAGATTTAGAAGAATCAATGTTAACAATAGGAATAGATGCTTCAACATCTTTCTCAAAAAGTCTTTTACTCCTCATAGGAGGGGTGGATGAGCTCAAAGGACTTCTTTTTCTTTTTCTTCTTGATGACCACCTCCTCTTTCACTACTTCAAAAGTTTTTTTAGCATTCTCTTCCCTAGAGTTATCAAAATTCCCTTCAAGAGGATTCTTGGAATGTTCTTCAAGAGGGTTTTGAGAATGTTCTTCCCTAGGGTTCTCAAAATTCAGGAGGAAATTTAGATTCTCTTCCCTAGGGAAATGTAGGGTTTCTTCCATATTATCAGCATTGTCATCAGGCTAAGGTTCTAGCATTTCCTCTTTTGGTTCTGTTATTTTACCCTTACCCCTCCTAGATGCAGACCTTGTCCTTATGGATGATGGAGATTCTAGAATATTAGGAACTTTTACATTTTTTATTTTCTTCCTCTAAGAAGTAGAGGCTCTAGAATTGAACATTCTTTTTCTAGGTGACCTATAAATAGAAAGAGAGCTGACTATTCTAGGTTCAACCTTATTCATCTAACAAAATTCTTCCCATGTCCCAACCTTTTTCCTATTCAATTCCCTTTCCACCATTAATTTTATTAAGCAATGGTGTGAAATAGACTGGTTGCTTCTTAACTAGACTAATAAAGATTGCTTTTTCACAATGTTAATAAGAAGCTAGGAAGATTTACTAGTTAGTCATCATGGCGGAGATGACTAAGAATTTTGAAGTGTAAAGCATGTAGGTATTTTTAGTGTCCCTCATAGATGAAGTACTGAATAAAAAATGCGGCCAGCTAAATGAACTCTAGGGGCAAAGATAACCACCCAGTTCCTTGCTTCTTATCAATATCCAACTGAGGATCACTGTGCAAAGTGAACCGTGCTCTTGCTGATCGTAGGTTGAAATGTTTCACCAATGGTTCACCTTCCTAAGGCAACCCTATCACTTCAACAACTGCATCTTTTGTAAACTCAATTTTCAAACCTTTAACTTCTGCAACCTCATCTTTCAAGGTGGACATAAATTGTAGAGAAACTTCCTCGTTAAACCCCTTAAGGCTTAAACAATAATCTAGCTACCATCTCCTTCTAAAAATTTCATAGGTTGGTGCATCATTTAACAAAACTATGCGGTCTACTGGTTCATGCCTTTGGAGGTCACCTCCCATTGCTTCTCTCAGACAAGTCTCTAACTTGCAGAACACAATTCCCACAAAATTCAGCGATGGCAAGTCACAGGCCTCAATGCATTATGGAACAAAATGCTATAGAAGAAAATGGCACACAAACTACAAATTAATTCATAAAATTAAAGATTTGTCTGCACAAAATCTAATGATATGAATTTTACATTGTATCTCATAAAAACTTGCATGTGCCAAAGCTACCACCCTAAACACGTCACAACACATCATTAAAAATCAAGATCATCCTTTAATATATTTAATTCATTTTTATTGTGATGATGCAATCACAAAAGGATAGATCATTACATTATGTCACAAACAAATTTTGAAAATAGAATAGTTCCCCCCTCCCCCCCTCAACTATGTAATGACATGGGTTCCACCAAGCTAGGTTAAGCAAGAGTGAAACATTAAAATGACACAAAATCCTAAAAAATGATGAATAAAAATGATATATGTATGAGTATATGTTGCACTAACCTGGAGGCATTGCAGGAAGAGTTGTCCAAAAAATGCACCTACACATGTGAACTGATGGAATGGGGTGGATTGGTAGAAAAGTAAGAAGGTGAGATGAAAAATTATTACAGAGGAAGTATTCCATGAAATGTGAAATATTTATTATGGTGGTCCTAAATGGAATCAAGAATCAACAAAATCATGGGTGGAAGACCTAGGTTCTTTGGCTATAGGAATTGTTGCATCAACTGTGCTCTGGAACTGCTTGAGGAACTCATCAACATCTATTGATGAGTAACTTGAATTGAACAAGATCTATCATTGAAAGTTGTATAGCTCCATTGTCAAATACTGATATAATCTCATATAAGGCCCAAGCCATCTGGTATGAAATTTTCCTAGTGTATGTTGGTATCGTGAATCATATAACAGTGCCCAATCTTTAACAAAAAATTTCTGATCACAGATGAACTTATCATGCCACTTTTTCTGTTGTTGTTGTATCAACTCTATATTGTGTAGAGTAGACTTCTTTTATTCATACAATCCATTTAATTACAATAATTGATTTTTCTGTGCTTTGGTGATATCCATATTCAAATCTAAAGCAGTGTGAAGTGTTTTACATTGGAACTCAATTGATATAGAGGTAGATTTTCCATATACCAACACAAAAGGAGTAAACCCTATGCTGGTTTTCCATGTGGTACAATAAGCCCATATGGCTTCAGAAAGGCGAGTAGCCCAATCCTTTTTATGCATAGCTATTGTTTTAGTGAGAATAGATTTTATCTCCTAGTTTGTAATTTCAGCTTGGCTATTGGCCTGGGGGTGATAGGGTGAAGACTTTCCATGATGAACCATGTACTCTTTCATCAACTTAGTGATGAGGTTAGATGTGAATTGTGCCCCTTGATTTGTGACAATCTCCCTTGGTACTCCAAATTTTTTGAATATGCATTCATAAATAAACTCAACAACTTTGTGATCTCTGGCATGTCTCATAGCTTTGGCTTCAACCCATTTTGTTGCATAATTTGTACATACTAAGATGTAAGACTTTCCATGAGAAGAGGGCTCAATAGGTCCAACAAAGTCAATACCCCACTTGCCAAAGGGTGTAACAGCTACCTGCGGCTACAAAGGAATTTCATCAGTCTTTGTGGGATGTCTCATACATTGACACCTATCATAGTGCCAAGTATGCTTTGCTAGATCCTTATGCAAAGTAGGCTAGCAATACCTAGTTGTTAAGATTTTATAGGTTGTCCTCTTTGCAAAAAAAGTATCCTCCACATGGCTCATCATGGCATGCTCGAAGGATGTCATAAGTTTCATCTTCTCAAATACATCTCCTTGTGACTTGGTCTAGTGCTGCATAAAACATAAAGCCTGAGATCCAAGAGAAGTTAAAAATCTTCTCAACTAACAAATGATGCTATTTAGGAGATAAGTGAGGTGGTGTTCTCCCTATATCAAGGTAGTTTCCCAAGTCTGCATATTATGGGTTAAAAGAATCAATAGAAAACAAGTGCTCATCAGGAAAACTATCATCAATTTCTACATGATCATTTGGCACTTGCAGTTGTTACAAGAAATTAGCCACTACATTAACCTTGCTTGGTTTGTCTATGATCTTTACATCAAACTCCTGCATGAGGAGTAACCAACATACTAGTCTACCACTAATGATAGGTTTATTCATTAAGTATTTGATAGTTGAATGATTAGTATGCACAAATACTTCATAGATTGTAATGTAGTGCCTAAATTTGTTTAGTGCATAAACAACTGCTAACAACTCTCTTTTAGTAACAGTATAATTCAATTCTACTCCTTGCAAATTTTTACTAATATAGTAAATTTCATGTTCAATAATACCTTCCTTTTGTCCTAAAATTTCTCCAATAGCATAATCAGATGCATTCTTGTGGATATGGAATGAAAGCTTCCAATCAGGACTTCTAAGAATAGGTGTTGTTGTCAGAATACCCTTCAACTTCTAGAATGATGCTTCACATTCTTTTGTCCATGAAAATTCAACTTCTTTCTTCAATGAATTGTATAATGGTGTTGCATGTTGGCTAATTTTTTTTTTATGATTTTTTTGTAGTAACCAACATGATCAAGGAAGCTTCTAACATCCTTCTTCTTAGCCAGTGTGGGAAGTATTTTTATAATTGCAATTTTTGTAGTATTAATTTGAATTCCAAAAGATAAAAGATAATGTCCCAGGACTACTCCTTCCTCCATCATCATGTAGCACTTTTCACTGTTAAGAGAGAGATTGTAATTTTAACATCTCTTAAGAACCTTTTCCAAATTAGCTTGTACTTCTTCAAATGTTGCTCCATGAGTTATAAAGTTGTCTAGATTTCAACATAATCAACAACAATGTCATAGAAAATACCCAACATTGCTCTCTAGAAAGTAGCATGGGCATTACATAATCCAGATGGCAAGATTGAATAAGAAAAGGTTCCCCAAGGATAGGTAAATGTTGTTTTTTTATATCTTCTATTGATATGTGTATCTGATTATACCCACTAAAGCCATCCAGAAATGAGAAGTACTTTTTACCCATTAGATTATCAAGCACTTGGTTAATGAAAGGTAGTGGAAAGTGATCCTTCTTAGTAGCTTTGTTAAGTTCTCTATAGTTAACATTGACTCTCCACTTTCCTCCTTTCTTTGAAACAATGACAAGAGGAGAAACCCATTGACTATTAGAGATAGGATAAATAAAGCTTGTATTAAGAAGCTTTTGCAACTTGGTCTTGACTATGTCTCTCAAAGCAGGGTTTATTCTTTTTTGAGCTTGCCTTACTAGCTTGTATTCTAGGCTTATATATATTCTATGAGTACAAAGTTTAGGATCTAGGCCTATAATGTTAGTGTAATCCCATGCAAAGGCTTGTTAGCTATCTTGTAAAAGCTTGAGAAGACTAGACATCTAAGACTCAGTGAGGTTTTTATTAACATTCAGCTCCTTTTCTAGAGAAATTTCAACTCTCTCAACTTTTTCTAACATTAGTACTTCTGCTATGGATGGAGACTGTATCTCATAAGGTAGCAAATGTGGAGGTAATCAAGTGCTACACAAAACTAAGATGTGGTTTTCTTGGGCAGTATTATTTGAAGGGAAAAATTTGGATCATCACAAGATGACTCCTTAGAACCATACTAGTTGGTAAGGATTGTTGCAAGAATGTCATCTTCTTCTTGGGATACCACGAACATATTTCTCTCAATGACCATGAGTTTTAGCAAAATCCTTACTTCAAGAGAAACATCTCCTAAGTTAGGCCAAACAACTCCATCAAGTTCACTTTGGGGTTTTGCTGGAGAGTATAGAGTTAACTTCTTGGCATTTATTCCATCTGATATTGTCATCTTTCCCGAATGACATGCCATGCAAGTATCAACTATGGCTAACCAAGGCCTTTCTAGGATTAATGGATAACCTTCAAGAGTGGCTTTGGGAGAGAGGACTATAAAATCTGAAGGGTACTCTAAAGAATCCATAGTAACAACAATATCCTTAGCCATACCATCAAGCTTGACTATGGAATTATCAGATAACTACAATATTTTTAGTGTGTCCCACAAACTAATGATACTAAGCTTCAACAAAACTTCTCTAGTCATAACATTAATTGATGCTCCCAAGTCAATTAAAACATTCTCAATTTGGGTACCATTAATGAAGATGGTTACACTTGGAGTTCTTGGATCTAAATACTTAGGCATGACAACTTTACTTAGCATGAGATCAGAGAGTTGGCCTAAAACATGGATAGTTTTAGGGTCTTTCTTTTTCCTTCCAGGCTACTTGATACAAGCTTCTTTAATTGCTTTGGTATAGACTAGAATTTCTTTAAGTGCATCAACAAGGGAATCTATACTATCATTTTTTTGAGTTGATTAATCAAATCAGTGGCAACGTGATTTCTTTTGGAGGAACAACTTGAGACAATCTTTGTGGATAAGGAGGATTCATAGGCACCGGTTTAGTTTGAGCAATAGGTGGAACATTAATAAGCTGGCTCATGAGTATATCCTTATTATTGGCCCTTTGGGTGCAGGCAGTGTAGTTCCTAATCTAAGATGGATATCATTTATGTGCAAGGAATAGGCCTACCACTTAGTATTAGGATTTGGATTTGGCTGAGATGGAAGTTGAGTTGGCTTTTGAGGAGTGCTATTTGCTGCAGGAGGTGGTGGCATAATAGCTTATTGCTAAGGTGGAGGCATTAGAGCTAGTTTTTGATTAGGTTGATTAGGTCCCCACTGATGTTGTGGTTTCCAATTACCCTAAGGTGGCCGTTGGTTATTCTACTCCAGCTGCTGATAAGAGTTATATTGTTGTTGTTATGGGTTAAATGGTAGTTTCTATTGATAGGGTTGGTTATAATATGGTTGTTGATTGGACCAATTGTGATTCCAATTCTGACCTTGAGGAAAAGAAGTTTAGAGGTTTTGGTTTTGCCAATAGCTACTATTATTATTAGAACCAAAATTATTCAGTGGGTCCAAAGGCATACCTTGTCTCTAAGCCCATGGATGCCTTTGAGCAACACAGAAAACTTCTCCATGCCTTTGAACTCAGTGGACATTGATTTAACATCCATAGATGCAACCATCTTACATTTAAAATTTCTTTTCCTCTCTCTACAATGAGAATAGAACTCAGTAAGCACAACATTTGACTCTTCCTTCTTCCTCCTTGCTTGCATACTATCCAGCTGAGTGGTCACATCATTAATGATGTTCTTCTTGAAATCAGATAGTAGATTAGATAGCTCCATTTTAGATACTCCAAAACCACCATTTGAATTATGTGGTAGGTTTCTAAGTCCCCTACCCTTCTTCAAAGTTTCCCTTGAGTAATTTTCACATATACTCTTTATGTCAACCCATGCTTTTCGTGTGATATCACCTCCTGCCATCAGGTCTAGAGCCTTAATACTTCCATCATTCACACCTTTTAAGAAAAGGTGCTTCTGAGACACCTCATTTAGCTAGTGTTGAGGATCATGTTGTAGGTTAAAAATAAATCTAGATATATAATCCTCCAGTGTTTTGTCCTCCTTCTGAGACATCTTTAAAATGTCATCACCTTTCAAATCTTGACCTCTACAATACTCTTTGTACTTTGTAAGAAACATTGTATGCATGGCATCCCAATTTGCTACAACATTAGCACCCAACCCCATGAACCATCTCAAAGTAGCTTCTTTTAGAGTTGATGCAAATAACTTTAGATTGTAGGCATCAGTGGTATAGTCACAAATCCAACAAAGAATATCAAATCCAAAGAGAAAGGTCTAAGGGTCTTTTGTTAGGAGGCCAAAAAATTTGGGAAGTGTAGTAATAGGTATATTTTTTTAGATTCTGGTTGCCTTTCTATTGAGGTATAGGAAAAGGAAAGGGAGCTTGAGTAGCCATTCTGGGAGGAGGACCTTGCAGTAGTGGCTGATATACAACAAGAGCAAGTGGATTATCTTGATATTTAGGTTCAATAAATAGGTCATTCAAATGCAATGATTCTTTAGATGATGAAGAGTATTTGTGTTTGTGAGCATCAAAAAATAGAATTTCAAGGGGTTCTTCTTCTTTATGCTCACTTTTTGGTTCTTCAATTTGAGGATTAAATAAATCAAATGGTTCTCCTTAATAGTTACAGGGAAGAAATCTCTTCTTCTATGCATAAAAGTGCTTACTAAAGTACTAAATTAAAATGAAGACTGCAATTACAAGGATTATTTTAAATTAACACCATCCTTGACAACAGTGCCAAAATGCTTGGCCAAATAATGGTATCAGAAACCCAAAGCAATGGATTTCTTAATTTAAGATTTGACACCCCAAATGATTTCTAATGCACTATTTAGTCTCATTTAATTATCGACCAAGGACGTAAAATTGGAATGGCATCCGTAATGTATATGCTTCAAACCTCCTCTTCTAAGCCTATTTAAAGAATTCAAATGCTTATGCTTTAGGAAAACTAAATTAAAATTGACAAGCAAATGTATTCTAATCAAAGGAAGAAATTACAGTTAAGAACTACTCCAATTGACTATGCTGTAGGAATAGGCGAGTAATTCTAGTATTAGTGGCTATAGGAACAACAGAGTTTTAAAACATATAAATGAATAGGAAATGAACTCTACACTAACAAAGTAGTTCACTCATCAAGTGCCCCCCCCATGATTGAGTGAATGGAAAGTACAATCAAGATGAAAGTTGTAAACTTAAAATGAACATTTTATTTATCCATAAACATGATTGCACTTGAATGAAACAGTATGCAAGTGTTCTATATTAAAAACTAGTTTTGTTTGACGGACTCCAAAAGAGTCACAATAGTTGATTATTTAAAAGGAAACTTCTACTAATTTCCTAAACCTATGATCACTTCATAATGAGGATCAGTTACAACTAATAAAGTTCATAATAGAAACATTATTGACCATGAACAATTCTAGAATATAGCGCATGCTAAATCTATGTGTTGCATGCAACAAGAAGCATTGACTTGCTTTACAAAGATTTTGCAATCATGGTTGGCTTTGATGACTCTCGTGCTAGTATGCTGGTCCTTGAATATCCATGCTCAACTCTTGCAAGATAATTAATGCACACACATCCAACCATATACATATATATCCACTTCATCAATATTAGGAAAAGGTGTTAGTCTTAATTATCACTCTTGCAAACCTATGGCTACAGGAGGTAACTACCCAGAACATAGCTTAGGAGAGAAGACATCCATTAACATGTATAACTATTATATTCACCATTTTGGTCCATAAATTAAGCAAATATTATGTCTTTAGAGATATCCACATTCCATCTTATGTTCACACACACATATATAATCATATACATAGAAACCATAAGTTCATATGCTTAAAACCATAAATGTATGTCTATGTGCAATCAAATGTCTTAGAAAGAGGATAAAAAGTGGTGAGAAAGATGGTTAATTTAGGAGCTCATCGTGTGACATCATCAAACAACTCCCACATTGCTAACCTCCCCTCTGTTGGGGTCTGAACACAATATACACGTGACACACAAACACTCATGTCAACACTCATCATATAGAAACCATGAACCAAAATAGAAACATCAAGACATATCTATCATTCTCACTGGATCTTCATGGCATGGTACCCAAAGGATGCGATATACATCCTCTAGTGTGATTGTGGCCTTATAAGTAGGCAAATGAAAGTTCTTATGCTCACTATGCCACCTCTTTGCCAAAGCTATCAATAGGCTATGGTTTTCCTAAATATGGGGCATTTTTAGTAGCCATACAAAACCCATGGTCTCTAGGACAACTGTGTCATCATCATCTAGATGTCACACAACTTGCAACCCCACCACCTTGGGGGCTCTGATGTGCAACGTAGGAAAAACCATCTGCATAACCAAAATAAGAAGCAAAAGAGCATTAGTACAAGTAATGAAGAATCATATGAAGCTCTAATTATATAAGCATGTGAGAAATCAAAAGCCACATGATCAAATTTTTCTTTTAAACATGTTAAAATGCTAAAAAATACACTGTGTGATAGTTTTTACAATAGTCATGCAATACTTCTAGCTGATAATGTATCATGCAAAACTTCCTATAATAGTTGTGTGATACTTTTTTGTCATGATATACTTTGTACGGTGTCATATGACTATTGGGTGCCCCTCATACAACACTTTCCCATACATATGTATGCTCCCATACACGTACATGCAATACAATCTCATTGCCAGAAGTGCCGTGTGATAGAGTCTACATCTGTCATATGATACTTTAAAAGTATTGCATGATATTTCACACCAAAATAAAAAAAATACATAAAAACATGCTAAAACATGAAAAAAATTATTAAAAAGTTACCTGGACACCGTACTATGGAGGCTGGTTGTGCAACCAACTATGCTCAAATCAATGTCAGTGAGTTAAAATACTTGGTTGAGCCATCACTATCTCTCTTGGATCACTCAAAACTCTCAAAATCATAGAAGACAAAATGAGTTGAAAATGACCCTTGGACCCCATATATAGTCCTTTGACCCAATTTTGACCAATTTCTCAAACTCAAAATTCTACAAAAATTGCACCCCTGGCTAATTTCAATGTTCTAGATCCATTTTTGGGATTGAAATAAAAATACAAGCTAATCTCAATGGTTAAAATTTAATTTTAAAATTCCACCTTCTTCTATACTTAGCTGACCTTTTGAGGTCTAATCTTTGAATCTTCATTGGGGTATCATCATTTCTTCATTTCTTCATCATCTCCACATTTGATTCATTGCATTTCACTTATATATCATCCTTCTACTTGATTTGACTTAGTTCTTATGCTTTATCCTTCCTGGTCAAAACTAGTCAAATTGGGGCATTCTATCACTCCTTAGTGTTAACTCTTTTGTTTTAATCTCTTATCTATCATTATGGACCTTGCTTTATCTTGATTTGATCAATTCTTGTTCATTTTTACATCCCTTAACTTTGATTTCAATCCTGAGGGGGTAGGATTATTCTATCATTGCTCACTTGCTATGGCTATCTATTTCTTAGGAGCATATGCTTAACCTTTCCATTTGCTCTCAATCTATTTGCTTTGCTTGATATTAGGAATCTTCCTGAATCTCAATTCGTCTCTTTCTCCTAATGTTCAATACCATCTCTACGAGGTTGTGTATTTAGGAAATGTTATCTCATTCTATATTTCATTCTTTAGAATTAGAAATCACTATTTTTGCCTACTTGGCTTCTTCATTCTTTGATGTAATGTGTTCCCTAATTGATCACACATTAGTCAAAGAGGGGAAAATGTAATCACCTAAACATAGTCATGGAGACTATTGGCCCCCTTCTTAGCAATTTGGCTAAATTATTTAATCATTTGCCAAGACCAAATTTCTAAAAATCAATTTATTTAATTTTAACCTATAGTTTGACTATAATGTGCTAAGTCCATATTTGATTAAATGAAGATTTCCCCTTCTAATTAAATAAAAGACCCCATTCCCACATATTCCTAAGTTGCACACCTAAGTCATTTCTCCTATTTTTAAATTAAAAAGAAAAAGAAATTGTCTAATATGGAAAGATCATGTCAAAAGTCAACCCCCACCCTTGATCATTCATCTCATGATCTTGAACTCAACCATTTGTTGGCATGGTTTTTTGCATTTAATAAATTTGTTGCATTTCACGGTAAAAACCTAGTGGATTCATGTTTTTAGAGGTAGGATGTGTTAAAATCCCTAGATGAGAGCCTTAAGTTTCATGAAACCCTTATTGTTTATGCCCTAGTTTTTTTTTTTAAAGGAGAGTATTAGTTTATTTTGAAAATACGTGAGAAGCTTTTCTCTTTAGAAATTCTTTTTATTTTTCTCCATATTTATTTTAAAGAATACTTTCCCAAAAATCATTTTTCTATTAACCTTTGTTTTTTAAACTATGGTTTTAATCTCATGTTGACTCACTAGTGTTCTTTGAAAGTGTTTTAACCATGGCATGGTCTACTTGTACAAATTGTTGATCAAAGTAAGATCAACAATGAGCACTTTTCTACAATATGAAAGTGTTCAAGTTTTAGAAAATGGAGGGAATTGCCTTGATGACACGTAGCCCCTGATGAAGTTAGTTCCTTAATGAGACACAAGAGTTGGACTTTTCAAAATAGTTCAGGGTCGTCAGAATTTTATCAAGACATGTTGGAAAGCTAGAGCCATTTTATTGGATGAACTAAGTGACTAGGACTACTTTAAGCAATATAACATTGCACCGTTGATCATCTGGGGATTGATGATGAGTGCTTTCCCACAATTTGAAGATGTGAAAATTTTAATAAATGTGGAGAAGCACCTTGATGACATGTGTACTTGATGAAGTCATTTTTGTTATGGGATGCCATGTTGGAAAAGTATCAGAACAGTTGGAAAAATGTCAGAACAAATGGTAGGTTAACTCAATTTCATTAGATGTCATTGTTGACTAGTTTTAAACAAAGTAAATCTTATGGAACCATTAATCATTTGAAGATCGACGAGGGACACTTTCCTGCTTTATGAAGGTGTTCAAACTTTATGGAATGTGGGGACACACCTACATGACATGTGGCTAGGTGAGATCAATCATTCAAAGAGTTTCCTGGTCATGCTAAGGTGGGACACATGCGAAATGTCTTATGCTAATTTGTTGAGAAGTCTACGTGTCTAATAAGTTAGATGATGGCTATGTTAGTGGGCCTGAAATATTAAAGGCAAGTATAGTAACTCCAAAGGTTTTTTGTGATTGTCGATTGACGCTTTCCCTTAATTTGAAATTGCTCAAACTTCAGCAAATGTGGGGAAGTGCCTTGTTGTGGCCAATTTCACTAAAGGGAAACACAATCATTTTCTTTTAAAGCTAAATTGTCTGATTTGTAAAATCAATGCTTAAATTTCAAATTCCATGGTGCGACATAAAAAATGACTATTCGGGCATTGATTTGATCAATGCTATTTTGTGTGAGATTAATTTTGCAATAAGGATTTTAAATTTTCATTACTGAACATTAAAGTTATAGTATTCTCAAAAAGAAAATATTTTCAGAGCCAGAGGCACACTTTTTTGAAGGTTTTGATTTGCTGCTAACAATTTTTAGAAGAGATAAATAGGAAAATAAGGTAAGTATCTAGATTTTTGAAAAATTGAGAAAGTATATTCACAGTAAGATAATTATTAAACATGCCTCCACAAAGGGATTTCTCAGGGAAAGCAGATTACTTAAAAAGGGTTGTGCATGATGATTTCTTAGAGCAAATGGCACAATCCATGAATGCACTTTCTAGGGGAAAATAATTCATACCAAAGTGTTGGAAGCATGAATGTTGATGATATTGCTATGGGGGATTATTGTAAAACATGATTAGATCATTAGGAAAAATATGATTTAGATCATTATCATGATGATATGTTACATTCATGACTATGTTTGTCATTGATGTAAACATTGTAGTTTTTTGTGGTATATGACAGAAGAACAACAGTAAAGATGAAGTTGGTATAGATAGATCATTGATATTTTTGGTAACAAGGTTAAATGGAGATTATATTATGTGTCTAGTATATCCGGCTATAACCTCAGAAGCATAAGAGATTAAGTCTAGAAGAAGTTATGCAAGTTTTGGTGAAGACTATTCTGAGATAGAGTTTATAGAGGCATGTTTTGGTAAGTTTGTTATATCTCTTAGAAAAGTTGTTATTCATAGAATTTGAAGTTGAAGATGTGAAGAAGACATGTTGATGATGATGTGGCTAAGATCACTCATCGTAATGTTATGTGTACGAAAATTTACTCAAGTTGCAAGGAGAAAGATTAATGTTATCACTAAGTATAACACATTCTTAATGTAATCCTATAATAATTAATTGAGAAGGTGTAACAACCAACTAAGGGATTTTTTTTATGGATTCAGTATAAAGAAAGGACACTTTTCCTTATCATGTATGATGTATGTATGGAGGAATGCAAATGATTGTAAGCAACACAAGAGTGGAATGCGAAGTTAAGCAGAGAAGAGTAGAAGTGAAGGAGACTTCATTGTCGAGGTTTTATTGTGTGATCCGAAGTTTGATACTTGGATTCAAGATTCATGACCTAGTTTACAAGGTCTGACAATGATTGGTCTAGTTGACAGGACAAAGGAAAGAAGTTAAAGTATAGCACATATAATTATTCTGCAAGGAATAGTTGAGAGATCAGTTGGACAATGAGTTCAATGGTTTTGCCACAAAAGCTATTTGCACAGTGGATCCTTCTATATTCTACAACTCCTAACAGGGTTGGAATCTTCTAGCAAAGATTCAAAGTCTCATAATAGAGACTCATATGCACTAAATATTGTAATAGACTCCTAATAGGGTCCATCCTATAACATGGAATATTTATATTAGTACATCATCTTGTGGATATCATTCCTAGTGGGGTTTTTCCCTTTGATCAAGGGTTACTCTAGTTAACATATTTGGTGTAATTGTCTATGTGTATCTTGTTATGGTTGTTGTTTAATTTGGTTGAATTGATAAGATTGTTTAAGGTTGATAAATGTTTTAATTATTAGATAACTAATTCACCCCCCCTCTCAGTTATCTTAGTGAACTATTGTTTCTAACAATTGGTATTAGAGCTTTAGGTCCTTGAAGATAAAGTTTAAAGACATTGGGAGATCCATGGAGAACATATTTAGGAAAGATAGTCCCAAGTCTGATAGAGGAAATTTTGACATTTGGATGGTGGAAATTCTTGGTAAGTTATCAAATTTTTGTAAAGAATAGAGAATTGTGTTTCTAGATCTTGAATCCTTTTGTTGTATACAAAAGAATAGAAGCACAAGAAAAGATAGATCCAGATCCAAAGAAGACATGAAGAGCAAGGAAGGTATTGATCTTTTCATAAAAGGAGAGCTAGAAGGTATGAAATTTTTTGTTTGTTGGACATGTAAAGAGCTTGGTCATTTTTCATCTAGATGTCCTAAGATAATAAGGTAAACCAAAAAGAGTTCATTTTCTGATGAAGATGAAGAATTTAAAGAAAGTATGGAAAGATTCTTGAATAGTTGTGATGATAAAGATAATGATCCAAAATTGGTAAATGAAGAGGAAGTAATAGAAGATGACATCACTGAACCAAGGAATGATAATATATCTTGTTAGCTCTATTGAAGGTTTTGAGCTTTGTTCCTTCCTTAGCTCTTGTTCATTTGGAAAATCATTGTTAGTATCAAAGAATACTTCATCATAGTAATCAAAGATGTTGAAATATATAAGGATAGTAAGATTCTAGTGTTGCATTCTAATTCAATGAACTTTTTGTCATACATTGTGACAACACAAGCATAGTAAGATTCTAGTGTTGCATTCTAAGACCAATCACATTTCTATCAAGTATCACATGTTGAGAGAGAAAGTTGCAGCAAAAGAAATTAGATTAGAGTATGTGAACACTAAAGAGAATATTGTAGTAGATATTTTCACTAATCCTCTTCCCAAAGAAACTTTTGAGTATTTACGAGGTATGCTAGGGGTTATGCCCCTACCTACATCAAAGTACATGATGCAAGAGTGCATTGGTCCAGTGTAATAAAGGTTAATAGTCTTTTATAGTTGGTATTCTTGGAACTAGATGTTTTTCATCATGTTGCCATCAATGCCAAAGAGGTAGATTTTTGGAAGCATGAATATTAATGATATTCCTATGGGGGAGTATTGTAGAAACATGATTAGATCATTATCATGATGATATCTTACATTTATGACTGTGTTTGTCATTGATGTTAGCATAGCAATTTTCTATGGTATCTGACAGAAGAACAACAATAAAGATCAAGTTGGTATAGAAAGATTGTTGAGTACTTTTAGTAGTAAGGTTAAAGGGAGGTTATTCTATGTGTCTAGTATAGGCGGATAACCTTGGAAGCATAAGATACTAAGTCTAGAATAAGTTATGCAAGTTTTAGTGAAGACTGATTTGAGATAAAGTTTACAAAGGCATGTTCTAGTAAACTTGTTATATCTCTTAGTAGAGTTGTTATTCTGAGAAGTCAAAGTTAGAGATATGAAAAAGACATGTTGGTGATGATGTGGCTAAGCTCACTCATCATAATGTTATGTGTACGGAAAATTATTCAAGTTGCAAGGTGAAAGATTAATGTTATTGCTAAGTATAACATGTTCTTAATGTGGTCCTATAATAATTAATTGAGAAGGTGTAACATCCAATTCGAGGAATTTTTTTATGGATTCGGTATAATTGGGTATAAAGGAAGGACATTTTCCCTAATCATGCATGATGTATATATGGAGGAATGTGAATGATTGTAAGTAGTACAAGAGTGGAATGTGAATTTAAGTAGAGCAAAGTGAAAATGAAGGAAACTTCATTGCTGAGGTTTTATTGTGTGATCCAAAGTTTGATACTTGAATCTAAGGCTTGTGAACTAGTCTACGAGGTCTAACAATGATTGGTCTGGTTGACAAGATAGAGGAAAGAAGTTAAAGTACAATACATATAAATATTCTAAAAGGAATAGTTGAGAGATTAATTGGATAGTGAGTTCAGTGGTCTTGCCCCAAAATCTATTTGGATAGTGGGTCCTTTTATCTTCTACAACTCCTAACAGGGATGGCATAACTCCTATCAGGGTTGGAATCTTCTGACAAGGATTTAATGTCTCCTAATAGGGACTCATATGTACTAAATGTTGTAATAGAATCCTAACAGGGTCCATCCTCTAACAAAGAATATTTATATTATTACATCATCTTGTGGGCATCATTCCCGCCAAGATTTTCTCTCTGATCAATAGTTTTCCTAGTTAACATATTTGGTGTAATTGTCTATATGCATCTTGTTATGGTTGCTATTTACTTTGGTTGAATGGATAAGATTTTTTATCATTGATAAATGTTTTAATTATTAGATGATTGATTCACCCCCCCCCCTCCCCCCCTCTTAGTTATCCTTGTGAACTATTGTTTCTAACACAAAAAACCCTAGGTTATTGGTTAGTGAGGGTTTTTATGACAAAGAAAACTTGTTGAGAGATGTCGAAGATAGTGGAGAATCATGCTGAAGATAATCTTTTTAGGGTTTCACTAGAATTGATTAGAGAGGTTTTCAAATTAAACCCTAACCATGCAATTCATGAGAAGATAGATATGGAAGACCTCCAGGCTAGGTATGATACATAGAGGGTATATTTAAGGGGAGGACCACTACAAGAACATTTTTTCAAGATAGGACCATTACCCTTGGTTACACCAAATAATCCAGAACCATGGTGAAAAAATATTTCAACCCTAGAGCACAAGTGTTATATTTCTCTCTTTGCAAGATTTTTGGCATGGATGAACAAGACCATATCCCTAGTTCTCTTTTTTTCATTATTGCTCAAACCCTTAAGTATGGTATGAGTTCTATTATTATTTATTTTTCTACTCTCTTAGCAGAAGAGATTCATATTGGTTTAGTGGGTATTGTAAAGGCTAAAGTTGATAAGCCTTTCTGTTGGTACTTCATGTTAATGTACATATTTTTGTATAAGGAAGTTACCTTTTTCTCTAAATAAATGAAATTGGAATTGGAAAGAGATGGAGAAAAAATCCTTGTCCAATTATGGAGTGCAGATATGATGGGAGGTGACTAATGCAAACTTTATCAGATTTGATAGGTACTTTGTCTCCAAGCTTAGAATGTTGTTAGTAGGGGGTAGCCCTAGGATACCTCAACCTCTATTAGAACTTATCAGATTAAAATATCATGCCAAAGGGTTGATGGTAAGTCACAATATGGGAGACATCATCCCATATGCAGTGTCTATTGTATTTATAGTTTATGTTTTTCTTGGAAAACCACATGTGCTACCCTATTAAGTGCCTTTGAAAGTAGGAACTACTGAGCTCATGTGGTAGATAGGATCTGTAGGGTAAAATTGTGGTTCAATTTGATGGTATGTTTATAGATATGATTGAGTCCAAAATACCCTAAGAATGTGAATCCGAGATTCGTAAACTTGTGAGAGATATAACGACTATTTGATCAAGGGATGAAAATAATAAATCAAGAGGTTTCTAAATGCAAATTATTGCTTGATAATAAATTAAACTATATGAATTATCACACATCTATGATTACTACTGTAAATGAATTCTAATATAAAGTTTTAATTCTCATTAACACACTTCTACACAATTAAACACTTGTCCAATTAAGAGTTGATCTGATTAAGAGTTGAAATCTACTTTGATTGTGGCAGGAACTATAGTGGTGGCAGGTGGTTGTTTACAACCGATTGGTTCTAGGTACAAAGTGTGATAGGAAGTAAGATAAATGGTGACAAGAGGTTTTATGAATAGCAACAAGAAATATTATAAATAGCGACAGGAAGTATTATAAATGGATGGATGCAGTAGGAAGAAGGCAACAAAAAGTATTCTATAATAGATGAGGGTTTTGTATCTTATGCAGTAGCAGAGAAAGTTGAACAAATAAGAAAGTCACAACCAATTACTTCATCATACAATTAAATCCCTGATTAACAACATCAAGCATTTCATAAATCTTACTTAATTAACAAATAGATATGCAATAAGCTTCCTAGAAGGTACAGATAATTAATCAATATATAAATGCACACATTTGATTCAATCTGAAATAAACTTCAAACACAAACAAAAAATCAATATGTAAAAGCACACAATGTAACACAACTTGAAATGATCTCACTAAGCTTCCCGAGAGGGGGCCCTTCCTCTGGTCCACATGGTGAGAAATATTCTAATGCTGGCTGCTACAGAGACTTCACTTTTGTTAACACCAAGAATTTTAGAGATAGTTTAAAACAAAGTTTTTCATATATCATATGCATACCATCTTACAAGCTTATCATTTGTTTATATAGATTCTCATTTTTTTAACTAACTAGTAACTAAACTTTTAATGGATGATGGCCTTTACCCTAAATATGCATAAGCAACAATTTGGTTTGGCCACTGACTCAAGTCTTTAACAAAATACAACCGTTCATGAAATCTTCTAACTATTCTATTTAATATTTACAAAATGATTTACTCAAAATGGAACAACAAAAGAATGGCTCCCAATTGTTCATTACTTCTCATGATCGGTCCATGTTCATCCATTATCTGTAGTTCCTGTAGGAAAATAAACCAAGATGTATCATTATATCTACATTAACCATCCACTCTTCAAGAAATATTTCATACCTTGAAACTTTATTAAATGCATTATATTCTTTAATGATTAATGGCATAATAGGGATTAGGATAGGCTTAAAGCAAGACAAGAATGTAAAAAGAATATACAAAAATAAAGCACATTTGCACACCCATCATTCCCCCCAGCTTAAATATTTTGCATGTCCTCATGCAAATGAGGTGACTGGCTGGATCCAATAGGCTTGACATTTAATATCTCTATATTCTCTTCAACTTCAATTGTATCAGTGGCTTTGCAACCGTAGCTACTAATTGGATTTTTGGAGTTGAGTAACAATCTTCCATAACTACATATTAGAGAAAAGTGGCATGCCCTATTCTACTTCAAGAACTCCATGACTTCCTCCCATTCTTATAGCAATTAAATTGAAATCATTTTGAACTGTAAAAGTGAGAGGGGGTGTATTACTACTGGTATTAGTCATTGCAAGAGTGGATTCATGAAGAGGATGCTCAATTTGTGTATCTTGATAAAGAACCATATTAGTATTGGTGGTTGGATGTTCCCTCATTATGGCCTCATCTTGTTGAATAGTTTCCTCATGAGAAGTAGGGCACACTTCTTCAGTTGTTTGTTGATCATTTTCTTGTAGTTTTTCAATCTCAGGATTCTCTTGTTGATTTTTTGTAGCACCCTCATCTTCAATAATCTGATTATTCATATTACATTGTGGAGTCTCTACCCCAATCTCTTTGCCAATTTCTTCACCAAACTGAGTAACATTCTCATGGTGTTCCATTTCTTCATCTCTTCTCCTTTTCTTCTAAAATTAGTTCCTTAGTAGTAAAGCTCTCTTTTTGTTTCTTTTTCTTTTTGTTCCTATGTTGTTGGCTTCTGAATCTTCTTAAAAGCTGATCATTCTTTGTCTAGGGTTGCTTTGTTCCTAGAATCTCCATATCACATACAGACCCAACTGTTTCAACTAATCCTTGTAACCTGTTAGGGGTATGCTGTTTCAGGAAAGTAACCATAGGATGTGGGCTAGGATTTGGGTTTTCATTTCCCATTTTCCTTTTAGAAATTTTAGGTTTTAGGGTTTTTCATTTCTGTGGGCCTAGAGATTTCAAATGTCATTTCCTAGAAGGGCTAGCTTTAAGGGTATTATCAGTGGTAGGAAGTTGAGGGTCTTCTATATGGGTTTGGTTAAAAAATGCATCCCATTATAGAATAGGTTGAGCCAAATGGAGCTTATGGTCATTGATCAGCTTAATTAACCCATAGTGAGTCAAAGAATCAACATGAGCCCGATTATACTAGTCAGTGGTTTGCTTTAGGGAGCAGAATAGGTAATATGGAAGATTAACAAGAACACCATATTGTAAATGTAACATAAGATGGAAATGGTTTGCAAATACATACTTGTAGAATCCTTCACAAGTGATGTAACTGATCAAGAATTTAGCAATAGTATTCCATGGTGCTGGTAGAGATTTTCATGCTACTCCTTCCCCTTGGACATTCTCAACCAACTCACCTCGCTAAAGAAACTACTTCTTCTGAGGCTTTAAATCTGTAACCCTCGATGATGAAAATTGGGAAAGAAAAAGTCACCAATTTGGGGTAGGCTAGTGACCTTTGTGATAGTCTACAAATTCACAAGAAATTGTAGTCCTTGGACCATAACATTGGCTCCCTGAAATTCTATAGCAAACTCTGCAGCTATGGTAGTATCAAACCCACATAGATGCTCAAAGAACTTCATCCATCTAGAATAAATGAAAATTTGCAATGCTTCCTCATCAACATTCAACTTATCCAATGACTCTAGTTCAAAACAAAGATGTTTCCCCCCCATGGTGACAAGCATCAAAGTTCAAGCAGGTTTAACATAGTAGGAAACAAGCAAGAAAGCAACAACAAAAATGATAGGAAGTGCAAATAGTTTTGGCAACAGAGAATAGAATAAATGAAAATGGTACCATCAAAAGTGGTAATAATGGCAAGGTGATCTCAATTATTGTTAGGAAAAAGGACTTAATTGTAAGAAATGACCCAGCACAAAACCCATGAACAATAATAATAGAAAGAGGATCATGATTAATATCATGACCTAAAAGGACTCATGAGAATACGTGGAGAGAATGACAGAATGACCTAGCATATAACCCTCCTGACATAAGCAGCTGATCCATCCTGGTCATGCCAAGTAATCATCAAAAGAGTAAAATACATGAAATAAAGCATAAGGTAAGAAGATACTTCCTGATGTGGGTCGACAGTAAGGAAGACAAATCCAAAGACATCAACAAATCGAAGAAGATCACCCAACCAGGAAAGGAGAGTGCCACCAACCCTAAGGAAAGAAAAAATAGGCACACGAGAGGAGAAAATAATGACTCGCAGCAAAAAGATTTGAAGGAACGGTCATCAAAACTAAAGATCACATTTAGGAACACATGGTAGGCATAGCAGTGGAGTTCACTTCAAAACTCAGAGTGACAGGAGGGCCACAAGGAAGGAACACTGAGGGAAGGGTGATAGGAACTAAGAGACCTCCTATTGCATTCATCAGAGTTTATTGTTGGAGGTTTTATTTTTTTAAATTTACGTATGACACTAGACCACTGAGAAGTCTGTTTGCAATCAAGTGCCGCCTGGCAGTGTTGGTGAACCAGTTTTCACTACTGGAGAATCTGACAACTACAAGTTGTTGGATCAACTAGTTTTCAACAAGTAGTCGGCCAACAATGCTGGGGACTGGTTTTCATTATTGGATCTTTCTCATCTTTCTTTCTTTCTTTCTTTTTTATAATATATATAGTTATATAGATATATTCTAGCAATGTTGAAGGAGACTAAAGGGAACCATGGTAGATTCCTTTGTAATATCAAAAATAAAAGCTTCCTTGGAAAAAGAAGCTTCTTGTAGAACTTCAGTTGGTGACCATTAATGAGGATCTTGTGACTTTAGAGTCTACAGTGTAGAGTTGAATTGCACCATAGTCATATATGTGCTCAACTTCCTAAGATCCAAGCCATCATGTATGAAACTTGCCTTTGAAGTCCTGGAATTGGGAGCCATACAGAGGTGCCCAATTGCCAAGTTAGAAAAAATAATGAAGAATGTGTTTGTCATGCCATAATGCTCATTGATTCTAAACAAGTTCAATGTGAAGAAGTGCTTCTTGATGTAACTCATCAAGGGAGTTGAATCACGTTATGCATTCCTTTTGAGCATCAAAGAGACTTAATTTGAGTTGAAGGGCAGTTCAAAGAGTCTTAATTTCAAACTCAATAGGAAGTACAACCTTCTTACCATAAACCAAGTCATAGGGGGTAAAACTAGTGGTGGTCTTCCACATGGCATGATAGACCCACACAGCTTCAGGAAGCTGTGTGGCCCAATCATGCTTATAAAGTGCAATAGTTTTAGTAAGAATATTCTCCAGTTCTTGATTAATTAACTTGACTTGTCCATTGGCTTGAAGATGATAAGGTGATGACTTTCTATGCTAGATTTAATATTCTTTGATTAATGTAGCAATGAGGTCTAAAGTGAACTGAGGTCCTTGATCAGTAGTAATCTTGCAGGAAACACCAAAGTGAGTAAAGATTTTAGAATAGGAATTCAACAACTTTGGTATCTCGAGCATGCTTAAGTGCAACCACCTCAACCCATTTTGTGACATAATCTATACAAACAAGAATATATTCCTTATTTTTAGAAGGTGGGTTAATAGGTCCAATGAAATTGAGATCCCATTTTTCAAAAGGTTTAATAGAGAGTTGAGGGTGAAGTGGCATTTCATCAGATCGTGTAGGATGCCCCATGTGCTGGCACTGGTCATACTGTTGAACATAACACTTGTAATATTTATGGAGCATAGGCTAGTAATATCCTACAATAAGGATCTTTTGAGTAGTCTGTTGAGTAGTAAATTATCCACCACAAGGTTCAGTATGACAGGCACGGAGAATATCAAAGATGTCTTCCTTAGGAATACATCGATGCATGATATTATCAATGCTAGTATGGAAGAGAAGACCATTGATCCAAGTATATTATCCACTGAGGCCCACTAACTTATGAAACTCACAAGGAGAGAAGTGTGGTGGAAACTTGCATGTGACCAAATAGTTGGCGATGTTGGCATACCATGGACTCTTGGCAAAAATGGAAAAGAGGTGTTCATCAAGGAATGAGTCATCAACAGGAACAACTTCATTATTAGACTGCTGTAACGGGGACAAGAAATTTGCAACCACATTTTCTTGACTAGGCTTATCAAGCATAGTGACAAAAAATTCTTGTAATAAAAGAAACCACCTAATAACCCTACCAGTTACTACAAGTTTATTCATTAAAAATCAAATTGCTGACTGATTAGTATGAACAAACATTTTATAACTAGTAATGTAGTGCCAAAATTTATTAATAGCATAAAAAATAGCTAAGAATTCTTTTTCAATTACCATATAATTTACCTCGGCACCAGTGAAGTTCTTGCTAACATAGTAGATTGAATAGAAGAGATTGTCTTCCTTTTGTCCAAGTACTACTCCCATTAAAAAATTAGAAGCATTAGTGTGAATATGAAATGGTAATTCCCAATTAGGACCTCTAAGAATAGGGGTAGTTACTAAATTGGTCATAATAGTTTCAAAGGCTTCTTGACACTTAGGGGTCCAACTGAAAGTAGCATCTTTAACTAACAAGGCAAACAAAGGAGAAGCAATCTTATTAAAGTTTTGAATAAATCTTCTATAGTACCCAACATGACCAAGAAAACTTAGTACATTTTTTTGGGTTGAAGGTATGGGGAGGTCCTAAATTATTTGGACCTTTTTGGGATCAACATGTATACCTTCTGAGGAGATTAAGTGACCTAAAACAATTCCCTCTGTCATCAACATATGACATTTCTCATGGCTTAGAGATAAATTAGTGTCGATACATCGCTTAAGCACTTTCTCTAAGTTATCTTTAGCTTCATCAAAGGTATTTCCATGAACAGTAAAATCATCCATATAAGCTTCTACACAATCATTACCTAGTTCAAAAAAGATGTTTAATACTGTGCGTTGGAATGCCGCAAGGGCATTACATAACCCAAAAGGAAGAATGTTGTATGCAAAGGTTCCTCATGGGCAAGTGAAGGTAGTCTTGTCCTGATCTTATGGGGTGATACAAATTTGATTGTACCTGCCAAATCCATCCAAGAAAGAGAACCATTTTCCTACAAGAGTATCCAAAACTTGATCAATAAAAGGTAATGGAAAATGATCCTTCTTAGTAGCCTTATTTAAAGCTCGATAATTAACACAAATATGCCACTTACCATTTTTCTTTGGAACAACAACCAAAGGAGATACCCACCTACTATTTTGAATTGGATAAATGAAACCAACATTCAAGAGTTTTTGGAGTTCTTCTTTGATGATATCGTGCAAGGTAGGTTGAGTCTACGTTGGTTTTGTCAAACTGGGTGACTTCCTTCTTCAATGTAAATGTGATGGGTACAAGTGTTGGGATGAATACCTTGCATGTCTTGATACTCCCATGCAAATGCATCTTTATGTTCTTTAAGCATTCTTATGAGATCTTTGACTTGAGCTGGTGTTAACTATGGATTAATATTGAGGGTATGCCTAGGTAGGATCTCCATAGGTTCTGACAATGTAGGAGCACTAAGGAGGGGTCTTGATGAATTTTCCAATTTTTCTAAAGACAATAATGGACTATACAAGCATTGATGTGGCAGAAGCTGATGTAATGTGAGGAAGTGTTGAATATATCGAGGATTACAAACTAAAGGAAAATTCCCAAAAGGACAGTCAATACCTATTCTGAAGGAAGTTTACTAAAATGGCCTCATTGGTTGGGTCTTCAAAATACTGTACTTGCCCAATGGTAAGGACTGGAACATAATTGTCTGAATCATTGCCGACCCATGTTGGATCTTCGGTGTCTAATAATGGTTGAGTAGGAGGATATAAGGTCAAATCTTTTGTTTGCCCACTATTGGAAATAATCATGTTACCTGATTGACAATTAATGTGGGCATTGGCTACTACTAGCCAACATCTTCCAAGAATAAGAGGATACCCCCCAACTTAGCTTTGGGCTTTAGGATCATAAAATTGATTCATTAATCCCAACTATTGATGGAAAGAATGACATCTTCTATAACCCCCTTTGGTTTCACTAAGGATTGATTAGCCATTTGAAGTACTGTAGGAGTAGGTTTGAGTCCATCCAAGGATAATTTTATTTTTGTTTCATTGGTCATGATGTTTATAGAAGCACCTAGATCTAAAAGTGTATTAAGAATAACAATTGTACCAATACTTACCTGGATGACAGGACTACAAGATTTACATATTTTGGAATGCTGAAATTTCCCAACATTAAGTTTGCTAGTTGTCAAATAACTTGGATAGTCTTCAGATCCTTTTTTTTCTCTCATTGGGTACATAATTTTTGTATCATCTTATTGTACATTGGTACATCCTTAGGAGCCTACAAAAGAGGAATTTTGATATTAACATTGCGCAATTCATTTAAAATATCAAATTCTGAGTGTGTTGGGTCTTTAGACTCTAGTTTAGGAATGAATCGGTCAAGAAATGAAGGCTCTTTTTCTAATTCTTCTTCAAGTTCATCATGGACTTTTGAAATAGTAGGTCCTTTAAGAGCCTTCCCAGATCTGAGATCTACACCATCCAACTCAACCATGTTAATAGGATGGGTAGGAAAATTAGCCATCTCACTATGATAGAGCAGTTGAGGAGGCTTATTATTAGGGTTTGGATTTGGTTGTGTTGGCATGGATGTGGGTTTAGGCGGTTGTGGTGGATTTGAAGATGGATTTGAAGAAGATAGAGGTATGGGGGGAAGAAATTGTTGAGGTTGTTGGTAGGGGTTTATCAATGGTGGTGGAGGGAATGATTGTGGAAGATAAGGTTGTATATAAGGTTGTGGAGGTGGATAGGAAGGTTGTGGCCTCTATGTTTGATGCCATGGTTGTGCACTAGGTTGAAAATTTTGAGACCGTTGCTGATAAGGTTGGGGTTGTTGATAACCTCCATGCGATGGACCTTGGTTAAGGATTTGCCAAGGTGGTCCAAGATAATATTCATTGGAGAAACCTCTAGGTTAAAACTAGCATCGTGGAGCCATATAGTAAACTGGTTCTTCGATATATTCCATAGGAATCATCCCCTTAGGAAGAGGTCATAGCATTGGAGTCTTGCTAGCTTCCTCAACTGATGCTATATGAGTTTGATTATAAGGACAATCTTTTGGTCCATGCTTCTTACAATAGGTTGGGCAATATACTACCAAGGCCTTTTCAACTTCCTCATGTTTCCTGTGAGAATACAAAGTGTCAGTTTGTTTGCCCATATGATTTAATAAGTCAGTTTTAAGATCTTCAAGTAAATTACCAATCTCATGCTTAGAGATACCTGATGCATTACCATAGTGGAAAACTTACTTGAGTTCTTGCGAACAGTTCCTACATATATCACAAATATCTTCAAAGGTCATTTTACAAATATCACCTTTACCAATCAAATTTAAGGCATCCATGGTTTCATCATGAATCCCTCTTAAGAAAAGCATCTTGATGGTATCTGAAGTTAAATCAAGACGCCTTAAGCATTGTAACCTAAAGGCAAAATGTTCCAAGAAGTCTTCAAGTGACTCTTCTTCTCATTGAGTCATGTGGAAGATTTCATCCCATACTTCATTAGTCTTACAGTACTCCTGATATTTTGCTAGAAAAGTATCTTTCATTTGGTTCCATGTTCTAATGTCCCTAGGGCTCATAAACCATCATAATGCAACATCTTTCAAGGTAGCTGGAAAAAGCTTTAGTTTTTGTGCATCACTTTGATAATCATAGCTATTACAAAGGACATCAAATTCAAATATGAACATATCAGGATCCTCGGAGGTTATGCCTCTAAATATGGGAAGTGTTGAGTGAGGGATGTTTTTCATAGGGACATTATCCTCGAGATGCTGATTAGGAAACTCAAAGGTCGTATTGTGTTGAACAATTGCATTCCCATTGTTTCCAACATCATTTCCTCCTGCATTATTTCAACATTATCACCCATAACTTCTTCCAAAACTTTTGTCACCCAAGGTGTATAATATGTTTTAAAGGGTTATTCTAGAGATTTTGGAGGCTTACTACACCTAATTTTGTATGACTTTGCAAATTGTTCAGAAACTTCAGAAGGTGTAGTAGGAGAAATGGATTGAGAAGATGGTTGGATTCTAACTTTGTCCTTTGGTTTTATTTCAATGGTTGATCTATTTTTCTCTTTTTGTAGTTTTTGAATTTTTGAACTACCTACTAATTCTTTCTTAACAAATCTACCTTGACCATCTCTAAGCCTATTCATGGACCTAAATGATTTATAGCAATGGAAACCAAAGGTACTATCCTAAGCAAGGTCAAAAATTGCTCAAGACTTCTCAAGGGCTCACTGTTCCTATCTTGACCTATTATTTCACACCTTTAATATCTCTCCCTAGCAATGATGCCAAAAATGTAGGGTAAAATTGTGGTTCAATTTGATGGTATGTTTATAGATATAATTGAATCAAGAAAACCCTAAGAATGTCAATCTAGGATTCATAAACTCGTGAGAGATATAATGGCTATTTTCTCAAGGGATGAAAATAATAAATCAAGAGGTTTAAGAATGCAAATTACTGCTTGCTAGTAAATTAAACTATCTGAATTATCACACATCTAAGATTACTACTGCAAATGAATTCTAATCTAAAGTTTTGATTCTCATTAATTCACTTCTACACAATTAAGAACAATGTTTTTATGAATGCTATTGCAAATTTTTGTCCGATTAAGAGTTGAAATCTACTTTGATTGTAGTAGGAACTATAGTGGCAGTAGGAGGTTGTTTACAACAGACTAGTTCTGGGTATAGAGTGTGACAGGAAGTAAGATAAATGGCGACAGGAGGTTTTATGAATAGCAACAAGAAATATTATAAATAGTGATAGGAAGTATTATAAATGGATGGATGTAGTAGGAAGAAAGCAGTGAAAAGTATTCTATAATAGATGAGGGTCTGGTATCTTATGTAGTAGCAAAACAAGTTGAAGAGATAAGAATGCCACAACCAATTACTTCATTAGACAATTAAATCCCTAATTAACAACATATTGGTACCCTATATGGACAAAGTTTTAAAAATTCAAGTGCGGAGTCTTGGACCACTTCGAACTAAAGTTCAAAGCAATTCAAAGTAGTTCAAAATAGTTCAATTTATTCATGCAGGTTTAATGGTCTATTCTGAAGGGTTCACATGTATGATTCAGTGGCTTGGTTTCAATAATTCATTTTCTAGGTTAGAATTGCAGTTTGTTACCCCACAAATCTGAAGGCTCCTTGATACAAAGTTCATATTAAAGTCAAGCTTAGAGGTTCTTCCTAATGACATTAATGCGATCAGATGCAGTGAATTCATTGTGGAGGTACAGTTGAAGCATGTTCTGAGTCACTATAATCCATCATCAAAAATATTGTTTGACACAATAAAGTCCATACCGTTAGAAGAAGTGAAACTTGCATGCATCTCTTTGCTTGCATTGTGGTCCAACCCAAGGAGATAGATAAAATCTTCATGCTTGAAGGCATCATAATAAATGCCCTAAGTTGCAGGCCAAAGGATACATCTGTGAAGAAATATAAATTAAATTTAAAACTCACAACCCTAAACCTAAAAAAACTGCTCGGCACATGAAGGTGTTGAGTGCCAGTTTTGCTCGGCACTTGAAGGTGCTGAGTCATAGATTGCTCGACACTTGAGGGTGCTGAGTCATAGGCAACATGTGCCGAGTGAGAGGATGCTCGGCACTTGAAGAAGTATGCAGTAGGTATCGAGTTAGCTAGACACTCAAGGAAAAAGGCTTGACAACAATGGATGTCGAGTAAGCTCGGCTCCAACTGAGAAAAATTATAACTTAGAAAAATTCTAACGTGAATGCTTTCACCATTAAAACTAGAGAGCCAAGCTTTAAAATTTCAAACAAATTTTTCAAATGCAATGAATAGAAGAGGAAGAACAATAGATTCAAGTATGCCTTGTTGCTTTTCTATTCAACTGAGATTTAAACTATTACAAAATCTGGGAGCATTCAGCTTCAATCAAAAAACCCTAAAATAATCCTAAATATTAAAACTTATGGAACTTCAACCTTCACACTTTAAACTTGTAGCTCTAATGGCTATATACAATAGCACCTGGAGCAATCACTGCTTCACAGGTCGAACCACACAATAAACTACGAACTTACAAAATGACCAGAGAAGAAACACGTGCATCTACAGGCACAAAATGAACTTTCTTCTGTCTTTGCACTCTAACGAATAGGTCTGCTAATCACTTCTCTCTTCTTCTTTTTCTGCAACTTCTAATCTGCTCTTCCTTTTACTTCTCTCTGTCTGGTCGAATGAATCTGAGACATCCCTTTTGTTTTCCACCACACAAAATTTCCCCCTCTTTTCAAATTTGAAAAACTCACCTACCCATATTAATTTTTTTGGCTGTTTTGCAATCCATCAAGGGTGGTAGGTGGGCATTTGGCTCTAGGGGCAAGACAACCACCGCATTAAATTCCAACAACATCTATTGATGTTTGTGTGCAATTAGAGATAGAAAAATGATGCAAGGTGGTTTTGTGCAGATATCAAATGTTGTAATTGAAGGACAATGTTTGCTTAGATCACAGATCAGTGGAGAAAGCTGCAGATTCTTTTAACAAAGCATCATGTGTACTGGTGACATTCAAACACATGTACCAATTACTTTACAGAATACTACCAATTTGAAAGTTTTTGCAAATCATTTGATGAGTTACTACTAAGTCCATGTTAAGACTTAGATGTCAATAGGAAATAAAACACAGAGGCATGCACTGATCCAAATACTCATATGGCATAACGAAAGTGTGTATCAAAGGTGCTACATCGGCCTCCATTCCATGAAGAGTCTGCAAATACATCATGAAAAGCAAGCAAGATTGAGAGCATAGTGCTCAAATAGAAAAAGCACCATATCGAGCCATTTTGAAGAAGGTTACGGGTGTGAAGACACGGTATTAAAACACCCAAATCCATATGGAAGCATGGTCAAAGATGTAGATTTCATGAGATAATACTATTTAAAAAGAAATCGAGGCCATAAGCTTGAATAGATGAGTCAGTTTGCGGTGTTTGAACCTAACTTGATAGTGATACCATGTGCATCATATCAAGTTATACTCGGTTCATGTTTAAGGAAATCTCCTGTGGATTCCAAGACCACGATTTGGATTCATGGAGATCTAAAGCCGTGGCATTTAGTCAGAGGGCATTTCACACTATAGCTAGCAGCACCCACAATGAATCTTGACTGGTCAAAGGAATGGAGATGTCTCTCATACCTGCACGTATACATTGAACACTCTTAGTTTTAGCACGAGAGCTCTATGCATAAGAGTTTCATATCTCCAAGCTGGCTGTGAACAGACATCATATAAGGAAGAAAGGCAAAATCTGCATAATCAACTAAAAGAAACCCGAGCCCAACACATGTAATAAACAAGAAGACCACAAAGAGGCTGAGAAATGGAGGAAGCTCGGAGTTGCAGTGGAAGATGGTAACAAGTCAACAATGGACGGGGCCAAGCACGATATACCTCGAAGAGAAGTGGGGTCACCAATATCTCCCTATGCATTATGTTAGATGGTGCAACTAGTTAGGCAAAGATAAGTATACCGTGAAGTTGCACAGTTTGCCAAAATGAGACCTTTTATTAATACAACAATTCCATTTTAGAAACAGAAGTGAAGCCCAAGACATCGACTTGGAACCTGAACTAAAGGTTGGATGTTAGATTTACGCTCTAATCAGCTTGAGCATGGGATACATAAAGTGATTTCTGATGATATAGGATCGGATTTTCATAAAGAAATTTATTTTGCTATAATATTGATAAGATTAAAGGTGTGGATAACCCACTCAGCCATGATCATGAATATCAAAGCGGAGATTCAGTTTGAAGGCATGGATATTCTCATCAGAAGGTCATAAATAGTGAAATCATACACTGGATATACAGGCTGAAGCTCAACTTCTCCATGTTCAAGTAATCTAGTGGAGTGTTCGATTGAGGAAACTAAATAAGATATAAGATGAAACTAATAATGTATATGCCCGATATAAGATGAATTTATTATTGATGCCGACAAGTCAAGGTTGGTTTCCTTATCTACATTTACTGTTCTCAAATACAGTTGGGAGATATTGATATATATATAAAAGCCACATGTGTCTTAAGTAAAAGTTGGGAAAAGAGAAAATGAAATTATAGTGTTTTATTAAACATTATAACTACCCTCGACACTTTACTATTCCTAAAACCATAAGATATGTGTCATTATATTAAAATGATATGAGGTCAGGCAGATAAGGGCATTCCCTAGGATCAGTTTTATAACTGAAATGTTACGAGAAAATGAAAGAGATAAATAAGCTAGCAACAGCAAGACATGGGGTTCCACTTTTTCTCTCCCCGAGACTGTAGACTGGGTGCTACAACAAGAGAGCAAGATAGCAGGTTCTAAGATTGTAAGAGAACTGATTTTTATTTTCTTTTCTAAACTTTGTGTTAGGAAGAATAGGGAATTTTGATTTTAAGTGTAATAAAGGGAGATCCTGTCTATTTTTAGATAATAATACTGATGAAATATGTATTGAAATTTGTGTAATTTATACATGTTAGGGGAGGGAGGTTTGAGAGAAGATTGTACACTGAAACTTTTAGTTTGTGTAAAAGCTTCTCTCCACTGACTGTTATCTTGGTATAACTTTCAATTTTTCCTAAACACATTTAGTATCACTATCTCCTGAATATATTTGATTTCAAAATACCCTTAAAGTTATGATCATTCACTTTCCTAAAATTTTATTCATTATATAATGCAGCATACAACAAATGAACTTTGTGCCATCTGTTGTTCTTTGCTTTTATTTTATTTTCAGTTATTAAGTTTCCACATCTACTCTGTGTTTATGGATAGGTGTTTGTAATCCTTTTGTGCTTTCTAGTTAAAAGCATCCATATTCAAATTCATTGTAAATCATTTACAGGGAATTGTACCCAGATAAATTCAGAGGGTGCTTACACTCTTTCAATAGTGAAGTGACCCAACTATTAGTTCTGAGTAGTCTTCTTACTTGGGGATTTAGAGTTAATTTGTATGTATTTCTTTGGAGGACAATCTGTTCACTAACACAACATTAAGCATTGCATAAATCTTACTTAATTAACAAACAAATATGCAATAAGCTTCCTAAAAGGTACATACAATTAATCAATATATAAATGCACACATTCGATTCAATCCAAAATAAACTTCAAACACAAACAACCAATCAATATGTAAAAGCATATTGGTCCAAATAGTGAGCAATATTCTAATGTTGGCTGCTACATAGACTTCACTTTTGTTAACACCAAGAATTTTAGAGATAGTTTAAAACAAAGTTTTTGATACATCATATGCATACCATCTTACAAGCTTATCATTTGTTTATATAGATTCCCATTTGTTTAACTAACTAATAACTAAACTTTTAATGGCTAATGGCCTACCCTAAATATGCATAAGCAACAATTTGGTTTGGCTGCTACCCTCAAGTCTTTAATAAAATATAACCGATCATGAAGTCTTCAAACTATTCTGTTTAATATTTACAAAATGATTTACTTAAAATGGAACAACGAAACAACGACTCCCAACTGTTCATTGCTTCTCGTGATCAGTCCATGTTCATCCATTATCTGTAGTTCTTGTAGCAGAATAAACCAAGATGTATCATTATTTTTGCATTAACCATCTACTCTTCAAGAAATATTTCATACCTTAAAACTTTATTAAATGCATTATATTATTTAATGATTAATGGTATAATATGGATTAGGACAAACTTAAATCAAGGCAATAATGTAAAAAAGAATATACAAAAACAAAGCACATTTGCACATCCATCAAGATTAGTGGAAGAAAGAGAATTGTTTGAGAAAATCCAAAGATACTTTCTTTCCCCATATTACTATTGTTCACAATTTTGTTTTTTCAAAAAAGGATGGAGGCACTTGGAGAAGTTTTTAGATAAATATCAAATGGCTCAATCTCATGCTCAATTTATAGACCCAGAGGGATTTTATGACTTATTCAAAGAAAGAACTAAAGCCAAAGCTCATAAACACATGGTGTACTTTCTAGAAGAAATAGTTAGGAATAAGTTCTCATTACATGAACATGAAGTTAGGAAAGAGAAATGGAAAGTATATAGCAAGGTTCTAGATTTTATAAATGCTTTTGAGCCAAACTATGATCCCCTTGTTGATCGAAAGTACTGGGGTGCAAAAATACATATGTTGATGGATAATTTTTTTGGGTTTATGCAAACTTTGAATGTGAAGAAGGAAATTCTTACCCAAGCACACCTTGATAAGGCCATTGAGGTGGAGAAGAGATTGGCAAGTAAGATGATTTTGAACCCAGGGACTACACATTACAAAAGAAAGTTGGGTATATAGTGGCCAAGGTGTACAACTTGTTCCTCAATACAAAAGACCATGCTTTGAAAGCCCACCTGCTGCACCTATGCCTAAGAAATAAAAATTGGAGTAGGGATCATCTTCTAAGGTTGAAGAATACTCCCCTACCTAGACCCCACTTCAGACAGATGATGAAGTATCCTTGAGAGAGTAGTTGAGATGAATGGGAGGGGAGAGGGATATTGTAGTCACAACAATAGATATAGGAGTGCCTCAACACTAGCTCTCACTATGGGGGATTACAGAGGTAAGGAAATAGATCCTGTAATGGCATAGGCATCTAAGAAATTTATTGATGATGAGAGTAAGTCAAGAGCATTTGCTCAATTTTTGTGGAGAAGAAATATTGACAATTTTGAGGCCAAATGTAAAATGATTAAAGCAAGGCAACCTGGCAAAAAGGACTCTAAAATTGAAGAGGAAGTTAAAGCTAGCTTCATGGAGGATTTTGCATAGGTAACCCCTGAAGGGGGAAGACAATTGTTAAAGGATTCAAGAATCTTGATATTACCTGAATGGGATATTACAATTGCCATGGTTTTTCACACTATGAGAAAAGTGAAAGACACTTAGTTCAAAATTGAAGAAGTCTTACAGGCCCATAAGGGATTGAAATACAGTAATGATCATCAAGCTTTAGTGATATGGTCTATTCAGAAAAAGGATAAAACTAGGATGCAAGAAGCCTCAGATGTTGAACATATAAGAAACCTCATGGTTTATAGGGCAGAGGAGGTAGATAGTGAAAAGTTGTCCCAAATGACCCAAAAAATGGTAGATTTTGGAGTTGTTGTTGAAAAGGAAAGAATAAATTCTTGGAGCTCAATGCTAGATTTGAAGAGATGCTAGGGGCCTATTAGGAAAGAGGAAATAGGGTACATCAATTGGAGGCTCAAATGCGTCAAATGGACAAGCAATTTGGAAAAAGAATAGTGGGAGAATCTAGTCAACCCAACATCACTTATCCTCCTCATCCTCCAATTGAACCTTTCAAGTCAAATCCCCTCATAGAGCTACCAGATACTCCACAGAGACCTCAATTTTATATAGCCAAGGATTTTGATAAGGAGAAGAGCAAATTATGGGCACTACAAGCGGACTTGGATATCTTGTATGAAGACAAAATAAGAAAAATAATTATGTATCTGGTAGACAAGATTAGTTGGCCTACATTTTATGAACAATTTTCAAGGTTAATGAATATATGGAGCAAGCTAAAAAGTAATGAGGCCACTTTGAAGCCAATTGTCAATAAATGGAATAACAGGGACATGGATGTCACTCTTCTATGTTTCTCAGTCATAAGTCTGTCTAGTGAGTAAATATAAAAAACTTTTGACATGGGTAATGATCTCTTTGATTTTGATGATAAAAGAATTGCATTGTAGAAGAGAAACATAAATTATTTCTCAAAGTACCTTGATAAAAAAAAAATGAGCTTTTCCCTCATGGGCTCAAGAAAATAGATAAATTGAAAGACAAGGAAGAATGGGCCCAAGAATTGGATGATTTCATATGCCTTAGATTCAATAGGATCATAAATGAAAAGAGGCATGCATGGCTAGCAAAAACAATTGAAGACGTTGTTAAAGTTCAAATATTCATTGATTCTTTTAAAGAGCAGTAGGAAACACTAAATTTTAACTAGCTAGATGACACACTTTTCAAAAAATGGATGGTAGATCTTGTACATTCAAAATAGTTAGTATTCATTGAAACTGATGAAGATGAGGTGGACCAAGATGAACTACAAACAATTGATACATTTGTTAAAGTAGAAGAGGAAAAGATAAACAATCAACTGCAATAACAAATATAAAAGATCAAATCGATGACTCACTAGCAAAAGAATCAAGTATAACTATAGATTTGTTGGTACATGATGACCTGGATGGAGAACCATGAGTTACACTTAGCTTTCAAATATCAAAACCTAGTCCACTATGGGTAAATCCAATGGTCACATAATCCAAGGAATGACAATTGCATCAAGGCCAATTATTAAATGGAGCTCCTCAATAATAAGAAGTTGCAATAAAAGTGGTCCCACAAAAGAAATTTTCATGATGTAAACATTTTGTTACACTATATTTTTTCTTTTATGATAATAACCTTTTTGTAATATCTTTCTATCTTAAGGATGATTGTTATTCTTCTCTAAGCCTGAAGCTTGTTGCATCTCATGCTATGTAAATGAGATCCCAAGGCTAGAGAAAGGGTCTAAACTCTTATGTAAATTTTATTTTTTGCTAGGCTTACATTCGGTTCAGTATTCTTGATGTTAATTTTGTGATGTACTTTTTCTCTGCAAATTTGAGAGTACATTAACATTGAAG
Organism: Cupressus sempervirens; assembly: GCA_028749045.1. Taxonomy (NCBI): domain Eukaryota; kingdom Viridiplantae; phylum Streptophyta; class Pinopsida; order Cupressales; family Cupressaceae; genus Cupressus; species Cupressus sempervirens. The sequence goes on along the minus strand of CM053785.1, from coordinate 560,381,191 downwards.
GATCGTGTTGTCTTTTCTTGAGTCATTCTGAGTTTTACATTAGTGTTGTGTAATTTTCAAAGTAAATTAATACAAAGGAGAGTTTACACAATATCTGTTTCTTCTTAACCTTATCACCATTGTTATTAACTGGTTATCTTGAGGTTGTGTGACCAAAGCTTATTCAATTTAGTGCAACTAGGATAGGTTGTATATCAGTCTTCTATTGCTTTTAATCAATGAATTAAGTAAATGCTTCAGTGAGGTGATATGATTTCCAGTCAATACAAAGGATATACATAAGAACAAGGTTTAGGATAAATTGTTGATAATATATTGATTGTAATACAATTGATTAGATCAAAAAAATGTTGGGTAGACTCTGATCCCCAATAGATGAGGCACTGATCATTTTGGTTAGTTTGCATGAGAAGAGATCATAGAATTGCATGAAACATAGATTCAAAATTAAAAATCAAATTTACTTTTCATGTATGAAGATTTAGTTGCTGGTCAACACTTGGCTACATTTAATTTCTATGTTATGGTTAGCTATTGTTATTCAGAATTATTTATAAATCTGAGAAGATTTGTGACCAAATATCTGCTATAGGGGATAGGTGTGTTGTAAAAGAATATAAGTAAGTGAATGAAGTATGAATATAATATCTAGTTTCAAATCCTTTTATCCCTAGGTGCACCTGCCTTGGTTTTGCAAAACTTGAAGAGTATAAAATACTGGTGAATTTGTTGAAGTTGGGTCCAAATCTGAGGACTTCTTAGTTGAAAATAGGAAATAGCTAATCCTTAGGCTAAACCATTATTCACCATCTTGGTATCAAGTATTTTATTTATTGGTAGTTTAAAACACTAACACCATCCATACATATTTAAAAGGGAGAGCTCTTTCCTCATCTAAGGATCCCAATTTTGAGCTATTGTTATGCTATAGGTTTTCTCACAAAATTTCTTGGAGCATTTGTAGAGGACTTCCATCTTCTCTCATCTCATTCTTTCATTATCATGCTAGCTTAGTTTCATATGCATTATCTTAGTTTCTTTATGCAATAGAGTAGCTCAAAATGAAAATACGAGTTCATCTCAATAGTAAAAATTGTATTTTAAAATTTCACCCTCTTCTATGCACTTAGCTAACCTTTTGAGGTCTAATATTTGAATCTTCATTGGGGCATCATGATTTCTTCATTTCTTCATCATCCCCACATTTAATTCATTGCATTTCACTTCTATATCATCCTTCTACTTGATTTGACTTAGTGTTTATGCTTTATTCTTCCTAGTCAAAACTAGTCAAACTGGGGCATTGTATCACTCCTTAGTGGTCACCCTTTGGTTTAGAGATATTTGTCATTATGGACCTTTCTTTATCTTGATTTGATCAATTCTCTTATTTTTGGATCCCTTAATTTTAATTTCAATCTTGAGGGGGTAGGAATATTCTATCATTGCTCGCTTGTTATGGCTACCTATTTATTAGGAGCATATGCTTGACCTTTCCATTTGCTCTCAATATATCTACTTTTCTTGATATTGGTACTCTTCTTGAGTCCTAATATCATCTCTTTCTCCTAGTCTTTAGTATCATCTCTACCAAGTTGTGCATTTAGGACATGCTATCTCATTCTGCATTTCATTCTTCAAAATCAAAACTATTTATCTGTTGCTGCCTACTTGGCTTCTTCATTCTTTGATTTAATGTGTTACCAGATTGATCACACATACTATCAAAGAGGGGAAAATGTAATGACCTTAAAATGGTCACTTAGACTATTAGCTCCCTTCTCAACATTTTGGCTAAATTATTTAATCATTTGCCAAGACCAAATTTTTAAAATTCAATTTATTTGATTTAAACCTATATTTTTACTATAATGTCCTTAGTGAATATTTGATTAAATGAATATTTCCCCTTTTAATTAAATAAAAGAACCCATTCCCACATATTTCTAAGTTGCACACATAAGTCATTTCTCCTATTTTCAAATTAGAAGAAAAAGACTTTGTCTCACATGGAAAGATCATGTCAAAAGTAAACCTCCACCTTTGATCATTCATCTCTTGATCTTGATCTCAGCTATCCATACATCTTTAAAAGGGAGAGCTCTTTCCTCATCTTAGGATCCTAATTTTGAGCTATTGTTATGCTACAAGTTTTCTCCCAAGATTTCTTGGAGTATTTATGGAGAACTTCCATCTTCTCTCATCTCTTTCTTGCATTATTATCATCTTAGCTTAGTTTCATATGTATTAGCTTAGTTTTTTTTATGAAATAGAGTAGCTTAAAATAAAAATATGAATTCATCTTAATGGTCAAAATTGAATTTTAAAATTCTACCTTCTTTGTTGCACTTAGCTAAACTTTGAGGTCTAACCTTTGAATCTTCATCGGGGCATCATCATTTCTTTATTTCTTCATCATTCACATATTTAATTCATTGCATTTCACTTCTATATCATCCTTCTACTTGATTTGACTTAGTTTTTATGCTCTATCCTTCCTGGTCAAAAATAGTCAAATTAGGGCATTCTATCACTCCTTAGTGGTCACTCTTTGGTTTTAATCTCTTATTTATCATTATGGACCTTTCTTTATCTTTATTTGATCAATTATTTCTCATTTTTGTATCCCTTTAATTTTGATTTCAATCCCAAGGCGGCAAGAATATTCTATCATTGCTCACTTGCTATGGCTCTCTATTTCTTAGCAGCATATGATTGACCTTTCCATTTTCTCTCAATATATCTACTTTGCTTGATATTAGTACTCTTCTTGAGTCCTAATATCATCTCTTTCTCCTAGTGTTTAGTATTGTCTCTACCAGGCTATGCATTTAGGACATGCTATCTCATTCTATATTTCATTCTTCAAAATCATAACTCTTTAGTTGCTACTGCATACGTGGCTTCTTCATTCTTTGATGTAATGTGTTCCTTGATTGATCACACATTAGTCAAAAGAGGGGAAAATATAATCACCTAAAAATGGTCACATAGACTATTATCCCCATTCTCAACATTTTGGCTAAATTATTTAATCATTTGCAAAGACAAATTTTTTTAAAATCAATTTATTTGATTTTAACTTATAGTTTGACTATAATGTCCTAAGTTGATATTTGATTAAATGAAGATTTCCTCTTTTAATTAAATAAAAGATCCCATTCCCACATTCCTATTTTCAAATTAAAAGAAAAATACTTTGTCTCATATGGAAAGATCATGTCAAAAGTCAATCCCAACCCTTGATCATTCATCTCTTGATTGTGATCTAAACCGTCCATACATATTTAAAAGGGAGAGCTCTTTTCTCATCTAAGGATCTTGATTTTGAGCTATTGTTATGCTACAGGCTTTCTCACAAGATTTCTTGGAGCATTTGTGGAGAACTTCCATCTTCTCTCATCTCATTCTTGCATTCTCATTTTAGCTTAGTTTCATATACATTATCTTAGTTTCTTTATGCAATAGAGTATCCCATCTAGCTTAATTAGGATAGTTTTGTAATACTACCATATTGTTCAGTTGAATTTTTGCATTCATATAGCATAGTCTCTCATCTTGTATATATATTTTGGAAGATCTTTGACATTGTCACTCTTGCTCTTGTCTAAGAATCTTTTGTTTCATGGTTTACTAGAAAGGGATACATTTCTAAGGTTCGGACGAGAGCCATTTTCATGCTTGTGTGTATGCCTTTCCATTCCATGACTATGGAGATGTAAGCTACAATCTGAGCCTTCCAATCTATGGGATACCTTGGATAGAATGGTTTAGAGGAGTGCACATTTCTAGTGTACAAAAATTGGTTCTACACATGGCTACCATGGTATCAAGAAATAGATACAAAAATAGAGAAATTAAAACACCAAAATAGCTAAAACCTTTGTTCTAGCACCCACTATACCACATTGAAGCTCCAAATCTCTTATAAATCAGATATACTAGTATTTAGCAAATGAAACTGCATGATAAGAGACTGAGCCTCTTTGGTTTTGCATAAAAATTATAGCTAGGAAAGTCTGAATAAATAATGGAATCATTGGGTGTTTAATATGGAACAATATTTTCAAATAAATGTACCAAAGTAGAGATATGTTGGTCCCAAATGGTACGAAGAGGGTGGGGGGGGATGAATCAATACACTCACTTTTGCAATATCTACCCATGAATGCAACAAGCTTTATCACACACTTGGTTACTGCCTTTTTAACTATTAAGGAAACGATAAATGCTATCCAAGAAAACCATAAAATATCCTATAAATAAGCTGACATTAATGACACATATAGTTTTATGTGGAAACCCCCAATGTGAGGGCAAAAACCATGGTGGGAGTAATATACCCACTATCCTTTCCTTGCAAGAAAAAGGGTTCCCTATTAAAGGCTTTACATTTGTTCCTTTAAGAATGCATCCTATTAGGAATGTCAATAACCTATTAGGATTAAAATAGTTTGTTAAAGCTACTTATTAGAGTATTTATATCTCTTTATGAGAGATACCTTGTTAGAGGATTTCAAAGACTTATTACTAGGTTTCCCTATTAAAGACTTACAATAGATGTTGTGGTTTGAAAGAAAACTAAATTATTAGATCTAAATATCTAGCACACCTTTCCTAGTAGATCCTCTACTGTAGCTTCTTGAAGATGCTCTAATCTTCCACTGCTATTCTATCTTGGGTGAGATTCCTCTTCTCTCTACCCTTCTTCTCATGCACTTCACACCTGTTTGTTGTCTCATACTATTTACAACTATTCTTGTCTATTTGTAATCTTTGGTTCACACATTTGTAGTAACAATGATATTTTTGTCTCTTTCTCTTAATGTTAGTCTTCTACTTTTCTTGCTAGCCAACTACATTACACAATGAGTTACAAGTGATCTTTTAAATCATATCCACTATTTACGAATGGAAACCCCTAAAGCTATCTTGTTCAAACTATAATTTAAAATTTAAAATGTACAGTGAATATAGTCACAAAACACCTATGACTACCTATCCCTAGATGCCTATGCTTTTAGACCAACTTGCCTATTTACAAGTCTAAAACCAAACTTGGGACCTTGCATGATTTAGTTGTATTTTATCACTTTTATCTTCTACTTGTCTTGATGCATCCAACCCTTCTCTTGTATTGTAACATCAATAGTTATTGAGATATGACCATTATTCTTTCACATATTCCTTCACTCCACTGTCATGATTGGTATGCCAGTCTAGTGATGGTTACACTTCTAACGTTTTATTACTTCTTACTAAATAGTTACCAATCAATGACAACACATCCTACTAATTCAATTTTTAAGTTCTTCACCCACCACATTGTTCAATTGATGTAACTTATTCCAAAAAGATGCATATCTTTTATTATCAACTAAAAAAATACAATACTTTAATCCCTCTTATGGACTAGTTGTCAATCAATGACAACATATCCTACTAATTCAATTTTTAAGTTCTTCACTCACCACATTGCCCAGTTGATATAACTTAGTCCAAAAAGATGCACATCTTTTATTATCAACTCATAAAACACAATAATTTAACCCGTATAGACTCTTCAATGCAATAACATAATAATGTAAAGCAACTTGAACAAAAACCTTGATCAAAATCCACTTCTAACACTATTTTCTATATAAAAATCAAACCACTAAGAATAATACCTAAAATTTAATAAGAAATTGCTCCCACCTTAGAATAATCATTTTTAACTCATAATTACCCTCATACAAATCCTCTTACAAATATTTCATGCATGGACACGTAGGGATCAAACTAGCAAAGATTTTGTCAAAGATGCATTGTTATAGTCATCATAGAATCTTATAAATATGTCATAATTATTACAGCTTATGATAAAACATCATAACACCCCAAAGTACTATGTTCTAGGTTGGACACCTAAGTAAATTAGCTTAACAATTTTGTTTCTATCATAATGTATGTCTAGTGAAAGTAACTCATTAGCTCCCTATTGGCAATGTTACTAAATTTTTACACATGCTGAAATTTAGTTAAAAAAACATTACCATTTCAAAGATTTCATAGAAGGTACACATATCTATTTGATACCTACATTCAGTTCATATTTACTACAAATTATGTTATGTTCCAAAATGAAATATCAAAATGCCCTTTATATTAATTATTTAATGGTATGTACAACTAATATTTACAATTGATAAATACAATGAATAGGCGATCCACAAGAGTAGCTTTCACTGCAAGAACACTCCTATCCTATGAAAGTGAAAGTACACAAAGTGAAAAGAAAGAGTATAGCTGGCTAGGTCACAAGGAACCAGTCATTGGTTGGTTATGGCTGGCTAGATGGTTGCATGTTTACTCTCTTTCTTTTTTATTCATCCATTTCACTAGCTCTTAGAGGTCCAAAATCCTGCAATGAAAAGAGAAGAATGAGTTAGATCAATTTGATTTAAGTAATGCGAACTCACCTCCCCTCAAATTTCTAAAAGTATTTAATTATTTTATGATGTACTTGAATAGAACAATTTTTTTTTTTAGCAAGGCACATGAACGAACATTTGCAATAAAATAAATTGGATATGGATATCAAAGGGACATATATAGATCATATGTAACTTTTTATCTATATTTTTTAATTATAGGTGTCCAAGCATTATTCATAATATTAAAACATAAAAGGGGAAAATTTTCTTTATGTTTGAAACTTTTGTTTAAATATACAAGTAAATACAAAAAATGAGCAATACATCAAGAAGAGACAACAAACATAAGGCTTTAATGAAGTTCTCAAGAGAATGTGTGGAAAGAAATGAAATATCACAAGAGCAAGAGAAAAATAATATCTCATACATCTAAAGTCGACCATTCTTATGTTGGAAACTATAATTGGAGCAATTGTTATGTTGTCATTGATGTCAAACCTAATTGGTAAGATAGTTTGGACATAATAGTAACACCTAGAGAAAATATTGAGTTAAGAGAGAGGAAGCTATAATGGGCACTTTATTAGTCATTTCTTGAAAAGGTAAAGTGATTGTTTAAATCAAGCTGCAAATGAAGAAGAAAATTATACTAAATCCTTGAAGAAGTGATCAAAGATTGACTAAATACATAGGCTTGACAAAGTGATAGAGCAAAAGATTAAGGAACTTGAAGTGTATGTTGAGTGATGTTGAGTGATGCTACTATCAACTGAGTGCCAGTATGTTTTGAGTAGAAGTAGTATTGACCAAACATTAGTATTACTGAGTGATAGTATATGTTCCAAATAGAAAGTTACTAGTGACCCAGTAACCTAGTGATAAGTGAGTGTCATAACACAATGTTGGGCGAGGGACAATATTTAATAGTTTAATGAGGAAATATTTATTTCCAATTGACATAGTTTATTTCTTGAAATATGAAAAGAGTGTTGAAGATAAGTCATGATGAATTGGATCATTTAATTCAAGGAAAATTATGTTTGTGCATTTCTATGCGAGGATTCAAGGAGATGTTTGTAGAAAAGAAAAGAGGAGACAAAATTTTGGAAGGATTCACTAACCTAACCCTAAGATCTATGATGATGTTTAAGCATAAAAGATTAGAATTGCCTATTTAAGGAGGTATAAGGGCTAAGATTAATAAGACTAGCAAAGATAGTGAAGAGGTCTACTAAGGTAGGAGTAGTTATTGATGCTATTCATTGGAAAAATTATGTAGGAGGCTAAGAAGAGTTGTGAAGAGGTAAAGAGTGATTGCTTGAAGGGATTGCCAAGTTTATAGTCTGAGATGATAATGTAGGCCAATCAATGGATCAACATGTGAGCCAAAATGTGATCTATATTTTTAAATTGAGTTGTAATAGTTAGATCAAAACCTGATGTTACTTTCTAACCATTTTATCAGTATTGAAATTCTTTAATCAAGTTTGAATTAATAGTCACATGTAAATCCTTTAATCAAGGTGAAATTATAATGGAATGTTTTAAAGTCCTCTAACAAGGTGACTCCTAATAGGGTGATTCAATTCTATAATAAGGTCACATTTAACAATGTGTTTCGTAACATTTAAAAGTTTTGGCTTCTAATAGGGCTCACTTCAGAAGAGTGAGAATATTGGTGATATGTTACTGGTGGTTTTTCTTGAATTGGGTTTCCACGTTAAATTCTAGTGTCAAACTTGTGTGGTGTTATTTGTGATGATTTACTATTAATATTTTACATTCTGCAATCTGTTATTATTAGAATAGTGGACTACTAGTTGATGTTGTTGATTAGTAGTTGTAAAGATTGAGCTAAAAGATGCTAAGATCTAAAGTAGTTAATTATTTCTTTGTTCAGTTGGTACATTTGGCCCTTGGATAACTTATTCACCCCCTCTCAATTATTCTAAACATTCTAACAATTGGTATTAGAGTTGTGGTGCTTGTAGAGAAAATTTTAAAGGTACTTGAAGCTAATGATCAAAATGTACAAAAAGGAGGTGCCAAGGTTGAACAAAGAGAACTTCCCTTTACGAAAAAGTTTGATGAGGTTGCATCTGGTAGGAATTGGTGATGATCTGCATAAATTTTTTTGGGTAAGGCATATGTGGAAATACCAATTCTTCATTTTACAACTCAACAGTTGAAGGAGAAGAAAGAACACAACCAAGCTATGTTGGAGATTGCATTAGCCCTAAGCTATGCCAAGTTTGATGACATAAAAAATTACAAAAATGCTTCGAAAATGTGGGATACTTTGCAAACCATCTATGGAGGAGAAACAAATGTCTTGAGGGCCAAATCAAAAAGCTTGAGAGGTAAGTTTGATGAAATGAGAATGATGGAAGGTGAGAATATTGTCTAGTATTATGGAAGAATCAAAGAGGTTGTAAATTCCATAAGAGGAGAAAATGGAAACATTGATGATGATACTATGATCAACAATGTTTTGAGAACTCTACTTCCTATTTGTACTATTAAGGTTTATGCAGTACCATAATTGAGATGTACTCCTAGTGATAACCTAACTCTTGAAGGTATGATTGGTAGACTTACTACATTTGAAATGTCAAATTTTGATAATTTCACTCCCACCATTGTTGAATCTACTTTTATATCATAATTATTTCTTAGTAAGAAAGGAAAAGGAAAATATGTGAAAAGTAACAGTGATATTTCTAATGATCAACTTGATGAGCTTGAAGCACTAATAGCTAGAATACTTTTAAGAGGTAGAGGAAACTATAAAGGTACACTTCCTATAATTTTTTTCTTTTATGTAACAAAGTTGGTCATATTATTGCAATGTGTCCTAATAAAGAAGACAAGGATGAAAGAAGGGAAATCAAGTACAAAAGAAAAATAGATGATAGAGACAATAAGAGAAACAAGGACTATAAAGACAAAGGTAAGAAATCTTTTTACATTGCTAAAGAAGAAACTGCTAATGAATCTGAAAGTAATGATGAAGAAGTTGTCTATATTGCTATGGAAGAAGATTCTAATGAAGATGAGAAAATTGCATTAATCTCATATGCAAGTAAAGGTGATAGATGGATAATTGATAGTGGTTATTCATGTCACATAGTGATAAAAGAATATTTGAAACCACAAAACCATACAAGGATAATTGTGTTAAATTTGGTAATGATGCACAATGTCTTGTGAAAGGTAAAGGATCAATATAATTGACTGATAAGACCAAGTGTGAAAATTTTTATTGGGTTAAAGGCTTTAACTATAACTTTTTGAGTATTTCACAGTTGAAAAAATTAGGATACAGAGTCGAGTTCCATCAAAAGAATGCCAAGATATTTGATTCTACTGGTGAATTGATTGGAAGTGGTGATCAAACAAGAGGTAACCTATTCTATCTATGAGGCATGTTTGTTTGCACAATATGCATATATGGTTATGGAATAAAAGGTCATGTCATGTGAACTTTGATAATTTGGTAAGCATTAGTATGATAAAAAGAGTATGAGGATTTCCAAAATTGAAGAAACTGTATAATGCTATGTGTAAACAATGTCAATTGGGAAAAATGATGAAGTCTAGTTTCAAGAGAAAGACATACTCATCTAATGATATTTTGTAATTGGTTCATATTGGTCTTTATGGATCAATTGGTGTTCAAAGCTATTATGGAGACAAATATTTCGTTCAATTTGTTTATGAATATTCTAGGTTGATGAATGTGATGTTTCTTAAAGAAAAATATGATGTTTTTAAGTTTATTAAGTGGTATTTGCCCATAGTTAAAAAGGAAACATACAAGAGTCTGAAATACTTGAGATCTGATAGAGGTGGAGAATTTACCTCTAATGAATTTGATATATTTTGTAATTATAAAGGAATCAAAAGGAAGATGTCAAAACTGAGGACCCCTCCCCAAAATGGAATAGTTGAAAGGAGAAATAGATCAATCATGGATTGTGCCATAACATTGATGATGGAGTCATGTATCACAAAAATACTAGAGAGAAGTTATAAGTACAATAGTCTATACCATGAACAAAGTGCAAGCAAGGAAAGATACAAATATTACACCCTTTAAGTTGTGGTATGGATATGCACCTAGTGTGAAGTATTTTAATTTTTTTGGAAGAAAATGTTATATACTAAAGGATAATTGAAATGGAAAACTTGATGCTAAGAGTGATGAAGGCATATTCCTAGGATATTCTACTAAGACCAAAGCTTATAACTGTTTGAATTCTAACATTAAAAAAGTTGTGGAAACTGAAAAATGCGAAAGTTGATGAATATGCAGAAAAGAATGAAGCTAAATTGAAGAAAGAACCTAAAGATTATAGTAAATTCTCCCTACACCCTACCAAAGCAAGAGAATAAAGTTGTCAATCAACAAAAAAATGTAAATTCCAAGTTACAAGAACAAATTTATGAGCAAAAGATTGTAGGTGTTGAGCAACAATAAAATGATACTGAGGTACATGCAGAAGAAGCCAAACATTAGGAAGACAATGCAAAGAAAGTAGAATTTAAACAAAATAGACAAAGTGAATTTGAAATTGTGAGAAGACACCATGCACCTAAGCAAATCATTGGAGATAAAGAATCTAATTTATGAAAAGAAAAAGACTCAGAAGTGATAAATGTTTACATTTTGAGTTTGAGCCCAAATTAGTAAGAGATGCTTTGGATAATGAGGATTGGATTCATGCAATGAATAAAGAAATTGAGTAGATGAGAAGAACAAAACCTAGACACTAGTACCTAGACCTAAGGACAATTTTTTTATTGGAACAAACTGGGTATTCAAGAAAAAGTGGAATGAAAAAGGTGAAGTCACAAGGAACAAGGTTAGACTAGTATACAAAGGGTATGCACAAGAAGAATGAATTGATTATGGGGAAACATTTTCCTCAGTTGCAAGACTAGAAGGAGTTAGAACACTACTTGCCTATTCTTCTTATAAAGGATTTAAAGTGTACCAAATGAATGCCAAATTTGCAATTTTTGAATGGAATATTGGAAGAAGTCTAGATTTGTTGACCCCAATAGGATTTGTTGAACCCATCAAGAAGAACATGGTATGTAAGCTGAAAAAGGCTCTATATGGTTTGAAACAAGCTCCTAGAGCATGGTATGAGAGATTACATAGTTATTTGGTAAAGATTGGATTCTTAAGAACTAATGATAATAAAAATCTATACTTGAAGATTGATAGTAACAATGAGTTACTATTAGCTAGAATCTTTGTTGATGATATCATATTTGGAGGAAAGGAAGCATTATGCAAATCATTTGCAGATGAGATGAAGAAAGAATTTGAAATGTCTATGTTTGGTGATATCAAGTTCTTTGTTGGCTTACAAGTATATCAAGTGAAGCAAGGTGTATTTATTACTCAATCAAAATACATCAAGGAGATAATAATTTATTTTTTTGGAATGGAAGATTCAAGACTAGTTAGTACACGTCTGGCTATAAGACATAAGCTATCTAAGAATGATGATTCTATTGATGTGAACCACCAACCAATGTATAGATCAGTAATTAGAAAGATACAATATGTTGTTCAAAATAGACTTGTTATTGTGTTAGCAGTTGTGATGTTGTAAGATTTTCTACAAGTTCTAAGGAGAATCACATGATGATAGTTGAAAGAATACTAAGATATCTAAAGGGAACAAAAGAATATGGCTTATACTATAAGATTCGGTAGGAAATGTTGATTCTAGAAAGAACACAAGTGGATGAGCTTTCTTTCTAGGAAAGAGACTAATTTTATGGACAAGCAAGAAGCAAAATTGTATTTCTGAATCAACAATTGAATCTAAATATGTGGCACCAATAGTAAATTTTTCAAATATCACGTGGATTAAGAAATTGTTGAAAGGGATGAAGGAAGAGCTCATTGATTTAGTTATTATCTACCGTGATAACACTAGTGTTATAACCATATCAAAGAAATGTGACACACACAAAGACTAAGCATATTGCTATCAAGTATCATTACTTAAGAGAGTTAGTTCAAGACAAAAAAAAAATATTGGAGTATGTAAGCACTGAGGATAATTTTTTAGTATTTTCACTAATGCATTATCTAAGGATGCTTATGAATATCTAAGAGGTAAATTAGGGGTGATTTCCCTAGACAAGGTTACTTAAGCTAAAATGAAGCTTTGCATCAAATGGGTTGATTAGAATATAAAGTGTCCTTGGCATTATTGTCAAAGAGGGAGATTATGAGGTAAGGTATCTTAATAACATAATACAGAGAAAGCTAATTGATTTCATGATCTAATATGATAGTGCAAGCTTATGTTTTGCATATTAGAGCTGCATGGATGACAATTAGAATGAAACTAAAAGAGAGAAGGTTGTTAGACACAAAGATGGGAATCAAATGAAACCTGTAATCACCTAAAAATGGTCATCTAGACTATTAGCCCCCTTCTTAGCATTTTGGCTAAATTAATTTAATCATTTACCTAGACCAAATTGCTAATAATCAATTTATTTGATTATAACCTATAGTTTGACTATGCTATCCTAAGTTCATTATTTGATTAAAAGAACATTTCCCCTTTTAATTAAATAAAACACCCCATTCTTCTAACCCACTTAAAGTGCACACATAAAGTCCTTTTTCTATTTTACAATTAAAAGAAAAGGCTTGTGAGACTTTTGTCTTATATGACAAGTCAACTTATATTCTATCGATGGTCTTGGCTTATCATGACTTATCTTTCCTAGAGGAGCACTATTTACATTCAAATAGCTTGAGCTCTTTCTAAAAATTCAAAAAAAAGAAAAGAAAAAAATATTTAAAAAATGAAAATGTGCCTTGGTGAAAACCACTTCTTGTGGCACCTTGGTAGAAAAAATAAAGAGAAATAAATTTATCCTATGGTGAAAACTACTTCTTGTGGCACCTTGTATAAGTACCATGATGAAAACCTGGCAAACAGGCGTCATGCGTAATTCTTCCATCATCCATCTATCCCCTTTTCTCTCTTTGATCTTGACAATGCTGAGCTATCTTTGCATATTGGCTATCTTATCCATGAGATTCTCTACTTGTGCTTTCTTATTCCCTCATAGCCTCCATCTTGAGCTTTATTTTTATTGCTCTATCACATTGCTATGCTATTTAGTTGACCCCTTGGTCTTGATCATGATAAATAAAAATGGTTTTTAGATCTCTTGACATGTCTACCCTTTTGGACTACATGCTTCATGCTATCTCACTTGTTGGCTTCATTGTTTATCCTACATGCTATCTTTCTCATTACTTCCATTGCTTATCCAAAATATGCTTCATATGACTATTTCACCTCTTTCCCTAGCTTGGGTACTCTTGAGGAGTCAGTCCTTGAGGATCACTTTTACTTGCTTCATACTCATTTCTTATCCATCTCTGCTTATCCACTGGCTTGTTTCTCCATCGTGTCCTATACCTTGCTAGACATTGGGAGAAAATGATGTGATCTTGCTTAAGAATTAGTGATCTCTAAAACCTTCTAAAAAATCCAAAAAATAATATATGATGCTGAAAAAATCTTTAAAATCAGAAAATGTCCTGAAAAAATGATAATCTTAGTGAAAACCTAGCAATAGGCACTTTGATGTATCACCAAAAAAATCAAAAATACAAAAATACAAAAAAATTGAAAAAAAAAAAAAAAAAAAAGTCCTAAAAATATCTGTCAAGTGGTGAAAACCTTGAAACAGGTGCTACTTGAAACCCTTGCACCTATGTCTATCAATCTCAATCATCCACTTCACTACACATTTCCTAGCTTGGAATTGTTTCTTGTCCTCATCTTGGGGGCACAACTGCTTAGCCTATTAAGGTATTCTTGTGCATTAGGGTTTCTTTGACAACTCACAAAATAGTGTTTCTCAACACTTCCCCCACCTTGACATCAAGTGTTTCTCAACACTTTATAGATAGTTTACCTATGGTCTCCGATGTCGCGATATTTCTCACTATCAGAATCAAGTCTAGAAGAAATGGCCAAGTGACTTACACACACACACTTTAACACTTAAACGACTGAGCTATGTTGACATTTATCTACTTTGTGTGATGTCTATGATGATTTCTTTGCCATGTGTTCCCTCCCTAATAGTATTTTGAGGATGTCATTGACTAGAAGACTGGGGGCATGGGGCATGTCTTCTTGATTTCTGCTTGTGGGTATACTTTGTTTGTCTATAGTGTTGTAAGCATTTATGCTGGTCCTATTCAACACGTTGACTTACAAATGTATCATCCTTGACTGTTTTGCAAGACCGCACTCAGGGTTTATCCTGGCGCTTATGCCTTGATATAGGTGTAATCTTGCTAAATTAAACTTAGGGAATCTAATCATGTAGTTATCTTGACTTACATGTCTCTAATGCTTAGATTGGATTTCCACATACCTATCTAATATCGATCATATTCATATCCTCATAGTTATACTAGTGATGGTTGTATGATCTCATGATGTCCCTAATAAATGATCAATGATGAAATTAAGAGTCTAAATGTTATGCACTTCTTTCTGGTAAACCACTTTGCATATTAGCTTGCATTTTAGGTTCATTTTCTAGCTTAGTCTTGCATTCTTGCATATGGGGAGAGCTCTCTCTTCATCTTTTTGTGGACATATCAGCTAACTCCTTTCATATATTTCTTTACTTTCTTCTTGTTCATGTCTTTTCACCTTCTTAATCTTTCGCTTCATCTCTTTTCTATCTTGTCATCACATTATATAAAGTTTTGACCTCTTAAATAATTTTGACGTCCTAGATTCATTTTCGGGATCGAAATCCAAATTCGAGTTCATCTTGATGGTCAAAATTGTCTTTTAAAATTCTACTTTCTTCTGAGCAGTTAGCTGACCTTTTGAGGTCTAATCTCTGAATCATCACTGGGGCATCTTCATTTCTTCATGTCTTCATCATTTCCATACTTCATATCTACTTAAATTCACTATTTCATGTCTAAAATCACCTTTCTGCTCATTTTGACCTAATTTTTATGCTATATCCTTCAAGGTCAACTCTAGTCAAACTGGGGCATTTTATCAATTTTGGTCATCTAGACTATTAGCCCCCTTCTCAGCATTTTGGCTAAATTAATTTAATCATTTACCTAGACCAAATTGCTAATAATCAATTTATTTGATTATAACCTATAGTTTGGCTATGCTATCCTAAGTTCATTATTTGATTAAAAGAACATTTCCCCTTTTAATTAAATAAAAGACCCCATTCTTCTAACCCACTTAAAGTGCACACATAAAGTCCTTTTTCTATTTTACAATTAAAAGAAAAGGCTTGTGAGACTTTTGTCTTATATGACAAGTCAACTTATATTCTATTGGTTGACTTGTGTGTGCACATGGATCACACCTATTTTTGAATTCCACCGTTGATCATCCATTATCTTCATCTTGATCTCTACTGTCCATACATCTTTAAAAGGGAGAGAGCTTTCCCCCTCAATCCATCCATCCTCATTTTGAATATTGTTATGCTGCAGGTTTTCTAACAGGTTTTCTTTGGAGCTTTGTGGAGAACTTCTATTTCTTGTCTACATTTTCTCATACCATAGCATTTTAGCTTAGATTCATGATTGCATGTTAGTTTAGCTTCTATTTTGCAATAATCTATCTCACATAGCTTAATATTTGGATTGTAACACTCTCATACATTTTTTAGCATAGCTCCACTTTGCATCTCATTCTAGCTTAATTTTCATTTGCATTGCATCCTTGAGGAACTCCTTGGGACATTTGCATTCTTGCATCTTGTCTTTGGAACATCCCATTGCATGGTTTACTAGCAAGAAGAGTATCTCTAAGGCTCATCTGAGAGCCCTTGAACTTGAAATACACTCTCTTGCACTCCGTGGATAGGGAGCTCTAAGCCGGCATCCAAGCATTCCAAACTCATGGAATTGTTTGGATAGAAGGGTTTAGAGTGGGACACTTTCGAGTGTACAAAACCAAAGATATTAATAGAAATATGATACTTAAAATAGAGGGAGATTTCTTAAAGAAGTACATGTTTTGGATTATATGGTAAGTTGAGGTGTTGCCATCAATGCCAAAGAGGTAAATTTTTGGAAACTACAATTAAAACGATTGTTATATTTTCATTTATGTCAAATATAATTGGTAAGATAGTTTTATATTTGATTTGAGTTCCATATCTAGATGATTGATGAAGAGGATTTGAGAAGTTGGACATAAAAATAACACCTAGAGGAAAGGTTTGAGTTACGAGAGGAAACTACAATAGGCACTTGGTTCGTTAGACCTTGACAATATAAAGTGATTATTGAAATCATGCTACAAGTGAAGAAGATAGGTGTACTAAATCCTTGAAGATGTGATCAAAGATTGACTAAATACATAGGCTTGACCAAGAAACAGAGCAGAATTGAGTGATGCTAATGTTGACTGAGCACCAGTATGTGCTAAGAAAAAGTAGTCTCAACTAAGCATTAGTATATGTACTAAACATAAAAGTTAGTAGAGATTGAGTAACCTAGTGATGATTGAGCATTAGAATGTAGTGTTGGATGAGGGACAACATTTAATAGTTTATGAAGAAATCATGATTTCCAGCCAACATAGCTGGTTTCTTAGATTATAGAAAGCATGTTAAAGATAAGGAATGATGAGTTGGGTCATTTAATTTGAGAAAAAATATTTTTATGTATTTCTATGAGAGGATTCAAGGAGAAGTTTGGAGAAGTTTCTAGAAAAGAAAAGAGGAGACAAATTTTTAGAAGGATTCGATGAATCTAACCAAACTTTAAGATCTACAGTGATGTTTAAGTGGGAAAAGATCATAATTACCTATTTGAGGAGGTACATGGGCTAATCTTAATAAAGTTAAAATAGTTGGTGAAGACCTACTAATGTTGGAGTAGATGCTATTAGTCAGTGGATAATCATGTGAGATGAAATATAATTTGTATTTGCAAAGTGAGTTCTATTAGTCAGAGCAAAACCTGTTGTACTTTCTTACCATTGCACAAGTATTGAAATTCTTTATTCAAGGTTGACCTAATAGTCATATGTAAATCCTTTAGTCAAGGTGGCATTCTAATGGAATGTTATAAAGCCGTCTAACAAGGCCACTCCTAATAGGGTGATTAAATCTTTAATATGGCCACATTTAATAGTGTATTTTATAACTGTTAAAAGGGTTGGCTCCTAACATGGCTCACTTCAAAAGAGCAAAAAATGGTGACATGTTAATAGTTTTTTCCCAAACTAGGTTTCCATGTTCAATCCTAATTTCAAACTTGTGTGGATATTATTTGTGATGATTTACTGTTAATGTTTCATATTCTACAAGTTTGTTATCATTAGGACAATGGACTGCTAGTTGAGGTTGTTAATAAGTTGCTATCATTAGGAAAGTGTCATGCCATCCCTCTGCTATGTTTCTCCTTGATCAAGTTCTCCTTCATGGAACTCATTTGAATACACAACTGACTATCTTTGAACAACATACCATCTTGGATCATGTGATTCATCCATCTGTTGATCTTGTCTAGAGTAACAGGTTCTTTACATGCCTTCTAAGCTTCTATGAAATTAGGATGCTCATGGCATATAGTCTTGAGTTCATCAAACACAACCACTTTAATCTAAATTTATGTTAGTAAAAATTGCCTCCTAATTAATGCATTTGCAACCCTTTTATACCTTCCACTTCTACATTTCAATACAAATGTATAGGTGTACAAGAAATTTACCCATTTCAAATGATGTTGAAGGCAGAAAACTTCTTAATGATATTCCATACATGATGCTTGTATAGCTTTAGAGTGTCATTCTTTGTTGCATTCAAACCCCTTACCTAATTCACAATGAATTTGATGTCCCCAAAAACCTTAATACACTCCACCATTTTCTTCATCCATTCTAGGCCCTAAATCAACCCTTCATATTTTGCAACATTATTAGAGCATGCAAACAAGAAATGAAAAGTAGAATGAAAATTTTTGCCCTGCAGTAACACTAACACTACACTTCCACCAGTACTATTTTGGCTCTTAGACCCATCAAAGAATATTTTGCATAGCTAATTTTGTATAACATCATCTTGCTCAAGAATGACATATGTTCCCAAACTATTATGCTTGAAATCAGAAAAATGATCAGCAACATTCATCTAATAAAACATCTTAATATCATTTATGTGGGTCTTAGTTTCAAAAGTACTAGCATGATATTCTTTATCAAAAGAAACTAAGTTTGCATTAATGGTACTAGGTACATATAGTTCTATGTGATTTTTTGCAAGCAGTTCTTATTTATAATTATCATAGTACTAAATCCCCTAAACAACATGTGAGACTAGTCAGATGAAAAGTACCCCTCGATGTTGGTAGTGAATTCTCTAGATAAGAAAATGGAAAAGTATGGGGATAAGTCTATTACATAAATATCCTAATAAATGGAAAAATTAGGAGAGGCGTGAAGGGTGAGGATTACATCCTTAATGAGACATACGGTATCGATAGAAGTTCCATCAATTTAGATAACTCCTTTTCTAACAGCCTAATATTTTAGTCCTGACTAGTCTGTTACTTGTTTAGGCATGATTAAGCTTGTAGATCTACTACCAACCATACAATTATGGACTAATTTGTCACCAATAATGAATGAAAGATATAAAGGATAAGGTTTGATGCTCTTACTTGAATTCTTGTTGTTGTCCTAAATTGTAGCATCTTGATCAACATTAGTTAACATAACATTGTGGGGGTCATTAGCGACCTCTTTAGGAAACACCTCATCTGATAAGGTCCTCTTCAATATGTCAATTTTCCCTAGGATAGCCAATGTATCCCACATTAGTATAGTCACTTTTATTTTCCTCATGTTGTCCACTATATTGAATGGTACAACGACATGTTATTTTTTTATGTTTCTTAGTTGCAATATGGTCTACCCTCTTCCGAACATTACCTTTGGCAACAAGGATAGGAGTAGTACTAGCAACATTTAACATAGATAATGGTTCATTAGTAGTGGGCCCTTTACTATTACTTATCACTTTCTCCATTTTGAGATCTCACTTCTTTTCTCTAGTGTTGGCTAATGCTTATCCTTCTATGGTGCTAGCACTATAGGTAGTACACATGGAATCAACTCTCTTGAATCAAACCTTCCCTCAATAAATCCTAGTCTATTTAATTCTTCAGTCTTTGTGGGAGCCATCCTATGAGAAACCTTGTTAGGAAAACTAGCTTTAGGGACTAAAAATTATTTGATGACTAATTTTCATTACTATTGACAACCCTTCTGGGACATTATCAAATATGATATCTCCACTTAATAGACAAGAGACTTCCACTAGAACTTACCTAATACCTTCCATATCCTTTTTAGGAATTAAAGCATAACACACATGCTAATGTTTCATACCATCCAAAAAATTTCTTCCATCAACAAGACATAACCTAACACTACTACACACCTTTTTCATCTTCCTTAACAAGGGCTTTAGCTTGTGACAAAATCCATCTTTTTTTAAAGAATAGGTATTTGTACAACCATCATGTATAACACACTGATCATACTGCCATGGCCTTTCTAGTAAAAAATGACATACATCCATTGGCATGATGACACAAAGAACCTCATCATGGTAGTTCCCAATCTTGAACTTCACCAAACTATTCACTAAGAAAGACCTTATGATCATCCTTTACCCATGAAATATGATATGGATTGGGGTGTTTCTCCCTCTTGAGCTTTAGGTTTGTGACCATCTCCTATGATGACAAGTTGATAGTGCTCCTACCATAAACAATCACATCACAAAATTTACCCTCACACTTGCACCTAGTACAAAACAAACTCCTCCTTTGTCTAGGTTCACTCTCACCACTTAGCAATATCCTATTATTAACCAAGACCTCCCCTATTTTAGAATCCTCTAAGTGTGATGATTTGGCATCATCATCCACATGTACAACCCTTTCTTGACCTTCAAGTCTCTGATATACCCTTCCTTGGCATTGAGGGCACTCATAGGCTTGATGACCTTCTTCACCATAATGAAAAAATGTACCATGAAAGCCTTCTTCCTAATCCTTGTCATCTTCCTCTACCTCTTCCTCTTTGGTCTCCATAGTTTTGATCATGGGAGTGGTTGAAATCCTCATTCCTTTGGTTTTAGGTTGGTACCCACATCTTCATTTTTCTTCTGGTCCTTATTTTAGCCTCCAAAAGACCTACCGCCACCCCTTCCTCTTGATTGTGCCCCCTTTGGTTTCCATCAAACTTTTTTTTTAGCTTCTCCTCAACTCACAAGGCAAACTAATATGCCTCTATAATGCTGTTCATTCTAGCTAGAATTAGCTCCTCCTAAATTCTAGGTCTTAACCCATTAAGGTTGACCTTCTCCTTGTTTGCTTCTACATGTCCTAATAAGGTCTTGGTAGAACTCCTTTATATATTCCTAGACATATTTTTCTTCTTGCTTCAACCCTTGCATCTTCTTGAACAAATCAATCTCATAGTCAAAAGGAATGCATTGCTTCTTTATTTTGTGCACCATGTGACCCCACCTTGTGATTTTATCCTTTCCTCTTCTATTCCTTTATAATTGTGTCTCTTGCCACTAGATTTTGACATGGCCCTTCAATCTAGCTTTCAAAAACTTAACCTATTAGGGTCCTCAATATCCTCATACTCAAAATATTCATCCACCTCATTTCTCTAGTCAATCAACTAGTTTGGGTTTAGATTTCCCAAAAACATCTCCTCAAGTTTAGGTCTTTTCCCCAGCCTAGCAATGACTCCAAAAATATTTTCCTCCTCTCAGTTCAAGACTTCACCTTGATCTTTTCCTTCCTACACTACATTTCCTTCTTCATTTTCCTCCTCACTTTTATTCTTCATAAAAAGATTCATTCATCTATGTATCTCCACTTGAAATGGTTGAACTTCTCTCTAGAGGGCTCTAACCTTAGGGGGAAAACCTCCAACCTTTCCACCATGCTCTCTTAATGGAGGAATCCTCTCACTCTCTCATAATCCACAACTATATAGTTATTGGAATTCTTTAGAATAACTAAGAGAGGGGGGGGGGGGAGGAACCATTTTTCCAAGATCTAGATGTACAAATAAAACTTTTCACATCTTAGTGAACCCATATCCATAAAACATTTTCATCATGCATACATCCATTAAATTATGGAATCACCTAAACTTTTAGGTTACTGTCAAATAAATTTGCAAAAATGTAAACATGAAACATAATAGATTCCAATAACACATTTGACAGAATGATTTAATGTAGAAACCCAATTTGGGAAAATCCACCAATAACATGCTACTCATTCTCACTCTTCTAAAGTGATTCCCTATGAAAGGCCAACCCTATTAAAGGTGACAATGCACACTATTAAATGTGACTCAGTTAAAGGATTTCAATCATCTAGCTAGGAGTGAGCCTTGTTAGAGGACTTTAGATCATTCACTTGGAGTGTCATCTAGTTAAAGGATTTATAAATGACTATTAGGTCAACCTTAATCCAAAGGATTCACCCTAGACTAATACAATGATTAGAGAGTAATAATAAGGCTTGATCTTATAACGACTTACAACTCCATTTGCAGATTATAGATCTCTATTTCAGTCCTCCATTCCTCTTAGCTTTCACACTCTTCAGCTTTGATAGCTTGTTCACCCTTCAAGCATCCATACCCTTAAGCTTTCTTGCTTTGCTTGCCAATGCAGTCTCTTTACTTAGGTCACTAAATGAAGCAATAGGTCTTTCTTAGGTTTTCACACATGAAAACCCTTGCTTTTGACCAACCATCTCTATAAATAGAGAATTAAGATATTTTATCATTCATCCTCCATTGTCTATTTTAGGGTTAGGTTAGATTAGGTAGGATTCAATAAATCTACCCCTCATTTTATTTCATTCCCTTCTAGAAACTTCCCCTTCAATCCTCTTTGAATTTGCCTCAAAACAATTCACCATGGATTCTGTGGCACTGGTTCATCAACATTATCTTCCACATGGTTCACACAATCCAAGAAAACAAACTTGTTAGCTCAAATTCATCAAATTCTCAATCTCTCTCATAATGCTAACACTCAACATTAATTGGTTTTTGATGCTCAACACATATTGCATTTCTTGGCATCCTTTGTCAAAACACTCAACATGAACTAAAGTTTATTGGTGCTCAGCATCAACTAAACTTTACTCGACTTACACTAAAATTGACTTTTCTCAGCTCCAATTGATTTTCTACTTGGCTTGCACTAACTTTTCTTGGCATCTACTATGTAGAATGTTAAGCTTGGCAAACAAACTTCATTTTACTTGTTCTTTTGAACTTAATTAGTGTAACCAACCTTTGCAATCTTAAGTAGATCATCAATGCACTATAATATCATTGTCTTAACTAATTCTTGTACTCATTTTCATATCATAACTCAACCTTTCCTCTAGGTGCTATTGTTACCTCATTTGATCAAATCCTCTTCATCAATCAAATAAATGATAGTACTTAAATCATATAAGCAATTTTCTTACCAGCAACTAGCAGGTTTGACATTAGTGACAAAACAATAATTAAAATACATGTATCATACTTATATCAATCTGTTTTTAATAATTTCCCTCTTTGGCATTGATAGCAAACCAAATTGACCAAACTTAATCAGTAAGACCAACAAAATACCAAAAAGAAAATAATTCTTTGTATTGAAATCTCTCCCTCTATCAAGATCTTTCATCTTTTGAATAGGTTACAAAATTTTGTTCTGATCAATAGACAATCAATTAACTCATCCTTATGACACTCTCTTGATCACTTCTTATATCTACCTCAAAATTATCTCCCTCTTACTAGGTAGATGTAATCCATAGATACGCTTTCTCCCTCCGCACACTTACCCCCTAGTATATTTTCTCCCTCTTTGACAATAATGCCAAAGAGTTGTCATCTTTATATGCAAATATGAATATTTTCAGTTTCTCCCTTGACCACCTAGCTTGTGATTGATTTGAAGTTCCATCTCTTTGAAGTAAGATCCATTGCATCAATGTGTAACATATGTCAATCAACTTGTTTGATGCAGGGTACTCTCATGCTTCTTAAATAGCCTTTGATAGGGGTATCACCCCTAGTTTACCTTTTAGATACTCATGAGAATCCTTAGGTAATGATTTTTTGAAGATATCAACAATTTTCTCTTTTGTGTTAACATATTCCATCTTCACCTCTTTATCTTGAACTAATTCTCTCAAGTATACTTGATTTCAATGTGCTCAGTCTTTGTATGCATCATAGGATTCTTTGATATATTTATAGTACTTATATTATCACAATAAAGTTTCATTGGTTCAATGATTTTTGTTAGAAATAGATAATATTGAGGGGGGGGTGAATCGGTATTTTTAAACATGTTGCCCACAATTGGATATTATTAACTACTTTAATACATGCATAAGGAAGTAAGCCAATAATGTTGAACAATGTAAACAACCATGCATAAAGAGAGTTCATAACACCATATTTTGTTAACTAGGAAAATCCTGGCCAAGGGAAAACCCTGATGGGGATGAAACGCACAAAATGATTCACTATATATAAGAATCCAATTAAGGATATTGACCTTGTTAGGAGTCTATGAAGAATGTCTAGTCTCTTGAGTCCCTGTTAGGAGAATAGGCTTTGTTAGAAGCCTCAACCCTATCAGGAGTTGCTTCAACCCTGTTAGGAGTTGGTGGATTACATACAAATGTGTGCAAGAAGAGCCCACTATCGTAACATGCAACTATACAATAAGTTCTTCAAGAGAATAGGTATACATACAATATTGGATCACTTGTTGTACTTCACAATTCTTTTGATTGTTAGTTCTTCATACAAAGAGTGATTGCACATATACCAATTTGCATCATATCTTGCATAACATTGCTTCGCATCACATATCATAATATCACATGTTCCTCTCACTTCACAATTGAAGTTTTTTACTCATATCAATCATATCAATAAATAATTCCTTAATTGACTCACATATCATCCTTAGAGTTAGCTCATCAAGATTTAGTAGACAAAACAATTACGTAAGTCGTACAAGTTAATTTGCTGACATACTCTATTTTGCACTGTGAAATAATTGTATTTGTATTTCCTCCATAACTTGAACTAGGTTGCTCGTATAGGCATGCACACTAGTATGCATCATCAAGATGATGTCATGCATCTAGGGTTAACTACATAAGAGAATATTCTAAGGGAATATTTCACTATTAACAAATCTTGTCATGTTGCTATAACATTATCCAATACTTAGACATTTTTCCTTCACAAATAATCATAACTAAACTGCAAAACATATGTTTCTATAAATGACAACCACATATCTCACCTTATTTGATTGACTGGTCATATTGCCAACAATCTCCCTCTTTCGCATTGATGGCAATATTTTGGAAAAATTGGCTAAGTCTCAAACATGTTATCATACCAATCAAAGTAAATAACCATAACACAGTAAAAATATTGTATTCATGTTTTGAAAAAAAAAAAATTCACATCCCTTATAGCTCTGATTATAAGGTCTGCTTAAAGCAAAGCTTACTACTATACTTCAAGATACAACTATATAACTTACAATTACAATTTTCCTTAATTCTCCCCCTTTGAAATAAATGACAAAGGTGTCAACAAAAAGAAAAATCCTATCAAAATCTGAAAGCTACATCAAAACTTGGAGAAAAAACCACTAAAGTTAGTCTTCAACTGCGCAAGGTGTTTCTTCCAACTATCTTTTAGTGCATCTGACACACGTATTAGCACACATAAAGCATATGCAGCTAACTCTGCTACATTCATGTCTATAGCCACAAACTTTTCATATGAGGTCTTGGCTACCAAGCATTCCTCCAACTAATTTTGTACAATGTAATCTGTGGGGATAAATGGTCCCTCAAAAGAGTAAATCTTTTTAAAGCTTTCTCCTTTTCTACTTGTATATCTTGGATGCTATCATGAATTGCTTGCATTGTATGCAAAAAGGTTTCTAACTTTTGATTTTGTTTCAGAAAGCTATCAGTGAGTGTCTGAAGCTTAGTTATCTTTTCTTTGATTTGTTCATCAAAATTATGAAGGTGAAGGTATGCCATGTTGCACTTAGCATATATCTGCTTCTGTTCCTCCATATTCTACCTTAATGCTATTGCATACATTTAATGTTTCTATATCATTTCGTATATTTGTACACATATTGTTAAGAAGTTTACCATCATACTTAGTCTATGCTTGAATTGTAACCACATTGGTAAGTGTTGTAAACTCATTATCAAAGGTTTTGCACAAAATTGCTTCTCTCTGTTGAATTTTTGTAGGTGTATATATAGAAATTACTGTCTTCTCCAATCTATCCAAAACTAATGTTAAAGTATTCTCAATACACTTGACTAGTTTCTTCTTTTCAAGGAGTTTACTTAAAGAAGATATAAGGTTTTGTGCCTCATCTTCTTCATCTGACTATATTGCTACTATAGTGACCACTGCTACTTGTGTAGGTGGTGTAGATGGTTTTACTGTAGGTACACTTGTAGTAGTTGCTTCAGTGCTAGATTCAAATTTCTTTGCAGAAGGTGTATCTTCTTCCTTTTTGTCCTATTCTTTTTCCTCATTAGATGAGCTACTATAATCAATATTATTGCCAACAATGTTGAAGCCAAAATCTTTAAATGACTCTTCAATTATATCCATTTTCATATTGGTGTTATCTACTTGGCATAGATTCACTACCAATGGTAATGTGTGGTGAATCACTTGGAATTGAAGTTTCAATTGGTTGCTCAGAACTGTGAGGTGGACTAATTGTTACCATAGTAGGTCTTGTCTCCTCTATCTTGCACTCTTCTTAGTCTCCTTAGGTATAGTAGACATGTATTTAACTATAGCCTTTTGAGTTTTTTTTGGTGTAAATACATATTTACTATTTACACTTTACTTAAGTTTACTTAGGTTAATGCATTATTTTATTATTTATTTTGTAAGAGACTTAGGAGTTTGCATACCTTTATGAGTTGCCATATTGACAAAGAAGTATGCAACTTTAATTTAACACATGGTGTCTACAACACTAGAGTTTGCATCATTCACTGAGTTGTCATGTAGACAACACAATTATTCATACTCCTAATTTAGCACATGATGTCTACAACATAAATTTGTGTGCTACACCATTGTAGGCTTATCCTCTCATCATCGCACTTACTTTCGTGCTTAATGGAGGATAACCTATATCTAATGGACATGTGCCTGGTTGTATGAATTATCATGATGCTGATTCCTAGGCATTCTAGATGCATCTTATAGGTCTTTATATACTGGCACTCCTAGTGTACAATCATATTGAATCGAATACATATCGATATTTTGATCATACTCTTTCTGGTCTACAATTGTACTTGTCTTTGAGTTCTTTATTCTTGGGTGAATTTTTCCCTAAGGAAAATTCTTACATGGTACTAGAGCTTGGAGAATCTCTCTTCACATAGCTGTTTGAGACCATTGTTGCTTCAGCACCTTGACCTAGATCTGGAGTATTGCAAAAATTAAAAGCATCTAGAGTTAGAACGAACCTTGCCATTGCGTTCGAAATGTCAATTCGATGAAGATCGGCTATAAATTCAGCTACTATATGCCAAAGTCAATTGTGAGGCAAGAATTTTTTTAAATCGGCACCCAGAGGCTTTGATTTGCAACTCGGGTATGATTTTTTACATCTGCAATTTCATTCAATTTGGATCTGTTAAATTCTCTGCAAAATTTTTGAAGTCTGCATTTTTTCAAAAACTTTTTTACCCTTCAGGAAGCAGAGAAATTTTTTAGCACAAGTATCGAGTAGTCACACCTTGGCATAGCTTAGAATATTCTTAGAATATTCTATTTCTATTTCGACAGCAGAGAGCAGCATAATCTGGCCGTGGACTTTCAAATTCTGGCAACAACCTTCATTCAACCCGATGCCAGACAACCAATCAGCCGAGCTCAAGTCACATCTGACACCAACATGTTTTTAAAACTCTACACTTTCATTTCTACATCAATGTGGGATTAATCCCACTTACATTTTTCAATGCTAGCAAGTCAACCCCTTCCACCGATGCCTTTTCCCAGCAAATAGTTCTGGCCTGACACAAAAGGCTTTCCATCGCACAAAACTCCAACATCAATAAAAATTTTCAATGTTGTCATTTGATAAATTTTGGTACACTTTGACAGTGACATGTGATAGCTGCTACCAGACCACCTGACCAGTCAACGCATGGACTTGCTAGTTAGGCCGCAAAGTCATCGTCCAGTCAGCAACAACAGATTTGCCAACTTAGCGATAGCTCACCTTTCGCCATGTCAGCACAATGTACATGCCATTTTTGCTGACTTAGCCTGTCGTACACCTCCATGTCAATGTCATATAGTGCCACATGTCATCTTTTTGTATGAGCCTTGTCATCTTGCCACATCACCCAGGCAACCATTTTTTTATGATGTTAGCTAGACACAAGGTTAAATTAGTTGGTCATCTGATCGTCAAAACCAGACATTTTCTAACTGTCGTGATGGCTATTTGACCATCAAATTTAAGCACACAATTCTCTTCCTAGACTCCTCTACAAATTCAATTTTGATTTGGTAGCCTAACTTTGCAAGCCCATAACTTGGTCATCTGGAGTCCAAATCAGGTGCCATTTTTTTTATTTTGGGTTAAATTTCTTGAAATTTTCAGTGGTGGTGTTCTTTTCTAGTTTTGGTGCAAGGATTTTTCAAAAATTGCATTTTTGGTGACTGTACATGTTCAATCCTGCATTTTGCAACTTTAAATGCTTTGTATAGGCTCATCTGGACACATTTTCAAGTTTTTTTTTTTTTTAATTGTGTTATTTTTCATCTACTTTCCAAATCTACAATCAAATCTTAGGGTTGTGTGGACAAAAGTATCACTTTTAGAACTAGGGATTTTTTTGCATTGTAATGCTTTGATTACTTTTCAAAATTGTTGTACATCTGAGCTATAGTGCTTGGTGATAAATTTGAGCCTTAAAAGATAGTTGTAAAAAAGTAAAATTAGAAGTTCACTTTGTTCATTTTGACAAGTGGCCTATTGTGCACACACTATATATAAAGTGCCAACAACATCTTTTTTGTGAGGGTCTTTTGATTGAGTGAAAAGGGGGGTGTATATTGTGTATTGTGTTTTGTGTCTCTCTTGTGTGTTCTTTTTCATTTTTTACATCATGGGTTCACCTAAAGGTCCACTTCTAACTTCACACAATTATTCTACATCGAAAGATATTGTATGGAGTAGATTAATGGCAAAAGGTCTAAATCTTTATATTGATGGTACAATTCCAAAACCCACTAATGCTAAAGAACTCATTGATTGGAAAATTATAGACAATCGGGCCTTAGAAATTATCAAGATTTGTGTATCTCTTCTTCCATATTGCCAATTTCATAGAAGCCAAACCTGCATGGGACAAACTTGAATCATTGTATGGTAAGGTGGATGAGGAAAAGGACTTTTCAGATTGAGGATGATCTACTTGTATTAAATCCAAAGAACTTTGACAGAATTCAAGATTACATCAACAAAGCCAATGAGTTTAAGGCACTACTTAAAGATTATGGAAATTCCATGAAGGATGACAAGTTGATTCATCACATCCTGAAAAGGCTACCTTCTGAGTATGCCTCCTTTGTTTTGAGTTATAATACTCATAGGTTAAACATGGGAAGTGCTTTCTAGAAGCTTACATTTGATGCACTTACAGAGATGTTGATTGTTTAACAATCTCACTTGATAGATTTGGGACTTCTCACGTATCAAAGACCAAAGCATTGGTGGCTAGTGATGAGAACCAATCAAGTTAAGGAGGAAGAAGTTCTAACAAGAAGAAGAAGAAGCAGCAGAAGTAGAAATCACAATCTAAGACACATCAATCCTCATAGCAAGGCAATTCTTCTTCCAACAAGAAGGGAAGTAATGAAAAAAGAAGGACAAACTTTTTTGTGCATATTGCAAAAACCTGAATCATGATGAGCATCATTGCAAGACTAAGAGAATTGATGAGTTGGAAAACTTACTCAGGAAGAACAAAATTCAAGTGCCGGGTACTTCCAAGGATTCAACTCCAACCTCTTCAAAGGGAAAAGGGAAAGCACTTATGGCAAGCACAAGTTCTTCTTCAGAATGGATTCTTGACTCAGGTGCCTCCTATCATATGGGTTCTTCAAAGGGAGATTTTTCTTCATTGAAGCAGTCATAAATACCGCACATCTTTATGGGAGATGATACAAAAATGGAAGTTGAAGGGAAAGGACATGTGGAAATGGAAAATGGGGAATTCAAAGATGTTCTCTATGTTCCAAATGTTAGCTCCAATCTCCTCTCAATTTACCAAATCACTCACTTTGGAGATGGCAACAAAGTTGAGTTCCTTCCAAATTCAGTAATGATGCATAGTTTAAAAGATGATTCATTGGTTGTAGTGGGGAAAGTCAATCATGACAAGAGGCTTTATTCCATCTCCCACTTTGTTCCTAAGTCTCCTTCTCAATCCTTGTTAACTTAATTTAATTCACACATCAACTTATGACATAAGCGGTTTGGTCATATTGGCTTCTGCTATCTTCAACAACTTTGCTCAAAACACATGGTCAGAGGTCTACCTAACATCAACTTTTCTAAGGGTGAGTGTTCTTCATGTTCAATGGATATGCATCTTGAGGAGAGGTATGATAAAGGTAAGTCTTCTAGAGCATCAATTGTTCTTCAGTTGGTTTACATGGTATTACTAGGTCCTTTTGTAGTGACATCAGTCAGCCAAGGCTGCTACATCCTTACTTTCATTGATGACTTTTCATGCTTTACATGGGTCTGATTCCTTCATCACAAGAATGAAGTGGTTGATAAGCTTCAAGCCTTCAAGAGTCATGTTGAACAAAAATCAAGGAAATCCATTAAGGTTCTACGGATGGATAATGAAAGTAGATATGTGGATAGAAGACTTAAAGACTTTTGCAAACTTGAGGGAATTGATCTTCAAAATCTACCAGCATTTATTTTGCACAAGACAAATGTTGTTGCTATGAGGATTAGAACTCTTAAGTCCATGGCAAGTTGCATGATAAAATCCAAGTCTCTTGATCTAACACTTGAAGTTGAAGCTATTAGTAGTGTCACTCACATACTTAATAGGTCTCCTCATAATGCCTTAGATGGAAAAATTCCTTTTGAGGTGTGGCAAAAAACTAGTTGTGAGTCACTTCAGAGTCTTCAATTGTCCAACATGGGCAATCATATCTTTTAGAGGATGTAAGGCACCACCATGTAGGCCTTGTACTTTCATTGGTTATGAAAATGATGCTAAGGCATATAGACTTATGGATCCTGAGACTCATGAGATCTTTGTGGAGAAGGATGTTCACTTTGAGAAAATTTCACCCAGCTTATCCTCTAATCCTCTTCGCACTTCATACACTTTGGAAATTGATAGTGACATCAACAATAGTGCTTCAACAGATTCAGACATGTAGGGTTCTATCGACAATTGCAGTGAGAGGTCATGGCATCAGTATAGTCCACATGCATACATTGCCATAGTGATAGGTCCAACACAATAGGGTACACTTTATCTTCTAGCTCTAGCAGCAGTTGATGACTACATGGCATACATTGTAGGTTTGTTCATCGAGTCACACATAGTAGACTTTGAGGACATCCTTGATGATTTACATCTTCTCTTTGATGAAGATTATCCTTCTACAGTTGTTGTGAGGGCTCACTTTGACCCTCATGTCCATTCTCTACATGATCGATCTTTACAAGTTGACGTGACTGTGGATCCTTATGAACAGTAGTTGTCAGAGGTCTCTTTATCAGTTGAGGAGATAGATGGTTCATTGGGAAAGGTTATATAGACATCCTTGCAAGATCTACATTCATTCTTTTCAGCACTATTGGAAGGGGAAAACATCAGCATAGACACAAGGACACTTGAGCAAGTTTTAGGGCCACCATACATCTACAGGATTGTACCTTTACCATTGTTTCTTGTAAAGAGGAGCAACATTGTTCTGCACTCTTGGACCAACTTCTTCCTTGGATTAGCACTCACTGGTCGACATTCTTCATTTGGTGGGGAACTGCCATATCTAATGGACATGTACCTAGTTGTAAGACTTATCATGATGTTGATTCCTAGGCATTCTAGATGCATGTTAGAGGCCCTTATATATAGACACTCCTAGTGTACAATCATATTGAATTGAATACATATTGATATTTTGATCATACTCTTTCTGGTCTACAGTTGTGCTTGTGTTTGAGTTCTTTGTTCTTGGGTGATTTTTTCCCTAAGACAAATTCTTATAGTTTCCATATTCACTTCTTCATAATTTCCTCCCATAAGAAGAATGGATCTCTTCTTATTCCTCAATAATGGTGCTATTCCTTTCAAAATTTCCATTATCTCTTCCTCATTATTTACTATACATAACTTTTTCACCATATTTATCTTTATTTGCTTATCTTCCTCAATTACTCTACTTTTCTTGTTTCTTAGTCTATTATACAAATCTTTAGGTATTTGACCTCTTATGCTATCATACCTTTTATCTTTTAGGATCATATTTCTAACTACAACATTCTCTACCTATCTTCTATCCATTTTATTATACAATTCATAATACTTATTCAATTGCACAAAATTATTGTCATTAATAATTTTCATGTTAAGATTTTCTACCTTTGGTTTCCATGCTTTTCTTTGTGTTGAAGTCTTTGCTTCCTGATCTGCTGGTTGTACTGGTCTGTCACTAGTTTCTTCTTCAGATTTAGAGGAATTGATTTGCAAGGTTCTTCTCATCTTACTTGGTCCACTTGTAGTTTTCTTGACTCTCTTCTCAGGAGGGGGTTTGGTTTTCTCAAGCCTTGTGGACTTCCTTGGTGTTGATGCTTCCTCTATTTTCTTTGGATTCCTTAGAGGTTGTTGCTATGTAACTGTCGCATATGGCATTGTAGGTGCTTGCACACTTGTCTGTGCAATTGTGACATCTTTAGTAGGTCTAACCACTACAATAGTTGTAGGGGTCAATAGTTCAGATTGACTGCTGGCCTTAATTTCCAAGGCTATCCATTTCAACCCTTCAAATTCTTTTCTTGACATCCCTAATTCCTTTAAGATAGAATCAATTACTTTTTCTACCTTATTCTTGGAGTCCAAGAATATTTGATTTGTTTTGATTTCTCTCATCTTCTTAGTACGTGTCTCCCATCTAGGGCATTCAAAATCAACTTTAAAGTGTAGAATTATCTGCACATATCCTTCAATCAGTTCATTACTAATTTCATAATCCATAGGCTCAATGAACTTTACTTGAGGAACTAATGCCTCCATGCATGTGAAAACTATTTCTACCATAAAACATAGTTCATCCTTATATTTTTCTACTAGCTCAGGAGGTATCCTATACCTTTTCTTCATTTCAGCTTGGAATGATTTCATCATTCTATCAATATCATTATCTCTGACTATTTCTGGTTTAGTTCTGTATGCATGAGACAAGGTCATGATTGAAGAAGACAAGAGAATTTTGGCAAACAGATTGGAAGGAAAATCAATAGAGCTATCTAGGATCTCAAACAAGCAATTGGACACCCTAAGCCAAATGATGAATGTCCATCATGAGTTGAATGTCAAGGACATTGAGATAACTAAATTGAAGTTGCAAAATGAGCAATTGCAGAATGACCTAAAAAGAGAAAAGGAGTTTGTAGAAAGTTCCAACAAGTCAAATGAAGCCATCAAGTACTTTGTGCAATTATTAAAAGTCCCTAGACCCAGTAAAGACACATCAGGATTGGGCTACACCACACTGAAGAAGGAGAACCATCCAAAGCTACTGAGGAAAGAAACAATAAAGGTAAGAATTCTAAACCTAGTTGTCATCATTGTGGAAAGAAAGGGCACACAAATAATGTTTGTAGGAGAAAGAATGCTAGTCAAAATGCTAAGCCAAAGGACATGACACATTGTTACAAGTGCAACAAACAAGGTCATCATGCACATGAATGCAGAATCAGAACCATGCATGCACCAAAATTTGAAGGATGCTACTACAATTGTCAAAAGTTTGGACATAAAGCCTTTGAATGTAGATCCAAGTCCACATGGTCATCAACCAAGGGAAGAAGCCATGAAAATTCCTATAATTGGGATTACAATACAAGATATAACTATTATTATTGTTAATAGTATGGACACATCCCTGAGAATTGCATAAGAACACACTTCAATGGTAGCTACAACAGATGGTTGAGTCAAACTACATGCTTTAGCTATTTGAAGACTAGCCATACCAACAAGCACTACCCAACAAGGGTAAAGGAACCTAACTCAGAGTTCAACAAGGGAAAAGGCAAGGTAGATGTTGGGCACATTAGAGGAGAGATGAAAAAAACATGGAAGAAGAAAGAAGGATGCAACACATCAAATGAAGGGATCACTTCACCTAAAAGGTCAAGTGATCACATCTCATCAAACTAAGCAAAAAGAGGAATGTAGGACTGATATTTAAATGCTTCATCATACATCAGTTCCAAGATAAGTTAGTGCTAAAAAGGAGAAACTAGCATGAATAAAGATTCAAGTCAACAAGGAAAAACCAAAGGTCAAACTTTAAGTTTTCATCTTACTATCGAGTGTGAAAAGTTCTCTTCAATTGCCGAGTAAAATTCTAGTGTGTATTGAATTGTTAGACAATGTCAATTAAAGCCGAGCCCATAGTAGCTATTGAGTGAAGGAAAATCCTATTGGAGCCAAGTAAGGGAAATTCTAATAGTAGCTGAGTGATGGAAAAACCAATAAATGCCAAGCAAAGCAAAAATTGTATAGAAGTTGATTTTATAGTTGTACATGCACCATGCATTAAATGCAATATTTTGAAAGGGTATAAGGCATATTTTTGCTCATTTGTAGTCATTACGAACATAGAGCAAGAGTGAGTAGAGTGAAGAAGTGATTGACGATTAGAGATTGAAGCTTTTGCATAGATTCTAGCAAAGATCAAGCATCGTTCCATTGATTTAAAGGTATTATTCACATGCCGAGTTACGTAGTTACATAGTTTCATATTTGTTGAAACCCTAGTTTGCAAAATAGCCTCTAGCTCTAGAAGTCCTAAGGACAAGGAACCATTTGAAGTTTAGTTGGTTAGTAATCAGGTAAAACAACTACACTTTAGGGCTATTCCTAAGGTTGCATATAAGAATGACCCAACAGGAGCATTATCTGTTATTCCACGTTTAGGATGTAAGCAAATGTTATAACTGCAAAGTTGGAGGAATAGGAGACATGGAAATTTGTCAAGCATATGATAAACTATGTGAAAATGGGGTATTAAAAGAAGAATTTAAAATCATAGTATGAAAGGAACTAACCCGAGCCCTAGATTTCCCCACTATCTTCAAAACTGAATGGATAGGAATTATCTTGAGCAAAATCCATGATGGATGCCTATGGTTGGAAGGAGGACCTATCAAATTTTCAAAACAAATTGTCCATAGGGTTATAGGATATCCAATCCTAGAATGGCCAAAGACCCTAAGGAGCAACTCAAAAGAAGCAAATGAGAAAAATACAAGGGCAAAGTGGAACAAGAGAGGAATGACAATAGATACTATCAAGGATCCACTTCTTGAATTTGCAGTAAGGGTCATATCCCAAAAATTCTACCAGTCAAGCCAATTGAATAGTGTGCCATGTATTGCAGTTGATGTAGGATACAAGATTGTGAAGAAAGATCATACTTATGATCTTGCAGAGCTACAGTTACAACAAATAATGGAGAACTTAGGAGCAATAAGGAGATCTAAAAGTGCTTAATGTAAGTTTCATTCCATATTGATATGCATATTATTTTATGTTCAAAATGAGTTTCCCTCTTTTGGTAAGATAGGGTGGAAGACTAATAGGTCTATGGTTGTACAAACAAATGAGTTTATTGAACAAATGGGATACAATTTTGAGTTTGTGATGACTTGTTATTTTGAGGATTTCAAGCAGTCAATGAAACAAAGGCTAAGAATTCCTATTTCTCTGGTGGAGAAGTATTACAATGACATATGTTTCTTGGTAGACATTAATTACACCCTTATCCAGGCTATAGTACCTAGAGTGAGATGGCTAAGGCCTTTGGGGTATGAAATCAACATAGACAAAGCATCAGTTGCCATCACTGCACTACTTGTAGAAGAAGTTGACAATACAACAAAAATCTTTGGTAATTATGATGTTGTCAAATCCAAAGTTGAAATGGTGTTGAAAACTACCTCAACTCTAAAGAAGAAGGATAAAATGGTAAAGCATCTTAAAGCTAAATTTATTGAGGCAGTTGAAGGCAATGATGATAATAATGATGAAGAAGAAGAGGAAGAACAAGAGCAGGGCCAAAAACCTCTTTCCCTAACCCAAGGCATGGGTGATGATGAAGAAGAAGGTGTTGAGGAGGAACAAGCCAAGGAAGCACTAGCAAAATAAGAGTCAAAGAAGAGAAAGGCTAAGACAACCTACAACTCAATCAAAGGGTAAGAAAATTGAAAAACCAAGTCCTGCAAAGCCTATTGCTCCAGCCACAAGAGCAACCACAAGGACCACCACTCAAAAGGATAAGGAGAAAATAAAAGAGAAGAAGAAGGCTAGTGAACAACAAGGTCCAGTGCAAAAGAAATTAAGGAGGAAATATGTTGCACAACCAGAATCTAATGATGAAAGGATCAAGTCAAAAGACACAAGCTAGTTCAGAGTGGTAAGTCATGCTCCCAAGTCTGACATTGAAACCATTTGTGATAATATTAGAGGTAATTAAAACTTAACTAGTTTTAAAAATATTAAAATTCAATTAATTAAGTAGAGAAGATCAAAATAAGATTGAAGAATTAGTGTATGCCATGATGGCAAAATTTAAGAATACCCCACTTGAATTTGAAACTACAATGCCCAAAGATTTATATACAATTGTTGAGAATAAATGGCATTAATGACTAAATATGGAGAAGGAAATAAGAAAGTCCACATTGGCACAAGTGATGCTAGAGTTTTCAAAAGGGAAAATAACAAAGGTAAACAAGAAACATGGTAGCAAGTTTACACCCAAGTACAGGGCCTTCAACATACTTCAAAACAAGATTGAAGATGTTGTAAAGAAATCGACTCAAATGTGGAAGTTGATATATGGCTTGACTACTATCAAGGAAGGAGAGGAAGATCCCTTTGAGGGAAGAAACAATGGAGAAGATGAAGAGAATGAAAAGGAAGGAGAAATTGAAAAAGAAAAGGCAAATAACATAGTGGAGGAGACACAACAAAAGGGAGATGAAATGGCAACAGTTGAGGAGCAACAAATAGAGAAAAGTGTATAAGACACACAATTGCCACCATTAAGCCCTCCACATGACACAAACACACTTGCAGAGACAATAAAAGTAAAAGAAGTTCCTGACAACTTAGCTTAGAACATCAATCCACTAATTGCAGAGGGTCTAAAAAGATCCTTGACCAATCCACACTACAAGAAAAATTGTGTGATAATCCAATGTTGGTCAATGTGGATGAGTTACAAAAAGTAGTAGCTGACATAATTAGGGATAAGGTGAATACACAAAAACCACCTTTTGCCATCCCTTAAACTACTAGTGGTCAACCTCAAGAGAAAATAATAGCAAATACATCAACAAAGGTTGATACTATACTCAAAGTTTTTATGACTGAACAACAAACTAAGACTACAAAAGAGTCCACAAAGGAACAAACAAGATAGACAAAGATATCTATACCTACTACAAAAACATAAGGTGCACCACAAATAATTGTGATTGATCAAGAAAGAGTAGAAGAAGAGGACATTCCAAAAAGGAAAAGGATTAGGAAGCCATTCAAACATTGGTCAATTTACCAACAACCAACACTCCTACCAAAGTCCTTTAGAAGCCGAGCACTACTGCAATGCCACTTCAAATTTTAGCACCAGGCTTGAGCTCCACAAAGGTTGAAAGGGTACTTCACTATGGAGACCCAACACTATATGAGGAAATAGTTATACCAAAATATGACTATACAACCATGAACCTTGAGTAGATCAGTGAGATGCAAGAGGCATTGGAAAAGAAGAAAAACCAAGAAATACTCATAAAGGAGTATAAGCAAAGGCAAGCACTACATGAGATTAAAGACATCATTTTAGATGCATTCAGCTTGCAAAGACTTGATGAAACCAAGCCAATATTAGAACAATTGTCAGAAATTGTTGAACAGGTGACAAATGAAGAACAGGAAACCAATGCAAAACTCATGGAATAGTCTAAAAAGAAGTTTCAAGGTAAAGTAAATGAGAAAATATCTAGTGGAATAGCACTCTTACGCGTGGAATTGGCTACAAAGATAGAAAAAGTGAAGAAGGTACTTGAGAATATATTCTCACTGTACACTAAATTGTGTGACCCCACACTCTTCACACAAGAAATGAGCCAAAGGATTATGAGTCTAGAAAGAAACTTGAAAATATCTAGTATGCAATTACCACAAATTCTAGTTCAAAGTGAGAAGCACTTTCATTCCATGCTTCACACACAAAAGGAACTAGTTGCATTGATAGTAGAAGAGGCTAATACAAGAGCCAAGCTAATCCAGATTCAAGCTTCCCTAATCCCTCACATGGAAATATTATAAAAAGAACTAGCTTATGCTAAAATAATACTCAAGAAAGATCCTAATCTATCAACACTTGACAACTTAGTTCACTTGCAGTAGAGATGGCCATCCAAATCAAATCATTAGATGTTGCAATATACAACTGAGATGTTGTTCTCAAGATTGTAATGGAAGTAAATAAGAAATTCTTGGATAAATACACACTTAGTGTATAGACCCTTTAACATCAGTGTCAAAAAGGGGGAGAAATATTAAAGGAGAAGATATATGCAAGGGGAAGACATGTGAAAGGGGGAGTTACCAAATAAATAGAGAAAAGAGAGGGGGAGTAAACAACAGGAGAGCAGAAATAGGGCATACCATAACATATCAGATAATGAGTATCAAAATGATTGAAGCCAAAGAGAAACAATAGAGGCACATCTACTCAGAGAGATTTTTTATACAGAAAATACACATTAACTCAGGGGGAGTCACAAAATTTTGAGATATATGGTTCATCACAAAATTTTGAACAATTTTGAAGTTTTGTGTATATACCGAATTGGATGTATATTATATACTAGAGGAGATTAGATTCATCATGTATAGTTAAGTGAATTTTACCACTCATGTCAAAGGGGGAGATTGTTGATTTCAGATTGGTTTTGAAAATTGAGTGTCAACACACTTAAGAAATTTACTAAGTTCATGCTGAACTAGTAACATATGTTGAGTATAATGTGTATAGATGTCGAGTTGCAATGAGTGCTAAGTCACTCATATGCTAAGTAAAACAAGTGCCAAGTAAATAGTAAGTGTTGAGTAGTTCAAGTGCTGAGTGAATAGTAGATGTCAAGCAAGTTCAAGTGTCAAACTAGATAGAATTATAGTATGTGCCGAGCATCAGTATTAACAAGTGTTGAGTAACACAAAATTGACCTAGTTGTTTGTGATGGTACACACAACTATGTAAACTATTTTTTAGCTGACATATGGATAGATCTTGAAGCTTTGAAGATAAGATCAAATCTATTTGGATTCCCTATTCTATCAACATGCAACTAATTAGAAAAATGGAAGAAATTGAGTAGGAAAAATGAATGAATCTCAATCGTAGATTCATACCTAACCCTAAGCCACCAAAGTCTTTTTAAAGGGAGACGAAGCCCCATAATTCAGAGTGTATGAGAGAGAGCATTAGAGATGCATGCAAGAAGGTGATGCTAGTGAAGATTTGAAGGAAGTGAAAAGGGGTGAATTGATTAGTTTATATTCAAGGTGACTTAGAAGAAGGATAGAATTGCAGAATCAGTTATCAGATCAAAGGATCGAGGATACAACAATTTCATATCAGACAAAAAATGATTGAGATGAACTGAACTGAGATCTAAAATCAACAATACCAAATTGTAAGTATATAAGATCAAACATTCTATTGTACTTTCTAACAACTATATCAGTAGGATGAAATCCTTTTTATTAAGGTTGACTTACGAAATCCTTTAATAAGGTGACATTCCAGGTGAGTGTTCTAAAGTCCTTTAGCCAGACACACTTTTAACAAGGTGTTAAAATCCTTTAATAGGGTGGGATCTAACAATCCTTTGTAAGCCTTTAACAGGGTAGGCCTTTCACAGGGCAGATCATGAGAAAGGTCAAATCATGTAACCTTAATAGGTGAACTTTATTGTTGCAGTAGTGAAAATTGTGGGTATCATCCCCACCCCAGTTTCACCTTCTCATCGGAGGGTTTTTGGGTAATCATATTTGGTGTCAAGTGTTTATGTGGATGCATTTAATTTACATGTTATTTCAATATGCTTATGCATGTATTGTTTTAAATTTAAAGTTTTATTAGTTAGAGATTGGTACTTCTGATTCAACCTCCCCCCTGCCCTTAGAAGTATACATTTCCCATTTGTATTTCCAACATGTTTTGCTCTTGGAAAAGACTATTGCATGTTTTTAATATATGCAATCACCTAAAAAAGGTGCAAACATATGAAATTTCCCTTCTAAAATCCATTTTTGGATATTGAAGGTAAAACTTCATGCATTTGGCCTCCAAGAACCCATTTTTGGTGATTTCTCTTAGATTCTTCCACGGAACAACTTTAAATCTTTCCTTCAAGAGGCATTTTTGCAGTCTCATGTATTTGGCAACCTCATTTATGCTTAAAATATTTTGTTTCAGCCTCATTAGGAGCCATGTTTTAGACAAAAACACCCAGATTTGAGCCTTTAAAACTCACATTTTTGCCAAAGGAGGGGTCATTTTGAAGTTTTGTTCACTATATATGACATCGGAGGGCATGTTTTTGCATTTTAAGGTGAAAATTAATCCATGTAATGCCCTTTTAGAACCACATTTTTGACAAAAATGGGTTTCTTTTCTTGCATATTGCCATAAACATTTTGTGTTTTGGTTTTTATTGGTCATGTTTTTGGGCAAATACATGGAAAACATCTCTTTACATGTTCATTTCAAATTCATCATTGCAAGTTTGAAGAGGTTCAAGTTTGTTTGAGAATTTTTCAACATTGGCATTTTTTTCTCCTTCATTTTTGGCTCGCAATCATCAAGTAAGTGGACATTTTCCCTTCTTGCTTATTAAATTCATGCTTATCTTTCTAATTTTATGCATTTCTTAGCTTGATGCTTTACACTTGTTGATTTAGTTTCCATGAAAGGTGCATTTTATTCCCAAACTCCAAATTAGAATTTGCATTTTGAGGTAGCTTACTTATTGACATGTTTGAGTCTTTTGCCAAAGGTACATTTTTCTTTGAGCTTGTTTTTGTGTTTTTCTTGATTTGCTTGTTTTATTTTTTATTTTTCTTCATTTTGAAGAAGTTGTAAGTTATTTTCCAAGAACTTGAGCATGCTTCATTTCACTCCACCTTCCATTTCATGCAAGTGCATCATTTCATTCCATTTCCATCTTTCCATGCCAGAACACTTCACATGTGATTATATGTATTTCATCCATCATCTGCAAATACATGCAATCTCATTTTCCATTTCTATCTTCACTCATCTCACTTTCCATACCCAATCGCATGTCATGATTGCATGAAAAGTCTTTTGCATGTAATTGCATCTTGAAAAATCATTTTTGACTAAAAGTCACTTTTTTAAAAAAGTTTAAAAATGTCATGTGCATGTTTTCCCATGTACTTGGACTTCACCTTTCCTCAAAGATATCTATAAAAGATCACTTCACCTCAAGGAACATTGCATTCATTCCTTCCATATGCACTTACACTTCATGAGAAAAACACATGTAATTCCATCATTCAATGTTATAAAGTTTTTCATCTCATAGTTCACACGTTGTGACTGGTCATCCTATTTTGCGACTGGATTTTACCCAAAATTGTTAGTTGCAAAATATCCACCCAACAAAGAAAATACTGTAGAACTCAAGTACCAATATAAATCACAACACCAACAAGGGTAATGGAAAATTGGACATTGATCAAATAAAGAGATGAATCAAACCTGGAATAAAAGATAAAAGAAAAAATCAATGGAACAAATGGAGTTAAGGTCACCCAATCTAATGGAAAAGGTGATCACATCACCTAAAAATAAGTGAGAAAGGTATGTTTAGAACTGTATATCTAATTATACATCTTACATCGGTTCCTAACATAAAATATGCTAAAGTTCATATTTGCATAAGTAAAGATGCATAAGAACATATTTACTGAAGGATTAGTGCAAAATAATTGTGTCCATAGAACATTAGTAAAATTTTCTATATCGATTGAGCATTGCAATATGGACTTAGTACTTTAGAAGCTAATTGGTGTATAGGTTGAGTTAGATGGAAGAGAATGAGTTGTATAGTGAAGACCTAGTTTGAAGGCACAATGTCGATCGAGATAGTTCCTTCCACCTACTTGAGTACACAACATTAATGGAGACCCTAAATCGAGCAAAAGGAAGTATATATCAAAACTTGAAGACATTATTTTACATCTTTCATACATAATTTGAGAGCATAGAGCAATTTAATCAAAAAGAAATTTAAGGCGATTCAAGAGAAAATATAAGATAAGAAGATTGATCAAGTGAAGATTTGAGTTGTGTCGAGTGATTCAGAGGAAACCCCTAACAAAGAGAAAATAGAAGCTTCATCATTTATAGGAAAGAGTCAAGGAATAGAGGTAGTAAAATTCAATTGGTGAAGAGTGATGCCAATCCTCCTCCCAAATTTCATGCTATTCCTAAAATTGTAATGAAAGGTGATTCAAAGGTTGCATTATCCTCGATACCACCCAAGGTAATCATGATATATGATGTGCAATATTGGAGAAGTAGGTGATTATGAAATTTGGGAAGCATATGAGAAATTTTGTGACGAAGGAGGTTTGAAGGAAGAATTCAAAATTGTTGAGAAGAAAGGGTTAACTAGTGCCCTATAATTTACAAGAAATTTCAAAACTGAATGGATCAATCTTGTGTTGAGCAAGATTCATGACATGAAGTTTTGGCTACATAATGGACCAGATGAAATAACTAAGAAGATGATTCAAAAGGTTACTAATTATCCTACATTGGATAAGAAGAAGACCATGCAAAGTTTGAGTCATGAGGAAGTCAAAGCAAACATAGGTGTCAAGTGAAATAAATGAGAGTTGTCCATCACAAACATTCATAATCCATTAATCAAATTTGTAGTGAGAATTATTTCTCACAAATTCTATCAATCTAGCAAATTGAACACTATGTCATGTATGATAGTGATCAACCATGGAAGATAGTCATGAAAGATTATAATTATGATCTTCTCGAGTTGTAAAAGCTACAATTAGTAGAGAACCTGACAACTATCAAGAAGGAAAAGAATTCAATGTGTAAGTTCAGTTCACTTATTATATGTATTTTCTTTTACATTCATAAATGTTTTGCTAGTATAGGAAACATTGTTTGGGAGCAAGGAAAACCCATAATAAGGAAAATCAATGAGTTTATAACTCAATTGGGAGATAATTTTGAGAATGTCGTGGATACATGTTTTGAAGAATTCAGACAGAGAATGAGATTGAGGATGAGGATACCAGAGGAATTGGTAATGAAACATTATAATGATGTTTCTTGGTAGACATAGGTAACACATACGTGTAGGTAGTTAAGCCAAGGAAGGCATGGCTAACAATATTTGAC
Organism: Cupressus sempervirens; assembly: GCA_028749045.1. Lineage (NCBI taxonomy): Eukaryota > Viridiplantae > Streptophyta > Pinopsida > Cupressales > Cupressaceae > Cupressus > Cupressus sempervirens. The sequence continues at coordinate 560,337,825 of CM053785.1, read as the reverse complement.
TATGAGATTGATAGTGAGACTATAAATGCAAACATTTTTGCATTATTGAAAGAAGACATTGATACGGATGTTGAACCTTTTTGAAGTATGAAGAAGCTAAGGCTAGAATTACTATAGACATAAAAATAGCTTCCAAGGAAAAGAAAAGGAAGAAAATCATTGAAGACCTAGAGGCAAAGCTAGGCACCAAAGGAAAGAGAAACAAACCTCTGCAGATAACTTAAGGTCTTGGAGAAGATGACGAGGGTGGTGGTGATGAGGAAGAGGAAGAAGAAGGAGTTAAGGGTAAACCCCTAGTGGTTGTCACACCACATAGAAAGAAGGCTAAAAGAATTGAAAAGAAGCCAGTGGTGACACCCATCTCTCCTCCACCACCTACCAAACCAAGGACCAAAGCAACAACTAGTGTCGATCAGTCTGCAAAACAAAGAGTAGTAGAGACTACTGAGTCCAATGGATTGAAACTAAAAAGGAGATTGGTAAAAGGACCACCCACATGGAGAACAAAATCTATTGATGAGTTATGTGACCTTAGAAAATCTTCAGGATTATCCAATTTTAGACTTGTGAAATATGACACATTGGATAATAATGATAGAACAAATATTGAGGAGGCTATGGTAGATATAATGTAAAATCATAAGATAGCTCCAAATGAAGTAGAGAAGAAGATACCTATATATTTGTATAACAGACTTGTTAAGAAAAAGAGAAAAACATAAGAGCTGACATATTAGTCAAGGTTAGGTCTGATCTGTCACAAGATCAAAAGGAAACATTTTTGGAGAGATACATGATTATTTTTTCCTAAGTATGTAATTTTTATGATATTGCAAAATAAAACTGATGTTGTAATTCAACAAAATGAGTTACTCTTGAAGAGTATTTCTAGTCTTATGACAAAAGACAAAGACACTAAGATGGTAACTATTAGATTTCCTTTAATATTATCTTGCATGTTCACCTTCACTATTCATTTTGGTGAACACTTACCCTCTTTTCTTTTGTGGAATTAGATGCCATGTTGTGTTTTATGGTGTTAGATTTCCTTTCATATTATCTTGCATGTTCACCTTCACTATTCATTTTGGTGAACCTGACACTCTTACGCCTTTCTTTTGCAGAATTAGATGTTGTATTGTGCTTTGTAGTGTTATATTTCCTTTCATTTCATTAAATCTTTTATTGCATTAAGATTAGATTTAGTTTATGCTCTTGAATTTTAAATTCAAAAATACAAAAAAAAAACTATAAAATTTCTTTCAAAATACCAAAATATTTATGCTTTATGCTTTCTTAGTTTAGTTTATTTTCCTTGCATTGGTTTATGAGCTTTATTACTTCTAGTCCTACTTCTAATCTTAGGGTTAAATGTAGTCATAGACTTATGGGTGCCTTTGAGCTTGAGTCTTCTTCTCCTTTCCTTAGGATTTCGGATGAAACTTTGATTCTTCCTGATTCTAATCTTCTTATGGAGCAAAACTCTTCTCACTGATCTCATGATGAGGATGATGCTTTAAGATTTTCTCCTAAACAAGTCCAAAAACTTTCAAATGAACTTGATAAAATAGGTAATTAGCTTCTTCAAGAAAACTATAATCAAGATTCTATTGAAGCTATACAGGCTATTAAGAGTTATTCATGATAGTGACCAAGGTGTTAATCTCTTACATGGTATTACTCACCTTGTGCATTTCACTATTAAACCTTTTAGCTCAAGAAGCTCAATATTTAGGGTTGTTTCCTCCTGTCACTAGTGTAGAACCTTCTTCTATTTCTTTCCCTAGCATTCCTACTTATACTTCTCCTTTGGTGATTGCGATAGTTCCCTCTATTCCTATGAGTGTTCCTCTTGTGTCCCTTCCTACTTCACAACCTTCTTATCACAATGTTCCTTTTAGTTATTCTACTCCTATGCCAACTGTAGTTCCTAGTGTTCCTCCAGTCGTGTCATTTGTTCTTGTAGCTTCGTATACTTTTACCTAGTGTTTCTAATGTTGCTAGTTCTCCTATTTCTTCTCATGATCCAATATTTATCAATTTGGCTCAAATTGTGTCATCTTTACAACAACAACTTGCATCCTTGACTCAAAACAAGTTTAGTATCTCTACTTATGATATGAGAAGTCCTTTGTCTCACGATATTATTCGTACTCTCATTCCTCAACAAGATGATATGCCTCGTCTTGAAAATTATAATGGTAAGGGATACCATGTTCATCATGTTAAAACATTTCAAATCCTTTGTAGTGATTATGCTCATGAGCATAGGATTTTAGCAAAGTTATTTGATCAAACTTTTTGTGATAAGGTCTTACAATGGTTTGTTCTTTGACTCCTTATTCTATTCATTCATTTCCTCAACTTGCTAATGCTTTTACTCAATAATTTCTAAACAACATTGGCCCACAAGTATCTTTAAATGATTTGATGCATTGTAAACAAAATTCTAAAGAAAAATTTACTGAATTTATTGGTAGATTTAAGCATTTGCATGCTCATATTTCCTATCATGTTCTTGATATTGATATTCAATATATGTTTATTTCAAATTTGTAAAAGGATATTAGAGATAAGATTTTGGTTACTAAATTTACTTATTTTCAACAACTTTGTGCAATGCTTCATCATTATCAATTACAAGTGAGTTAATTTGAGAGCACCACTCCAATGGATCTTGTTCCTATTGATAAAAGTGATGCTACTCCTAATCCAAATAAAGTAAAAAAATTTAAAAACTATGTCCAGGTAAATAAACAAGCAAATACAGTTGCTGATCAAGTTGTTGCATCTCACAATGCCACTTTTGCATCCACTACCTTTTGATTTAGTTGTACATTTACTCCTCTCTCTGAATCTTTACATTCTATTATGAATAGGTTGTTAATTACTAATATGATTATTTTACCTCCTATTTTTCCTCTTTTACTTGCTATAATGGTGGCTAAATCTTTTGATCCGAAAGCTTTTTGTCAATATCATCGCCAGAATGGTCATGATACTGACAAATGTTATTCTTTAAACATAAGGTTCAGGACTTGATTGACTTTGATGCTTTATCTATTGATAATTTTGATGGTAGTGGGAATAAATTTGTTTCTCCTCCTAATCAAAATTTACAAATCTATACAAATCCTTTACCTATACATGATACCAATACTATTTCTCAACCATCTTCTATGGATATTGTGTGTGATTCAAAGATGGGTGATCTTAATCATGTGGTTAATCAAGTGGAACATGTGGTTACATCTGTATCTCCACCTTAATCTCAACCTCTTCTTCAATCTCAAGTTTCATCTCCACCTCAACTAGAACCTAAGCCTAAATTGAAGCCTGAACCTAAACCTCGACAACAACAAAAGAAAAAATGACCTTGGGAACTTTTGATTACCTTTGATGATTTTGAGACTATTAAAGCTCCTGATGGTCCCCTTTATATTTATGCTAAGGTTGTTGAGATACCTACTTGTGGTTTTCTTGTTGATCCTACCTCCTTAGTCAATGTTATTACAGAATAAAATCTTTTTATGACAAGTTTGCAACATGATTTTTACGATACATTGGATGTACGGATTCAAACTTGTAATGGTTTTCTTTATCCATCATTTGGTTCAATTGATTTAGCAATTGAACTTTGTGGAAATATTGTGAACACTACCTTGTTGTTCCTACTTCTGATCAATTTCAAGTTATGCTTGGTTTATGATGGTTAAATGTCATGCATGTTGTTGCTTCACCTATTCATAAATATCTTAATTTTATTTATGATGATGAACTGAAGATGGTTAATCATAGCTTATACCATACTTCTATGCCCAGGGATGTTTCTACCATTGACTTCTTTTGGCCTACATTACCTAATTCATGTCTTGCTCAACCTAATTATCTTTTTCCGTTCATATCAAGTCTATAAGCATCAGAGGATTCTTGAGTTAAGCTTACCTCCTAAGGATCTTAACCATGATATTTTTCCTACACCTTCCATGCCTCCTTTATCTATGGCTTCTACATTTGTTAATCAAGCTCCTCATGTTGCTTCTCAGTCTACTAGTAATCCTATTAATCCTCCTATAGAACCTGTAAAGGATAATGTAATTGTTCCTCCTAGTTCTCAACACATTTCAAGTAATGCAAAATGTAACTAATTTTCTAGTGAACACCATAAGAAGTGTCATGCTCAAGCTAAAGATCATAATTCTATTATTCAAAAATCTTTATCTTCTTTGGATACAACTAAGCATGATGTGTTAGAATAATTTGTTACTAATAATGATGTTAAGTTACCTAATTCTAATGATTCTATTCATATCTTACATCCTATTTTGATTAATCTAGATGACAAAGATAATATTGATGATGTTGATGATATTAATGATGAATATGAAATTATTGACATTGATATTGATTTACCTAATATGCTTTCCACACAATTAATACTTGCACCTAGTATTGAACATTGCAATTCTTAAGAGGATCCTTGTTTGGAACTTACTATCATTTCCACTATGTTGGATATAGTCCCTCTTGCTAGTTACCCTCCTTTCCTAAATGATATACAACAAGATGGGGAGAGTAGGTGACACCCTTGATTGCCTTGTCTTTCATGGTAGCCTTTTGTGTATTTTTCTGTTGTACTGTGCTTCTTCTGCAATATGTTTGCTAAATGTTGTTAGATTCTTTTATATGATCTTTATTTCTCTGTTGGTGCAAGGTAATAAAAGATTCAAACTTGTCGTAATATTCCCCTATATGTATCTCTATTCTTCTATATGTTGTTTCATGTTATTTTTTTACTTGTGCTATTGTTCGTACATGTTTCCTTGTGCAATCTACTTGGATCCGTGACTTGGTAGCACTGATTCTTTTTGGTCTCTAGGTCATTATATATATATATATATATATATATATATATATATATATATATATATATATATATATATATATATATATATATATATATATCTTATGATCATACTAACCCCATAGTAGGTAGATCCCTTATGTGTTCTATGCATGTTTATGTGGTATTTCCCTTGATTTGTCTTCATCTGGGGGCATCTCCTAGTGGAAATGTAATCACTGGAGTTGTTTATGTTTTTTTCAAAGCCATTGCTCCTATTAAAGTGTTAGCAATGACTTTCATGTGGGGGCTTTGCTCACTTATTGCACACACACACTTTTTAATACATACATATATCTATATATATATATATATATATATATATATAAAATTTGTCAAGATAAGATTTCTCCCTTTTCGAATTAGTGACTAATCCTTAAAGTATGGATTTATATTTTAGGATCTCTTGATCCCTCCAATTTCAAATATCTTTGATCCCTTAAGGTTGAAGGTGTCCTTAATATTGGATCTCTTTTTCTTTTTGGTTTTACTCTTATAGAATAGAATATTCTTGAGGGTGAATCCTTGATGGGTTGACTAGTGAGTAGCCACATTCACTAGGTGGTTCAATTCATCTTTCCAGTTGCAAAGTTTTCTTGTGTGGTTCACAATGGAAAATAAGTTCTCATTGCACGAGATAATCACACTCTTTTTTCTTTTTCTTTTTTTTCTTCTGGAGATGCCTCTCTTATTGTGATCTTGGGGTTGATGAAGACTTAAGTCTCTAGGGGCTTGATGATTTTCTTTGTCCCTTTGATTTTAATAAGATTATCTTTTTGTTACGATCTACTTTACCAAGATTTTGCATCGAGTCCATACTCTTGCTAAAGTGGGGGCTTAATGCATCATCTTAAAATGGAAGCACTTCCATGTTAAGAGTGTTTATCCCTTTGAGTATGTGGTCTAGGGTCATGTCAAGCACCTTGAATGGGTCTTTGCATGGATATGGCTATTTTCCCCCTGTTCTACTCTCTCTCTCTCTCTCTCTCTCTCTCTCTCTCTCTCTCTCTCTCTCTCTCTCTCTCTCTCTCTCTATTTCAAAACCTATTTCTAATGAATAGCTCTGTGAAAATGAGGATTTTGGCCTTTGGGTCAAGGATCACCTTTTGGGTCAACGTCAACCTCAACCCTAACCTAGGTCAAGGATAACCTCGACCCTGACCTAGGCTAGGGTCAACCTCATCCCTCACCCCAGGTCCTATTTTCAATTTTTGAGAGTTTCGGGATATTGAGCTTTCAAATTTTTCTTTTCCCACTTCCTAGTTGGTTGTTTTGGATTTTGGAATGGTAGGCTCTTAAATTACATTTAATCTAGGTCTATTCCTAGGGTTAAAGTTAAATGGGATCTAATACTCCTATGTCAACTTTCTTTAGGAGATTGTGCCCTAGATCTCTATATAAGGAAGCCTTCTTCCCTCATTTTGACATCTACTGTTTCATCCATGCATATCCACAAGCTATCTAAAATCTACCTACGATAAATGAAGTGAAGTGAAGTTCTACAATCTATCAAGCATTCAAGTGTTAAAGCATCCAATTCATCAAGGAGATCCATTGTTAGCCATTGAAGGATTTGGTCTCTATAAAGCCTTCTCATTGAAGATTTCTCCATCCATATTCATCCAAGCCTTTTCCTATGCAAAGATACATTAAATATTGGTGTTGAAGATCTAATGACATTGATTTGAGACATCCTACATACATTTCTACATACATTTGGATCATTCATACCAGTGGATTCAAGGATTTGAATCTTCCACAAGGATTTCAACATAAGCAAGGTGAATAGTTCCATTTACTTTGTTTATGCATATATTATTTCAATTATATTTCAAGTTTAATTCCAAACTAGTGTTTGATTAAGGAAAACCCCCCATCCAAAAAACAAACCATTTTTCTTGTAGATACAGGTGTGGAACAATGAATTGGAGAGAAAATTTAGATACCCATTTCATCGAACTTGTAAGATCCACAAACAAAAATTTCATCAGAACAGTGCAGGTCAAGGTCAAATTTTCAAGGTATAATTGTGCCTTGAGGTAAGATTGTGCCCCATCAATAGGGTCAAGGTCAACCTCCCTTCAAAAAGATAAAATATTTCTAGGTTTTCTCCGTCTTGACATTTCTAATTTGGAACAAATTGCGAATTTTCTAGAAACTATATACAAACATCAGAGAATATCAATTTCTAAATCCAAGGTTAGTATTTTTCTTTCATCTTCTATTTCAAGATTTAAGTAGATACTTCCCCTCATAATAGAAAGATTATATAACCTACTTTCTCCCTATTTTCTATCACTTGATCCATTTTTGCATTGATCACTCTCTTGTGCTTAATCAATTTGGATCATTCCTTTTGGAAATTAGGGTTGGGAAGAGGTTGACCTAGGTTATAAAATTCTAAAGAAGAATCATAAGCAGAATCTTATTGAGCTACAATTGTGACAACTAACTAAAAATGTGGTTTCTAGGTCAAATACTTGTAATTTTGGATCAATGTTGGTTTGTGTTTTCTTTTACATGCAAAATAATTTTATTATAATTGATTGACTGGAAGACATATACACCTACAATCTATTAGATAAGTGAGTATATTTGGACTCTTAGTAATAATTTTGATAGTGATATGACTGAATATTTTGAAAATTTCAAGGAAAGGATGAACCAAAGATACATAATTCCAACTTAGTTAGTGGAAAAATACCATGATGAAATTTGTTTTCTAGTTGATACTGATAATACATCACTAAAATATTTTATTCTTAAGGTTGCATGGTTTGCACCTATGGCTTATGAGATAAACATAGATCAGGCCACCAAGTCCATGGAAGATTTATTGAATGAGCCAGTTGACAAGGTTGCCCCTAAATTTGAAACATATGAAAAAACTAAAGAAAATATCAAAAAGGAAATTTTTATTCCCAATGTTGAAAGAAAGGCCAAAAAGATAACAACAAATTAGAAAATATACACAGTGTGGGGGAAGATAATTAGCCCTTGAAGGTAACTAAAGGAAAATTACAGGATGATGTTGATAAAGAAGATAACATAAAAGCTATAGTATTTGGATCATCACAAGAAACAAAAGGTAAGAAGAGACCTTTAACTACCCCTATGAGTCCTAGGAGCACAAGGTCAAGGACCCAAGCTACACAAGAGATTACTCCACTATTGTCATAATCATAAAGCCTTCCCAATCACAAGTCAAGAATTTTTAGAGGAGAAAGAATGACACTAAATCTTCCAACAAGAAAACCAAGAGGAGGAAATTGATTTTAAAAGATGACAATGATAAAGTTCAAGATAGTCAGAAAATTTAATAAGATAAAGGGAATCATTTTAGATTTTTTGTACATAAGAGATATTAGAGTATTGAGGAAACAATCAAAATTATTTAAAATTGAAAAGGTTTCTCTACATTTAAATATTTAGAGTATGAGAAAATGAGTGATGAGAACAAGACAAAGGTAGAACATGCACTAATAGTCATGATGACCATAATCAAATAGACATCTTTAGAAATTGGAAATACAATTCTTGGTGAACTATATGAAATGATTGACAATCAATATAAATATTCTCTAAAAAATGAGAAGAAAATGAGAGGAAAAACACTAGCTACTCTTATGCCTGATTTTAGACTTGAAGATATAAGTGATGCGCTAGAGTAAATAATAAAGATAGATTTGCTAAAAAATTAAGAGTTATTTATGTTTTGACAAGAAATTTGCAACTAGTTGATGAAGACTAAAAAATGATTAGGAGGCAAGTCTATAAAATTAAGAAGTCAAAAGAAGTGATTCAAGTTGACAATATTGTTAACCAAGGAACACATTGAACTTGACAACCAATCGGGCAACTTTATTAATAATTTTCCACAAGACATAACTAATTTTGTCTGTGAAATAGTTAATGATATTATTGGAAAATAACATGCAATAACTATTGAAGATCCAACAAAGGATGATCCAACCAAGAAACTAAAGAAGGATATGATAGTTGTGATTGAGTTGAAGACCAAGGGATCAAAACTTACTAAGAGTTCATGCACACATGCCTGGCTCTAAGAATTAGATTAAAGAATTTCCAAGCTAGAGGCATACACTTGCTAGCCCCAAGTGATATTATAATTGATAATGGGAGATTGTTAGACAATGATTCTATGAATATTTATAAAAGAGTCATATCAATTGTTATGTAATCATTGATATCAAATTCTTAGCTAGCTAGACATTATGCTAACTCAGGAAAGTGTCATATCATTTAATTGATAAAGAAGATTTGAAGAAAGTATGATGAAGATATGGTTGATATGTAAGGTATTTAATGGATACTTGAATGAGCTAGATAATTATTATGTAATATTGGTTTGATTATTTTACAATCATGTATTGACATAAAAAGTTGAAGGTTAAAAGCTTAACCAAGTCACAAGGTTAGTGAAGGGAGAATGTATTCACTGAGAAACTATAGTATTTCCTGAGTGATTGTAGTTGGTACTGAGTAGATCAATCTGGTAACACTTTTCCAAGGAAGTTAGTGTTAACCGAGTTATATGTTGCCTGAGTAAATCTTGTGTTTATCGAGTAACAACTAGATGAACAAGTTTAGAAATTTAAAATATGAAGCTAAATTTTGATGAAATTATGGAAAGATGTGAGATTCAATGTTTGTTGCAAGATCTAAAACTGAGATAATTCAAGGAGGGTCTAACGAAGGATAGTGATGGACACACAATTCTTTGTAAATTTATATTTTTTTGTGTCTAAATTCATTTTATGAAGGAATTCAGTTTAAAACATAAGATCACGATTATGATTAGAAGAAAAAAATGGAAGGATCTGGAAGCTTTGAGAAATATATTTAAGAAGATGTTGGAGATAGTTTTATGTTGTTGCTTATGTTAATTAAGTTGCAAAGTGCTATTGATGCTAAGTTTTTGAAGCCAAAATCTGGAAGTAAGTTGATGCATTAAATATATCCGAGTAATTTGAGCAATGCATAGGCAATATATGAATAAGAGTTGAAGTAAAAGGAAAATTAGAAAAGTGAATACAACAAAAGGAAGGAGAAAGAACAAATATTTGAACAAGCAAAGGCAATTTCTATTCTTAATAGATCACTTTACACGATTTACAATTTAACCATTGTAATAAAAAATCTTAGAAGCACCAAGTGGACCTAAAAAGTCTATGAGATCCTATGTGGTAACATTGATTAGTGGTGTTTGTAAGTCCTTCAAATTAGACTACTCATTTTGGTCCTAAACATGGCATGATAAGGTCTAGATGATCTTTTGTTGAAATCCTTAAACAAGCTCATTTTAACAAAGTGTATGTAACTTGCAACAAGGTTATCTCCTAATAGAGATTAGTTTAGAAGAGTGGAATTTTTGGGTTGCCAATCTTGGGTGTTTTTTTCCCTTAACAGAGTCTCCATGTTAAAAGTTTAGTGCCAAATTGTGTGAATGTTATTTATGTTGCAAGTTGTTTTACATGTTTTGACAATTTATTGCAACTCGGCAATAACTAAGATATCACTAGGTAATCACAGAATATTTACTAATAGTTAACAATAGAAGGAACAATTTGATAATAGTTTGGTTAAAGAATTTAAAAAGTTATTTATAGATCGTACCAAGTGATTCAATGTATTAAGAAAAAATTGTGTTGATGTTTATGATGCTTTGATGGTATTTAAAGTTTGAAGGGACTATGAGATAATTGGACACAACTAAGTCACCACCCCACCCCAGTTGTCTAAAAATTTGGAATCATAGCTAACTACTTGAAGAAAATAAGTTTAAAGGAACTTGAGAAAAAGATCAATATGTATAAGAGAGATCCACCAAAGCTAATAAAAAAGAACTCTTCTTCATGGCAAGACCAAATGAAGTTGCATCTTTCTAGTATGTGAGATGATATCACACACTAGTTGGAACATAAATATGTCACACCTATTGGGTCCCCTAACTATAGAAAAAATGAATAAAAAGAGAAATCACAATAATATGATTATTGATATTGAATCTACTCTCACTAGTGCTCAATTTGACACTATCAAGAACTGTGGTAATGCTAAGAAAATATGGGATAAATTGAAGCTTGTCTATGGAAGAGATGACAATGTAAGAAGAGCCAAAGCTGAAAGTCTCAAAGGTAAGTATGATGACATGATAATGAAAGAAGGTGAGAATATTTCATAATATGTCATTAAATATTTCTTAATGCCTTAATCTAAGTGTAATTAACTATATTTAATGACATGTCTTAAGGGGAGATCCTAAATTATACATAAGAATGTAGATTAAAATGTTATTTTTATTTCATAGATGTATTTTCATTTTATTTAAATGTATTTAAGAACATAAAGATTATTTTATTTCATAGATGTATGTAACTATGTTCATGTTAAATGTAGACATGTATGTTTTCAATATTCATGTTTATGTATATGTTATTTTTTTTATGCCTTAATCTAAGTATAATTAACTATATTTAATGACATGTCTTAAGGGGAGATCCTAAATTATACATATATAAGAATGTAGATTAATGCACAGGTAAGAATATAACATATACATGTACATAAGAACATATAAAGAGTACATGACCTAAAGAATGCATGTTACAACATTAAATTAATAAAAGTTAGGCTTACAAAGATTATTAGATCTTACCTTGTTAAAGGATTTCAACACTTTGTTAGAAGTGTGCCTGGTTAAAGAACTTCAACTTACATTGAAGTAAGCAATCAATTAAGAGATTTATACAAAAGTCTGCTAGAAATTGAAACCTATTAAGGCTACTCTGTTAAGAGATTTTATCGATTCACTTGTTAGAATGTCTCAGCCTTGATTCTTAAGTTAGCACTCCTTTGCTAGATAACAAATAACCTCTTTCCTAATGTCTACTTGATCCTCTCTGATTAGATGTATCACTTTTGTCCTCTCTGCTTCCCTTTGTTCTCTCTAACTAATTTCGCAATGCACATCTCAATTCACAACTCCTTAGTCTATGCATGCAAACTTCTCTCTTTGCTCCTTTACTCTTTAGGGTTTTCCTTCCTTGAGAAGACATAGGTGACTTAGGGTTTAGTAAAAATCAATGATTTTGATTCACCCATTTTGTTGCTTAAAACATCCCTCAATCTTATTGGTTGCATGTACTACATATGGATTCTCAAAATAGATTCATTCTTATAATATAGAATTGCAAAACAATCCTTAAGTTAGTTCAAAAATGGTTCACATAGGATTTTGTGCCATTACAAACAACTATGTCCAAAATTGTTTATTTCACACTTAAAGCCTCAGATGCTCATCATCCACTATATCTTCAATGTTGTAAATCATATCCTGAATGACTCAACATCCACTATTCACTTGACATCTAAATCACTCAGCATTTACTAACTTACTTGACACTGGAGTGACTCAACACTAACTGTCTACTTGGTACATATTGGTGCTAGGCACATATTACATATTTAGCTTGGCTTGCATTATTTGACAACTTAAGCTTGGCATATACTACTTACTCAGCATGCACTTTAGGAATATGACTAAGTGTGTAGTCACTCATATGTCAAAACCAATCTAAAATTAACATATGATGGGAAACTACAATATGTTGTACATAGTAGACCAGACATTTCCCTAGCTATTGGAATTGTTACAAGGTTTACATCTAATCCAAGGGAAAATCATATGACTACAATGAAAAGGATATTCAGATATCTCAAAGGAACTACATATTAATGCCTACGCTATAAACAAGAAGATGACTTGAATCTTAAAGTCTACACAAATGTTGATTGGGCTGGAAATGTTAAGAAGGAAAAATGACAAGTGGAGGAGCTTTCTTTTTAGGAGGAAGGTTGATCACATGGATAAGCAAGAAATAAAATTTTATTTCATAATCTAAAGATTAAGTTGAATATGTTGCTACTACAATCAATTGTTAAGAAATTGTATGGACCAGGTAACTATTTTGGAAGGATGCAAGAAGAGGTAATAGAGCCTATTACTATTTACTATGGTAACACAATTATAAATATATCAAAAAACTCAGTGATGCATGCAAAGACAAAGTACATATCAATCATGTATCATTACTTGAGGGTTCAAGTTTAGGAGAAGCAAGTAAGGCTTCAGTATGTAAAGTCTAAAATACAAAATTCTGATATATTTACCAAGCCATTGCCTAAGAATTATTTTGAGTATCTAAGAGGTAAATTGGGGGTCTTTCCCTTATCCAAAATTAACTAGGTGAATTTTCATATTGCATCATATTCATGGATGAATTAAAATATATTTCTAGAGTTGATGCAGAAGTGTTCATACTTTAGGAATATTTTTGAAATTGTAAAGTTAATTGTGATGAATCTAATATAATATGTACATACAAGATACCAAGGTAACTAAAATGTTTTATAAGTTTCTTATTAAAATGTATATTGACCTTTGGCATTGATGTCAAAGGGGGAGAAGGTCAAAGCAGGAGAATATATTGAAACAAAGGAGAGAAGATACTAGATGGAAAAGACACTAGTATATGGCATAAGACTAAATAAGATGCAGAGTATATGGTAGAAATAAATCATGAAGAGAACAATGAGAAAGGGGGAGTACATGCATTAGAAAGGATGATTTTATGATAGAAGATTGAACCTAAATGAGAAATCATAATCAAAGGGGGAGTAATGTTGAAGATATTGCAAATTTTGTTGTTGTTGTTACTACTGCTAAAGATATAGAATTAAGTAACACAATTACAAAGTTGTATAGTTTTCAATACATACATTTGATGATTATCTTATGTAATGTTTTGTAATGTAAAATCTTGTGTTATGTGTTAACATCAATGCCAAAGGGGGGGATTGTTAGCCCCAATAGATATTCTAATTGATAGTGGGAGATTGTTGGGTGTTGATGCTATGAATGTACATAAAAGAGTAGTATCAGTTGTTATGTTTCCATTCATTTCAAAGTATTAGTTGGCTAGACATTATGTTAACTCAAGAAAGTGCCATATCATTTGATTGATGAAGAGGATTTGAAGAAATTATGATGAAGATATAGTTGATATGTAAGGTATTCAATGGATACTTTAATGAGCTAGACAATGATTATGTGTTTGATTTTTTTTCAATTATGTATTGATGTAATGAGTTGAAGGTTATAAGATTAACTCACAAGGTTAATGAAGGGAGTGTATATTCACCAAGTGGCTATAGTATTGCCTGAGTGACTATTTTTTTCACTGAGTAGATCAAGTTGGTAACACTGTGCTTGAGCAAGTTAGTGTTAACTACATTATATATTGCCCAAGTAAATGTTTTGTTTACCAAGTGACAACCAGATGAACAAGTTTGGGTATTTGGAGTTTGAGGCTGACTTTGAAAAAAATTATGGAAAGATCAAGAAGGTATAATATGAGATTTAACGTTCATTTCAAGATCTACAGTTGAGATACTTCAAGGAGGATTTGATGAAGAAAATTGAAGAAGGATAGTGATGGACACAAATTTCTATGTAAAGTTATATTTTCCATGTGTCTAAATTCATTGAATGAAGAAATTCAATTATAAATGTAAGATCACCAAGACAATTATGACCAAGTGACAAAAGATGGAAGCATCTCGAAGCTTTGATAAATCTATTTAAGAAGATGTTCGAGAAAATTTTATGTTGAATCCAAAATGTTAAAGTGAGTTGAGGAGCTGAACATAGTCAAAATATCCAAGCAATGTAGAGGGAAGATACGAAGGAGAGTTGAAGTAAAATGTGAATTATCCAAGTGAGTAAAATTAAAAGGAGGAGCAAGAACAAAGATTTGAACAAGAAAAGGTAGTTTTTATTCTTAACAAACCACTTTACATTATTTATATTTAAGACATTGTAACAAAAAATCTTGGAAGCATCGAGTGAACCTAACAAGTCTATAAAACCCTATATGGTAACATTGATTAGTGGTGTTCGTAAGTCCTTCAAATTAGGTCACTCTGTTTGGTCCTAGATAGGGAGTGATAAGGTCTAGATGATATTTTGTTGAAATCCTCTAACAAGGCCACTTTAACACAGTGTTTATAACTTGTAACAAGGTTGTCTCCTAAAAGAGATCACTTCAAAAGAGTGAAATTTTTGGGTATAATTCTTTGATGGTATTGAAAAGTTTGAAAGGATTATGGGGTAACTAGACATAGTTGATTCACCCCACTCTCAATTATCTAACAAAATTGTGAGTGATATTCCTATTAGTTCTTTACATATTTTAGTAAACACTATTCCCATGGACATCAGAGGACAAAAAATAGATGCACACATTGAGCAACAGGCTTAAGATACATAAGGGGGGAAAGGAGAAGAAACAACTAGAGTGACAAATACTTTACAAGTGAATACTAATGTTGATGTTGAACATGCTCAAACTGGAGGACACTCCACAAAGCACAATAGAGATGATTCAACTATAGGTGAGACAACATTAGCCCATGACATCTGAATGAGGGAATTATTGGGCATGGCCAACTTGTACTTGCAAAAAAGAAGGATTTTGAAAAAAATTGTCACTTTCAATACTAAGATATGTATTTGACCCCATGTTGTTATATTCTACCAAACCAACATTACCAAAATTGAGGATATAGGAGAAATTGAGTTCAGAACCATTGAAAGATTCTTTGATGATATTGAAAAGTTTGAAAGGACTATGGGGTAACTGGACATAGTTGATTCACCCCACTCTCAATTATCTAACAAAATTGTGAGTGATATTCCTATTAGTTCTTTACATATTTTAGTAGACACTATTCCCATGGACATCAGAGGACAAAAAATAGATGCACACATTGAGCAATAGGCTTAAGATACATAAGGGAGGCAAGGAGAAGAAACAACTAGAGCTACAAATAATTTATAAGTGAATACTAATGTTGATGTTGAACATGCTCAAACTGGAGGAGACTCCACAAAGCACAATAGAGATGATTCAACTATAGGTGAGACAACATTAGCCCACGACATCTAAATGAGGGAATTATTGGGCATGGCCAACTTGTACTTGCAAAAAAGAAAGATTTTGAAAAAAATTGTCACTTTCAATACTAAGATATGTATTTTACCCCATGTTGTTATATTCTGCCAAACCAACATTACCAAAATTGAGGATATAGGAGAAATTGAGTTCAGAACCATTGAAAGATGAGGTTGTAAGTACTTTATTGAGCATGGCTCTATTACCATTTGTAGAACCCCTAGAAGTCTCTATTGTAACACACAAAATCCAAGCGATGAATCAAATAAAGAATCTAAAAATAAATACACAAATCTAGAAATTCCAGTTTATGTACTATGATATGTATCATTGAGCACTAGTGCTATAGATTCTAAGGGAAAGAAGTTAATGAAGAAAAGGAAAAGAGTGCAATAACTACAAAGAGAAACTAGGTGACACTGGATGAAGTGAACATTATACCAAACTAGAATCCAAATACTCTAGTTGAAGAGAGAGTGACTATATATACTGAGCTCTGTGAAAGAAAAATCAACCAAGCTAGAATAAGGAAGGAATAAAAATAGGAACAAGTATTGCATGATGTGAAAGAAATTATTGGAAGCTATGCCAAAAAAAAAATTTAATGAAAAAAACACCTATTCTAGATCAACTAGTACAAATTCTTGATAAGCTAAATGAACCTAATATAGATAATCAATTGAAGTTGATGCAACAAAATGAGAAGAAAATTGAAAATAAGGCATGAGAGAAAGCCTCTATAGTCATTGTAATCAAACAAGTAGAATTATCCTCTTATGTACCTGAGCTAGAGGTGATTGTGGAAAATGTTTTATTATTATTTCACAAATTGTGTGATGTCCCCTCACTTACCAATGAATTGAAGGATAAATTGTAGAAGATAAATGAGGATATGAAGGCCAATGTTGATGTACTAAAAGCAAACTAAAGCACCTCATCAACACACTATTCTCATGTGAAATATTTAACTAGACTTCAATGTGAAATTTACAAGAAGGGAGAAATTTGAGGGCTAAGATAAGTGAAGTTCAAGCATCATTATTACTTCATTTGGAGGTTATGCAAACTCTTATCAAGATTTCAAGATAACTCATAGCTAGCTTAAGTTTATCTATAATTGAACACACGATAGAGTTAGTCACCAAGATTATAATTAAGAGGCAAACACTTGACATGATTAGGATAAATTGGGACAATGCAATGCTAACTATGTTGAACACTCACAAGGAATTTCTTATCCACTTTGGCTTACATCCAAAGTAAGCATTTTTCATGTTTCTACATATTTTGACATCAGTGTCAAAAAAGGGGGAATGATATATGTTTGTATGTATTATATTTATTTGTGGAGCTATAAGAAGGTGAGATTATACTAAAACTAAAAAAAAATTGTAAACAAAGGTCTACCAAGGAAGCATATGTATAGGATGATTTTATATAAAATTTCAATTTATTTTGAAGCATAATGATTTTTCCACTAATGTCAAAGGGAGAGAATATTACTCCCATATATACTCATATTACAAATTAGTGTTAAAAAGCTAAGTGAAGGAGAATATGGTTACTAAGTTACTATAGTGCCTGAGCAATGAAAGAGGAAAATGATGTTACTACTGAGATTAGTATTCACCAAGCTATTCTATGATCATTGGGTATAAGACATTATCGAGCTTGACATATATCATTGAGTAGATATGCTATCGAGCGACAACACATAGAATATTGCATTTCTTGAGTGAAGCATAGGCTACATATAAGTTTGAATTGACACCAAAGCTAAGGTGACATGATCATATTGAGTGAAAAATGGTGTACACAACTTGTGGTAAATATTTGCAAATATTTCTTGAAGATAGTGCATTTATTGTTTTATGATTACCATACTAAAAAGACTAATAAGAATAAGGAAAGGAATGGAAAGATGGATTATTTTAGATCATTGATTTTGATTAAGGATGTAATCTAGAAAGTTCCTAAACCCTAATTAGGTTAGAGATCAAAGATTGAAGAGGCTAAATAACATTATAAAAGGCTCTATATAGAACAATTTAAAGTTGTTACTTATTATTGAGGGGAGTATTGAAGTGATAAAGGAGAAGAGTTTAGAGGCTCTATATAGGCTCTATATAAAGTAAAGTAAAGGGTTTATCAGAGTTTAGAGATCAGAGGTAACGATAGAATTGAGAAGAGTTACAGATCAATCACAGATGTGATATATCAGTGAGTAGAAGAGGGATCTAATCAAGCAAAATAAGTTTCTATTATAGAGATCAGTTGTTGCTACTTTTTAGTCATTATAGTATTTCTAAATCCTAATGTATCTAATTATATACTCTTAACAAACTAAGTCACCAGAAGTAACAAAAAAATTGTATCCCTAACAAGGTAACCTCTTACTGCAATAGTGATAGATTTGTGGGTACCATCCCCATAATAATTTTCCATCTAACCAAGGTTTTCTATGTCACCAACTAATTGTATTATGTGTTATGGTTCTATGTTTATGATTACATGATTGATGCAAACTAGTTTAGACAAAGTTACTTTTACTTGCTAGTATCATGCTAAATGTAATGCACAATCATCAAGTTACAGAAGTGAAGATGATTATACCAAACTTATTTAAAGTTAAAAATTTGAGAATATTGATTCAACCCCCCCCACCCCCACCCACCCACAAACCCCTCACAACATTCTACCTTTCCTAATATTCCAACAGAAGGAAAACAAAAGCTTTGAACCAAAATGTAGCATAATTAATTGTGCTTGTTTTACCTAATTTTTAAAAAGTTTTTCAAGTTGATTATGATGTTATTGGGAGTGAAATTAGATCTATTTTGAGCCCATAAGGTAAACCTATAGCTTTATATAGTGAAAATTTGAATGATGCTAAGAGGAAATATTTTGTCTATGATCTCTATTTTATGCAATTGTTGAAGCTTTAAAGAAATAGAGACATTATTTGATGCCTAGAGAGTTTGTATTGTAGACTGATCATAAATTCTTACAATAATTGGGTAGTCAAAATAAGTTGAATGAAAGACAAATGAAATGGGTTGAGTATATGATAAACTTTTTTCTTTTTTTTTGAAACATAAAAGTGGACAGTTAAATAAGGTAGTTGAGTGTTTGAGAATAAGAATAAGATTGTTGACATAAATGAAGGTTGAAATCCTTGTATTGAAGAACTTGTATGCATCATTTAATTACTCATTGATATATGCAACAATCTTACCTTCTTGGCTCAATATAAATTTAATGGCACTGCCACTGACACCATTGACACCAAAATCCATCTAAAATAATGTGTTAAAAATAAGGAGTGCTAACATAGGTTTCTTTGTCACCTTCTTCTTTAGTAGTTCAAAACTCCTTACAACTCCTACCGTCCACTTGAACTCTTTTCTAATCCCCCTTATTGTTTTAGTTAGGGGTGCACAAATACTACTAAAACTTCTAGTGAACTTCTTGCAGAAACTAGCCAAAACATGAAAAAACCCCATCTCAATGAAAAACCTTGGGTAGGTCATCCTATGATAACCTTCACCTTCTCTTGATCCATTTTGAAACCATGAGGTGAGATAACAAACCCCAAATAGACTAAATCCCTTTTGACAAGGCTATACTCCTTCAAATTAATCAAAAGTTTATCTTTCCTTAGCTTATCAAATGCTCTAAAAATATGCAACAAATGTTAATCTAGATCATTACTAAAAATAAAAATGTCATCTAAATAAACAATAAAAAAATTTCTCTTAAATTTCTTTAGTGCCTCATTCATAAGCCACATGAAGGTGCTTGATGAATTGGTTAATCCAAAGAGAAGACTAACCACTCATATAGGCCCTCCTTGGTCTTGAATATATTCTTCCATTCACTACCCTCTCTAACTCAGATTTGGTGATAACCACTCTTGAGATCTATCTTTGTGAAGTGTTAGGCCCCACTCAAGAAGTCCATATGATCATCTAACCTTGGCTAGGGAAACTTGTATTAGATGGTTATCTTATTTATGGCCCTAGAGTCTATACACATCCTTCATTCTCCATCCTTCTTTAGTGCTAGTACTGCAAGTACTATACATGGACTCAAACTCTCTCGAATCATACCTCTCCTTCATAAACTTGTCTATTCAACTCCTCAATCTTAGTAGGACTCATCCTATGAGTAACCTTGTTAGGAAAACCATCTCTGGGGACTAAATCAATTTGATGACTAATTTTCCTTGCTAGTGAAAATCCCTCAAGGATATTATCAGACATAATATCTTCAAACTCATTTAACAAACCCAAAACCTCTATTGGAACTTCTCTACTACCCTCTTTATCCAATTTGGGAATTAATGCACAACATAAATGTTGATGTTTCATGTCATCCAAAAATTCCTTCCACTAACAAGACATACCCTAGTGCAACTAGATACCTTTTATTTGTCCTTCATTACGAATTTGAGCTTGTGATGAACTCCTTCCTTCATTAGAGAATATGTGTTTGCCCCACTTGAGATCTATCTTTGTGAAGTACTAAGCCCAACTCAAGAAGTCTATAAGAACAATAATTTTTTATAATTCTTTGTAGAGAGAAACCTAGAAATATGAACTTCCAAATTAGGGCACAATACTTACACATTTCTTCTCAGTGAAATTAGGCCCAATTCTACATGAAGAGAACACCACCAAATCACCATAGGAAGAAGAATCATCTAAGTATGTTTAAAACATGATGATTTAGGCATAAAAATCATCTAAAATACTTAAGAAAGTAGTTTTAAAAATTTTTATGGATACCATTGTTTCATATTTTGCAAGAAATGGTCAAAAAACACTGAGGTACCAAATTTAAATATCGACCATTAATCTCTATCTACTACTCCAATCCTATGATTGAGATTGTTTCTAACTTAATTTGATTCTCTTATTCATTTCTTGAGACCACCAAATGCCATTCAACAATGATCATATCATCCTAGAGAAGCCACAACAACAAACAATCACCATGAGAAAATTTGGACAACCTAATCTACTTGGCATCATCTTGTAGTTTTGCATGAATTAATAGTCAACCACTTTTGAATGTGAAAATACACTAGTCATCTATCCTTGTCTGTAGTTTAATTGGATGACTCTCCTTAAATATACTATCTATCAATAAACTTCTTATTGCATAATTAAATATCTTCATTGAGAAATACATGTATAAAAAGATGGAACCATTAGTTGATCAATCTTTATTTCTTTTGGTTTGATCAATGTTTTACATATTGACAAAAAAGATTACATAGACCAATAAGATATCTCTGAAGCTCCATCATGGTAGTACCCACATTTCTTCAATCACTAATGAATAGGGGCACATGACAAGATCTTGCATTCTCATAATTGATAACTTTTAGTTGCACTAACATGAGAGTCATATATTCCCAATAGAAAGATAATGAATGCCTAGGAAATCCCTCTCATTCGATCCTACTAACACAAAAAAGGATAATTATCGATATTCCATTTGAAAACATCATAAAATCCTAATAATTACACTTAGCCAATAAGAAGGTAGGATGTAAAAGAACCAAGACTGCTAGATCAATTTGAACCTCATATGTACATGGTTGCATCTCACATTCTCACATAAATTAAACTTTGGTCAACTTAAAGTGCTAGAATGCGACAACCATTAATCTCATATGGAGGATAATATCCCTCTCAAGTTAAGATCCACTAACAAAATTCATAATTATTATTTATCTTCTTAACATGGAAAACTTTGGATACATATGTTAAGAAGATCAACCAATAGGATTGCAAGGAATTATACTTGGCATGTGCATCATTTAGAATCTTTTGGAATACATAGATACATCTTATATTATTACATAGACTAACTCTCAAATAATCAACCAATAGGATTGCAAGGAATAATTATACTTGGCATGTACATCATTTAGAATCTTTTGGAATACATAGATAAATCTTATATTATTACATAGACTGACTCTCAAATACTTTTAAATTTAAGAATGTAAGATCCATTGGACAATGTAGGAAGTTAAATGGGAAAAAAAAGACCTTTAGCATACTAGATAGGTTGCACATTCTCACATTGTCAGAAAGAAATAGTGATGGTGGCTGATGAAATTGTGAGAATATGATAAAATAAAATGTAGCATGGGCCAGTCAGATAAATAAAGAGCATTAAAATATAAGTATAATTATCAGAGAATCAAAACTAGGAAATATTAATGTGGAGCACCACAAAATTTCAAGGTGTATTTTCTAGGCAATAAATAATAGGGCCCCATCAATGACTTAAAGACCTTAAGGAAGACTTAGGAAAGCTAATGAAAAATTAGAAACCTTAAGGAAGACTTAGGGTATTTTCAAGGACTTGGGGTTTTACAAGGGTTTATTAGCTTTTCAACGAGGAAGTAGAACCATAGGAAGAATAATTGGTCACTATAACATAAAATTTTGGCCAAAACATGGACTTGTAGAATCTAGACCAATAGAACAGATGGATAAAAGGATCAAAGGTAGACAGATCTCTCTAACATAAAAATTACAAGTGAGATCCAATATGTCATAGTAAGTCTAACATCTAAAATTTTGACATGAGTATGTTAATTATTGTTTCTTGATAGAGAAGTGATTGTTTCACTGCAATTTAGATTAGAACTATTCTAAAATTAGACATATCTATAGTTTTTAATTCTTGTGAATTATTAGTATGTTATCACAAAGTGTGCAACCTATAGGAAATTTTTGTAGTGTGTTTTCTATTGAAATCTATGGGTTATTTTATTTTGATAACATCCATGCATTCCCTAACAAGATCTCAAATAAATTTGTGAAATATATCCCAATATTTAATGGTGATAAATCAATCTCACCATATGAACATGTTCATATTTTTGTTGAATTTTTTGAGGCATTTGAAGTACTCCATGAGGATTTTTGTTATGAATCTTTTTGTGCAAACTCTAGTGGATGATGTGGGGAAATGGTTCTTACTTTTGTGATCATATTCAATTTATTCCATGCATGAATCATGTGTTATATTCATAAATAAATTAGCATAAGAATCAATCTAAGGTTGGGAATGAGAGACTATTTGATATTAAACATGAGAAAGGTAAAATGGAGCTTTCTTTTAATGCCATATTTGCAGTGATGTTATATGATATTCTAAATAAATGTAGACCCAATAATAAAAAATGATAGGCTTTCCATCAGGGTGTGTGTATTGATAATTGTTAGAAATAGTGAATATTGAGGAGGAGTGGGGGGTGAATCAATATTGCACAAATAACTTATTCCCAACTATGGATATCAATGACAACCTTTAAACTTTCATAAATAACTAAAATTGAAAAATAATATCAAACATAACACAACGAAACTCACAACACCATTATTTGTTACCTAGGAAACCCTCGCCAAAGGAAAACCCCAGTGGGGATGGCAGAGAGGGACCCCCTGTACACACAAAATGATCCAATAATCAAAAGTATCTAGTGAAAGATATTGGCCCTATTAGGAGTCAATTACATGTATATAGTGTATCTATATTTTTTAGAGGACTAAGCCTTGTTAGATGCTTTAACCTTGTTAGGATTTATGTATATAATACAAATTGTGAGCTCACTACTCATACAGAACATATACAACTTCACAATTAATATAGAATAATACCAAAACTGTGATTGTTGCTAATATCTGACCAGTCCTTTGAAGCTCTTCACACCAAAAAATTCATAAAACTACTCTACTCTATTGTAGCCAACAAATTTACATGTAAACAATGTCATCAAAGTGCACCTATAATAATCGTACCATAAAGATACAATTGGAAACTTCCCTAAACCAAAAGTTCTTTAATACCAAAATATTTAGTTAGAAGGTCTTAACCTTCTTCGAGCATTACCAAAAATCAATATTATGTTTTTCCATGTAAGAGTTAACATCTATCATGTAGGCCCTACCTTTTCAAGTTCTTATTTTGACAAGTCAAAACAATACCTTGACCAAAATTTTAATACTCTGTTGGTTGCTCTATTCTATGATGTTAAACCAATCTTCAAAAGATTATACTAAAATATATCTAAATTTTTAGTGACCTTAATATCATTATCTATGGTGTTTGTACTATCTCCCCTTAATATAACTTAACCATATTTATCTTCTATGAAGCTCCTTGATCAAAACATTATGCCTATACCATGTTTTCCTACAACATACTTAGACAATTTCTAAGTGATCCTATAAAGAACTTGACTCTTAACACTGGAAGTCTTAACACTTCATTATGTTTCCATTAATAATAACACCTAATACACTACCTTATCCAATTTGACAATAGTCTCCCCCTTGGTATTATTGGCAAAATAAGGAAATATTAGCTAAGTATGACTTCAAAATGTCAAAATTACAAAACTTTGTGGCTAATGGTGCAAAATTCAAAGTTTGTGGATCATCATTATACATAATCTTCTATCTCTTAGATTAGGTTCAATAACTATGAGTGATTCTCCTTACTATATATACTTAGTAAGTTGTACATACCTTATAATTTCTTTAATGATCTTCTCTCAATTTAATTTTTTTCCTATCCACTTCTCCCTCTTTGGATAAAGGAGAAGAAGAGTTGGGAGAGAAGGTGAAGATGGTTTCTTCACCTAGGAAGGGGCTAGAAGAGGAGGTTGTTATTCATCGAGTAGAGGTGGAGATTAAAATGATAGAGGCTTTTGAGAAGTCCCATGAACTAGGTGGGTCTTCTAGGGGGTTAGAGGAAGGTGAGATAGAGGATTTAAATGGAGAGGGTACTTTCCCCTTTTTGCAAGGCATAGAGGAAATCCTTAGCACCCCATTGATAAATATGGTGATTGAGGAGGTATATGGGGGTTTGGAGGACAAAAGTAAAGTATAAGAGAAGGGAAAAGGGAAAAACTCTAAAGGTATGGAGGTAGCTAGAGTGCTTTGTTGGAGTGAAGATGTTCTCTTGGGTTCTACGAGGGTGGAAAAAATTAGCAAATCATTGGCCATGCTTGAGGATGTTGAGAGGAAATAGAAAACCCAAAGAAGGTAGACAAGAGTATCAAAGAAACCTGAGGTGGAGAAAGAGTTGAAGATGGATGTGGGGAAATCTAGGAAATAGAGTAGAAGAATGAAGCAGATGGCAAGGGAGTTGGCTAGTAGCAAGCAACCTACCCTAGAGTCTATGACAAAAGGTAGAAAATGATTATTCTATCATGGAATATGAGGGGGTTGAATAGCCCTCAAAAATAGTTTTCCCTCAAGCAGCAGCTATCTAGCATGAAAGTTGATATCCTTCTAATCCAAGAAGTTAAAATGACTATGTCTAAACTTGAATGTATTGCTAGTTATATTTGGCTAGGTGCTAATTTTTGTTATAGTGAAGCGAAGGGAGCATCAGGAGGTGTGCCACTTTTTGGAACCCAAGTGCTAGTAAAGGAAGTTTCATACATTGTTCTAAAAACTATCTTATTACTGAACATAGGAAAGATGATACAATCTAGAACATCATTAATGTGTATGCACCAAACTCAAGACAAGGAAGAAGTTGTCTCTTGGGGAATTCTATGTCTTCCTTTCTCATAACAAAAATACCTTCCATATGGGATATTTTAACTCCCCACTATACCCCTTGGAGAAGGTCGGAGGAACGGTGGATTTTAATGAAAGTATGAAGGACTTAGTTGAATTCATCAATAAAAATGATTTAGTGGATATGGATATGTGTGATGTGAAGTTCACTTGGTCAAACAATAGGAAGAGATTTGACCTTATCCAAGTAAAACTTGATAAAATTATTGTCTTTGACTTCTTCCTCTCTCACAGGATTACCCAGGACAGTCTCGGATCATGCTCCCATCTTTTTAAATTGGAAAGAGGTATTTTAGGGGGGGGGCAAGACCTTTTCAATATAAAATAATGTGGCAATCTTGTCCTGCCATTAGTGCTTGGGTGGTGGGGGATTAATGTGGAAGGAACTACAATGTACAAACTCTCTGCTAAACTAGACAGTATTAGAAGGAATGTTCAACCTTGGCAAAAAAAATACTTTGGGGATATCTTTAAGACTAAGGAGACCTTCTGGAAGAAAAGATCAAGGGTTTATGGCTCAAGTAGGGGGATAGGAATACTTCTTTTTTTCATAGGTCGGTATCCATCCATAAAAGGAGAAACACTATTGATACTATCAAAGATGATGATAATTTGAAGCTTGCAAAAGCTAAAGAGATAGGTAGTTGGGCTACTGCTTACTTCAAGTACTTTTATAAAGAAGGGCATATAAATGTCAAGGAGGAGGATAGATGATGGTTGATTAATTACATACCCACAGTGATCTCAATGGAGGAGAATGAGGAACTGACATAGTTGGTCATTAAGGAGGAAGTTTGCAGAGCTATTTTCTCTATGAAAGCCTATAAATCCCTAGGCCCTGATGGTTTCCCCCTGACTTTTTTCCAACACTTTGAGGAGATGATTAAAATAGATCTGCTCTGGGTTGCCTATGACTTTTTTTAGAACTAGGAAGCTTCTCAAGAAACTAAATAAAATGCTTATTTTCCTGATCCCTAAGGTCAAGGACCTAGGGGCTCTCTTAGATTTCAGGTCGATTAGCCTTTGTAATACTACTTATAATATTTTTTCTAAAATTATGATGAATAGGCTAAAACTGTTGCTGCATAAATTTATTGGGAAAACCCAGAATGGGTTTGTTTTGGGGTGTCAAATCCTTGATGTGGCCATAACTACTGATGAGGTGCTTCACTCTATGGAGAAGAGTGGTAATCCGAGTATGGCTTTGAAACTTTCAATATCTCAAAAGCTTATGATAGGATTAATTGAACCTTCTTGTATGATGTTATGGTTAAAATTGGTTTTAGTCAGAAGGTTATAAGGATGGTTAAATCAATGATAGAGACTATTAATTATTCGGTGCTAGTGAATGGTTCGCCTTGGGAGAACTTTGGTGGGGAGAGAGGACTGAGATAGGGGGACCCTATCTCTCCTTACCTATTTATTATGGTGGCAGAAGTGTTGGGTAGGGCTTTCCTAAGGAAGATGGAAGGGGGGGAGATTAAAGGAATTAAGCTTGCTTCCACGCTTCCACTAGAAGTGTTACAATAGTTTCCAGATGACACTTTCCTAAGTGGGGAATCCTCTATGGGGGAAGCTAAGGCTCAAAAATTTGTCCTGGAAGTTTATGCGGTTAATACAAGACAAAAAATTAATTTGGATAAAAGCAAGGTGTTCTTCTTTAACACTTTTCCAAATATTCAGTGGAGGATCTTAAATATCATGGGGTGTAGTACTACCTTGCTCCCTAATATGTATTTGGGGCTCCCTTTGATTATAAAAGATAAAGCAATAACTTTTGGAATATCATTCTAGAAAAAATGGAAAAGAAGTTGATTGGGTAGAAAGGTAAAACCCTGAGTAGTGCGGGTAAGCTTTAGCTTTTGATTTTATCCCTTCAAGGAATTCTTGTGTATTTCCTCTCTCTACTCAAAATCACTTAGGGCATGGCAGATAAATTGGAGAAAATCCAAAGAAGTTTCCTTTGGTCAGGAGAAAGTGAGAAGAATAGGTTAAGCTTGGTTAGCTAGGACATGGTTTGTAAACCTAAGAGTAGAGGAGATTTAGGAATTAGAAGGATATTTGATTTGAATAATGTGCTTATCATGAAGGTGGGGTGGAATTTGATGAAGGAGGAACCAACTGGTGTAAAATTTTGAAATCCGAGTATCTAGGAAATTTGAATTTTTCTCACTGCATCTAGAGAAATGATCTTCCAATGGGATCTAAGGTTTGGGGTGATATACTGAGAAATAAAAGTCTTTTGAGGGAAGGTGTGAGGTGGCTGGTGGGTGATGGCAATCAAGTTAATTTCTGGGAGGATTTGTGGCTTGTTGACAAACCTCTTACCAAAACAAAGTATGGGTCCCTTTGGGATAACCTATAGGAGCAGGTGGAGAAAAAGGTTGTCAATTTTATTGGCCTAGGGAGGAAGTGGAAAAAGGTTGAATTGCAATAGAACACCTTCAATGGTGGGGAGTTGATTGAGGAGCTAAATGGCCTACTTGAAGGTTATAGAATCCCAGGAGTGATCCAGAATGATACTTTTATATGGAAGGCTACCTCGACGGGGGAGTTCTCTGTCAGGTCTACTTACAAATTAATGTTTGAAAATGTTTTAGAGCCTAATTACTAGGGGAATATCTAGTTCAACCATTTGATCCCAAAGATCAACATTTTCTAGTGGACCACCAGTCATGGGAAAATTGTCACTATTGATAATCTCACGAAAAGGGGATTCCAATTATCCAATAGATGTTATTTGTGCAAGAAAGTAGAGGAGAATATTACACATATAAATGCTTCTAATGTATGGGGGGGCTATTACAAAAATTAGATTTGAATTAGGTGTTTAATAGGGGAATTGAGTAATTTTTTGAGATATGGCAAGGCCCTTTTACCCACCCCCTCCTTGCCCAAATGTGGAAGGTAATCCCCCCCATGTCTACAGGGGTTTTTGGAAGGAGAGAAATAATAGGGCATTCAGGAATGAAGAGAGAAGTGAGGAGGTTGTTGTGGACATGATTTACAAACTTCCAATCAAAAATATGAAGAGCTACAAGTGGAGGAAACTGGTGATCCCCCTAATCAGATGAAAATTAGGATTGCTAAGAGCTGGAGTCTGGAAGATGAGCTCATGGAGATTGATAATTCCAATTTGCTAGCAAGGAAAAAGGACATGATAGAAACCCTAGAAAGAGAAGTAGGTTAAGCTCAACTTTGATGGTACTACTAGAAAGGAGGGATCAATTAGTGGAGGTATAGTTAGAGACAGTGAGGGCATGATGTTTTTGGCCTATGTTAGACATCTGGGGAAAGTTTCCAACAATATTGTGGAAGCTCTATTTTGGGGTCTAAAAATGGTGATAAGTATTGGATGAGAAACCATTGAGATTGAAGGTGACTCAAAAATTATTATTGAAACTATAAAAGGCATTGTGAATGAAGGTTGGGAAATTAAAAGAATTATAGAAGACATCAAACACTTATTAATTAATTTTAAAAGATTTGAATTGCATCATATTTTTCGAGAGGGAAATGGGGTGGCTAATGGAATGGCGATGTTAGGTCTAAATGTGAAGGACCTATGGTGTCCGAGGGAATTTAAAGCCTTGCCAAACTTGGTAAGAGATTTAGTATTTAAAGAAATTAAGCATGACTAAGTCTAGCTAGAGGATCTTTAGAATTATAGTGACTCATTGCTAAGTCAGCAAAAGGGATATAGTCATTATGTCCACAAATGGCAAGGAGTGACAGAAAAGGTACTTGTCATCATAAATTTGCATGGACCGAAATGGAAAGAATATTGAAGTTTGAGATGAGTGTATTTTTAATGATTTTTTTGTGTGTGTCCTTGTACTTTGTGATGAGTAAAAGTTCAAATTTTAAAAGGTTTGTGCTTATTGAGAATGATGGAAAATACTAGAGTAGGGATAAAGGTGGTCGACATGTGACAAATATGCCTAGATGGGATGCAACTATTATTAACAATAAAGGCCTTCATGAATGCTTAAGGCCCACTATTTTTGCACCTAAGTGTGAGTGCATTCTTAGTAATTGCATTTGGGTTTGGGCGAAGGAGAGACTCTTAGGGAAAATTGCAGAGATGGGGGGTGATCTTCTATGAATTGAACCTTCTATGATAGAGGACAGTGCTAGGAAACCATTGGTTTGGTATATGTTGAAGGAGGAAGGATTTATCCTGTTCATGGAGGTGTTGAATGGATATGATGAAATTTTTTCCCTACAGTTCATTAATTCTTGGGAGGATAGAAAAGTCACAATTAATGATATCTCATTTCATATTTCAGAGGAAGTTATCTCTTTGGTGATGGCTCTTGCTATGAGGGGAAGGAAATGGAAAAAAGTGACAAGGGTGGCTAATGAAGCAAGTTTGAATAGTTTCTTCTTGGAGGGTGAGGAACCTTATTTCCATATAGGAGGGTTTATGAGGGAGAAGCTTTTGGAGCCTTGGAATAAAGTATGTCTGGTGTTGATAAAGTATTTAATGCTTGAAGGGAGGTATAGTGTTTGCTATTATTAGCATTTCCCCCTTCTGAACCATTTTTAGCACCATGATTTCGTTTATATTTCATTTTTTCTATTACATGATTTGGTTGATACAATTGCTAATGTTAAGGAAAAAATGAGGAAGGGGGTTAATTATACCATTCTGCATCAAGGGGTGATGTTCTGTCTCTATCAATTCCACCTTGTGTTGGTCCCCCTAGGATTGTTGAGATTAATATCCCTACTCCCCCCAACCCCTACCCCTAAAAAATCACCCTTATGATCACGAGCCCTAGAGACCCTACCCCATAGACTTCACCTAATGGGTCCCCTATAGAGATGAATCTCTCCCCCCGAGTAAAAAAGTGAAGTCAGAAAAAGGCAAAGAGAAGGAACTAGAGGACTCAGAAGATGAGGGGAGAGGTGGTAGGAGGAGATCGGGGTAGATTCCAAAATCCAATGCAAAAAGGAAGCTAAGGTATGGGGTCTCGCATGAGGAGGATTCAGATTCTAAGGAGACGGGCCACCCTAAACAAAGGATTAAACAAAAGGCTGCAAATTTTGGTGCGGGGAATATGGAGGAGGAGGAAGTGGAGGTTTATGATTCCTCAAGGTCTAGCTCTAGAGGTGTGATTAAAGGGGGGAAAGAGATGATGCATATTTTGGCCTCCATAGGGATGGGATGTGTGGACTTAACTCGGGACTAGTTACCTGATATTGTTCATAGAGTGACCTCCCCTATTATGATTTCCTCTCTTGCTAGGGTTTCTACCAAGGATAATATAATACCTAATCCCCCAATTGTGTAGGATATCACTAAGGAGAAGGTGGATGGCTACCAATGCGACAAGGAGGAGGTCACTGAGGGGGTCCAGAAGATGGTTGGCAATGAGCTATGGAAAAGAATCTATGCCTTGGAGGAAAGAATATGTCTCTTGACTAAATTCATTGTCAAGGTGATGCATGTTGCTGCTACCATGTTACATCTGCTAAAGGGCAAGGAGGGTGGTCTGACCAATGAGGACTCTAGAATGTTGTTTGACTTCTTTGTTGAAGACTGCACAAAAAATCCTCCTAAGGGGGAAGGATGCCAAGAAGCCTTAGGGCCTTTTCCTCCTAGCTCTCTATTTTTTTAATTTTCTAGTTGTCAAAATTTGTTGGGTTTAAGGCGATTGTGCCTTTGATTTTATGCTTTCTTAGTTTTAGTAGTTTTAGTACAGGCAGTAGTCATCCAAACAATGTTTTTGTGTTGAAAGTGGTAGGGGGTGATTTTGGTTGGTGGTAATCTACTAGTTGTGGACTAGTTTGTTTGTTTTCAGGGCTAGCACCCTTATTTTGGTTGCTTTTTAATTCAAAAACAAAGGTGAGCCAAAACTTGTAATTTGTACATAGCAAACTTTGTTCTTTCTCCTCCTTACTCAAACTAGGCTACTTGTCAAAATAGTCATACAATCTACAAACCTTGCCTTCAACGATGGAAATTTTGTATCCCAAGAATAATTTACAGTCAAAAAATGTAAAATTTTCATATGATATCTTTGCACTTAGAAGTGTGTCCAATTACTTCTTTAACAAATCAATTTTTGGAGATAAATGATCTCTAAGTAGAGTGAATCTCCTAATTATTTTATCTCTATCATGCTCTAAATAAGTTAACTCACCATATGCCTTGCTCACTTTCTAAACTATTTCAACAATATTTACATCATTGTTATTTATTTCTTTTGTCAACTTTTCTATCTTTGTCTTCTTTACCTTGACATCCTTTATAATATCTAAAAAGTGATTATTGTTAGAAAGTAATGTCCATCAAGATAACTTGGCGGGGGGGATCAGTTATCAGATTAAAAAAACTCTTAATATCTTTATTAATTCTAAAACATGTAAACAATAAATGCAACAACCATAGGAAGAAAACCGTACACAATAACACAAAACCTATTAACTAGGGAAACCCTTGATCAAAGAGGAAACCCCAATGAGAATGACGCCCATAAGACGATAATATAAATGTTCCTTGTGAAAGGATGCACCCTATTAGGAGTTAGTGAAATACATTCAATACATATGAGTCCCTGTTAGGAGACTTTGAATTCATGTTAGGAGATTCCAACCCCATTAGGAGTTGTGCCAACCCTGTTAAGATTTGATAAGAAGACAAAATGACCCACTGCCCAAAACACTTTAGTATTATGCTCACTGAATAATACAAGTGTACATAAACAACTATGCAACAACAAATTCTCTTTTTAGATATAGTCTATTTGTAAGCTCATCATGCCTCAATTGCACCAAACTCTTCTATGATATGAAAGATATTCACATGCAGGATCACACAATACATCAAATAGATATGACCGCATGTCACACTTTACATCCAAGGAAAACATCTTTCCTTTATACCAAGTCCTAAAATGTGTTATTGAGGTAGCCATGAGGATTTCTCAATTTATAATAATATTATAGGACCAACTTAAGATATTACATTACGTGTTACATTACAATATTACATCTTTTCACAATTACAAAAAAATTGTTGGCTCACAATCTTCATAAATATTTACACGTTCAACTTTTGACTTTTCTCACTGTACCAGACCATATTCAACATGTCTTCAACCTCCCTTTCAGTGTGCTTAACCAAATTCCATCTCTGTTAGGAGATACAATCTAAACAACAATACTTGGTTTCCAAAAATGATATCTAAAAGCTACCTTCACCAAACCTTCCAGAACTCAATCTAGCCTTTACATTTAGGTACACTCAACTGTATTATCTAGATGCTCTATGGATCATCACTTCAAGTGCACATAGTCTCATCTTCAATCCTCAAACTATGTTGAATCAAACTTTGTCTACTACTTTGCTAGTCCTTATAGGATAACATGTATGTTGACATCAATGATAAACTTTTTCATGAATGCAACATATAATCATTGAATCATGACAACGCTACTAGGATACTCCCCTATAGGAATATCATCAACATTCATTTAGACAATTATGTGCTCTTGCACATTTAACATATACTAGATTGCCTTATGTAATGCATTTCCTTAAATCATTGGTGCAAGTGTCTATTATAGTTAAATCATTTTTCACATTCTCAAATACTTGATTGAATAACTTTGCGTCATGATATATTTATGCCTTTACCTTAGCAATTTCCTCAAGTGTGGTTAAGTGTGCATCAAATTCTTCAATAACTTTTTCTAATTTCTTCTCCTTTTCTTATTCTGCAAATTGAATTTGAAATGGAAAATATTTTGGGAGTCTTTATAATGCATGGTCCAATACCTTTTGAGTGTTCTTGGTCATCCTTCTTTTCTTCTCCATTTCTTTTGTAAATGTAAATGCTAATAGTTGCATATAACTCTTTTGGTCCATGTATTCTTTCATCAACTTATTAATGTCTTCTCCAGAGTTAGCTAACAAAGTTTATAGTATCAATATAGAAGTATTAACACTTTCCTTGCCTTTATCAACTAATTGTGTAGGAGTTTGGATTACCTCAATCTATGTTTCTTTCCTATTTTCCTTTGTTATCTATTTCTCATCAAGCCTATTCTTTTCCATTTTATTTTTCTCTATTTCTATCCTTTTGTCTATTAATGAGTAATTTCATTTGATGTATTGCATTACATATTGTACATGGGTACCTAAAATGGCATAGTAGTTGGGACCCGTCATGAATTGTGAGTTTAAGTGCATCCCCTTAAGTTACAATTAAGGGGGTGTATTAGTGTAATTAAATATCCACTAATTAAACTTACTAAAAGCTTACTTAGGATAATGCATTGCATAGAACTTTGTCATTGAGACACCTAGAAGTTTGCACCTTAGTTAAGCACATGGTGTCAAAGAATTCCACTCTAGGTGGTGATAGTCATTATCTCATTCCACCATCAATGCACATATCATAGTATTACCCTCATCATTGCACATACTTCATTGCATAATAAAGGATGATCCATCTTTGGTGGATATGTGATTCCACCTTGTGTAGGTGACAAGGTTATCTTCTCTGTATCATTGTCTCTTATTTCTATTCCTTTATAAGGAGGCCTACTATGTGTATTTTAATCAATCTATCGTAATCCATGAGATGTTCAATCAAGTCCATATGATATGTATTTGTTTTAGGACTTGATATAAAGGAGAGATGATTTTCTTGGGTTGGTAATGTGACAATGAGTCATATGTATGTGATATTATGTTGTGTGAGATTTGGATGTGAATTATGCAAAGTTAAAGAAGAGATTGTTGTTTTTGATGTACTATGAGCTTCAAAGGAATAGTATTAGAAAAGGAGTTATTTTTTATCAGTTTGTATACCTAGTTATGTTATCCTGAAGGTTATTTAGTGAAGATAGTCTTGAAGTATTTTGGACAATGGGTTCAACTAACTTCCTATAAACTCCTAATAGGGTTGGAAAACCTCTTAAAAGGCTTAGAATATCCTCACATGGAATCAAAGTCTCCTACTAGGAATCAAATATGATTGTTTTTCCTTTACCTTTATAGTGTTTTTCCTTTACCTTATCGTTTGATGATGATATAGATGTAGAAGTTCCATATTTGTAGGAGTAGACACCGATGAGGGAAAATGGAGATTGTTCTTTTGAAGAAGATGGTGAACTCATCAATATTTTTTGTGGAAAGATTTATGATCATCATGTCCTAGATTTTTACAATAAGCACATTTATCTCTCTTTCTTCTAGATGATTCCTCTCTTGGAGAGGAATTGGTGCAGGGGCACCTAGGTGGGCTAAGGAAGACCTATGGCTCCCTATGAGGTTTTGGCTTGTAGTGGTACTAGCCACACCACTAGATTAATAATAGGGCTTAGTGTAGTCCTAAGGTGAGTTTGTGTAGGCTAAGTTGTTCAGAGACTCAACATTGATAATTTGGCTATATAGATAATTTTTGAGTTTTGAAGGCTAGAAAGGTCAAATATGTATTTGAGGGACATTATTATGTGTTTTGTAACTATTTAATGCCTTTGGCATGGTTTGGCATCAAGGAGAGCAAGTTTGAGAGTCAAATGTTAAAAATTGTAAAAATTGTTAATGTTGTCATTGAAATTTTTTTGACAACTTTTCTTGCATAGAGAAACTTTTTAGTTAGAGATTTTCAATGGTTTGAAATAGTTGGGAGTGCTTATGGGAAGCCTTTTATAAGGCCATTCTCAACCTATCCAAGGGGTTAGACAAAGTACTTTTGTCATTGTACTGATTAAGCAAGCAATATTCTAATAGCAATTTATAGTTTTGAGTGTTCTTGGTATACGTATGGATTAGATTCAAGAATTTTTTGCATTGGAAGTGTCAGTAAGAAATTTTTTATAGTTACTTTTTTGTTTTGGAAGGTTTTGTATGCTTAAATTAAATATTTTGGTTTTCACCAATCTGTTGTCCTCAACCAGACTGGTAGCACAAATGGAGTCATGGGGCCATTTCCCACTGTAGGCATAATACAATCTCTTGGGATTTAGAACACAACTAAATGTACATTCTGTATAGTGGAGATGGGGCCCTAGTGTGCTGAAGAGCTACTATTGCAGTGATGCCCCAGGCATGTCATAGCAACTTGGTTAGGGATCATAGTCTATTACAGAGCTGATAGGAGTGGTTGAATGTATGGATACTTCAACCTAAGAATGGAAGGTGTTGAAGGAGAGAGTAGTGAAGCCCCAAGTTAGATGGAAGCCTTTGGAATGAGGTTTGTGAAGAGAAAAGTCTTCTTGTTTGGTGACAGATAGTAAAACTCTCAAAACCCTTGATTTTAGGCTTAAATTGTGCCTGTACAGTACAGACAATTTGGAAACACTAGACCCCCAAAATTTGTAAGGTCTCTAGAAAGGGTACTTAGAATGGTGGTTTGTTTGACCCCTTTTTAAGGAGTTTTGCAAGTTATCTTGATTTTAGTGCATTTGGAGGGCTAATTCTTGTAGCCTTTTTATAAGCATTTTAATACATTTTTGCTTGTAGGTTGGAACTCAATTAGGGTTTTAGTCTTGATCTTGATTTTGGATCTTGAGGGAAGTCTAAAGAGCTCCTAGGAGTCCAACCATCCTTTTAGGAGTCATTTTTAGGCTTGGGGTTGCTTTGGTGGTTGAATAATTGGTAAGCAAGTGTGTTCTACCTAATTCATGTGAACCAATTGAATGGTTAGGATCTAGTGATTAGAATCCTAAGGAGCCTAGGGTGGATGGAATCCTTAGTTTGGTCAAGTGTATGACCTAAGGAGACTCTCCAAGAGCTTGGGGAGGAAGCAAGATTGGTCATCGCATCAAGAATTGGATTCATAATTATGTTGTGGAGGAGAACCATCACCTTTGTCATGTTTCTTAGGATTCTTGTGTTGCTTCTTTCCTTTGCCTTTAGAAGCTATTGGAGAGGAGTCATTTACAACCAATGCATTTCCCAAAATGTAAGACAAATGATGCTCTCCCATGACTAACTAATGAACCACTCCATTGACTCTAATACCATGTATTAGAAGATTTTTTGAAAGATGGATTGCCAAGTACCATCACAATCTGCCTTACATATAACATACCATATCACTATGTTTTAAAAGGGAGTACATTGTATTCAAAAAAATAATGAGATTTAAGTCTTACACATGTGGGAAAGTTGAATTTTGTGGTTCACCCTTCTTGTTGCAAATCTGATCCGATCACTTTGAGAAGTGTTGAAACATCAAGCTCGAGCCTCTGATGACTTAAATGTTTGGACAACAACACAATGAACACTTGTTGCCCCTAGTTGAAAAAAATGACATCCATAATTGTCTTTGTTGCATTTCCCTAGCTCTACAATCAGCCCATCATTCTTCAAGTACGCAATCAAGTAGAAGATTGAATGATTAGTTAACATGAGCCTAAGTAGTAAGCTCTCAACTTGACTTACTAGACTCCAATATTTGTAACTCCCACATTGCAGATTCAAAGCAATTTAAATCTCATTTATATTGTGTAGTTTGCACTCACAAACCCCCAATTAGTACTAGAATATCTCTATGCTCTCATGCATATCTTTGACCTAACCAACCACATTCTCAGGTTTCACAAGGCAACAACTAGACATTCAACATTCTACATTGGCAATCCATCTGACATATAGCTCGACACTTTAACATTTTGGTTTTACTTTTTCAATTTTTGCTACATTTTTAGAACCTCGATTTGGTATTATCTCCAATGTAGAACACATAAGATTTGTATTACATTTGATCCCTCTCATGCACACATTTTTTGAGCATTGAGTTGACATTGATATTGTAGCAATCAACATCTGCAAGTAGCCTCCATTAGTGACCATCACCTAATTGACCTTCTAGCTAGACATGACATTGCTCTAGGTGTTTGAGCAACACTCACATTTTAAGCCTAATGATCTAACATTACAGAGTTATACAATGTCATATCTACTTATTTTGTGCATACACAATCTTCCAACACAAATTTTGCATTAAAGACAAGCCAAATTTTGTTGTTTGCTCTGACTTGCATTGATATTGGATCTACAATAGTTTGTCACAGAGAGATCACCCTAAACCCTCTATTCTCTTAATTGCAATAACCATGTTGTCTAACAGTGTTCCTTTGAACACATAACCAAATTTTGTTATACAACTTATGCTTGAAATTATTTGTTGTGAATCCACAAGTCTTTGTAACCAAACTTTTTGAATGATATTGACACATTCTCATCCACATTTTCCTTCAATAGTCTTTGACATGTTGGCATACCATACATGGCAAACAAGGAAGCTGAAATAACACAAAAAGTTGTAGTGACAAAAAGAACAATTATGAGTGCATAAGCTTTGATCCCTCCCTCTAATGTCGAATGTTGCAAGTCATAAGCTAACAACCTAGTGAAGATGGATTAGCCCTATGATGAAATGCTCATCCCCAATAAATCCCCAAACTATAGTCTACAAATGGGTGGATCAAAAATACCCAAAGCAAAGGATATGCAGAGTAGATGTGCTAAAGAAAATCACTAGCAACATGATAAAAATTGAAAAAAAAAGGTATGAACTTAGAGCCTTGCACGAGATGAGCTGGAGATGGGCTTCTTCTTATTAGCCTTGTCATTATTAGTGGAATTCTTACTAGTAGTTAAAATTTTGGTTACAGTTACAAGGGAAGAAGATGTCTCATTGAGAAACCCTTTGGTACATTTTCCTGCAACCATTATTCATTCTAACAATGAACACATATGGATTGGCCCATGAAAAAGAAAATCCATGGATAACATAGAAAATCCATTCTTTGCCAACACATTTTAAGTAGTAACAACCACCTATTGAAAATTGTATAGGACTCTGCACCCTTTGTTGCTTCCCGATATTCATAGAAGCCTCTTACACTCTAGAACAATGCATATACCAATGTCCCTAGATTTTAATATTAGTGCCTTCTCTTGCCTCGTAGCATCCACTGAGCCTTGTAGCTTGTCTAACATTCTATTACCACTGATCCAATGAAATCACAAAAAGTTATTTTTAATTAATTTTTAAGTTTAAAAAACTTGCATCTCTCTCAAAAAGTATAGTGTTAAAAATGAAGTGAGTGTAATATGAAATTTGATTGGATGTTAGAAATCAAGATTAATCACTATATAAGGATAGAGGCCTAGGCAATTATTCCATGCCATGATAGGATCAAAGAAGTTAATCATACACAAAATTAACATTTTGAAAAAATCACAATTTTTTTAATTTAATAGATATAAAATAATATAAATATTTTTATTTATTTTTTATGGTGAAAAATTATTACAAATTTTAGTGCTACAAAGTTAAAATTTATTTAAAAAATGAATCCATATTGAATATTTATGTTTAGATTAAAAAAATAAAATAAAATATTAATTAACATATTTCACTTATAAATTAGATGTAAATTATCTTTGTATTTTCATATAACATACAATTTTTATATATAATATATTATTAGTTAAAATAGATTTACAAGATTCTAAATCTATTAGCCAATTATTTAAGAAAAATAGTTTTTATAATTTTTTATTTTTTTTTGTCAAACCCAAAACTTATGATTTATATATTCTTATTATTATTAACATTTTAAATTATTTAACAAAACTTAAAGAACCCTATCATCATTTTCATTATAAGTTTTCAAAAATAAAATATCATGAAAACATCATAGCCCAATATCAAATTTGTGTTCAGTTTGAAAAAACTGACAGACGTAATTTTCTTTTATATTCCAATTTGCAAATCAAGAAAAGCCCGATTAAGAATATTTTGAATTCAAATTTTGTGTTAAAATGCATCTAGAGAATCAAGGGAGGTGGTTATTATTAACGTTCCAATTTTGGTGTCCTACATCTAGGCACTAGCTAAATAGTCAAATATTTGCACTAGTTATCAGTCAGTGTCATTACTTACTTCGTCTAATATATGTGCAATAAAATATACTTATATGTCTAGCAGCCTTGTTCTCCATATAGTGCCTACCCCTAATTAACTTTTCTAATTTTAGGGCCGAACTCTTTTAGGCTAGTTTATGCTTGATGATTAATAGCATTATCTTTCAGATTATCAAATATTGTTTCATACTCAGTTGATTTTATGATGAGACCACTTGGTACTAGCTACTTCATGTATGCATGATTATACCTTGACGATGATTATTACAGTGATTTCAATTATTTGATAATGTTAGTTAGATGGATTATTATACATGTTTTCTTATGGATACTTACCCTATATTGCATGTGTATGGTGTACGTGTATGTTTTATTTATGTATGACATTTTTGATGTGGTTAAGGGAGTCATAGTCACCTACTAGTCGGGTCTACATGATGCACCACTTCCTACCATTGCCTATTTAGCTTAGTATATATGTGTTTGTACATGTGTGGATTTTATGTAGGTTGCAGGTACTGGGTATCGACTTCCCTAAATTGCCAGGATGAGTGTACCCTATTGCAATAACTCAATGGTAAGAGAGGGGAGATAAATTCTTAAGTCCAAATCCTAACCTATAAACCAATTGTCCTAGAAAATTAGGACAAATATCTGTGATGATTACCCTTTCGAATTCATCGTATGACATAAATTCGTGATTATAACCCTTGAGTTTGATATTGTATGTGGTATTTTATGATGGGTTTGCATATTTTGTCTTGTAAGTCTTTTGTGATTTGTTTTGTTAATTAAGTCAAATTATAAGATTAATTAATGATTTAATTTAATAAAAAATTATTAAGATAATTTCATATTTAATTAATTGAAAAATTAATTAAATAAAAAAAATTAAATTTTAAGAGAAAATTATAGTCTAGCTTGAGAGCGTAATAATATTTATTTAATTACCAAATTGTATTAAATGCAATAAGAAATAGAGTTACCCCAAATTGGGTCCTCAATTCAAAATTAGAAGAAGTTTTAAATCTATTGGATAAGTTTGAAGATGTCAAGATCTACCACATCTTTCAAGAAGGTAATCATAAGGCACATTTCTTGGCTAATAGAGGAGTAGATGGTGATAATATATTGGTTTTTAGAGAGTATCTTTAAAACTTTTAACTTGTATTTATGGTTCCTCTAGTTCTATGGTCTTAGTAAGGTCTCCTAATAGTTCTATCAGCTTTAATTAGGATAATTAATCAAGCTAAATTGTAGACTAGGAGTGGCAGTAGAGGGGCTTTAACAAACTTTTTTCACTCCCCAAGGTTCATAGACCTATGTGAAGGTATTATGGCATTCTATCTCTCTTGGGTTGCTTTTAGTAATATCAAATTATGATCATCAGATTATAATCAGGCCTTCATAGATAGTTAGGCTTCACAGTTTATTTAGTGAAGTATGTTATGCCCTTAAATGATTACTCATATCATTTCACTGAGCTAGCATCTTGTTTCTCAACTTGATAAGATAGATTTTAGCTTCTATCATAATTTTACATTTTAATGTTTTTGATAATCGTAGTAATAACAGTATGGATTTAGTTTACAAAGAAGAGAAAGTATTCATTAAAATAAGCTAGTAAGTTTCATTGTAGTATAGAAGAATAGAGCAATAATTCAAAAGGTAAAGGTAATTACTGAGTTATTTCATGGTATTCTATGTATTAAGATAATTGCAGAATTATTACTAATCATTACGTTCATCAAACCATTTAGACAGAAATGAATGTATCCCTTAGGATAGGATTAAGTATCTTTGCCAGTTCAATTTAAGAATGGCTTTTGGGTTTGAGATGTTGAGTTTAGAGGGGCCGATTGGTACTTAGCAGTAATGTATTCAGATTAAATTCAAGTTCAGATGACTCAGTTGAGACTAGCTAAAGGTCCTGAGTGTGTCATTTTGGTAGACTAAGTTTAACTCTTTAGGCTTTCATTTTGGAATTCATTTATTAATGGAATTTTAATGAGTAAATTGAACTAGCAGAGCATAGAATAGTAGAGAGTAGCTAAGAATCATCTTTAAATACTAGGTTAAAGGCTTAGTTTGGAAGGCAT
Source organism: Cupressus sempervirens (assembly GCA_028749045.1). NCBI lineage: Eukaryota > Viridiplantae > Streptophyta > Pinopsida > Cupressales > Cupressaceae > Cupressus > Cupressus sempervirens. Next base: position 560,296,273 of record CM053785.1, on the reverse strand, counting down.
TTAATGTGAAATTTTTTGATGTTTTAAGAATTGTGTTAGTAAAGATATAAAAATCATCATTATTATGCCTTTTTTAGTATTGTAGGAAATAGCACAAATTACAAATAGATAAAATAATAGCTATTTTTCCAAGGTATCCATTGATGAATAAGATGTATGGATTTCAATAACTAACCAATTTGCATGTTAAGTCAAGAAGGCAAAGTTGAGTGCTCTACATAGTAACGAAAGGAGCTTAAACTCCAATGGATGGAACGACTTATATTAATTAGTCTCAGTGGCTTTTCTGTTCCTGATGAATGTATTAAGTTGTATTATTATCTTTGCTTTAGTAATCATAAAATACGAAGCAAGCTAACTAGGGTATGCCCCTTTTATGATGTAACAATATAAGACTTTGGTCCTAAGCTAGATTGGAGGTTTTCTTCTTCGTTCTTTCCTACCAGTGCTTGTTTGAATGGAGAAACATTGTTGTAATTTTTCAATTTTATTAATGAATATAATGAAGGCCTTGGTCATTTATCGATCAAATACTAATAATAATATTTAGGAAATTATTTTTAGACAAATGCTAAATATTATTATTACTTAAGTTAGTAAATATTATATTAAAAACACTTTGAAAATTAATAAGAGAGAGTAAGCAATTATTTAATAAAGTTTATTTTAATTAAATTGTATAAAGCTTATGCATGAGATTAAAATATAATAAATTAATTAAAAAGAGAAAACAAGTAAATTTGATTAAGATATTTTATATTGCAAAAAGTGTGCAAGAAAATATAAAAGAAAATTTAATAAAGAGTTAAAGGGTTGTGATCAAGGAGTTCCCCCGAGTGATTGCACAATCAACGCCCCAAATTTAGGAGAGAACTCCTTATCAACAATTGAGTGCTCATTTTCCAGGGAGGAGACCGAGAATTTTGAAAAAGAGAATTTCTAGAGAGAAGGTTTAGAGAGAAGAGATTTCTCTCACAATCTTTGGGTGTTTGCAAATTAGCATCAAAACCAAGTAGATCCTTGTGTTTTGTTCACCCAGTTAATTATGTAATTTAATATTCCTATCTTCTTCGTGACTGTGAATTGTTTATCTGAATTTTATTATGACAAATCTTTCAATATTTTTTTTTGAAATTACTAGTATGCATGTGGCTTTCTTCTATATATGCGAGGATTAAAATATTAGTAAAACTCTCGTTCTGTAGATTCAAAATTGTAAATTAAATTGGGAAGGGTTTTGAAAGTAATGAAAATTTTAGATTATGAATTTGGCCGGTTGATCTGGGTTTTCCTATCAAATTGAATTTACTATGTTTATTAAAAAACATCATATATATATGGTGGGGCTTGTTTTGAAAACATTTTTATATTACAAAGTATATAAAACAAAGTAAAAATAATAAAAACAAAATAAAATGGGTTGGAGGAGGCAGGTTTCCCAATTCCCCACCTCCCATTTTATTCCCTCCCCCCCCCTCCCCCCGAGCTTTATTATTGCTTGCGGTGTAGTCTATATTACCATCTCAATAGCAATATTAAATATTGTTGCATGCGACAGTAGACAGTCTGCGATCGCACGATAGCCAATGAGCCTTAACTGCAATGTGAATATTTTTAAAAGTTATTTTTTAATTTAATTTTATTTAAATTTTAATTATTATTTATTAATAAAATTTATTAATAGTTGTTATTAATACTTATTAAATTAATTAATAATTAATAAATATTAATTATTAAAGAATTTATTAAAAATTTTAATTATTAATTGATTAATAATTATTAATTTAGTAATTTAGATTATTATTGATGAGTATCAATTAGTGAACTATATTTATTTTATTATTATTTAATAAATTGATTTTTAATAGAATTGTGAGTATTTTATTCAATAATCAATATTTATTAATTTAATAATTTGATAGATAATCATTTTAAGTTATCATGTGATATTTAATGGGGTTAATTGTGACTTCATAAATTAAGGATAAATTGTGCAACTTGTTTAAAAAAAGAGAGAATTAGGTTTAGTTGTAAGGATAAACTGTGAATTTCATATATTTGAAAATCTGCATAGAAACAAAAACTTAACCTTACTGATACATCAAAACTATGTATTTTCAAAATCAATCCAAACTATGAAACTAGATTGTTATTTGTATGTTGTCTATGTTTTGGGTTGGGTTGACTAGAGTGTTGACCAGTTTTAGAATGTTTACCATAGGTTCGAGAATTCTGTATTTGTGATATTGTGATAATTTGATTATGATCTTTTAAACTCGACCATGGTAATGTGTCTTGTATGCTCTATGATGAGTGTGGATATATTGTTCATTATTGCTTTCAGTGGTCTTATGTGAAACTAAGATGAATGGTATGACATATTCAACTTAACCTTTGAGTCTTCAATCAGTTATTTTTGGGATGCTTTCCAGTTGCTTATAAAGAACTGAGGTGTTATTGTGAATTATCTTTTGATGCTTTCCAGTCACTTGTATAGGACTAAGGTGAAAATTATGATTCTTTGATTTGTACTTTTATGAGCCTAGGTAAGTAATATGTATGTTAAGTTGGGAAGTGGCTTGTAATGGAGGCCGAGGCCCAAAGTGGCTGCCAGGGTAACCCATTATAAGTAGTTGATAAGTGAAAAACTAATAAGAGTTTTGTTTTTCCTCGGCCATGTCTCGAGTGCTAGTACAAACTAGGATGGGAGTAGAGATGAGGCTTGGCTACGACTTTACATCGTTAGTATGCCTTGTTAGTACGAAAGGATACTAGCACCACATAGAGTCACTAGAGGGCCGAAGGATTAAAAGATGAGTTGAGTAACCCTAGAGTTGGTTCGTGCAATGACACTTGCCCACTAGTAGTAATAATTTCTTATGTGTCTTTGTTTGCCTTTGGGTCTAGATGTCGAGTTATCCCTTTGAGTTAGATTACTTTTAGGGTTTTCTTGACTTAGATATTACTTTTGATTTTGGGATCAATATCTTGTTTGGGACTTGAGACTATCTCCTCAGCATGGTGAAAGTGGACCTTTTTGGGTTACCACATGGTCAGGTGGTAGTGCTTTTTACTTTTACTATTGAGATCCATTCGTTGATGCGGTGGCTAGAGTTCCTTGTCTACATTTCCTTTTGTTTCTATCTTTGTGTATAATGATGGATGGTTATATTTATATGGTGGATGATTTTACTTATTGTATTGTACTTTGTTTCATGGATCCAAAAGGGATGATGTAATCTATTTTATAAATGTATATTCTTTTACCCTCTCATACCCTGTGATATGTCCAGTGGATGATTGTGCATTTTGAATTTTATTGCCAAGTGGCATTCAAAACAAATGTATATTATTTAAATGGACTTGAACTTTTAGTTATTCTTTTATGTGGATGTGTTATTGGACTTAGTATTATTTAAATTTAAATGTAACTCAATGTCTTGGGATCCTTAAGGAATGTAATCTGTTATATTTGCTTATGCATGATTGTATGTTATTGCTTCCACTACTTTATGATTGTTATACATGTTGTTCTTTTTAGTTTGGCAAACTTAGTAAAACTTTAGGTTAGTTCTTTTTGATCCCTTGGTAGGGCGTTACACTCCATCTCAGAATGCACATTCTTAGAATTTATGAAATGATGGAATACATTCATTTTATTTAATAATAACAAAGGGATTTATTAGAAGGAAACTTAATGGATATGAAGTAAATGTAATTCATTTAATTTATGGGTAAGTGCACCAAGTTGTGGTGCCAAAAAGATGACACCTTTTTTTCTAGTTTTGAAAAGCACTCACACATTATAGTGCACATGCACTATAGTGCATACACGATATCTAAAACAAAAAAAAATTATAAATGGGTTGCAAACCCATAGCCCATTTCATTTTAAGTTCATTTTGCAAGATTTCCTCCTCACATCGCGTACACGAGTTGAAGGAATTGAAGATTTTCACCACCCACCTCCTTAAAATGCCTCCTCATAGTCAAAGTTCAAGATTGAGATCACGTCGTATGTTTTCTACCCTTGTTTTTGCATTGTTTTATATGTTTTTGCATTGTTTTGTAGGTTTATTTCAATTTTTCTTTAAATTTGTTTATTTATTTAGATTGCAATTGGTTTCTTATCAGAAAATGTGAATAATGAACTAGTAAATCCCCAACAAGATCAAAACTAAAACCCTCAATAAGATCCAAACCAAACCCTCCACAAGATGAGAATCAAAACCCTCCACAACAAGAACAAGAAATTTTGCAACCTGCACTGATTGGAAGACCTCCTCCTGGCACACAAGACAATATAATAAATGAAATAGAAAGAGGGAAAAATGAATTACAAGCACTCATTGGTAGGTTGAAAGCTTGTGGACACACCAATCCAATGAAAGCACAATTGGCATCCTCCCTTGACGTTATTATGACTCATGTATCTTCTGTTAGTGGTCAGTTAGATATTTAGTGTGTTAAGAGGGAGGAACAAAAAAAATATTATGCAAACAAATTATCATATCAACATGTTAAAAAAAAATATACCAAAAGGTAGCATTTGTGCATTGTTTAGAAAGCCTGGTGAATAAAATATTGTTAGAGAGACAACTAAATGATTCCCCATCCATTGGTGCATACATGATGGTATTAGAAATAATTTTTGGGATAGATGGTGGATGGTCTTCGATGCCCCTCCCTACAATAATCACAAGGTCCCAATGTATTTCTTAAGGAAATTGTATTGTGAATTTGTCCTTGGGGAGATCCCCAATTATTTTGATATATTAGAATCTCACGGTAGAGGTGGGGGGTCATCATTTGAGAGGCCAAAGGCACGTCGTGACCCTAACATAGTTAGGGCACCTATTGTCAAGCCATAGAGTGAGCATGTGACTATTCCTTCAGTTGTGAAGGAACATGTAGAGGCCAACACTCTAGGGGCCATTAATGGTTTGATGCAGACCCTCATTCATTGCACAAGTCCATTAGTTGAGGAGGAGCCTTCTGTGCACATCATGCAAATCTTTATGCACATTTGTCAGTCATGCTGGAGATAGTATGGATGATGGGCTAGTCACTGATCAGTTCTTGAATGAGACATTTGGCATTGACACATAGGTAAATTAAAATTATAATAAACTAATTTGATCACATTTCATATGTATAGTGAATGATGAATTAATTAGCATGTATTGACATTGTTCAAAATTCGAGGTCAGAGTGTTGGCGGCCCTAGTAGAGATCCCCCAGCCCCATTTTTTGTCCCGTCGATGAGTCCATAGGTATGTATCAATTTAATCATTTCAATTAAATCATATATTTATTAAATAATCATATGCAGGATTGACAACTATTTTTATGCATGTGCATCAATTCTCTACTAGACCATTGACATTCACTAGGGACTCCGAGCCTAGGCGTGATACAAGCTTTGTAGAGGTACATTTGTTTCATGTTAATTTAATTCATTTGATTATACTTGGTTCATGTTTCATGTTACATGTAACATGGTATGACATGCAGCTCTTGACATCTAAGACTCCTCATCTTCGATAGTCCATCAATCATGGAGTGGTTATAGTTATGGCTAGTTCAGAGCCATTGACTAAGGTATGAAATAATTTTCTTGATTTTAATTGTTGTTTATAATAGTTAGTATCAAAATTTCTGATGTTATTTATAAGTGATTATATTGATTGAATTGTTGTAGGGTCTTGTTACACCCGATCGTCCGCAAGCCTTTGAGGTGGACTTGCAGAGTGACTATTTGATGGCGGTAATACCTCTAGAGATTTGTTTCCTTCCTCTTATGGGAAGGAGAAGTTATAGTTGATAGACACACATGTATAGGCATCAGTGGACATATATGTTGGATTTTATGTCAGTGAAAATATTCTATATATATATATATATATATATATATATATATATATATATATATATATATATATATATATATATATATATATATATGACATTTTATATTTGATGTATGACATATATTTGATGCATGACATTATTAGACTTATGACATCATTGGTTAATATATGATATGTAATGCAGAGATAAACTCAATGGAAGCAAAAACAAAAGGAACCAACACTAGAAAGAGATAGATAATAATATTCTTCTAATTAATTCATCAAATGAACAATATATACACTTGCTCTCCTACAGATTTCTTCTTCTCATAATTTAATATCCAAAAACTTGACCTCAACCTAAACCTAAACCTAAAAACTTTATTTATACTTGCTAAGATAGTCTACAGAACATTCTAGATTATTACAAAATAGGAAAAACAACTTACAAAATACTCTATAGAGATCAATATAGAATAGGGAAGAATAACCCCACAATGGTCTAAACGAATCCTACAAAAAGATCTTATCCTAATGACGAAATCAGGATAAATTCCTCAAGTCAGCTTGTGTAGAAATCATGTCCAAAATATTTTATGTGGGTGCTCTTGCACCATACTCCTGGGGACAATAGAATCCAAGTCATTTGGATTGGCCTTCCTTTTTCATGTTTTCCAATTCTTTGGTATTTGTTGTTTGTACTCTTGACCAGTATCTAAATCAACTATCATATGTATGCAAACTTTTGCCATATTCAGATAGAACTCCTGCAAACCTACAATGAATGGATTAGATGGAACCTCATAAAATATGACTTCACCAATTTGGGTTACTATAGAAACTGTTGCATCCTTTGTTGTGATGTCTTTATGCTGCAATATCTCCATGCTTGGCGAAAAATTCATCACTATTGGAGCCTCCTCTATCCTCTTAGCTTCATCACAAGTCTTCTTCCTTGCTACTAGTATCCTTTTGATAAGCCAGACCACCTTCTTTCTTAACTTCAAATGCCATTTCTTGGTTGCATTAAGGACCATCACATCCAGCTCTTTATGAATTGTTTCATCACAATGCTCATCAACCATTTCAACCTCTTTTCTATCTTCAAGAACTTTTGTATCATAAGTTTCATCAAAAACATGTTGTTGCTCACCTTGTATATCTCTCCATCACTGTGTTCATTTGGTATGCCAGCATTGATCTATTCATCTGGTATATCAGCATCAATGTGATCAGGTTGTTCTTTCAATGGACAACTCTTCTCTTCCAATGTCTCAGTATAGGCTTATGTAATCTGAATTGGTTGATGCTCTAGATCTGTATTTTCTTTTTCCATATTTTTTTTTAATTCCTCTTTTAGTTGCATTGAATTTTCTTCATGCTTTCTCAGTTCCTGCATTAGGAATTTCTTTCATTCTTTTATCTCTTGATCTATTCTAGCTTCCTCTTCTCTTCTCTTCCTTTTCTCTTCCACTCTTTTCCTTGCTTCTTGCTTCTTTTTGTTCTAAAAATCCCAATATGAAACCCATGCATCGAATAGTTTCCTCTGATCATGAGATAAATCTCCTCTTGTGACCATTGTCTCCTATCTAGGTTCTCTCCACTCAACCTAGTCTTTTGGCCACACTTATAGGTTCTTTCCTCAACCTATCACAAAATCCAATTCACCTTAGAAGCTGAAAGCTTTTCCCAAGTGCCTTAGGAGCTTTCCCCAAGCTTTGATACCAAAAAAATGCTACAGAGATAAACTTAACGAAAGAAAAAACAAAGGGAACTAGCACTGGAAAGAGATAGAGAATAATATTCTTCTAATTAATTCATCAAATGAATAGTATATACACTTTCTCTCCTACAGATTTCTTCTTCCCATAATTTTATATCCAAAAGCTTGACCTCAACCTAAATCTAAACCTAAAAACTCTATTTATACTTGCTAAGATGGTCTACAAAACATTCTAGATTATTACAAAATAAGAAGAAGAACTTACAAAATACTCTAGATCAATATAGAATAGGGCAGAATGAGTGCACAATGGTCTAAACAAATCCCAAGAAAAGATCTTATCCTAATGAAAAAATTGAGATAAATTCCTCAAGTCGGCTTGTGTAGAAATCATGTCCAAAATATTTTATGCGGATGCTCTTTCACCAATATGTTTGTTCATGTATGACATAATTGGTTATCATAATATATTATGTGTTTGTTAATGTCTGACATTATTGGTTATCATTTTATATTATATGTTTGTTCATGTATGACATTATTGGTTATCATAATATATTATATGTTTGTTCATGTATGACATTATTGGTTATCATAATATATTATGAGGTTGCATGGGTACTTGTACCCACCTACCCAAGTACCAGGTACTCGATGGAGAGCATCATAGCTAAGGACCTTGATTGAGATTTCTGATTTTTTTTTTGATTTTTTGTTTGTGTATTAGCTCGTTGTTTATCAAGCTTAATTCAATACCTAATTAGTTCGAAACTTTGATAGAATATTGACTAACAATAAACTTTATCACTATTCAAGCATAAGTTTATCATTTCTAATATGTCATCGTCATATGATTTATGATCTTGTTCATGTTTAAAGTTTTCCTTCTCTATTATTTATTTATCAAGCCTAATTCAATACCTAATCAATTTGAAACTTTGATACAATATTGATCAACAATAAACTTTATTAGTCTTAAAGCTAGAAATTTATCATTTGCAATATGTCAATGTCATATGATTTATGATCTTCTTGTTCATGTTTAAAGTATGCCTTCTATGTTATGCATCTAAAAACATTTATCATAATTATTATTACAAACATATAACAAATCTGAATCTGAAAACAATACATTACATTTGCAAACTTTATCACTGTTCTTGATTTGAAAAATCATTATCATGACTCATAAATTTAGGCTTTCTATAAATATAAAAGTATAATTAAAAATAAAGTTTGACATACCCAAGTACCCCCCCTCAGCTATTATAAAAAATAGTTATACCCGGACCCGTACGTTAAGTACCCCAAGTACCCTTGTCCCTGTGCAACCTTGTATATTATATGTTTGTTCATGTATGACATTATTGGTTATCATAATATATATCTTGTTTTTATTGTTTACATTTTAAGTACATTTCATTTTAATGTAAATTGCATCCAAAATGATGCAGAGTGCTCACACCAAAAGTTAGTGGATTCCCAGCAAGAACACTTTTAAGGAAAACTACTTTTCCCACCTTCATAACTGTCTTCAAAGACTCTTTCCAACTTGGTTACAATATTGAACAAACTTCTACCCAACATTAAAAAACTACTTGATCACTGTCCCTAGTCAAGACTTAGGAAGCAATAAGGAAAAAATAAACAAATTTGAGAAATGGATCATAATCAACTTCTTGCTTCAAACTAACATCTTAGCTACTTCAAGAAACACCTAATAACTATCTGACAAACTTTAGTCAATCATCTATTCCATCCTTCTGATGGGGTAGGTTAGGATAGACTAGCTAGTCTATGCTTCTCATCCAATAATAGGATCTTGGTGTTTTTTCTACACCTACGTGGTCTATCGAATCTCTAGCTTCTTAGAACATCCCCTAACCTTGCCCGACCTCCTCACTAGGTTAACTAATCCAAACTTGCAGCATCACTCCCTTACTCTTCTAGGAACACTATCCCTCCAAAGGTTTTATAGGTCTACTAGGGTACCACAACACTCCCTAGTCCAACCAAGGTTTCCATGATGTCCTAAGGTGTTATTGGAACACTTGTACTATGCTTGAATGGATAACAACAATGGGTTTGTACCTAATTTCAAGATTTCTTCACAAAAGGGCTACAAGGAGAGCCCCTAATTAGGCCTCCACCCATATTTCTAGGGCCAATAGCTCCTTTTTCTTAGAGTTTCAACACCTTAGGCCTTAAGAAAAATTGATACATAGCACCCATGCTCAAGGATTTTTAGGGTCTCAGGGTGCCTACAAGTCGTACAACAAAAATGGCAAAATTGAGGGTTTGGTAGGGTTTTCTTAGCCGCCTGTTGTCCCCACTTTTAAGACACCTTCCACACTTCATCAAGACTCCTCCTACACAAGTTAGAAACTCCTCATACCCCTCTTCAATCCCTTATAAATCAAGTCTTCATTCTTCAAGCTTTTCTCTTGAGAGGTCTTTCTTTGTTGATAGTCCCTAGTCGGTCATTGCCTAGCTCGCCTAGGGCTTGGTCAAAGAATTCTTTGCACTCACTTTCAAGGCCCTTTCTTGCATAATATAATGAACTAGGGTTTGTAGCCTTGAAATCTAGAAGACCATGAAATTTCCACGATGGAGACAAAACTTATAGCCCTTTCATGATATTCAACTCCAAAATTGGCAGCAGACATGTATCTTTGAAGAAATTTACAAAACCTTTCAAAACTTGATCACAAAGTATAAATAATGCATGGAAAATGGAAAACAAACAATAAGACAACTACAACTTGCAAAAAAATGATAATAGCCACGTGATTTTCCCCCAAACAAGATTAAAAACCAGTAAAATTTGTGTTAAAATAGTCATAGTCTACTGCATACATTCGAATAGTACAAATTCGTACAAGAGATGAGTTGCCAACCCTTGATTAGGGTTCCTCCAAGCATAAATAGGTTGCTCCTTGAGCTAGAGATAGGTTTTAGGGCTCTCTCAAAGCTTCTTTACAAAGTAGGTCTTTTAGCAACAATTGGAAAAAGTTGCTCAGCAACTTTTAAAAATTGGAAGCAATTTTGGGCAATTTTTATTGCTAGGGTAGTCTTGTTTTGACTTAGACTTCAAGACCATGGTATGCCTTCCCAAAAAATCCTTGGGAGTGAAAATTTCACTATCTTGCTTCACCTAAGAATCCCCAAGCTCATAATAACATCCCTTCCATAAGGTGGCAGATTTACATAACATTGCATTGTTTATGCACTTTGGTCTTCTAAAGAAGTAGCCCACCTTGGAAGGTTCTTTTAATGCACACCCATGCCTAAAATACAATAAAAACTCCTAAAATGACCTTCCCCCAACAAAGAGCTAAGAAGGATACCAACCCAAAGTCAAGGTACCATTCTCAACAAAGACCAAAGAGGAAACTTTAAGACCTATCCTAGCTTGGACATACAAGCATGCACTAAATTCCCTTACTATATTCACATACTTCTTTAGAGAAGTTCATCACACCAAAAATGATATGATGGGAGCCTTGAAAGGGTGCTCTTGCACCACCTTCCAAGAGATTCTTCAACATGCTATGGGTGAAAACAATCTTCCAACATCCTATGACTATATTTTTCTTTGCAACAACATGTAATTTGTTGATTTTCAGACAACTCTTCACAAAGGGAAGTGGTTATGTTTCAAACTCATGAAATGACTATTAAGACAACCAAGAAGATCATTAACATCTTCCACTAACCCCATTTAGTGATAACATGTAGCTATATAAGGTGTAATGACCCTCAAAAAACTTATTGAGTCAAGTTATTAACAAAAACAACAAAAAAAGAAAAATCGTTAGGACTAAGGCAATTTGGGTTTATAGGTGACCTCAAGTTCCTTGACCTTACAAACAAGGATTACCTTATTACCATAAAAAAATAACATGTTCAAAATGATGTGTATGACCCTTTACCTTTTATCACAACTCTCCATCATTGGATGAGATGACATATCTAGTTATCACAGTCAAAGATCGTTGCCCTATGGCATTTAGTGACTCTTAGGGATGATTCGGTTTGGCGTGCCCAAGAACATTCAAGCACTTAATAGGATGGGATGAGCTTGGGGCTAGTGTTTACCACTAAAAAGTGAAAGAGGTTATTGTAGGTCTCTGCAACACGGTCCTATAGCACCTAGAATCACATCCATACCTAGCACAAGCTCCGAGATATGCCTCATCAAAGATCACTGCCCTATGGTATTTAATGATCCATAGGGATGTTTCGGTTTGGCGTTCCCTAGAATGTTCAAGCACTTAATGAGATAGGATGAACTTGGGGCTAGAATAGAAAGTTCAATCCCACAATGAACGGTGAGGGAGATTTGGTAGTTGGCAACTTTGTACTGGTCAATACTACGAGTTTCAACATCACTTGAGATGGTGTCGCAAAATCAAAATGGAGTAAGATCTCCAAAAAGTGAGAGTTTATTGCAGGTCTTCGCAATATGGTCCTATAGCACTTGGAATCACATCCATACCTCGTACGAGCTCTGAGATACATCATGTCCAAGATCATTGCCCTATGGCATTTAGTGACCCTTAGGGACATTTCGATTTGACGTGCTCGAGAATGTTCAAGCGCTTAATGGGATGGGATGAGCTTGGGGCTAGGGTTTACCTAACCACCCATTAACAAAATAGATAGTTTGATCCCACGACAAAAGATGAGGGAGATTTGGCAGTTGGAAACTTTGTACTAGCCAACACTATGAGTTTCAACATCACGCAAGATGGCATCAAAAAATCAAAATAGAGTAAGATCTCCAAAAAGTGAGAGAGGTTATTATAGGTCTTCACAACATAGTCTTATAGCACCTAGAATCGCATCCATACCTCATACGAGCTCCAAGATATGCCCAGTCAAAGATCGTTGCCCTATGACATTTAGTGACCCTTAGGGACGTTTTGGTTTGGCATGCCTGAGAACATTCAAGCGCTCAACGAGACGAGATAAGCTTGGGGCTAGGGTTTAACCAGCCACTCAAAGCTAATGGAATAGATAGTTTGATCCCATGATGAATAGTGAAAGAAATTTCACAATTGAAAATTTTGTACTAGCCAACACTACAAGTTTCAGCATCACCCGAGATGGCATCGCAAAATCGAAATAGAGTAAGATCTCCAAAAAGTGAGAGAGATTATTGTAGGTCTCCACAAAATAGTCCTATAACACTTGGAATTGCATTCATAGCTCACACAAGCTTTGAGATATGCCCCATCAAAGATCCCTGCCCTATGGCATTTGGTGACGTCACCTTAGGGACGTTTCGGTTCGGCATGCCCAAGAACATTCGAGTGCTCAACATGACTGGATGAGCTTGGGGCTAGGGTTTACCCAGCCACCTTGAGCTAATGGAATAGACAATTTGATCCCACAATGAATGGTGAGGGAGATTTGGCATTGGCAACTTTGTATTAGCCAACACTACAAGTTTCAACATCACCCGAGATGGCATCGCAAAATCAAAATGGAGTAAGATCTCCAAAAAGTGAGAGAGGTTATTGTAGTTCTTTGCAACACAGTCCTATAGCACCTAGAATAACATCCATACCTTGCACAAGCTTTGAGATATGCCCCGTCAAAGATTGTTGCCCTATGGCATTTAATGACCCTTAGGGATGTTTTGGTTCGGCATGCCCAAGGACATTCGAGTGCTCAACAGGATAGGATGAGTCTGGGGCTAGGGTTTACTCAACCACCCAGAGCTAACGGAATAGATAGTTCGATCCCATGACGAACGGTGAGAGAGATATGAGCAAGATATGTATGCGTAGGCCACTTTGTGCAAAATATGAGCAAAAGTTGCTAATTAGGCCAAATTGAGTCTTTTTGAGTTTTTGGTCAAGATAGACTAGGATTATGTGTTTTTAGTTTTTTTTTAATAGTTTGGAACCTTTTCCACATCCTAGAAGTGAAATCTAGTGAACTTAGTTGCACTTTTTGTGCAAAATTACAAAAGTTGTAAAAGTTGTTTCAAAATGCAAATCTCACTGGAAACCTTCTAACCTTCAAAAAAATGTTTCCCATGCTCATATGCCTAATCATGGATAGTTACAACTTCCCAAACTTCCATTTGCAACTTTTTTGCAAAAATTGCAAAAGTTGCTCAAGCAACTTTTTGAGCAACATTGCAACTTTGCATTTACAGGACTTGGGAAGCTAGGATACTCAAGTTGGGCATGATCCCTCAAAGTTCTCATTGAAATATATTAATGATCTTAACAGAACAACAAAAATCTCATTGCCACCTTTAAATGGAGACTTTAGCTTAAATGGAGATTGTCAGTTCCCAAACATGTCCCAGTCAAGTAGATGACTGGTTTACAAAGTGACTAGTAGGAAACGAGGTCATGGAAATAAACTAAATGCTCAAGAAGGTTCAGCAATACTAAAATAACTTATTTCCAAATGCTCAGCCCTTCACCAATTTCCAAACTCCTACCATTCACAAATCAACATGCTACAAGAGGTCAAATCCTTCATGGTACTTGACCTAGGGCTTGATTGGAAAAATCACAAAACACATCCTCTAGTCTTGAAACCATGGAATCTTAAAAAGGACCCTACTAACTACCATTTCCCAAGTGGACATGAAATTTCAACCAAGAAAATTGCAATTAGAGGCGTTGTCCTAAAAACCTAGTTTCACTAAAAATGCAATAACTTGAGTTAGAAAATATGTAGAATGATGAGATCAAAAGAAAAAAAAAGTTGATTATGATGAGATCAGAAGAAAAATAAAGTTGATTCAAAGCTCTATCTCAAAAATCCATCACATTTGGTTTGAAAGTCTGTACATTTTGTGCAACATGTAAACAACAGTAAAAATGACTCAAAAATTGAATTTCTTTCTTTGCAACTTCTTCCAATCTGTATATTAATGCCCTCTAGACCTCACAAATGAGGTATATATATCTCTTATATATATTTTAATGGTTAGAACCAATATTTTAATAGTTATAACCCTTTTCCCACTAAGTTGCAAATTTGAACAACTTGTACAACTTTCAACAATGCAACTTTGCACAAAAAGTGCAATTTTTACATTTTTCACTTGATTCCACTTCTAGGACTTGGAAAAGATTCCAAAATACCTAAAACCAACTAAAAACAACTTAGTCCTAGGATTTCTTAACCAAAAATATTAAAAATTCTAAATTTTCCTAATGAGAAACTTTTGCTTATAAATTGAATAAAATGCCTTAAGCATATAAAATGGTGTTTTTCTTTGACAACCATGGACTTCTCATCCAAGGGTTGTTTATTCTAGCCTAAGTAGGTAAGAAAAAAATGAAAACCAAAATATAAACCAAGTACCTTGGTGCTCTACACCAGGAACATACCCCCAAACATGAATGAAAAGAGAACAATGACCATGGACATAGTGAGATTGGTGAAATGCAACAATAAAACTCTTCATGTTTGCAAGTTTGCAATAAATGGCATCTAATACCCATATTACCACACGTAGGTCTGATTTGAAGTTTTCATTTATTTAGACGAAGTGTTGTAGATAGTCATTTTCACGTTGTTTCTGATGCAGAGCTTACAACCTTCTTTCACCAAAAGCATCTTAAGTGCCTAGTAGTACCCAACCCATTGCAAGATGATAATCAGGCTTACCAGCCTTTACCCAATGCTGACCACTATCTCTCCAAGTGGAATCCACTTTTCTAAGGTCTTTCCCCTTCTCTAGGGCTCTTAGCAAACTTGGGTCAATTATAGATTTTGGTACACTAGCCCTCAACTAGGCCAAATAAGGCAAAATGTGAAATCTAGTTTCCAAACTCCAAACTTAGGCTAGGATCAACATCACTAGGCTCATACCACAGAGATTCATGCACTTTTAGGGTTCTAACACCCCCAAAAGACCAAATTCCCAAAATCAAGCCTAGAAATCCTAGTAGGTCAATTTTCAGTTTTCTATGGCTAACTTCCAAATGAGGTATCAAAAAAATTACCTTTTTAAATACCCTTTACTAGGTTCTTGAAGACTCCAAAATATCCTGGGTTGAACCTACTCCAACATGTCCTAACTCCCACTTGGTTCACAGACTTAATATGCCTAATTAGGCTAGCTTTCCAAAGCAAGTGTTAGGATATGAGTTCATAGAACCAGCACAACTACATGAAACGCTTCCTCCCCATGCCACATCTCCATTTCACACTTTTCCTGGGTCAGATCAGTTGGTTTGGAAGTCTAATCACCACTTCTACAAATCTGGGTTGAACACATAGGGATTTTCAGCCTAGGGCCAACTGGTAAAAATATGAAACCTTCTCCTCTAGGCTTGAAACTCTACCATATCAAAGTACACTCCCCTAACTTGCATCCCTCCAAGTGGCATTAAATTCCAACTGTGGGATTGCAAGTTAGAGGCACATGTTTGCCAAAATCCTCGAATTTAGCCACAAACAAGCAACTTGAACAAAAAAATGCAATAACTTAAACAAATGGAAAGATAAATCCTTCAAACCAAAAGCAAATGAAGCTAGTTCATCAAGCTATCCAACCATGTCAACTGATCCCTTCTCCCAATCCATACAGTTATGTACAACACAGAAAAATAATGAAAATGGTAGAAAAATCAAAGTTTTATTCATACAAATGTTCACTAGTTTGTACCACCATGTTGTCCTCTCCATGTACAACATACTTAAACATGTCCTCTATGTATTCAATGGTCATAACCATATTTCAAATGGTTATACCAACATACAACCATTTTTGCAACCATATTGCAAAGTTGTTAGCATTTTTGTAATTTTGCTTGACAATTTTTGCAATTTTTGACAACTAATTTCCTATACACCTAGGACTTGACCAAATGACCCTAAGGACCATTAAAACCTTCTAAGGATCACAAAAATCCTATTTGTATTTAAAAACCACCAAAATTTCTTATTTTTGACCCATTGGTACAATTTGATACTCTAGCTTATAATGGCACCTAGAGCCCAATTGGCCTTACATTTTGGTCTTATTACAACATTCTTATTAATGTTCCAAATCCAAAACTAGGACCACTATCCATTTGCCTTGGTGCCTTGCACTAGTTTCCTTCAATCAAAATGATGTAACCATCCCCTTTCTATTCTAACTATGACTTGGGGATGTATTATTAACATGTATCATATGTAATTATGCATACTAATACAAGGAATAGTCAAAAGATGCAAATGATCATCCAACTGGACAAGTTTGGAATGCTTGGGTGCATGAAAATGCATTAAATTTGATGCCATAGGTATAGCATCAGGAGATTTTCCTAAAGGAGGTCATGATTTTATGTAAAAAAATTTAAATTAATCATCATAAACATGGTGTAGGATCAACTAATAGGTCTTGAAAGTGATTTTTTGGTCAAATTTGAAGAGGCCCTAGTTTTTGGCCTTGTTTAGTGAGGGTTTCATAAAAAGCACATATAGAGAGTTGATGGGTTCAATCCAATTGAAAAATCCTCACTTTAGGATCATATTAAGATACTTTACCAAGTTTTATGGTTGGGGGATAATTATTCCATATAGTTCCTTTGTAAATGGAGGGGTTTTTATGCCTAAAAAGTGGCCTATGCGTAACAACAGAGACTTGGTCCAAAACAACCATATCTCATCTTTTTATATGTTATAGAGAAGAAAAATGGGTATCTTAATCTTCAATTTATTTTCTTTATGTTATGGAAATATATGGAGAAAACTGCAAGAGGACAACATTTGAGGGCTAATTGGGGCTTGGAGGCCTAGTAGGCTAGGACGATTGGTTTACCTTAGAGATAGGCTCTTGCTATTTGGTAAACTAGATATTTGAGGTGTATTAGAGTATTAAAAACTATTATATTACTAAGAAGTCTTTGGATAAGTCATTTACCTGATTTGGGAAACTTAAGCCTTAAGGTTGCATTCAGAAACCTTTGGGAAAACACATTGTTTGAAGTATTTTCTCATAGAACTTGGAAGTGCCCATCTTGCTCTACATCACTTTTCCTAAAAGTGTCTATAAAGAAGATATGTAATCATACCCTAAAGACTTAATTGCAAGTGTAGAAGAGATACAATATGTAATTGGGTCCTAGAGCTACATTACAAGTTGTAAGTTCAATGCACGTTGATATGTAGTCAAGTCTCAAATATTTAACTATGATTGTGTTAAGAGGGTGATATGAAATTAGGTCTTCAAGACTAGATTATAGGGATGCAAGACTTAACCCAATGACATGTGAAGATGCTTAAAGAGCTTGCAGTTGATTCCTAGAGACTTGATTACAATATGTGCCTATCAAAGGATGACTTATTGGTTGGGTCTTAAGGCCTGCCAACCACTTAGGCATGAGAAAAATTTCAATCAAGTTTGTGAGACCCAATTTCATTTTGTTAATGCATGTAAGTTATGACTTGTAATTGATGTCAAGAACCTTGACTACATATGAGAACTAAGACAAACTATTCACATGTTGAGATTCAAATATCGACCCATACACTAGTAACTATGAGGATAATGCAAGGGCATTCAAAGACATAAAAAAAGGGCCTAAGTGATGCAAGTGGTAGGGTACTAACAAGGTATATTGGGAGAGTACAACCTACAAGAACAACCTAACAAGGTTTGACAACACAAACAAGGCTCGAGACCCCACACTTGCACCTTGACAACAAATATTGCTTAATACAAGAAACCTACACTAGACATGGAACCAAGAACTCAGACTCAAGAAATGATTTTCTTACATTAGAATAGGCATATCAACTGGAATTGAAGACCCCAAACTGAGAGAAGGACATCGTTCCTTCATTAACCTCTTGGATTCCTAGTAGCCCAAGGAATGAGACTTAGGTCTGCAACTTGTACACTTAACATGAAAAGAAAAGACTAACACCAGGATTACTTCCTATTTTTTATGTACTATTAGATTCCAAAGTGGAGAGATCCCATTAGCAAGAAAATTGTCAAAACCCATGGGGACAACATTTAGACACAAGGGCTAATTAGGCCACATTTACAAAGGAGGTACCATTTAAACATGTGCTAAAAACATGAGACCAATTGGAGATATTGAGGAATGGTCCAAATATGCTGATTACCAAGTTACAAACCATAATATGGAGTTTTGAGGCATTAAAATTCTGGGATAATAGGTTTGTGTATTGATGCATACAAGGGTATATGTATCTAGGGCATCATGTTTCTTCCTTCTCACTGCATCTTATCACCTAAAAAAAAAAGCATCTTAAAGTGCATTAAAAATACAAGGATCCCACCAAAGGTCATAATTTTCCTACGGTGGAATCTCACACTATATCTTAATTTCAATCAAAACCCTTGAAACCCTTGAATTTATGGTTGTTAGAACTAAAATAGGAATAACTTGAGTTGTATAGCGTTTAAAGACCTCAAACCAATTGCATTAGAAAGGTGATTCAAATATATATCCAACCATACCAAGCACAGATCCTAAGAATCCATACACAACTGTACCATGCAAAAAAAAACCCCAGAATGCAAAAAACACGGTTTAAAAAAAAATTGATTTCAATGCCAATAACATACATTGTACCTTCCACCCACTTGAAAGGGCTATATGAAGGTATTTACCAACTGACCCAACCATATTTGAAAGGTTGTGACTATTGGAGGAAAGATTACAAGCATTTTTGCTTAGTTATGCAAAAAGTCGCAAAGTTGCATAGCAACTTTTGCACTTTTAATGCATTTTTTACATTTTAGTGCCTAAAAGGCATTTTAACCATTCAAATGAGTCTAGATTGACCCAACACAACTAATAGACGCTAGATTATAAGTATATGCATTCAAATTACATAAATTGTGCCCTTGTGACCTCATTGGGCAACGAGTTCATAATATACCCAAAATTGCTAATGGGCCACACACAAAAGGGTTAAAGGTGAACCTAAGAGGCCCAAACACCCTTATTTCATAATTCCATGTGAGAGCGCTCCTACACCACTAAGAGACATGAGCCATAATGCAAATGGATTTTTGTGTAGATTTATACTTAATTCTTACCAAGCAAAAATCAAGAGCAACATATTGAAGGTTATGTTAAACAAAAATAATGTTGATGATGACCTTCAATCTACCTTTGAACCCTTTTAAAGAAAGTTAGATCTTAATATACTTCATTATTTAAGATGAAACAATATGTGCATTGTTCAATTCACTTACTTCATATGTTCTTTACTCTTTTCTATCCTCGCCTATATAATTCAAACTTCTACTACATGCTAAATACTTTCTAACACTTCCAACTTGTTAAATGGGCTATCCCTTAGCAATTCCATGCTAGGGACCCTTCCCTAAGCTAGAGACTTATCCCTTAAGTTTCTCATTGCCCTATGGCAAGGTATGCCTCGACTTTTAGGCCAATTAGTGACTCTTTCAAATACATTGTGACTTCCTACACCCTAGCTATCACACCTAGGTCTAATGACCCTTATTGATGTAGAGCACACAACCTACTTTTGCCATTTGGTTCTTAAACCTCTAAGGGTACCCAAACACACTTCAAGATGATGTCTTAGTTACCAGTCTTTGCCAAATGATGACCTTTACTTATCCAAGTGGGCTCCACTCTCCTAAGGTCCTTTCCTTTTCCTAGGGCTCTTGGCAAACTTGGATCAAAATATGGCTTTAGGGACACTTGCCCTCAACTAGGCCAATTAAAGTAAAACAAGTAAAAAGGTTTCAAGACTTCAAACTTAGACTTGATTTAGCATTTCTAGGACTAAACCACTAGGATTCATGCACTTTCAAGGCCCCAACACCTTCAAAGGATCAATATCCCTAAATTAGGCCTAGAAATCCTAGTAGGTCAAAATTTAGTTTTCCTTAGCAAACTTCCAAAATTTCCAAAGGTCAAGGCCAAATTATCACCTTTTCAAATACCTTTTACCTAGTTCTTGAAGACTCCAAATGATCAAGGGCTGACTCCATTCCAGCATACCCAAACTCCACTTTAATCCATAGACCTAATAGGCCTAATTAGGCTGGGTTTCCAAAGCAAGTGCTTGCAGATGATTTCATAGAATCAACTCAACACCATGGAACTCTTCCTCTCCTTCGTACTACTCCATTTCACCCTTCACCTAGGTTCAGACAATCAGTTTGGAAGCCTAAATGCCACTTCTTCTTCAATTCCTGGTTGAACACATAGGGATGTTTAGCCTAGGGCCGACTGGTGAAAATATCAAACCAATTCCTCCAGGTTTGAAACTCTACCATATCAAAGTACACTCCCCTAACTTGCATCCCCCAAAGAGGCATTATATTCCAACTTTGGGTTTGCAAGTCAGAGGCACATGTTTGCCAAAACCCTTGAATTCAGGCCCAAATAAGCAACCTTCACAAAAATTGCAATAACTTAAGAAAATGAAAAGATATAACCTTCAAACCAAATGAAAATGAGACCTAGTTCATTAGGCTATCCAACCATGATAGTTGATCTCATTCACCAATCTCTACACGTCCATACAACTCAAAAAAATAGAGAAAAATGTAGAAAATTAGAGTTTTATTCATATAAATCCTCACCAGTCCATACAACTATGTTGTCCTCTCCATGTACAACATTTTTAAACATGTATTCCTTGTCTCCAATGGTCATAACCATCATTCAAATGGTTATGCCAACGTTCAACTTCCTTTTCAATTATTTAGCAAGAAAAGTTGTCATTTTGCATTTTTTTTGCATGACAACATTGACATTATTGCTTTAATAACCTCCTAGACACCTAAATCTTTTCCCAAAGACCCCAAGGCATTTAAATCTATCTAAAGACCTACAAAATTTTTATTGCATATAAAATAACTCAAATTCCTCAAATTTGATCTTTAGTTCAATTTGGTATCCTGGCTTATAATGACACCAAGGATCCAATTGACTACTCTTTCTCTCTCTCCCTCTCTCCCTATTCAAGCTAATGAACCAACTGGATCTACTCTACATTTTAATGTCTCAAGTATTGCCTCGTAGTTTGACTTGCGAAATTTCCAAAGAATCTTATTATGTGGTTTTCCACCATATTTTATCAAGTGGACATTTCATGTGACAACAAGGTTCGAATAATGAAGAATCTTCCTCTTTGTTTGCCAATCCTCGAATAACATCAAGTTAGGGTTCTTCATAGAATATCATCTAAGCCATGTGTCAGTTACAACCACTACACCGATATGGTACTCTAAACATTCACCATCTATAACCGAGTGATCCAATTTTTGTTTGGCTTAAACACAACGCAAATAATAATCTATCCCTTCTTCATTATCTTTAGGTGCAATAACAACAAAAACATGGCCTATAGTGACAAATGTACAAAATGTGGTCATTAATTCAGAAAATACTTAGGTAAAAGTTATAAAGTTACACATTGAAATTATATATATATATATATTACTAGGTTGCACTAGATTAGACAAGTGGTCAAAGTCAATAGACGAATCCATCTCTACCATTTCCAGTGCTTGTGGGGGACAATAGGTGTTAGTTGAGTCCAAAACCCGTACATCCTATTTGTCCACCCATTCAGTCGACTCACAATCATCCCAATTTTTCTCTACACATGATGGACAATAGCATGCTATTTTTCGTGTGTGGATACTCCATGAACCTGCATCAAAGCTTCTAAAAGAGTGCAACTCACTTGATCTTGTTAGTGTGCAAAAATCCTCATATGGTGCAATGTTAGTATTATCTATCAACCAAAAAAGTCTACGAACCGTAGACTCAACTTTCTTACCTGGACCCATTCTAGCATTACACCACTGGACGATGGATTTTGCATCTGTCAATATTGCTCTATCTTTGTACTTTAGTTCTTCATGAGCTAAGGCTCTTTTGATGCATGTGCCTGCACCATCGTGCTCTCCCTTTCCATGACCAGCCTCTGTGAAATTCCACATATATTGAATTCTACACAACCTGTACATCTTGCTCAACTAATAGAACATTCGTGCATTTTTGAATTGAAATGCCCAATTATCTGGCTAAATAATGTGCTTATGATATGGTATGCCCCTATTAATCAAATCTCCATAAAATAGTTGAAAACAACCATGTACAAACTCCATAGAATGTGATCGATCATCGCTGATGTAAAAATGGTACTCCCTCAAAATCTTCTAGTCATCCTCTGTACTTGTAGGTGGATGCATGAATGTTATGTGAACAAATATAGAAACTTGTTGAGAAGTATAATACTTTGCTTGCACCTCATTTTGTGGTTGTAGTGTGTAGTTCTTTGCAAAGTCTACAACCGAAACAATGGTATCCAATGGAAATGTATCCTTGCACAACTTGAATTGCAAATCTAGCCATCAAGCTCTATCTGTATGCCTTGCATATTCGTAAATAATCTTTTCACAAAAAATATTTATGAACTCATACACTGGAATCTTTTCAATGATTAAATCACATCTTTTACCTTGTTTTCCATCTTTTAAAGCATATGCCACTGTCTTAAATTTTTCGTAATCTACTATTTCATTTCCAGTTGCATGTATACTATCCATATGTTCAAAAGTTGATAAAAGTTGCAAAGAACTACAAAATAAGCATGTACCATCCAAGCATGATGTCTTGTAAAATTGTTGGTTGTCCCCTATTTCACATAAAATATTGGATATGAATTCCCTTGAAGATCTTGGTGGCTCATTCATGTCACAATCTCGCAAAATAAATTTAGAATGCAAAAACACACATATATGCCTAAAAATATCAAAATGGTTAGAAAATTCAATATGTATCCTACAACAACAAGTTGTGTGTGTGTGATTTATCTTCAAATAAAAAGGTTTACCCATTTCAAAAAATCTTTGACTTGTTCAAATTTGAGGATACATACCAATAAAATTTGCAAAAAAATTGTGTCTAAGTTGAGTCCAAAAAATGTTTCACATGTGGGTTTTGGCTACCAATCCTCCTTCTTACAACATCTCTTTGATTAGGGAAAACACGTGTGTTATTTTTCCAAAAATCTTCGATCAATGATATCAAAGCTTCACTAATTTCTTTATCCTTTCGCAATAGTCTATTGCTAAATGTCCATAACTCATTTTTTGTTGGATCTTTCAATCTCTCATGCCTTAGCATGACTCTCCTTAGAATACCTCTACCAATTTTCAATGTTTTGTTTGTCTTTCTCATGAGTCGAGCTTTCTTCATTTGGGTACTTACTATTGTCGATGTAAATACTCATCTTGTGATATTATTATCTTTGGTGTGTGACTTAGAACCCACTTTGTCATAAGCACTCATCAGATTCTTTAAAATGCTTTTTCCATTTGAATCATCCATCGTTCTTAGCCCAAGAATCTTCATGATAGACCTAAATTTTAAATTTGTCATCATTTCAACAAATAATTGGCATTGACCTATAATATTTAATTCTTCAAAGAATAATCTCCACATATGATTAACTTTTCTTTGACAAGTACGCTTGCTAATCTTGTCAAGCATTGATTTCAAAATGTTAGTATCAATATCAATCAAATATTTTGGTATTCTAAAACGAATTCTTGGTCTTATAATCCCTTCAACATTTTGAACATCAACATAAGGTTGAGTGTTTTGTGTACCTTGAATCAAAGATGATGTGCCTTTGGCAATAAGATGCAAAAGATGGAATATCACCTACTTGATATGTTGATGTTGTGCCTTCAACATGACATTGACCTGTGATATTTAATTCTTCAAAAAATAATTGCCACATATAATTAACTTTTCTTTAACAAGTACGCTTGCTAATCTTGTCAAGCATTGATTTCAAAATGTTAGTATTAATATCAACCAAATATTTTGGTATTCTAAAACTAATTCTATAAGGTGTTATAATCTCTTACATTTCCTCAACATTTGAACATCAATATAAGGTTGAGTGTTTTGCATACCTTGAACCGAAGATGATGTGCCTTGGCAATAAGGTGCAAAAGATGGAATATCACCTACTTAATATGTTGATGTTGTGCCTTCAACATGACATGATGGAGTGTGTACATTGTCGGATCTACAAATTAGTGTCTCTTCAACATGAGAGAATGATATGACTACAACATTGGAAGATGGTGTAGCTTCACAATTCAATTGTCTTCTTGAGCATAATAGTCTCATTCGTTCTTTTTGTCTTTCCAATTCTTCCCCTTTGTTTCTTTGTATTGGTGGTTCTTGTTCCTCTTCGAAAGTCAATTCTTTATTATTGCTTTGCAGTTTTCTTTGTTCACGCAGTAGTTTCATTTTATCTCTTTTAATTGCCAAATATGCCTCCCTCTCTTCCTTTGTTTGAGTTTTTGGTTTCTTCCTTGGCATGATGATGATTTCTATATGTCAAATTATTCAAATATCTAAATTACTTACAATTTGTAAATTACAAATCATTCAAATACATATAAAAATTACAATTATTTCAAGAATACACAATATATATCAAATAACTTTCCAAATTTCTAACCATTTCCAAATAACAATTCATTCAAACATACAAATTTCAATAAATTCAGTATATATTAAACATGTCAAATTACAATCAAATTTGTCTCTATATATCAACAAACAATATTTAAAAAGGATTGCACTAACCTTTTCTATAGAAACAATATTAAAAAAGCCTTCAAATAACATATCCAATGATTGAATTTAGTGTTTGCTAGCTTCAAAAAGTCTTCAAATAGTGTTTGCTAACTTCCAATAGCTTGAAACTCGTGTTTTT
Organism: Cupressus sempervirens; assembly: GCA_028749045.1. NCBI lineage: Eukaryota > Viridiplantae > Streptophyta > Pinopsida > Cupressales > Cupressaceae > Cupressus > Cupressus sempervirens. The sequence continues at coordinate 560,270,962 of CM053785.1, read as the reverse complement.
TGTCAAAGCAATAGAATGCACAATAGGCAAAAAGTAGAATATGGATCAGCAGGAACCCAAACTTGCTTTATGACCATTTTTTGGTGATTTCACATAGTGCATACGCACTATGTGAAAATAAATCTCTCCCTATCCCACAATCCTACATCCCCTACTCTCTCTCTCCTCTCCCATCCCCTACTCTCTCTCGCTCTCCCTCTCCTACTCCCTCTCCCATCGCTTACTCTCTCTCACTCACTCTCTCCCATCCCCTACTCTCTCACTCTCTCTCCTCTCCCATCCCTATTTTCTCACTCTCTCTCCTCTCCCACCCCTACTCTCTTGCTTTCTCTCTCCTCTCCTATCCCCTACTCTTTCTCTCGCTCTCTCTCCTCTCACATCCCCTACTCTCTTTCGCTCTCCCTCTCCCACCATCTACTCTCTCTCTCTCTCTCCCATCCCCTACTCTCTCTCTCCCCTCTCCCATCCCCTACTCTCTCTCCTCTCCCATCCCCTACTCTCTCTCACTCTCTCTCCTCCCCCATACCCTACTCTCTCTTACTCTCTCTCCTCTCCCATCCCCTACTCTCTCTCTCCTCTCGCATCCCCTACTCTCTCTCGCTCTCCCTCTCCTACTCCCTCTCCCACCGCCTACTCTCTCTCTCCCATCCCCTACTCACTCTCTCTCTCTCTCTCACTCACACACTCTCATCCCCTCCTCTCTCTCTCACTCACACACTCTCATCCCCCTCTCTCTCTCGCTCTCCCTCTCCCACTCCCTCTCCCACCACCTACTCTCTCTCTCTCTCTCCCATCCCCTACTCTCACTCTCTCCCATCATGTTCTCTCTCTCTGCCACCCCCTACTCTCTCTCACACTCTCACACTCTCTCCCATCCCCTATTCTCTCTCTTACGCACACTCCCATCCCCCCTCTCCCACTCCCTCTCCCACCACCTACTCTCTCTCTCCCCTCTCCCATCCCCTACTCTCTCTCTTTCACACACACACACACACACACACACACACACACACACACACACACACTCCCACCCCCCATCTCTCCTCTCCCATCCCCTACTCTCTAGATCTCATACACTCTCATCCCCCCTCTCCCACTCCCTCTCCCATCGCCTACTATCTCTCTCACTCTCTCTCTCCCTCTTTACTCTCTCTCTCTCCCATGCCCTACTCTCACTCTCTCTCTCCCATCTCATACTCTCTCTGCCACCCCTACTCTCTCTCACTCTCTCTCCGATCCCCTTCTCTCTTACACACATTCCCATCCCCCCTCTCTCTCCCTCTCCTATTGCCTACTCTCTCTCCCTCTCTACTCTCTCTCTCTCTCTTTGCCATCCCCTACTCTCTCACATTCTCACACTCTCCTATCTCCTACTCTCTTACACACATTCCCATCCCCCTTCTCTCCCACTCCCTCTCCCACACCCTCTCCCACTACCTACTCTCTCTCTCTCTCTCGCATCCCCTACTCTCCTTCACTTACTTATTGGAGCGACCCACCCTCCAAACTTTATTTCGCTTCACCTTCATTCCATTCAGGCGAGCACCTAAGTTCTAATGGCCTCACCTGCATTCGGTCAGCTTAGCAGTGGCAGAGGAAGGTACTATTGATATTATTTATAGAGAGAGAATCTCTCTCACACAAACACTCCCATCCCCCCTCTCTCTCTCTCCTCTCCCATCTCCTACTCTCTCTCCCCTCTCCCATCCACTACTCTCTCTCTCTCACTCGCACACTCTCATCCTCCTCTCTCTCTCTCTCTCCCTCTCCCACTCCCACACTCCCACTCCCTCTCCCACTGCCTACTCTCTCTGTCCCATCCCCTATTCTCACTCTCTCTCCCATCCTCTACTCTCTCTCTGCCACCCCCTACTCTCTCTCACACTCTCTCCCATTCCTTACTCTCACTCTCTCTCCCATACCCGTACTCTCTCTACCACCCCCTACTCTCCCATCCCCTACTCTCTCTCTCTCTTACACTCCCACCCCCTCTCTCTCCCTCTCCCACTCCCTCTCCCACCACCTTCTCTCTCTCTCTCTCTCTCTCTCTCTCTCTCTCTCTCTCTCTCTCTCTCCCCTCTCCCATCCCCTACTCTCTCTCTTTCACAGACACAAGCTCTCATCCCCCCACCCTCTCTCTTTCTCTAGATCTCTCACACACACTCCCATCCCCCCTCTCTCCTTCTTCCACTCCCTCTCCCACCACTTACTCTCTCTCTCACTCTCTCTCATCCCCTACTCTCTCTCTACCACCCCTATTCTCTTTCACACTCTCTCATGCCCTACTCTCTCTCTTATACACACTCCCATCCCCCTCTCTCTCTCTCTCTCCCACTCCCTCTCCCACTGCCTACTCTCTCTCTCTCTCTCTGGCTACTCTCTCTCTTTCACACACACACACTCCCATCCCCCCCTTCTCTCCCCTCTCCCATCCCCTACTCTCTCTCTCTCTCACACACACACACACTCCCATCCTCCTCCTCTCTCTCTCTCTCACTCTCCCTCTCCCACTCTGTCTCCCACTACCTACTCTCTCTCTCCCCCATCCCCTACTATCAATCTGTCTCTCCCATCCCATCCTCTCTCTCTCTCTCTCTCTCTCTCTCTCCCACCACCTACTCTCTCTTTTCCATCCCCTACTCTCAATCTCTCTCTCCCACCTATACTCTCTCTTTGCCACACATATTCTCTCTCACACTTCCTCTCTCTCATCCCCTACTCTTAATCTCTCTCTCCCATCCTGTACTCTTTCTGCCACCCCTATCTCTCTCTCCCCTCTCCCATCCCCTTCTCTCTCTATCTCTCTCTCTCTCTCTCTCTCACACACACACACACACCCATCCCCCCTCTCTCCTCTCTCTCACTCTCACTTTGCCTCTCTCCTTCCCTTGCTATGCACTATTTAGGTCTCAATAGTGCATGCACACTAAAACGCACACACACTATTAAGACTTATACTTAAAAAGCTTTAAATAGTGCATGTGCGCTACAGGGCGCACACACTATTCAAAGGTTTGCATTCTACCAAGCCTAAGGTTTGATTTTGCCTTGGAGATCCAACCCAAAGGTTTGGAGTCTATAAACTGGTCTGAGACATGTTTTGCTGCAAACATACAAAAAATGATTGATTTTTCTTATGTGCTCTTCTTCAAGTTTCCTTGTGGTTGAGCATGGATAAAATCAAGTTACATTGTAGGTCTCTGTGTTAGCTATATAACTATATAATTTACTTTTTATTTGAACTATTTCAAGCCTTTCATCTATAATTTCTTTTGAATGTATGTCTATTTTTTGTCAAAAATCAACATGTACTAATTGGGCTATAGATTTAGCTCATTCATTGACTTTTGCAACAACTTAGTTTTTTAAAAACTAGACTCCATTCTACACACTTCAAAAAAGAAAAAGTTTTGATTTTATATTAGTTTTCAATCATTTCTAGAGGGAGCACACAGATATTTCACATTTTTGGGATGTGTCTAATTAAAAAATTTAGTAAAAAATACATATTATAAAATTACTTGAAAAATCTGGGATAAACTACATAGTGTTAGGTAACTTTTGACCATAGCGACTAAAGAAATTTTTTTTTTTTTAAAGTTAAAATTTTAGGGGGGCCACACTTTGTAGTGTGTTATATTTTTTTGGAATAAACAGTCACTTTCTGTGGCCCCCTTTTTTGAGGACCTAAAACTAAACCATTTTGAAAAAAAAATCAATAGTTTAAAAACTAGATTCAAAGGACTACTACTTTTATTTTTGTCATATCTTAAAATTTTGAGTGTAACTATCTTCAAATTCTTGTTGAAGTTCAGAAATTGCTGATTTCAGAAAAAAAAAAAAAAGTGTCCACTTATACCGCCTTTTAGCACCACAACTTGGTGCACTTACCCTTATAAAGTTATAGAAATTTAACAAACATTTTAAATAGTAATTTTTAAAAAAATATATATATTTGTAAGTAATAATTTATAAACAACTTTATCAAAATTCTTTTTTAAATTATCAACACAAAAAACTCTAGAAATTATTAAAGTTATCTATCAAGATAAATATAAATAAAATAATTGAACAACATAACTTCGTTAATTTCTAATTAAAAACTATTATTTAATTATTATAATTGCTTCCTACTCTTTTTACTTCTTAATATTTTATAATAAATATTTATTTGAATTACTAACATTTTACTATTTTGATATTGCTTATAACTATATTTCTTTATGTTATATATATATATATATATATATATATATATATATATATATATATATATATATATATATATATATATATATATATATATAAGTTGAGAGATGCATATTTTGTATTAAATTGTGTGTTATATTTTTGGATCATGAATGTGGAGAGCTAGAGGAGATGAATGATTAGTTGAGAGAATAAATAAAGTTTAAATTATAGATAAATAGACAAAGGAACAATTAAAGATAATAATAATAATAATATTGTTTGATTAATAAATTTAATATTTAAACTAATTTATAATAAATATATGAAAGAATAAATATCTATGTATTAAAAATTTAAATTTAAATAATTTTTTTCATTTAAATTATGAGATTTAAATTTTAAATCAATAGATATAACGAAATAAAAAATTAAAATAATAATTAAAAAAATGAAGAAATAATAATTTCTTACATATAAATATATTTCTTAAAAGTATATTTTAATTCTACATTTTGGTAATCTTAACTTTTTATTATTTCAAATATAGGTGCAACTTAATTAAAACTAATAATTTTTAAAAATAAGACCTATCATAAAATTGGGAGCCAGACTTTCAAGGTATTGTGTGCATATGGTACATCCCGAGATAGACTATTAATGTCAATTCCAAGACGGAGAGGAGATTGCCAAAGTTACACGTACATTTGCAAGTGTATTAGAGACATTTTAAGTAACACACTACCTGATAGCTTAAATACCTGAGGGCTATATTTTGCCTTTCCTCTTTCCTCAACAAAGCCATAAGAGTTTGTGAAACGCTTAGGTTGGGGTCCTATGGACACCTACTTCATTAAAAGTAGAGTGGGTGTTGCTAAATTTTTTTATGCATATTTTTTTAAAAAAAGCGGTCTTATAAATAAATAAATATATATATATATATATATATATATATATATATATATATATATATATATATATATATATATATATATATATATATATATATATATATATATATATATATATATATATGTATGTATGTGTCTTCATAAATTTGTTTACCTAGTACAATTATTTCATTTTTGGTGAAAAAATGAAGAGTAGAATTTACAAATGGCAAAATCATCCTTAAACAAGTGGGGTTAAATCTAGCCCCACCCCATTTTGTTATGTCCTTTGACTGAAAGCTATTGAAATACCAAAACTGAACTATGACAAATTTGTAAAACACTGGGTGCACAATTGTTAGAAAATTTCAAATGCAATATTTCGAATCTTCCTTCAAAATTAATGGTTATTAGAGGAATAACAGTGACAATGCATATATATTTGTTCAAGCTACGAATAGAGTGATATTAGAGGAAAACCTAAGGAAGTTCCTTGCATGAGCAGTAAAACCTTACTCCTTCCGATTAGCTGCGGAGTCACTGCCAAGTCTGAGCCTACCTGATCTGTTATTCGTTTTGATGTCGTCTGATAGGTTTGCTATATTAATACTCGGAACACACAAGCTGAGTCCCGATTCTGCCCTCATCCAAACTAACAATGTCGCTGGGTATTGGGAATATGATTCGCGACCCGTGGTTGGAGTTCGACAGTTAGAGCGGAATCCGTCTAGTATTCAGGAAGATCGCGCCCTGGTCTCCTATCTTTCAATGTCGCTTTCGGCTGCAGATATTCATGTACAGTCCCACGAAATGCGTAGTAACTGCCGCTTCTCAAACCCGATATTGAATAATCTCCTCCTGTGGTGAGAGACGTTAAACGCCTCGACGCAAGCTAATGGTTGTGCCTTCAGCCCGCCAATCTTTGACAAGGGTGTATTTGAATGTGGATCTATCAAATAGGATATCGAATTTGTCCTCCTGTCGCAACTGGATATTAACTCAAATTACTTCTATTCGGATGTTGCCCTTAACCAAATTCTTCGTTGTTACCTGTCTTTCAATGCATGTATCTTTCAGAATTGGCCCTTTGGCTAGGAATTTAGCCCTGATGAAATGACTGCCGTGCCACCTCCGATGTGCAACCCTTCGGGGGATATTTCACCTCCTCAGTTATGCAGATCTAAAGGAGTTTTCGTTCCCGAAGACCTATGGGAAATCTGCAGACCAATGACTACAAATTGCTCCAATTAAAGAGAAATCGAATCCACAAAACCGCTTGCTTAACTGGGAGCCTCATATCCTCTATTTATTCACTTCGCTGAGAAGTTTTTGGAAGTTTTCCGGAATCATCTTTTATGATAACTTTATAAAGTTGAAGTACAACCTTAATTTAATATTAGAGCGAGTAGGCCCCACTTACTTAATTATTATTCTTCGAGAGCAAAATTGTAATTATCGGAAGACAAGAATGACCCTCTTCCCATAATCATTTGCCTACGATAGTCGATGATAGGCAAATCTCCTATTAAAATTATGTCGCTAAAAAGGGGACATGACACATTTTCACCCACTCAAATTGAGAGGGCTAAAAATCTATAGCTCCTATTGGACAAGATTCTAATTAAAGCTTTAGCCCTCTCTAAAATATTATATAGAGCCACCCGCTCCACAAAAATAGAGCCCAAGCCCCTCCAATGAAACCCTGCCTTACTATTTTGGAGAATATGTGGCTTTGGTGGAAGAAATTGCCTACCATCTGCAGACAATCTATCATTATTCATTCTGGATCGATGGCCTCTAACCTGGATCCAACTCTCTTCTTGTTCCATCTCTCTATGCGGCTTAAGCTGTGTACAATAAAAGGGAACGTCATACTTTGTTCTCCAAATATGAGAGTATTGTCTGAAAATTTGGCGGTTATTCTGGAGAGAATCGACTCTGCTTGTAGAAGCGGTATGGTTCGTATTTTTCGATCGTTGAGCGGAGAAGTTCACTTACAAAGCCATTTTTGTTATATTGTTCATATAACTCATATACCCAATTTCTTTTCTATCGTTGTATTCTATACCCTGATTATCTCTAATGTGCCAAATTATTTAGAAGAGCCATCACTAGGTATTTCTCAACTTTTACTAGAATGTTGAGCTTGGGACACTAATGGGAGTGGATGTCTGATCTTGTAGTCGGCGAAGATCGGGCTGGGCCTGGTTGCATGCAATGTGCAGACAAGGAAAGTCCGGATTGATTTTCAAACAAAGAAGATCATACAATTGGAGGTAAAAAATGCCAAATGTGACCATTGATATGACCAATGGAAACTAGAATGAACAAAAGCCAATGGAATATAGGTCATCTTGTTTTGACTGCGATGTGAGAGATCTCGTGATATGGGCATTTGGGGCTTGAAAATCACCGAATGAGGAGTCTATGTGGATCGCTTATGATGCAAGCAGATTGAGTTTTACGCACAAATGTTGGGCTTTAATGTGACGGATGTGCGGGTGCTTGCAGAATTTTTTCGGCGCAATGTATTTTACCAGATTTATTTAAAACTCTTAATTCTTACTTGCATCATTTCTGATCAATCTGCCTTCCCTGATCTTGCTTCTAATTAATTCGCATTCGTTGGTTCACCGCTAATTTTTCCAGATATTAATTCGTATTCATTGATTAATTCACATTTTTTTAATTTTTATTTTTTTTAATCAATAAACTGCAAAAGCCTTGATTTTATTTATTAATATAAGCTTTTTAACAAATCCACTGTTCAAGCAGGCATTGGTAGGAAAGAACGGGGAAGAATCTTGCTCGGGACAAATGTCCTTTATTTTATATGTATCTTAGGGGCATACCCCAGCAATTACATCATGTTTTAATATCACTTTTACAATTATCACTATGAATCATTTATCATACAATTTACAACTGGTAGTTTCCAATGGATTTCATGGGCTGCTGTTATAAAGGGCGAGAACCAGGGAAAATATCTTTGACAATCGCTGAGTAACTTGCTTTTAACTTGTTTGCTTCACAACAAAATCAAACAAGAGATGCTTCCAAAGAGAGGGAGTTAGTATTGTTAGAATTCCATATAAGTTTTAGATTAGTATCTCATGCTAATATCACAATCATTTGATATTGGAACATTTTAATATTTTTATGTGAATTATTTCATCTTTCAAGCTTCGGATTGAGATCCATTTAGATGTCACTGGATCAACGAAAGAGGGGATATTTATGGTGGAAATTTGTAATACTTCACATCCTATATTTAACAGAACTTCCTTTTATCTATGTTGACACTCATATATACATGCTTACTCATGCTAACATATATATATCAATGTCCCACATATAATAACATATGTCCCTCTTTCTAGACTGTAAAGTTATTACCCAATCCTTACCATTTGTTATACATTAAAAACCATCTTAAGTAGAATCTAAGTGTTGAAAATCCTATATGTTAATAACAAATAAAGACATAGAAGGGCTATAATAAGCTATGAGTGAATTTTCACAGATTTAGCATCTTTATCCTCATATAAATCTTCCAGCCATTACTGTCATCATGAAGGTGAATAGGAGTGAAAAAAAAGCTTATACAGGAAAAGAGATAAAAACCAGCTTGGTCAATATATGCCTCAATGGTTCAGCTTAATCATAAGATTAATCAATTAATCCTGCTGTTATTTATGTATCCCATAATATTGTTTTACTATAATATGGTGCAGAGAGGGAAGCCACAAAAAGAGAGAATTTTCTATGAGTTTATCATCTCTAGCATATACTGTTTACCTGTACAAATTTATCCATATACATATATTTAAACCCTACTTACAACAACCTAAATACTACAAAGTTTCAAAGAGCTGATACTTAAGAGAGACCTGCTATATTTTAATCAAAATTTGCTCTCATTTAGCCTGTTCTGAGAGCTTCATATTGAGTGCAAACAAATTTACTCTGCTTCTACAATTTTCTCTTTGAACACCATGATAATTTCTGAAATATCTATTGAGTCTTCCATCTGGAAGTTGGGGGGAAACACATAAGCTGTTCTGACTTTGCTAGATTTGTCCAAATTGGGGCGTGCAAAAGGAGAGTGAAGGAAGATTATCAAAATCTGAACCCGGTTCTATGTAAGCTTTGGTGGATTTGAGATAGTTTAGAAGCCATTCCTGGCTATTATCTTCAAGGATTCCTCTCCATCGCAGCAGAAAGTGGATGCTAGTTTCCATATTTGCCCATTCTTTGTTGAAGGTGGGAGGGTCGCGGATAAGGATTACAGGTCGAGTGGGGTGTAAGGTGGTATCAAGAATTCCTGGGGGTAGGGCCATGTAAAGCTCAGGAAGAGGAATTCTATTTTTGTTATCGATACTCATAATTGCCTCTTCCAACCCTACTAGCCATACAGGATTGAAAATATTATAACAAAGACGAATAGTAACCCATTTATCAATTTTTGCCCTTATCATGCAGCCTATAAATGATCCTATAATATCACTGTTTGTTCTCCATGTGTATTCATACCTGAAAACGCTTTCACCAATTGCCTTGCTAACCGCAATTCTTGTCATATTATCAATTGGATTAAGGATCCGAGTCCATCGTTCCGGTGTAATGTTCCCCCTGAATGCCATAGTTCGGTTTTCATTAACATGATACAGGCTGATGAAAGTTTCCATTGTTCTGACTGAGGTGAGGTAGAAAGAGACAGGAGATGCAGATAAAGCTAAGTATAGACGCCGAAGGTTCTAGAGAATTTGAGGAGCTTCTAGAGGTTCTAGAAAGTTCCCTTCGATCTTTCTAAGAATTCGGCAGCCTACTTCAGTTCTATTGGTTTAGAGGTTTGAAGTGTTCAAAGTTATTCGTGGGGTTAATATCGAAACCTAAAGCCAGATTTTAATCTTAAGTTAAAAGTTCCGAAGACACTATGTTATCCCTACCTTTCTAGTTCTTATTCGAGTGGTTAAGGACTAATTTGTGGTTTTAGTCTCTTAACATAAGGACGAGAGGATCTAATTAAATTTAATATAGCCCGTTATAAATATAATAACTTATCTAAATAGAATTTATCTGAATCTATGTTTATATGTCCTGAAGTTGAGTATTTCTGATGGGATTCCTAAAAAATATTAATTTGTTAGTTTATTGTTTGATTGAGTAAAAGGATGTCGTTGCCATTCGCTCCTTCATTTCCCAACTTATCCGCCTCACAATTTCCTTCACGGTAGATATGTTGAATGATAACTTCTTCTATTCTGTCTAATTTTTTATTTACTTCTTCTAATTTAGAATTGATTTTCCAATTCGGAGTGTATCTTTTCCTAAGGGCATTTAGGATGATTTGGGAATCTCCTTCGATTATTAATTTTTTAATTTTGTATTTATTGCAGAATGAAAGTCCTTCGTTTACTGCTTCTAATTCTGCCAAGTTATTGGTTGTAATACCTAGGGGTTTTGCTTTTTTGACAATCCATTGTCCCAAATGGTCTCTTAGGATAAACCCTAATCCAGATACCCTTGGGTTTCCGCGGGAGGCTCCATCAAAATTAAGTTTTTTCCATCCTTGAGGGGCGGTTTCCATTTGCATTCTTTGCGTGCTAATGTATTCTTCGAATTGTAAACTAATGGGAGATTAATTAACTGAGGCCAGTGTTTTTTGATTTCTGCATCCCAAGTTGTAAATGTGCCTTCCTGTTTAGGAGTAACTCTAAGGTGATTATTTAAGACTTCAGTTATGGCTATTTCCATTTTATTGACTAATTGAGGGATTGTCATTCCAATGTTATTGAAAATTCTTCTGTTTCTCTCTTTCCATAATTCCCAAGTTACAATTGCAGGAGTGACATTCCAGATTTTATCATGAATGCTGATCTCTCTGCTTTTAGGCCATCCATTGATATGATCCTTCCAGGTCTCAGGAAGTGGCGATGTCCAGCTGAGTTTTCTCTTGATCCTATGCTAGCATTCATTGGAGAAGCTGCATTGGAAGAGTAAATGATTTATTGTTTCATTATTGTTGTTGCACAGAGAACATCTAGAGGGATCTTGGAAACCCATTTTAATTATTCTATCAGCGGTGAGAATACGATTTTGGAAAGCCGCCCATAGGAAGATTCCTGCTTTGGGCAAAATGGCAGGATCCCAACAGAGGTTCATAGGGATGTTGATTTCCTCCCATCTTTGGGAGTTGAGGATCGCATTGTATCCTTCTTTAACTTTATATGTTCCGTCATTAGATAGAGCCCATCTTAATTTATCTTCTCTGTTAGTAAGATGGATTTTCCGGTCTTGGAGGATACCTTCTAGCTTGGATTGATCGATAATTGATATGTTAGTATTGGATAGGGGTTTCCATTTCCACGGAGTATCCTCACTGGCTGGATCATGATCCAAATAATCTTTTACTTTTGTCCCCCATCTCTCTTTGAGGAGGTTCACTGTTTGATTGGAAATGTTATATGTTTCAAGACGAGGAAGCCTATTCTAGGAATCTTCCCAAAAGAGGGCATTACTGCCATTTCCAATGTCCCAAGTTGCATATTTAGAGATGGTATGACGACATTTTGTCAGAAAATTCCAAAATTCTGGTCCTCGGGGAGGGTTATTAATTCTAAATAAGGATGTTGGATCATCAGGATTTAGGTATTTATTGTATAGGATTTTGGACCATTTACTATCCTTGTCCTGAAACATGCGCCATGCCAGTTTAGCCCCTAATGCTTCGTTTTGCCATTCTAAGTTTTTTATGCCTAATCCTCCCATCTTCTTTGTTCAGCATATATGTTCCCATTTAATTAGAGCCGCTTTCTTTTTATTTTCAGTCCCGTTCCAAAAGAAGTTTCTGAGTTTGGCTTCAATTTTTTTACTGATATTTTTAGGAATTTGAAGACAGGATAACTGATATGTCGGAAGTGCTGATAGGACTGCTTTAATTTTGGTAGTTCTATCGGCTTTTGTTAGCCATTTCCCATTCCAGCTGTCTGTGTGTTTATTTATTTTAGAGAGGACGTCTTGCCAGCTTGGATTTTGATTTTTACCTTCTCCTATGTATATTCCTAGGTATTTACAAGGAAATTTTCCTATTTTATACCCTAGTAAATTGCATATTTGTTCTTCCTGGTTATTTTCTGTGTTCATAAAGAAAATTTCTGATTTTTCAGCATTAATTTTTTGTCGTGATGCTTTGGTGTAATTATCTAAGATGGTTTTGTAGTTTTTTGCTTCATTGATAGTGCTAAGTCCAGCCATAATAATGTCGTCTACAAATTGCTCACGAGTTATATTTTCAACATTTTCTGTTATCGGAATGCTTTGAAATTTGGATAGGATTTGAGCTTGTTTGATAGTTCTACCCAAGGTTTCAGCCATCATTATAAAAAGAAAGGGTGAAATTGGGTCACCCTGTCGTATGCCTCTTGAAGCACTGAAGAAACCTTCAGGGGTACCATTGACGAGTATTGAAAATTTTGGTGTAGCTATACACTGGTAGATGAGGTTTATCCATCTTTTTGAGAATCCAAATTTCTCCACAGTCTTGCATAAAAATCGCCAGTCTACTTTATCATATGCTTTTTGAATATCTAGTTTGAGGAACATGCAAGTTTCTTTGTTAGTCTTTGCTGAGTGAATTGTTTCTTGTATAATAGATATTCCATCAATTGTGGATTTTCCAGGCATAAAGCCTATTTGTTCTTTCGATATAATTTTAGATAACAGAGTCTTGAGCCGAGCGGCTAGGGCTTTTGATAGGATTTTGTATATAGTATTACAGAGAGCTATCGGTCTGTAGTCCCCTGGGGTTTCAGTATTACTATTTTTGGGAATTAATGTCAAGAAAGTATGATTAATTTCTTTGAGTATATGTCCCCCATTTCTAGTCGCTTCTATGGCAGCCCAAAGCTCTTCCCCAACGATATCCCAGCATTTTTGATAAAAAATGCTTGGAATCCATCCAGACCAGGGGATTTATCTGGGTTCATGCTGAAGAGGGCTGTCCTTATTTCCTCTAACGTAAATGGTTTATTTAAGAATTTGTTGTCTTCATCTGAGATAATTTTGGGGATATTTCTGAGCATTTCCTGCTGGGCAGTGATATGAGATATTTCATAATTATTGAGACAATCTTGAAAATACTTTATTATTTCCTCAGAGATCTTAGGAGGTTCCGAGGTTAGGTTACCTTCAGAGTTTTTAATATGAGTTATGAGTCTAAGATTACGATTATGGAGAGTACTATTATGAAAGTATTTTGTATTTCTGTCCCCTGCTTTTAGCCATTTCTCTCTTGATTTTTGGCGCCAGAAGATTTCTTCTTTTGCTAATATTTCTTCTTGTTTAATCATTAATTCTTTTTCTTTTATGTATTTATTATTGTCCATGCCTTCCCTAATTACTTCATTATTGAGGTTTTTTAATTCTTCTTCTATTTCAAGTTTTGTTGAGAAAATATTTTGGAAGTGCTCTTTATTCCATTCTTTTATTTTGTTTTTTAGGTTTTTCATTTTTGTTGTCAAGCAAAACATTTTTGATCCTGACGGTTTATCTGTTTTCCCCCAATTCTTAATTTGAGTCATAAAATTTGGATCTAGAAACCACATTTTTTCACATTTAAAGGCATTTCTTATTGGTTTGTTGGGTTCTAAGATATTAAGAGTAATAGGAAAGTGATCAGATCTTGATATTGGGAGAATTTCTGCCATAATATCTAAGCCCAGGCTGCTTAAATCTCCTTTAACTAGGAATCTGTCTAATCTCTCTGCGATGTAATTGAAGTCTTTTCTTCTGTTATTCCATGTGAATATTCCATTTTTAGTTGGTATATCTGTGAACATATTTTTTTTCTGCCCAGCTTTTAAAGTCCCTGTTTATCTGTGATAACATTTGCTTTCCACCATACTTTTCTTCCATCCTCATTATTGCATTGAAGTCTCCTCCTAGAAATACTGTCATATCTGGATGATTAGCGAGAAAACCACTGATCTCTTGTCATACTGTAGCTTTGTCCCTAGAAGAGATGGGACCATAGATGTTAAATAGTACAAATTTTACATTGTTTTTGAGACTTGTCACTCTACTGCTTATCCAATTAGAATTTTTGTTTATTATAGTGAGATTGACCTTCCGAGGATTCCAAATTATTCCTAGTCCTCCTGAAGTTCCTAGAGATTCTTTGAAGTCTAACTGCCATTGATTTAATCTTTTCCCCAGTTTAATACTTTTTGCAATATCTAATTTAGTTTTCTGAATGATTATAATTTCTGACTCAAAAGCTATTAAATTTTGTTTTAATAGCCTTTTTTTGCTAGGGGCATTTAACCCTCTAGCATTCCAGGAAGTGATCTTCATTGTACACTGGGAAGGCTCTTCCCCTTCCCTACATTTAATAAATCATTGATTTTTTTGCTGTTCTTTGGCTTGTCCTGCTACTTCTCTTAATTTTTTAAGAGACTTTCTCCCCCTTCTTTTTTTAATTTTTCCACATTTAGATTGTTTACATCCTTCTTCATTGGTAGCTATTCCTAGCAACTCAGAAGTGATTTGTTTGTTTTCATCTTCATTGCTTTCTGGTTCATCCATTAGTAGATCATTAATAAGAAAATCAGTTAAATCATCCTCTTTTGTCTCATAGTTCCAATCTCCTTCTTCTATATCTTCTATTTCTTCTTTTCTTGCCTGGTTAGGACTATTATTGGTTCCGGTATTATTCATTCCTTCCTTCTCATGTATATTGGATTTAAGTCCTTTTATTTCGTTGACCTCTCTTTCTGATAGGCCTGCTTCTTTTAAAATCTCAGTAACTTCAGGTAATTCCATTGTTGCTTGCATTTCCATGCCCGTGGTTTGACTTTTCCCAACTTCTTCAAATAAATCTGAGCCATCCATTGGGGTTTGCCAAAATTTGTAACTCTTTTTCTTATTCTTTTGCGAATTGTAATATTGTTCCATTGTTCATCATCCGCTGTTGGGATTTTAGCTGATTTCTGAATAGGAGTATCTGTGCTTTTTAGAGATTCTATGTATTCTTCCGTTTCTACTTGAAGGTCCTCAATATCCAATGGTTTCTGACTGTTCTCTTTATGGGTTAGGGGGTTTAAAGTCTGAGAATTCTCCCCCGTTTTGCAATGTTCTTTGTGCATTTGTTCTGTGATGATTAACAAATCTTCAATATCGCTCTGGGTGATTGCAATTTCATATTTTAGTGCCTTGAGTTTGTTCTTATTAGTCTCCAATTCCTCAACATTATTTCTGCATTTAGTGCATTGATTAATAGCTGGTAAAATATCTCGTTCTATTGTCTCGTGTTCTTCGTGATCATTATTTGTTATCCCTTCCTGAGAGTCCTTAGGCTCCTCTATACACTGTTCGTCTATTACTGATTTTCTGTATAATTTCCAATTTGCTACTCCATTATTACATCATTTTCTCTGATTGATACCGCTGAGCATGTCTTTAATGTTTGTAGCTTTAAATCCAATTTCGGTGCTCGAAATGATTATGCCAGAACATTCTCTCTCACAGGTTAAAAATTCTAGGTTATAAATTGATCTATTTGTAATTAATTTTTTGATTATAGGTTTTGTTGGCTTATAATCTGATTCTATCAAGAATTTGATGGTACTTTCTTTGTAATAATCAGATTCTATACCAATTAGCTTACCTAAGAAATTCCCGATTCTTGTTAGGGTTTTAATATGTTTAATTTTCGGAGGGAAATTTTTGCATTTTAACCAGTAAGCAGTTTTATTAGGTTTACCTTCAAACCAGTTAGGTTCCCATAGTAAAAATTTAACTAAAAAACCTTTATAAAAACAATTTGCCAATTTGGCTAATAAATTCCTAGTCCGCATTGATTTACAAAGAATAAATAATGAGCTTTTTGCAAAGAAACTTATACTTACCTGGTCCTGATAGTATTTTTCTATTCTCCTTTTTAGGTTTGGGATATATTCGCTAGCCATTCCATACTACATAAAGCCCCCTTTCTTCACATTCTTGCCAACTTTCTTCTGTGAATATGTCACTAATGATCTGAGTATCGGCAAAGCTTTTATCTAGCAGCTGGTTTTGTTTCGGAGATTCCATGTTCCTCTTATGTGGAGGGATATACGATTTGTCCTTCGAAGGCTCAAGTTCCATTTTTTCCTTTAAAATTTGCCGCTGCCCTAATGCCGTACGGTTAGCTTCAGATATATAAAGTGTTGGTGGTATTGTATTACCCTCCTTCTTTTGCTTTTTACATTCTGTGCCGACTCCATCTCCTCTATTTTGGATCTTAAATCTTAGGTCTTTTTTTTGATTTTGCCAATTTTGCTTTTTCTGCAGCGACTGGTGGTTCTGGCGTTGTTTTGATATCTTCTTCTTCCTTTGAATGATTTGCCATCCTTCCTCTGCCTTCGGTGGACATTCTTTGTTTTTTCCTTTGTTTAAGATCTCAAGCCTTCTGTTATCATATGCCTCGACAGTTTCCTTGAAAGAGTTAATTTGTCTAGCCTTATTATCTGTTAGAATTTGAAACTGATTGATTGTATCAATGCGATTCCCATTAACTCTTGTTTCTTCTTGCCCTTGCGTATTTCTGTGATTGATCTGGCTAATGTTTACTTGATGTCTATGGTTTTCTGCTCTGTTGTTAGGGTTTGGATTGTTTACGACTGCCGTTTGATGTCCTTTGTTTAGTGCTTTGTAATACAGTTTCAAATCCGCATTATTTGATTTGCTTTGGTATCTCTGCTTTTTTTCCAAAATCGTCTTTCGCTCTTTTCCTGCCATTTTCGCTCTATAATTTAAAGCTCATATTTGTAAATCTGGTACTGAACAATTTTTAAAACTAAATGTTTGACAAAATATTGATTAATTCACATTGGCTACTCAGATTACTATCTTAATGATACTTGAATTCATTATATTAATAAAATTGCTTCCATGGTGGATTCACACACAGATTGATGCCTACTAATTTTGGTGTCTTTACTTCCATCGGCTGCCCGGCAATCACACGCCAATGACCTGGTTTCTTCCTATTGCGGAGCCACATGGAGTAGCCAGTGTTCGTTCGCCCCGAAAGTGTCATGATATGGGTGCTGGATGACACAGGGTTGAAGTCTTTATCGCAGTCCAAATGCACTGTATCCCCAACAGTGGTTCATGCTGCAATGGATCGAACGGGTATTCCAATCCTGGTTTTGTATTCTATTTGAGTGCCACTTGAGGTGCACGGTCATTTTGACGTTACTTCTTGTGTTCGTTTCAGGAACGAGGGAGTTGAGAGCTGGGGATACAAATTACAGTGGGTTTGGCTCTTACACTGCATATCAGGTAATTTCCCAATCCAGGCTGCTTTAGTACTTAATCAAAGCATGACATTAGATACTGCGGATATAAACAGAAACAGGAAAATTGCTAGGTCTGGACTCTGGTCAATTGGTGTAGTTGAACTATAAGATTACAGAAACCATGGTTAACAATAAAATTAAAGTTGGGGCCAAGCTACTTGAGGTTCTCAGAATAAATGTAAACGGTTAATTCAATAAAGAATCTTCAGAAAGGCTTTTATATATATATATATAGTAATCCTTAATTGACCTTAGCACATGCCAAACAAAACAGGCTAAATCTGTTTTATTGCATGCAGCATACGCATGTTATAGATTTTACTTTATATGGAATAATGTTAGTTGTGATAATATATTTATTGACTGAATTGAAAATATTACCAGGTAGGAAGGCGACAACATAGCCTTCAAGGCTATGACAAGCAATATTTATATTGCTTCACAATATATGTCCACATGCTTACTCTTTGTTAGTTGGCGTTTTGAACCCCAATTTTAAACTTGAAAATCTCATCCTTTTGATGATCTTCTTCTTGGTTCTCTTGAAATCTCCTCTAGTCTATGTTGAAAATGTTGTGTAAAGAGTCTATGTTGAAAATGTTGTGTAAAGCAAGTCTCAAATGAAGTTTCATGATAAAGAATCAAAATGCTCAATGAAGTTTCATGATAAAGAATCAAAATGCTCAAAAGCCCAAGGTTCTTGGCTATCCTTTGTAAACTTCATACGATTTGAACTAGTTCAACAGTTCAGAGGTTTAACTGGTTCAAGTAGTTCAAGTAGTTCAAATGGTTCAAACGGTTTAGATGGTTCTCTTGGCCCAATTGGTCAAATTCAGAAGTTCATGAGTGTAGTTCAAAGTCAAGAAGCAGACCCAAAGTTCATCTTCGAGATTCTCGAGTTAGAAGTTCAAGGTGCAGATTTAAGAACACAAAGGGTTCACAAATCCCTCAAGTTCGATTGATTCAAAAATTCAAGGTTTGAAAGCTCAAAATGCATTGTTCAAATTTGAAGTTCACCAGTTTAGTACAAAGGTTGAGTGACTCCAAATTTGAGTTTAGGGCATCAATGGAAGTAGTTTGACCATCATGAATTGCATGGAGGTCGACATTAGCAAAGCACATGAACTGTTTAACAGGTTGCCTACCTGAGCACATTTTGTGTTGAGTTTGGAACGAAGAAATGGTAGCAGATAGTGTGATAAAATGCTCAAAGCCAATGCATTCGGTTATAGAGGACTCATACCAACCATTTAACAAAAGGACCAAAAACCCCAGATGTTTGGTTAAACACGGGAGGTATGAATGATGTTGCACTTGTCTTCACCATATAGCAACCCAAGTATGTATCTTCTTCGAAGGAGATACACTCATAGTTAAACCTCAAGTTAGAATCCTCATAGCAATCATCGAGAGGTTCGTATGGAGTCATTCACAGTGTCAAAGAATAATGTTCGATCAAAGGATGTATAACATTAGATGGCAGATACCCACATATTTCATTGAAGGAACTTGAGCCTCATCTCACGTCAAGGAGAAGGTGAAAAGAACGAGGAGGGCCCACGGTTACATCTAAAGACAGAAAATGTCCACACATCGTGAATTGTTTGATAGAATACCATAGTCAAAAGAAGAGGTGCTCGACATTAACACATGCATGGGAGAATCACACAAGAGACGTCATGGAGATAATGCATTTTTGCCCATCACAAATGCCATGAAAGACCCAATAAATCCCTTAGAGATTTCCATTCCAATAAGTGAGGTCAACACTACCAATAGCTTCAAGGTTGGATTATGAACTTGTGAGAAACATGCCATGAAGAACATCCTTGGTCGACACCTACATACACACATGAAGACTCCGAGTTCACAACAAAGGAGAAAAGAGACCATCTCAACCTAATTAGGCATTGGGTTTCTAAGATGTAAGCTCACAATACACATCAATTCAAATGAAAGGGTCGGCAAAGCATAGAGATCCATCATGTGCCTTGATAGAATGGTTGAGCATGATGAGTAAAGCGAGAAATCAAGAATGTGGGAATTATGAAACCAAATAGCACACATCCCTATTGAAAGGCATCGAAACGAATCTCAAGTCACGAGCATAGTGAAGCCCCATTGATGTGCCGACAGGAATTAGTTAGGCACGGCTCCTTTTTTTTTGATAATCCTTTCAAACTGTGTGCTCATCATACCTATACCTTTGAAGAATATCAAGGTAGCCCCATTGTTGTGGTCAGAATATTATAGGCAGAATGTATGTTTCCTATGTAGCAGATGTGTAGTTGCAATAGATGGAAACATCATCTTAATGTTAGGCATAGTGAAGTAAAAACTCGAGATGATTAACAGGGTGTTTCTTTTTCCTCATCTTCATTTGTAGATTGATTTGGCAGCATAACACATCAGAGCTCATTTGAAGCCCGGTTGTATTCATATCCCATCCAAGAATCCCATCATCAAAGCCACGGGTTCATATGTGAAACAAAATTTGGGTGCGAAATGTTTGACAAGATGAAGACCATCAATCCTGAAATAGAGAAAGAATCAATTTGGGTTATTCATGAGAGATGAAATAAGAGAGAAACGTGGAATAACCACTAATTAACATTTGTCAATTAGTTTAATATATCTGTCCAATTTAGACGTAGCCAAATGGGAGTGTTGAAACATTGATTAAAAATCCTTGGAAACTATTTCACATATTTCGACATCATCAGATTGTGGGGTCTCATGAAAATAATTCTCAAAGGTTGCAATTCCATGCGGGTGGGGATTGTAATTCGCCCAAGGGTGAAAATTCCACACGGGTGGGGTTTGTAATTCACCCAAGGGTGAAAAATCTTCCAAGTACAATTCCATGCAGGTGGGGTTTGTAATTCGCCCAAGGGCAAAAAATCTGCCAATTAATGTAAGCTTGTAATAAGGTTTATTTTGTAAAGGTAAACGGATAAAGGAAGAATGAGAAATTTCCCGAGGATGTGAGGAGATGGGGATATTCAAAAAGTAGTTTTAAGAATCAATTATTATAATTGGAAACGTCAGTGAAGAAGAAATAAATAGGCAGGTAAAAGTGTATTGAAGGGTTTTGCTTTTTCTGAAATAAGTAGACTGTGTTTTATTGGAAGGGAAACGTAGAATGTATAATAAGTAGGGGCAGTTTTTGATGGTGTGATCAGAGATTCTATCATTTTGAAGATTGTGTACATCAGATTGTTCTCATTCTTGGTTTAGTTGTGAATTGGGATTGAGTAATGGAATTAAGTTCTACTACCGTATTCATTTAATGCAGGTAATGTTCCCGTTTGTTTAATCTTTCTCTTTCTTTCAGAGTGCATGTGCGGGTGAGAAGATTGTATGCTTCCATCTTTGTATGCTAAGTCTTTCCTTTCTAATTCAGTTACAATAATTTGCCCCCCATCCAAGAATAGTGTGGGAAGCCTTCGCTTTTTGGTTAAAAGTATCTTTTAATTCATTCATTGTATATTCAATTGGAGAGCTGTACCCTACAAAATTCAGAGGACGCTTGCATGATTTCATTGCAATGCGATCCAATTGTTGGTCCTATTTTGTCTTCAAGTCTGGGCGTCTTTGAGTCACTTTGTAAATATTTTATGTGATGACAAATTTGTTTACCAACACTCTTCAACAGATTCATTGCTTCCATTACCTCAACATGATTCCTTATGTAAAGGAATGCTATTTGCTTAGTACGATTTGAAAAATATTAGGGTTGTTATATTCCATATTAGCTTGATAAGAAAAATGGTTATCAGTTTCTCATTCTTTTCCCCCATCTTAATACTTTCTTTAATAGATAACAGTATAAACTGAAAAAACCATCTCTATAATACATTGCATTAGTAAATTACATTGGTATGATATATTTTAGGAAAAAATGGCAATTTGTTTGATTTTACTTTGTGGGCAGGTTGTTGAATTGCAGGTGAGATTGCATTGCAAGGGTTGTGAGAGAACTGTTCGTTAAGCCCTTTGTAAATTGAAAGCACAACTCTCATCCAAAATCTCTATGCTTTTCTTTTGATTCAAACTTTAGCTGATAATTCTGTCATAAAACTCTGTAGGTGTCCAAACTGTGGACATAGAGATGACCATGCACAAGATAACAGTTGGTGGTTATGTAGATCAAAATCTTGTTGTGTTTGTTTCAGGAACGAGGGAGCTGAGAGCTGGTGACACAAAATTAGAGCGGGTTTGGCTCTTACACCGCATACCAGGTAATTTCCCAAACCAGGCTGCTTTGCAAAGGTTAAATGAAGTACAATCTTTCTCTAGTGAATTTTAGGGGCAGTTTTGTTGAATGGTGTCGGAAAAGATTTCACGGGTTTTTCGAAATTCCATTAAAAGTGTATCTCTCCAGATTTTCAGACTTAGAGGGGAGACGGTTTTCATCTTTATATTTGTGGAACCAGAAGGATTGGAGATGGGGGTTTCATGTGGATAAACTTTAATTCATGTGGATAAGCTTAAAAATGCAATATATTCACTCTGGATAACCTTTCTTAGGAACCAAATCTGCACTTAGCAGTTGGCCCCACTATCAATCAACATTGTTATGTTGTGATGATGCAAACTCATTCTACTATCAAATCATGGTTCCTGGGTGCTTTAAAAAGAGTAGAAAGAGTGCTTCTAGGGTTTTTTATTTTTCCCGTCCAATCTATTCACTTCATTAGTTCCTATCATCTGCTTATTGTTGTAATGACTTGGACTGACATACTTCTCAGATTGCTTTGTTCAATTGATGATGGGCATTGGGTCTTTAATATGAATCTCCCGTTGACAAGCTTAGACACCTCCATAATGTTTTGAAAAGTATTTTGATTGTCTTCCTCCATATATATTTTGCTAGTGCTTAATAAATTTATATTCCTCTTTCAATGAATTCTATTCTTATTCAATGTTGTTCACTGTGATATAAGGTTTTCTCAAACTTATTAATAATGTCATTGGGTTTTATAGTTGTTCAATTCTAATTATTTTCCATGGATGTGGTTTTTCTTTTGTATCTTGATACTATGCAATGATTGGATGTTGACTGGTATTTTATTTTTTAACAATATATGTTGCTGCCTGCCTAGCAATAAGGGCAAGACATTTGTCCATATTCAAACCTGCAATAGTTATCTTTATCTCTATTTTCAAGGTATCTTGTGTGGGGTTTCCTACTTGTGTCCATTTCTTTTTTTTTGGTGCCTCAGCATGAGTGATTACTCACTCA
This sequence comes from Cupressus sempervirens, assembly GCA_028749045.1. NCBI lineage: Eukaryota > Viridiplantae > Streptophyta > Pinopsida > Cupressales > Cupressaceae > Cupressus > Cupressus sempervirens. The sequence goes on along the minus strand of CM053785.1, from coordinate 560,248,298 downwards.
AAGCTTTGTAACAACAGTATTAAGAACAATAAAAAAGTATATCAGAATATATGACAATGAAGTACCATCGTTTACATGTTCATATATATCATCTTCAAATACGCATCTATATATATATATATATATATAAT